>JASDDO010000022.1:293238531-293894835 GCA_030015575.1 Agapanthus africanus
TTCCTTGACGGTGAATTGCATTTGGTAGGTGGTTTCTTTTGCATCAAGAACCACCATTGTACTTATATTATTCATTGTATCTAGAATTTCCATCAACCAAAACTTGTATATTGTTTCAGACTCAGACTTTAGTGATGTATTATTCGACCTTAGAGTCGCGCTTAGTAGTATTGCGGTTTTCATGCTTATTGAGTTCTTTTGGTTTGACCCTCGCCGTTCGGCGTTGTATATTATTATTGCATGTGTGGTTGTGACCGTCAATTGACGAAGAGCTAGCTCCCGCTTGGGGATGCCTTTTACCATTGTATATATGTTGTTCTTGTTGTACCCCGTTCGGGGACAGTATTTACAAAAGAAACTCTGCCGAAATTTTTAGAAAAGACTTTACCTTTTAAAAATGCACATTCGGCTTAGTTATTTAAAAAAAACCTTGACTTCAAACATGTTTTCCTTCACTTCTTTAAACCAGTTTTCTTTACTTACTCTTAAAATAGTTTTAGATTTCTGGGCTTTGGCTTACTTGGATCAGATGGAGTCCTATAGACTTCATATGGTTCAAGGGCCAGTCACGTGCTCTTTCAGGTCGTGACATCTTCCCATTTCATATCTCATATGGAGGGGTAGGAATTGATTTGGATAGACTCTATTCAATAGGTATGCGTCTTCTCAAGCGCATAAACTCAAAAGGAAATAGGTAACTCAACAGTAATCATCATAGACCGTGCCCTATCTCATAGGGTTCACTACCTCCACCCCGATACACTGTTGTTCTGTGGTGTATACGGAGGAGTAAGCTGAGAGAGAATCCTATTCTCTTTTAAATAATCCAGGAACTCCATGCTCAAGTATTCTCCTCCCCGATCAAATCAAAGGATTTTAATACTTCTACCCGTTTGGTTCTCTACTTCGTACTTATATTCCTTGAATTTATCAAAAGCTTCAGACTTGTGTTTCAACAGGAACGCATGTCCGAATCTTGAAAGATCATCAGTTAATGTAATGAAGTATGAGGAACCAATCCTGGCATTTGTAGACATGGTACCGCATGCATCACTATGTATCAGACCCAAGAGTTTAGTAACTCTTTCTCCGTGTCCAGTAAATGGATTTTTGGTCATCTTACCATTTAGACATGATTGGCAAGTTTCATAAGATGTAAATTCGAACGGATTCAAATATTCATCCTTATGTAACTTAGTTAATCATGTCGCATTGATATGACCTAGTCTACAATGCTGCAAGAAGGATTTGTTCATTTCTGAACTTTTCCTCTTGTGTGTGTTCTGTACGTTAAGAACTGCAGTTTGATTTGGAACGTATATGCCATTACATAACGTTCCTGATCTAATCAACTTTTGATTCAGGAAAATATTCATAACATTATCCTGCAGTACAAAATTATATCCTTCTTTACTCAATAAAGAAACTGATATAATATTGCATATAAGGTTCGGTATGTAAGAACATTCGTTCAGAATCAATATATTACCATTTGGTAATACAAGGTGATATTCACCAACTGCTTTGGCTGCAACACTTGCACCATTCCCTACTCTTAGAGAATGATCACCTTTTCGCAGTTGTCTACCTTTTTTTAGCCCATGTAACATATTAGATATGTGGGATCCTGATCAGGTATCTAATACCCAGGACGTAGAGTGTACTGAGAAACAGTTCTAGGTAAAAACACACCCGAAGATGATGCATCAACATACTCATTCTTCGTTTGGGTCGCATGGGAATCCGTATATTCTTATATTTCCTACTCAGAATTATAACAATTATAAGATAAAGCTGAACCAGCGTTCCCCAGCTCGGTATAACAAGCGGGTTCGGTCAATACATCCATATTATTATCTTGATTAAGGCATGTCATGGTCGCTGCCTGGAGAGAGAGAGAGAAGAAAAAACTTAGCTTATGCTCTTGCAAAATTTGATTGGCTGTTATTTTGTCTAATTAGGATGGCTCCAACTATTTTTATCAAATCTTCCTTCAAACCATAAAAGGTAAGACTAGCCGGGATTAATTACACCCTACAAGTTCGCCAATCTTTCAGCCAGGCCAGTGTCGATACTTTGAGGGAGGTTTCCTGTGCTTTCGCACAGACCTAATTAAAATAAAGCTCATTTTCCCAGATGCATAACCCCGTTAACACCTTTCTAGAAACCTACTTGATCGGCTAATTGTGATGTGTAAAACTATCCCAGGAGTAACTCTTACTCGCAGTGGGTATCGGGATCCAACTCTCTCATAGAAGGTATGCAATCTCATTGCAAATTTCAACACTTGAAATTCCAAATAATATTTTGCCTCTAGCAACTCATGACCCTTGCTATGGTCAACAAATCATAAGCGATAGTCAAGTTCAACCCGTCATTTCGTGATTGAATTAAACCCACCCGTACGATCCTTAGCTATGGTCAACAAAGCCGTACGACTACCCTAATCCAATCGCATCACATACTTGCAGATAAGCACTAATTAGCTACCACACACTACGCCTTGGTTATGGTCAACAAACGTAGCACGAATAATAAATAGCACTTATCTGAAATGACGGAGGGCTACGACAGGTTTTTAAGAAAACCTTTTGTGTAATGAACTTGATATCGTTGTAGAATCTAGTGATTTTGAAAAAGGAGTGTTTTATAGGCTTTTACTAGTTTCTCTAAAGAGGTCACTCCCGGTGAAGGGATCTCGGCTCTTTCCTCATCGAATGAGGTGCTGGATATTTATCAAGGAATACCACTATGCAAAGTAAGAACTAAAAAAGCAATCAAAAGACAAAACCGAGTGGATTGTTGCATCTACTAGCTTTGCTAAAGAGCTCACTCCCGGTGAAAGGATCTCGGCTCTTTCCTCATCGAATAAGGTGCGGGATATTCATTAAGGAATACCACTATGCAAAGCAAGAACTAGAGCTACCAGTTTTTAAAACAGGATTCTACAACATCTTTAGGTTTGCTTTCTTTTTCATTAATCTCATTAATAAAGTCCCATCATTTATGCTTCCTAAGAATCACAGAAGAAACGAAAATACTTATACAACGTACACTTATGTCATCCGCATTCGCCACGGGGTCCCGTCACGCACCGTTAGGTCAGATAACTAACGGCAGAGCAGGGACAGGACTAGCGTGGATGCAAAACATAAGCAACATTTATTATATATCATATATATAATATAAAGCATTCGTCCCACGCAGTTATATGATCTCATCACAGAATATTGCAGCAGAAGTTAACATATGAAATATTGGATATACTAGGAGGTCCGTGTTTTAAATTAAGCCAGTAAAAAAATGGATTCCACGGTCGTGATGAATAGCCAAACCCACATCCTTAGACCCCTGTGAGAGCGGCAAGCAATCCTACCAATTATAGTGTTAGGAGACCCGGTCTCGACTCCTCGATATAGTCTCCCACTGGACTCTAAAACCCGGTTACTTATGCTCCCATCCTTGGGTTATCCTAATGGGGAAAAGTAAATAATATACATCAATGGTGACATCATCCTCAACCCGGAAATGCCGCAATAAAAGAATATTACTTATTGTAGGGTTGCTAGGCACGCGCACAAGGGTTTACGAGGAATCAACCATGCCCGATTAAAAAATTAGCCGTGCCGAACAACCCGAATACGGGTCTTTAAACTAGGGTTTAGGAGAAAACATGCGTGTTAAACACTTTAACACTAAGTTAGAGGGATTACAACCTTTGTAGATCTGGTCCTTCACTTCTTAAGCTCCGTGTTGAGGTCCCTTCGCTGCGATCATCGTGTTGTGGACTCTCGAGAGGGTTCACGAAGAGAATGATGCAACCTTTGCTTCCGATCTTCAATACCAAGATGATCTACCTTGAAGTTTCGATAACACAAGCTAACACTCATAATAAGAAGTGAACACCCTCATCTAAATGGCAAGGATAGATGAGGATGATGAAGTAGGATTTTTGCACTCATTTATCATCTTTTTCTCACCCACTTTCATCACAAAAGAAAGCTTTCTCATCAAAGAACTCAAGCATGAAGAAGAAGAATGAAGAAGATAACTTGATCCTTTTTGTAATGAACAATGAATTATTGTAGTGGTTACAAATCTAACCAAGGGTTAAGCATGAGAAGAGTTAACCCTTGTAGAGAGTTAACTAGGGTTAATGGTTTGGATTGGGTTAACATAATATCTCACAAAAATATCAAGCAACCACAAAGTCAAAGCTTCATGAAGCTTCATGGAAGCTTCATGCAAAAGCTAACCCTAATCCAAACCCTAACCAAGTTTAAACCCTAAACCATAGTTAAATTTGTAACCCTAACATGTTACAATATTATATATCACATATACAATATATTTTGTAACAATAGAAAATAATACAATTAACATATATCGCATATATATCAATGTATTATCCCGTGAGAAAATGAATCTTTTAGTGAGCTAATATTAGTTAATGTAATTCAATAAATCATATATATTATTATACATTAAATTATCGAATCAACACTTGATCCGACAATCCGGCTATATCGCATATAACCGACTAATACGATGACCCGGCTATATCACATATACCCGGTCGATATCTCATATCGCGAGAATCCAATACGGTATCATATATCGCATTATCCTCTGTCCCGTACATATCACATATATGCTCCTACTCCGTTTTGCCTGAGCCAAGAAACCTCTGTGTATGACTCTAAAGAATCGTCAATACGCCGGCAGTAGGTGATGATCATATCAAACACCCACAAGCTGCAAGCGGTCAGCTAAACGTAACAGCTACCCAGGTATTGAGCGCTCAGAAGATCAACAAGCAAGCCTGTAACTTCTCCTGTGAATCCAAACAGTAACACTCCCGTACAGTCCGGTCTCGTCGTCTGATATGTTGCATATCTCGCCTAGGGGTGGTAAACGTCAGACCCCGGTAGCTCGATAAGTTGTGTCGATATGAGGTCTATAACAGTTCAAGAAACTACTGATAACACTTATCAGTAAATCTCAGCAACCCTGGCCAGGGATTTCCGGTTATAGCCAATCGAACACAGCACAACATCAACTCCCTATACCGGGAGAGACGAATCCCCTCCTATCGCTCATTGCCTCCATGTGATTCGGGACTGTACCCAAATGCCACCTTTTTGCACGCCCTCAATGTGGAGTTTTCAGGTACCCTTGGGTTATATTTTATTTTATTTTTATTTTCTCTTGGTGTACTTGTTGTTTCTTGCTTGTACTGTGGTTGGGTAGATTAGTCTTGTTGTGCTAACTTCTGTCAGCGATTCTTTGGTTGCGCGACACGTATTCAGTTGTGTGCCAATCGGATAGGAGATAGAGACTTCGTCCGTCGTTTCGATCCTTCTAGAGATGTTGGGTTTGACGTTCTCCTGGGCACGGACTGGTTAACTACGTGTTAGGCGTCTGTGGACTACCGTGTGGAAGCAAGTTAGGTTTTGTTTTCCCCGGCAAGTCAGTTCTTGTTGTGCGGGTGCATAGTTGTGCCGCCTCTCACAGCTTGAATTCAGCCTGTTTAGCTAGTCGGCTACTGAGGAGGTGTCGTGGATTCTTGACGTTTCTTCGTGATACCGGAGCCACCGTGGGATTGTTGGACCGGGTTCTTTTCGTGCGAGAGTTTTTCCGACGTTGTTCCAGATGAGCCGGCGAAGCTGAGGGAGCTTAAGGATCAGCTGCAGAGTTTTGGTTTGGGGAGTTTGGTGCGTCTGAGTGCTTCGCTTTTGGAAACTCCTATTTCTGTTCGTCGAGGAGAAGGACGGCAGTTTGAGGTTGTGTATCGACGGATCGTCAATTGAACCGGCTTACGGTGCGGATAGGTATCCTTCACCTTGCCGTGGCGATTTCTTCGATCAACTCCAGAGCGCGAGACATTTTCTAAGTTTGCTTGGGATCAGGTCATCATTATTGCGGATTAGGAGTGACGGCATTCCGAAGTCTGCCTTGTGCGTGTTACGGGCTTTGTGTGTTTTTGTGAGTCGTTGGATTCACTGTCGCCCTAGCAGCATTCGTAGATATGATGGACCAGATTTCTGCAGGCCGTTCCTCGACCAGTTTTTGTTGTGTTATTTACGACACTCCGGTCTACTTAATGTGTCTTGAGGGACATGAGTAGCACTTGAGAATTTGTTATGCAGACACTGGGAAAGTACCGGCAGTTGCTAAATTCTCGGAGTGTTTCTTCAGGCTTGTTTGTGTTGACTCCTAGGTCTTGTAGTCACGGGAGACGGTTTCGTATGGTTTCGAGAGAGATCGTGGCCGTACAGCTTAGGCCCAGACTTGTGTGCAGGACGGAGATCCGCAGATTTTTGGGCTTAGCAGGTTTTTGCCGCCGTTTCATGCAGGATTGCAAGAGTAGTGCTGCACCGTCGACTGAATGGACCAGAAAGGAGGTTTCTTTTCTTTGGACTGAGGCATGTGTACGGAGTTTTCAGCAGTTGAAGATTCAGTCAACAACTGCATCAGTCTTTCTTTGCTTTTGGTTCGGGCGACCTTGTCGTTTAACTGTAATGTTTCGTGAGTGGGCTCGAGGGTGTACTGAGGTGACACCATAGAGATATCGCTTTTGCTTTCTCTACACTTGGGGAAAGTACGAGGAGGATATTCCACTCATGATCTGGAGATGGCCGCGGTGGTTTTGCGTCGGAGATTTGGAGACACTACTTGCTTGGGAGTCGTGTCAGAATTTCCACGAACCACTAGAGCTTAAGGTACATCTTCCTGCAGCGGATTTGGATTGTTGTGATGGTCTTCTGCAGATTTACAGTTCTTGTGTGATCGTTGAGTATAGCTTAGTTCGTCTCTACGGAGGGGACAGCTTGCTCATGTCCGCGCCCGACCACTTTTCTTAAGTCGTTTTCGCGAGACACTGCCCGTCGAAGCTCGTACGTCAGAGGTACTTGAGTATATTCGGCTGGGTAATGATTCGAAGACCTTGATTGTGACAATGATGTGCTAAGTTAGGGACACGTTTGCGTACCTGCCATTATCAGGTAGAGGCGTGCAATCCTAGAACATGCATATCTGTCAACTCCCTCTATGCATTCAAGCTCCACCAGCTTTGGCGTGACTTGTGAGATAGTTACAAGTGGACAGGAATGCAAGGAGAAGTTTCAGGTTTCGTTTCAAGTGTCTGTCTTGTTGTGTGCTTTGGGTCGAGCATCTGAGGCCGGCTGGAGAATTGCAATCTTTTTACCGTTCCGAAGCAGGAATGGGAGCAGATCTCCACGAATTTCGTTATGGTTTCCACCTAATTTTAGTTAGGGTGTGACTCCATTCGGATTCTTGTCATCCGATTATACTCAGCTTGCTCAGTGGTTTGTTAAGTTTGCGTGTTGGGTTGTTTTGTTTGGTCGTCAGCAGCTTGGGATCGTCACTCGCCATCGTTCGGGTTCTCCTTCGATAGCTGTTATCAGGAGACACTCCAATTGGCCGCCCTTAGGCTTAGGGGTTAGGTCATGTCGATCGCCAGCCTGTTGTCTTCTGACTCCGCGAAGGTAGGATTTTGGACCCCAGCTATGTCTAGAGAATTCGGAGATAGTCCAGTAGTGTTCAGGTCAGGATGAGAACTGTCCATTGCAAACAGATGTCTTATGCGACTGTGTTGGTCGCAAGCTTGAGTGCGCAGTGGCAAGTCATGGATTCCTATGGACTTTCCGATGAATGACGTGTTGGATGTTGGGAAGCTTATCCCAGGATTTTAGGTCCTTTTAGATCCTATTAGCGAGTTAGTTTCGTTGCCTTTAATTTGGCACTTCCGCCCAGATTATTGGATTTCCACCCCGTATTCCTTGTGATAATACCTTACAATTACCTTCATGACCTTCTCACATGATTTGGCATCAGACCATTGAGCTGGACGCGATCTTTAGTTCACCAGCAGCCATGGGTGTTAATGGCTCGGCAGATGGAGGAACATCGGTCAAGAGTCTTGCCATCTGTGAAGGGTTTCCTTGGACGTAGCCGTATAGTGAGTTAGTCACTTGGGAGGCTGCGAACGAGATTTGAGGATTTTAATCTTCTCTTTGAAGGTACACGTAAAGGTATAATTTTTAAATTCGGGGACGAATTTCTTTTAAGGGGGGAGATTGTAACACCTTAGAATGTGTTTTGTAGCTAATTATATTTTAAAATGTGGTTTTTAATAAAAAGTTTACCAAATTAAGTTTTAAATATTTTATCCTAATTATTGTGTATTTTATTAGATTTTTGTTAGGCACACACACACTTGTGCATGATAACTAGGCTTGTTTTTGGTGTTTAACCATGATTAGCAACCATGGTTAACTAACCATTCCTCTAATCTAGTGTTAAGTATTGTATAAGTGTTATGGTTGTTATTAGTATGGGTTTTAGTCATGATAGTTTTTAATTTAAAAAGGATTTTAAAATGGAGTTTTGAATTTTTTTATAATGGTTGACTTTGGGAAAGAGAGAGAGTGAGCATGGGCATCATGGCTCATGCCATGCTCATTAAATGAGGGAAGAGAAAGAGAGTGGAGGGGTTTTGCTTGATTCTCTCATTTACCTCTTTGTTCTCTTCTTTTCACTCATTCTCTCACTCTCACCCACACACACACACAAGCAGCAGCAGAAGCAGCAGAGGCAGCAGCAGCAGCAGAGTGAGAGAGAGAGAGGCAGCAACAGCAACAGCTTCACACACACACACACACTCTGCCGAGAGAAAGAGAGAGAGGGGGGAAGCAGTTTTCAGCAGCAACACCACCATCACCACACCAGCATCATCATCATCATCAGCAGAGAAGCAGCAGCAGCAAGAGGTGGCAGCAGCAACAGCAAGAACAGCAGCAACACAGCAACAATAGCAGCAGCAGCTTGCACCAACATCACCAGCAGCTGTAGTGGACTCCCCTCACTTCTTCACCTGCCTTCTGTGGCTCCATAGGGTATAATTTCTGAACTCTATCCCTAGTTTGGCTAGTTGTGTGATTGATAGTGTCGGTTTGTGTTGAATTGCTAAATTAGTGCTAGTTTATGGTGTTTAAGTGGAATTGTGGTAAATTGTTGATTTGGTTAGCTACCCTAGGTTAATTAAGTGCTAATAAGGCCACCTCAACTGAGAAATCCCCAGATTACACTAAAATACCATAAGTTTGCAAATTTGTGCAATTTGTGACTTTTGAGGTGATATTAGTGACTTCTGTGATCTGCTGTTACCCGGGAGACTTCAGAATAAAATTGAGTGGACCCCAGCCTACTAGTAACACCCTGACCCCACCACCAGAGCACGACCCCCTAATTCCCAACCCAGGCCGCCAAATCCTTCACTTTGGCCGCCAATTGCGGCCCAGAGGGGGAATTGGGTGTTGGGGTTTTGGTGTAGGGTTTCCTGCTGTGTTCTATAGGTCCTTGACATGTCTAGTTTTGTAATATCTTACCTGTAGGAAAATCTGGGACTGTATGTCGCTTTTGTCTTTAGTTGTGTTTGCGCGATACGCGCGATACGCGAGTGGGTTCTGTGATCCAGCGTATCGCGGCGTGTCGCGATGGTTTCTAGACGCGTACACACACGATTCAGCGTATCGTGCACACGCGCGCTTGGTTCGCGACGCGAGTTTCTCGTTTCGATTCGATATCGCGTTTCGCGAGATATGTGGCTTATAGGTGATTTCCATGTCTTATTTACAGGTTTGCAGGCTGGAGCTACGGACATAGCTACAGGGGGAGCAGGTGATAGGATTCACCCAGCGTGGAGTTTAGGTGAGTAGATATAACATCTACAGGGGAATCGCCCGCATGGCGTTATGCGTCTGGGCTAGGATTCAACTTCCTGTCGCACTTTCTACGTCATTGTAGAATTGCGTATTTACTGCATTTCCTAGATATAGCTATATACTGTGACTAGCAGCCGTAGGACACTGCACACATTATTGACGGTTCATGTTGCACGAGCACGGATTGCATGCTACACACACACCGTCAATAATTGCCATGTCACACACTACCCCTTATAGCTACCATTACTTGACCCACTTGACATCTAGTTTATCGGTATACCTATAGTGTATCATACCTTTAGTGATAGGTATATTTTCACTTTGCGATACAGCTACAGGTATACCTCTTACATATTTTACTTATACCGGGAGGGATTCCTACATATGTTACTTATACCCAGGGGGGTATACGACATCAATTCCTATAGGTAGATACCTATACTTTGCTACACCTGTATGTTAGATAAATATTCAGTTGTTGTCGCATATTCACATTTACTGATGTTACTTAGCTGTACCTTATCATGATTTCGCATACATCTGGTTCAGCTATATACTTGCGTTTACCTGCTCGCATTCAGATATATCGCATGCATCTATTCCTGTATTTATGCATTGGTTATCTGGTTTTCATATGATGTTTTCGGGATTTGGGAACCGCGGGAGTTCATGAAATTATGCATACATGAACAACCCGGTTTCCTTGATATGATATTTCGAGCGTCCCCCATGAGTTTTATCGGTGCTGATTACCTACTCCACACGAGGTGTGGTTGCCGTATGAGAGTACATGGCGGGGCCCGGTATGGTTCCCCTCGGCAAGAAGATCGATGGGTTTGCCGATTGAGCCTGGAGGCGGGCTAGTACCTACCGGTGATTGTTTGGACCTGGCAGTTGTCTGGAGGCTACTGGCCAGAGTAGAGAGATGGATACGGGATGACCTGTACCGTCGAGGCCGAGGGCCGACACTGCAGACGGACCTCGTGGGCTGTCCGGACTGACGGAGCCCCATATACGAGGATTTCTGTGTCGATGCTTGGCACACGATTTCATGATATTTCTTTAACCCCTTTTTGTATATATAACAGGGGACTTAGCCGTTGTTATATATACCCTTACACCAATATTAGTTGAATGGGACGCTAATATATGTGTATTGCCCCCATCATATTTATTTCTGTACATGTATATATATATCTTTAGGATGTTAGATTCATATTGAGATTGGACTTGGGATACTAGGTGATTCATTGGGATTTGGACATTGGATATACCTATGTGATTGGTGACTTGTACATTCGGATATAGGAGATTACCTGATATTGTACATACGAGATATGTGAGATCCACTTGATGTTGTACATGTGATATATGTGAGATACACTGATATTGTACACACTAGATATGTGGGATATACTCGACATTGTACATTGAGGAGATGTGAGACTTATTGGATGTGAGTGCCCAATGTGGGGCCTGGTTTGAGGATTTGGGATTGGAGTATCTTAGTGGATTGTGATCCTGCCACGACGTCAGGTTTCCGTGGAAAGTGACATATTCCACCCTACACCTCACCATTACTTATCTTATGCACAGATTTATATATTGGTAGTACTTGTAGCGTACCCTTATGATAGTTGCATATTTGCTTTCTCATATCTCTATTGCATAGACATTGCATACTCCTATCATGCCATCATTGCTTCACATATTGATTGTACCTGCTAGTGTACTCTCCCTCTTCCAGCATTTGCATGATATATTATTATTGTAATCGCATATCTTAGATTCATGCTGTACGTGCATTCCTGCGATTACCTGTATATGTTTTATACTATTCACGAGTTGGCAACTCACCCCCGTTGTGCCACAGGTGTTTCAGGTTTTTCCCCAGAGTAGTCGAGGCAGGCTATTCCCCTATCCAGCTATCCAGCTACCATCTTTTGCTACAGATACCGCATCAGCTCACAGTACCTTTTGCTTAGGTGGGTTAGATGGATACCTGTATTTCATATTGTATATTCGTTGTATATTGTACTCTCTCTCCATCTACTATTGTATTATTGACAGAGAGACTTGGTGAGGACGTTAGCATGTATTATGGTGGATTTGATGTCTTTATATATACAGCTTTTCTCTACTGTCCTTATTCTTCTGTTGTACTCATATTGACTAGTCTTTATAAAAAATGGGGTGTTGCTAAAATTTTAAGGAAAGAAAGTGAGACTTTTAAAGAATTTGGGTTGCGATTTCAATTGTTTCTAAACTTGTATTATCTTTTCCGTATTTTTCTTGGTTTAGATTTCTGGGTTGGCTTTCTTTTACTACGTTGCGTCTTTAGGCGTTGCGTAGTATTAGGGCCGTCACGGGCCATTTTTGGGTCGTGACAGTTATTCAGCTCTCTCCCCGATCTCAACGTAGTAATGGCATTCACATTATAATTTTGTGAATGGCCAGGATTCGGTAGGGGTTGAGATGGGAGTTTCCCTTTCTCTCTCGCACTCATTGCGGCGTTTAACTGTGCGATTTAGTTTTCTGATGATTTAATACTCTCACCATGGGAGGCGGAGTTTTTCGTTATGGTATCAATAGAAAACTTCATCTCAGCCGACAATTGCATGGATTGTTTCATGAACATATCCAAAGTTTGTGCAAGTGAGTTGTCAGTACCGGCCACTTGTGGTGTAGAAATGTTGGCCGGATTTTGGAAATTATGTGACTGAAAGGGGGGCTGATTCTGTGGTTGTGGTTGCTGCGGAGGAGGTCTTTGATAATTGCTTTGTTGGTTTTGATTCCAAGCAAAGTTAGGATGATTCCTCCATCCTTGATTGTACTTGGAAGAATAAGGGTCGTTTCTAGGTCGCTGCTGAAAAGCAGCATTTGCTTGAAATGATGCATTCATAGGACATTCTTCCGTTAAGTGTGAAGGATCCGAACAGCAACCACAGACGGTCTTAGGAAGCGTGACTTGATTTAGGGAGACTGATGAGAATTTGTTCTCAATAGCGTCGAGTTTCTTCTGCATAGCTGCCATTTCGGCTTTCACTGCGATGGAAACATCGAGCTGGTGAACACCTCTCCTAGATGAAGGTGGTCTTACGCTTTCCCACTGCAAAGTGTGTTCAGCGAGGTCTTTCAGATACTTCCAAGCTTCACCGTCGTCTTTAGACATGAAATTGCATTGACACATTGTTTCAAGCATCTGCTTTGTCGCTGGATTAATGCCCTCATATATAATCCGACATAAATCCCATCTATTGATTCCAAGATGAGGACATTGGACAAGCAGATCTTTGAAACGTTCAAAGCACTTCCAAAATGGTTCATTGGGAAGCTGGGTGAACTGGTTGATCTCGCTCTTAACACGTGCAGTCTTATGGTTTGGGTAAAACTTCTTAAGAAATGCTATGAAGAATTCATCCAAATTAGTGATAGAGTGTGCGGCAGTATTGTAAAGCCATTTTTCTGCCAAGTCGCACAGTGTGAATGGAAGAAGACGTAAGCGCATAGTATCTAAAGTCAATTGCGAAGTACCCATCATTGCGCATACGTTTTCGAATTTGGTGATGAAAACGTACGCGTCTTCCGAATCAAGCCCGTGAAATTTGGACAGCAGATTGATGTAGTGGGGTTTAATTTCGAAATTATCCACGTTAGGTGGTGGAAGAGATAGACAAGTGGGAAGAGGACCATGGATAGGATAGCATCTCTCTTGGAGAGAGATGCGTGGTGGATTCTGCGCACCTTCGGGCGGTGGCAGCGTGGTGTTATAATCTGATGGAGTGTCGTCCATCTCGGTCGTGTGTGGTGGGGGAAAAGAAGATGAAGAGGTACAGACTTTGGCGTCGATAGCAGGAACGCGGACAAGACGGGCACTAGGATCCCATGTCCAGCCGAGCATGCACTAAGCGGGTTTAGTGCAAGTGGCAGCGTGTGTGTGATTTAAAATTGGCTTGTTTTGAAAAAGTGGGACTCAAGACAAATCTCCCTAAGATGCACAAGCAACCCTAGAACTAAGGTCACCTAGGTCCAGTCTCTAGACCGCTCCTAGACTTCCAAAGGACAAACCGCAGGATCAATCCTCTACCGCATCCGTACTACCCTTGTAGCCAGATAAGTGCCAGGTAAGTGGGAAGGAACTACAATAGTGGGCCTAATTAAAAGCCACTAGCCTTTGTCACACTTGCCTAGGCACTACAAAAGTAATGCGGATAAACGATAGATTACCCACGACCTTCCTCTGTCCTTAATGAGAGCGACAGTCCTTAGAGTCTGGTCTAGATATTTTTAAAATTATTTTAGGGTTGATGCAGATGCTCGGTTTGTGATTTGTGGGGCTTAGGAAGGGTGATGAAATCCCCACCTAATCTTGATTTGGTTTTTGCCCCATAAAGTCCATATTAAATATGCAAAACAAAACCAATCACAAAACTTTTGCAAAAAGATTTTTGAGTGGCGCTATTTTGCAAAGAATCCTGCAGAAAATAGATTTTATTGGATTTGAGAGGAGAGAGAAGGAGTTTAGAATCTTACCAGAGAGTTCTGTAGCCCTAATCCCTCTAACCTGCCGCGATTCCGCCGCCGGAAGCACCTTTGTACCGCGGTTCCTCCGCGAGGTGGATGGATCGGTTGATGAAAAATATTCTGTGGCCTCCTTTGCTCCTCTGGATCACTAAGAATGTCTTTGTCTTCCTCAATTCTGTGACTCCAGATCTCCTTGCAAAATTCACGCACAAATCGTTAAATATGCAATTTGCAGTTTTGTGTTATTAATGATATAAATCATCCAAGAATTCAACACAGATAGCAAGAATAAAAAATTACGCACGTATCCCCAGCAACGGCGCCATTTGATTATATCGAAAAAGTGTTTTTGTAGTGTAACCGCAATCAGAACGGTGTCGCGCGTTGCTAGACCGAGGTGAGTACGGGTCGTCCTCTGGGAAACGTGGAACCTTTTATTCTTACTTTAGATGTGTTGAAAAAGAGAGGAGGAATAAAGAATTTTGTCAAAAGTTTCTAGATCTACTTTAAGCAAGAGAGCAAATTTATAGATCTAGATTATTTTAGGAATATAGTTAATATAATAAGAGGGCTTGTAGGGTTCGTTACGATTTAGTAGTCATGGACGATTAATTAAAAGTTACCCTTTTTATCCATTAATAGATTTAAAACTAGAACGACGGTGATGCGTGTAGATTAGGGTTTCTAGAGGGAAAAGGAATCCTACTCTTATCCTTTATCTCGACATGGAACTCCGTTCAAATCTAGCCTTTACTAAAACAATCATTAATCTAATCTCTAATCGCGGTCGGAACTAGCAACGAATTGCTAGCGCGCCCGATTAGGATGTTAATGATTCTTTTGATAAAGCTCATAAACTTTATAGGACTTAAAAAGGGATTAGGGATGTTCATCATCCATTAGCCTACCCTAATCCTACGAACCATAACAAGCGGAGAATTACTCGCGCATGTTGGGAGAAGAAGATGAAAAGACAGAGAGGGGAAACATAATGTAAAATGCAAAAGAATTAAATAAAATAACTACCTTTATTAATCCACTTGAACAATCTACACTTTATTCCGTAGAAAATGATTACAAAACTAGTTGCTTCTCGATCTTTCCTAAGGAGGTAGATGAACAGTTGATGATCAGCCTGGATGCGTGAGCGTCAGGGACTTCGTGATCTCTTCGGCTTGATAAATCTTCCAAGAGGCTCTCGGTGCCTTTTTATAGTGCCAAAGCCAGAATTCAAGCTTCTAAATTAGGGAAAAGGTAGAAAAGATTTTCCCCAAAAATCCTCAGCCTCCATCTCTTCTTAACCGCGGCAGATCCGCGGCATAAAGGGGCTATTGCCGCGGATCCGCGGCTTGATGATCACGGCCGTCCATCAATTTTCTGGGGATGGCTACTTGTGACATTTGGCGATCCTTAGCACCTTCAGAATTTGGAAATCTTCTCGTGGTTGCTGCCAGACTTGGTCTCCAAATTTTGATTCTTAATTAGGCAAGTCTTCTTCAATAAATTAATCTCCTTGATTCTAGTCTTGAAAAATTCTGCACAACTTGGAAAAATTCTGCACAACAACTTAAATAAGATTTAGTAGACTTTGTTCTACTAGGATTTGGTCAATGAATTTATTTGCAAACATTTTCCTACCAAATGCTAATTATAATATATCAACACATGGAAAATAGTATTTTTACACATAAACCCTCATATGTATGATATATTATAATAAAGTCCTTAATATGAAAATGGTAGGATAAATGTAATAAAAAATGTGCAGTTTTATCAACTGAACAGCTCTCCATACACAGCGCGATATCAAGCCTCAATACCGGGAGAGACGAATCTTGTCTAACCGCCACTGCCTCTAAGTGCTTCGGGACCGCACCCAACTACTACCTGTTTGCACGACTCCTTTGAGCCGTGGTAGGGTAGTAATCTAAGAATAGTGGGAAGACACCCGAGGCGAAGTAGCTGTGTCAAGTCGATGGACTAAGCAGTACTCATGTCACCTGGGAACTTCTATCTGACGATCGGTATAATACCAACCTGCAGTTCCCGGCGAGTCCTGTCCGGTGTACCCATAACCTAACGAGCACATGCATACTATCTCCAGTACGACGTACTGATGGCTGTGGGACAGACCATCTCCCCAACTGGGATGAGAAGCATACACCAGTCTACTCCGGAGTATCGATGCCCCGTCTCGATAATCCTATGACCAGGGACCTGTATAGGATGTTGCTTATAGACTACCCATCCCCCACTAGTGTGATTGCCATCACAACTCCGGTAATCAAGTAAATACCCTAAGGGCTCTACTAATATGTATAAGAGATATGTTAAAAGAAACATATGCACATATTAAAGTAGAAACAAACCAAGTAGCAAACTATCATTTTTAGCAAGACTGTCAATACAACTGTGAATATCCCAAGCTTCCATTAAGTAATATACAAACTAGTATGATACGGTAATGGCCTCTAGGGCATAAACACTAACAATGCTTCGGCAGTAGGCTCTATCATGTACGCGATGCTATGTACCAGACCCAATGTAGCATACTCACTATGTGTAGTGAGCAGGTATCAAGCAGATCCTGGAGAGAGTCACTGGACAGCTGTGAAGAGAATTCTCAAGTACTTGAGAAGGACTAAAGAGATGCTCTTGCTGTATGGTAATAGAGAACTCTAAGTGGAGTCCTTTACCGATTCGAGCTTACAGAGTGATAAGGACGACTCTAAGTCGCACTCAGGATTTGTCTTTACCCTCAACGGAGGGGTGGTATGCTGGAAGAATTCCAAGCAAGAAACCGTGGCAGACTCGACGATGGAGGCTGAATACATCGCTGCCAACGATGTTGCCAAAGAGGCTGTGTGGATGAAGAAGTTCATAACTGAACTTAGAGTGGTTCCATCCATTGAGTATCCAATACCTTTGTATTGCGATAACAATAGAGCGGTGGCTTTAGCCAAAGAACCCAGGTCCCATCAGCGATCCAGGCATATTCTGAGGCGGTATCACCTAATCCGGGAGATAGTTGATCGTCGGAAGATCTAGGTCAGGAGAGTTGACATGAAGAACAACAGAGGGGATCCACTCATGAAGTACATTCCCCAGATACAGTTCGAGACACTCTTCGGGATGCTGGGTATGCGATACTACAACAGCTGGCCCTAGTGCAAGTGGGAGATTGTTAGTTGTATGTATGCTCTAGAGGCCATTATTGTACATATGATGTATATTATAGTGGATGCTTGGACATATATAGAGAGGACTTTCTTGCTCGACATGATAGTATGCCATCTGGTTGCTCTTTATCTTAACATGTATACTTGTCTCTTACTGTCTTATGGTTACATGTTGGTAAAGCCTTTAGGATGCGTACTTGACTACCAGGATTATGAAGCAGATCATACTAGTGGGGCAATGGTAGTCCATAAGTTCGTCCTTTAATGTTCCTAGTCGTGGGTGTATCGAGACAGGGCATCGATATACCAGAGTAGACTAGCGTATACGCTTCTCGACCTATGAGATGGGCGATGGATGATCCCATATCCATTGGTGTTTGACATCAGAGATGGTATATAGGTGCTCAGTGGAGACTAGGTACACTGGACGGACTCGCCAAGAACTCCCAGATGTATTATACCTCACGTCAGATGGCAGTTCTCTAGTGACACTGGTACAGGTTAGTCTGTAGACCCGAGATCGTCATAGAGTCTTGTGTGATTCCCACTGTGCTTTGATTTCCACCTTACCACGTTCAAGAGGACGTGCAAAATGATGGTTTTCGGGTACAATCCCGAGTCACATGGAGGCAATGAGTGATAGGAGGGGTTTCGTCTCTCCCGGTATTGGGGGTTGATGTTGCGCTGTACTCGATTGGCCATAACAGGGATGTCCCTGGCTAGGGCTGATTTAGAGATTACTGGTAAGTGTTATCAGTAGTTTCTTGACCCGTTATGAGCCTCATATCAGCATAACTAATCGGTTATTGGGGTCTGACGTTTACCACCCCTAGACTAGATATGCGACATATCAGACGAAGAGACCGGACTGTACGGTAATGTTACCGTCAGGCTTTTGCAGGTGTTAGAGCGGGCATGCTTGATCATCTTCTGATCGTTCAATACCCGGGTAGCCGTTACGTCCAGCTAGTACCGCTGACGGCTTGTGGGCACTTGATGTGATCTTCACCTGCTCCCGGCGTATTTACGAGTCTTAAAGTCCCACAAAGGAGTTTCCTAGACCAGGCGAAAAGATGTGGTGTGCATTTGAGATATGCGCGGGGACCCGATTAAATACGCGTATGTGATACCGTATATTAATCTGGCATTTTTCTATTGGTCGCGTCATATGAGATATGACCGGTTTGTTAAATCAAGTGTTGATTTAACATAGACTTTATAGCTCGCTTTGTTTAAACCCTTTTCTTTCTTGTATGCATGCATGCATGCATATGTTTATGTTGATGCACATGTTGATGTGCATGCACACATACATGCATATACTTGTGTGTATCATGATTGTTGATACACAAGTGGTGGCAATGCAAGACTCACATGGTATAATTTTCTTTATATTTATTTATTGAGTTAATAAGGAAATAGAATTAATTCATGGTTGTCCTCATCCTACACTTAACCTTGCATTAACCATGAGTTAATCTTCTATGGCTCTAATTGCTCAATGATAAATATCTAGATATTTATTAACCCATGGTTACAAGTGAGAATTATTTAATATATATTATTATTTCATTCTCATTTTATCATCTCATCTTTTATCTCTTTGAGCTCTTGTTCTTGCCATCATCTTCTTCCTCCTCTCATTTGCTCTCTTGAGATTTCTTGTGAGTGAGAGAGTGATAAAGATAGGGTTTTGAAGTGAGAAAACAAACCACATCATCATTCTACACTAGTCTAGCCAATTAGTTTAGAGTGTTAGCTTCATCTTCATCTTTTGATCATGTAGAGCTAGGAGCTTAGACAAAAAGGACACCGGGTGGATCATCGTGGACTTGGAAGATCTCTAGCAAGCCCGTTCCAACTCTCAAGGTGCCAAGGAGACAAGTAAAGAGAGCTACAAAGGTTGTAATCTCTTAACTTAGTGCTATATTATTTGTAGTATGTGCTGCTACTTCATGTTACCCTAGTTTTTCTAGTTCGATTCCAAGGTTAAATTGTTTACCACCCTCTAAAATTTTAAATTATGGCATGTGTGATGCTACCAAACCCTAGTAGTAGTGCTAAAGAATCCCTACAGTGGTATCAGAGCCAAACTAGAAACCTAGATAGTGTTAAGATAATACGAAATCGAAAAACTCCGCAAAATACAATTTTAGAAACCCTAGATTTTGCTCTCTAGAAATTTTTTGAAAAGTCGTTTAAAAATTATTTTAGCAACTGCAGAGTAAGGTATATGATAATATTAGAACACAGGTGAAATACGGGGGTGTGCTCGGATTTCGACCGAGCACTAGACTCATTTTTCCGGCGACGCCGGCCGTATGAGCTCCAAACCCCATCGTATTGCACCAGTGCTCTATTCTGTAGGATTTAGGGTTTCTGGTATTGTTTGTTTAGTCCAGATTTTCATGTGATGATAATTGAGTTATGGGCTAATTGTGGAGTATTTCGTAGTCGTATTTTTTAGCATTGTATTGGTAACCTAGACAATGTTTAACAGTTCGATCGAACTTCAAACACCTCGTCAAGAACCCCACTGAAATTTTCAAGAGTTGGAATTTTCTTAAGTTAATTATATTCAATAGCCATGCAAGTTACTCTATGGACCCTCTAGAAGAACAAAAATCTTAACTCGATTCTATGCCTTCGGAACTGCGACTTGAACACTAGGGTTTGTCGTAGTTCCGTGGTGTCATAGGCGAGGCATTGGTTTGACCCTTCAACGGCTTGATCATAAGTACTGTGGTACGTTTTTGGTACTTTAACTTTGCTCAAGTGTTGAGCTCATCGGGTGATGTGATTGTTGGTTGATTCGGTCGTAGTGTTTAACATAGTCTAGTATATTGTGATACAATAATTGGAATCTACATTTATATGTTGCGTGTAATTCTATCATTTCGGTCTCGTTTGTAATAGGAAATCTTGTTGAATTATCTGACTTACTTTGAAAAATGTTTTCATGAGATGAGATCTAAATGCGAGACTTACATTGTTGGGCATGAAACTTTGGATATGTGATATCCCGGGTTTACGATGTTTAAGGGCAACGTCGATTCCAATTATTGTAGTTTTTCACTTTCTTTTCTGGGACCGTAAGCGTAGTGTGTGGTGTATCGCCGGTTTCGTTGCTATACATCAACGACAATTGGGGTACGCATACTTGCTTACGTTGAAGACATGTGATGTTATGTGTTGTTGTGATATGATGTATAGGATCGTCATGATTGAATGGCCGGGGGTTTTATGTGAGATGAGAGATTTTCTTTTCAATCATGTAAAATTCAAATGTATGTAATATTCTTTTATTGGGGCACTTACGGGTTGAGGATGATGTCACCATTGTTGTATATTATTTACTTTTCCGCATTAGGATACACCTAAGGTGGGGAGCACAAGTGACCGGGTTCTGGGGTACAGTGGGAGACCATCTCGAGGCATCGAGACCGGGTTTCCTAACTCCAGAATTGGTAGGGTCACTTGCCTCTCTCATTGGGGTCTAGGGGTGTGGAATTGGCTATTCATCACGACCGTGGAATCCGTATTTTCTATTGTGGGCTACATACAAAATACGGACATCCTAGCATATCATATATTTTCTTATATGTGTTTCTGCTGCTTATACTCCGTGATGTGATCACTGTGGATTCTGAGACGAATGGATATACATTATAAATGAGATATATAGTAGATGCTGCTTATGTTTTGCACCCGCGCTAGTCCCGTCCCGATATGCCGTTAGTTAAGTAACCTAACGGTGCATAACGGGACACTGTGGCGAATACGGATGGCATAAGCGTACATTGTATTTTCGTTTCTTCTATGATGCTTAGGAAGCTTAAATGATGGGACTTCATTAATATGATTAATGAAAAGAAAGAAACCTAAAAGATGTTGTGGAATCAAATTTGTTAAAAGGGTAGCTACAGTTTTGCTTTGCATAGTGATATATGTGATATATCCTGCACCTTATTCGATAAGGAAAGAGCCGAGATCCCTTCACCGGGAATGACCTCATTAGCAATAACTGGCAGATGCTACAACACTCGGATTCTCTTTTGATTGCTTTTAGAGTTTCTTGCTTTGCATAGTGATATATGTGATATATCCCGCACCTTATTCGATGAGGAAAGAGCCGAGATCCCTTCACCGGGAATGACTCTTTAGCAAAACTAGTAAAAACCTCAAAAGCGCTCCTTTTCAAAATCACTCGATTCTACAACGATATCAAGTTCATTACGCAAAGGGTTTTCTGAAAAACCTATTGTAGCCCTCCGTCATTTCAGATAAGTCCTACTTAGTATTCGTGCTACGTTTGTTGACCTCCGTCAAGGCATAGTGTGCGGTAGCTGACTAGTATTTATCTGCATGTGCATATGATGCAGATTGGATTGGGGTAGTCGTACGGTCTTGTTGACCTCCGTCAAGGTTCATGCGGGTGGGTTTAATTCAATCAAGAAATTACAGGTTTGACTTGACTAGCAGCCTATGGTTTGTTGGCCTCCGTCAAGGTTATAGGACACTTGGGGCAAAATATTATCGGGAATTTCAAGTGTTGAAATTTGCAAAGAGATTGCATACCTTCTATGAGATAGTTGGATCCCGATACCCACTGCGAGTAAGAGTTACTCCTGGGAGAGTTTTACACAAGACAATTAGCCGATCAAGCAGGTGTCTAGAAAGGTGTCAACTGGGTTATGCCTCTGGGAAAACAAAGTTTATTTTAATTAAGCCCGTGCGAAAGCACGGGGAACTTCCCTCAAAGTACCGGCACTGGTCTGGCTGAAAGATTGGCGAAATTGTAGTGTGTAATTAATCCCGGCTAGTCTTTCCTTTTAGGGTTTGAAGGAATATTTGATAAAAACAGTAGGAGCCATCCTGATTAGATAAAATAATAACCAATCTGATCTTGCAAGAGCATACGCTAAAGTGTTTTCTTCTCTCTCTCCAGGTAGCGACCATGTCACGTCTTAATCAAGATAATAATATCGATGTATTGACCGAACCCGCATGTTATAAAGTGCAGGGAAACATTGGTTCCGTTCTTTCTTATAATTGTTATAAGACTGAACAGGGAATAGGGGAATATCCAGATTCCCATGCTGCCCAAACGAAGAAGAAACATGTTGATGCGTCTTCTTCGAGGGTGTTAGTTATTGAGAACTGTTTCTCAGTTCACTCTACGTCCTGGATATTAGATACCGGATCAGGATCCCACATATGTAATATGTTAAATGGGCTACGGAATGGTAGAGAACTGGGAATAGGTGATCATTCCGTAAGTGTAGGGAATGGGGCAAATGTTGCAGCCAAAGAAGTTGGCGAATATCACCTTATGTTACCAAGTGGCAACACATTGATTCTGAACGAATGCTATTACATTCCGACCCTGATATGCAATCTTATATCAGTTTCTTTATTAAGTAAAGAAGGATATAATTTTATTGTACATGATAATGTTATGAACATCTTTCTGAATCAAAAGTTGATTGGTCAGGCTGATTAAATAATGGCATATACATTCTAGATTAAACTACAGTCCTTAATGTACAAAACACACACTAGAAGAAGAGTTCAGAAATGAACGAATCCTTCTTATGGCATTATAGACTGGGTCATATCAATGTGACACGACTCGCTAAGTTGCATAAGGATGGATATTTGAATCCGTTCGAATGTTCATCTTATGACACTTGCCAATCATGTCTCAAAGGCAAGATGACCAAAACTCCGTTTACAGGACACGGAGAAAGAGCTAGTGAGCTCTTGGGACTGATACATAGTGATGTATGTGGTCCTATGTCTACTCATGCCAGGAATGGTTCCTCGTACTTCATTACATTCACTGACGATCTCTCTAGATTCGGATATGTGTTGCTGATAAAACACAAGTCTGAAGCTTTTGAAAAATTCAGAGAATATAAGTCCGAAGTCGAGAACCAAATGGGTAATGTTAGTTATGTATATTCCCTAGAGGCCATTGTTGTACATATGATGTATATTATAGTGGATGCTTGGATATATATAGAGAGGACTTTCTTGCTCAACATGATAGTATGCTATTTGGATTCACTTTATCTTAACATGTTGACTTGTATTGGTTTACTGTCTTGCTCTCACATGTTGATAAAGCCCTTAGGATATGTACTCGACTACTAGGACTATGATGTAGATCATACTAGTGGGGCCAGGGTAGTCAAAGAGTCCATCCTATAACTGTTCCTAGTCGACGGAGTATCGAGATAGGGCATCGATACTCCAGAGTAGACTAACGTATACGCACCCATATGATGGGCGATGGATGATCCCATATCCATCGATGTTTGACATCAATGATGGTGTACGGGTGCACAGTGGAGACTGGGTACACTGAACGGACTCGCCGAGAACTCCTGGATGGTATTATACCTATCATCAGATAGCAGTTCTCCGATGACACTGGTACAGTTTAGTCTGTAGACCCGAGATCGTCATAGAGTCTTATGTGATTCCTACTGTGCTTTGATTTCCACCTTACCATGTCCAAGAGGGCGTGAAAAATGGTGTCTTTTGGGTACAGTCCCGAATCACATGGAGGCAATGAGCGATAGGAGGGGTTTCGTCTCTCCCTGTATACGGAGTTGATGTTGCGCTGTGTTCGATTGGCTATAACTGGAAGTCCCTAGCCAGGGCTGATATGGAGATTTACTGGTAAGAGTTATCAGTAGTTTCTCGATCCGTTATGAGCCATACATCGACGCGACTTATCGGTTACTGGGGTCTGACGTTTACCACCTCTAGACTAGATATGCGACATATCAGATGAAGAGACCGGACTATACGGTAATGTTACTGTCAGCCCTAGACTAGATAGTCCTCTCTATATATTTCACAGAACTTTTTAAAAACGACAGAAACCAGGGTTTTGGTTTTGAGGTTTCATAGTTGTTTCGGTTTCGTAATTCTACTAATATCGTCTAATTCTCTAGCATGTCTTTGATACCACTGATGGGTTCCATAGCATGCTCGCTATGTTTTTTAAGGCATCAAGCATGCAATTTTATAAAAATCTAGTGTGCTAACAAACCCGAACCAAGGATCTAACTAGATAATTAGGGTTTGCATAAGTAAGTAAACAACTTTACACTAAGTGAACAAGGAATATAACCTTTGTAGACCGGTCCTTCACTTCAAAAGCTCCGTGTAGTGGTCCCTTCGTTCCAAGTAGTGGTCTCCTGGACTCTCATTAGACTCCACTAGGCGAAAGGAACAAGTTTTCTTGAAGAACTTCGAGGCCGAGGATGATCTATGTCGAGGAATCTCCAACACAAGCTACCTCTTCACTAATTGAGAATTAGTGAAGCAAACAACCTATACTAAATGGCTAGTCTAGTGTAGATTGATGAAGTAGGAATTTTTCTCACTTTAGAATTATTTTTCTCTCGCGTTTTCTTCACCCCATGAAAATCTAGTAATCTCAAGGAGATGAAGAAGAAGATGAAGTTCATCATAGAATGAGAACGATGGGTGAGATAATATCACATATAATCCTTGTAGAGACTTTACCAAGACTAAAGATAATGGTTAGCTTAATAAATATCTAGAGTAAAAAAAAATTAATGGACTAAGTCAATAATTTCCACAAGTTTCTCTAAGCTTCACAAGCCATGAGAAATTTCAACCTAATTTAGATTTTCCCTTAATAATTAAATGCCCACATTATCTTAAATGTAGTGTAACTCTCATACACCCAAGTCCAATGTATCATCAAACATGACACAAAGAAATAAACACAATAATATATATCACATATATATTAAATATACAAGTGAGATAAAGAAATTCTTAAGTGAGCTAATATTAGTTAATATATATTAATATTTCAAATATATATTCATACATTAAATTATTAAATCAACACTTTATTTAATAATCCGGCTATATCACATATAACCAACTAATATCATTTATATCAACTTATCGAATCAACACTAGATTCAATAACCCATCTATATCACATATAACCGACCGATATCTCATATAGCGAGATTAGATTATAGCATCACATAAACGTATCAATCTCGGTCCCACACATATCACATATGTGCCCTACTTCGTCTCGCTTGAGCCAGGAAACCTTTGTGTAGGACTCTAAAGACTCGTCAATACGCCGGCAGTAAGTAATGATCATATCAGTTACCCACAAGCCGTCAACGGTACTAGCTGGACGTAACGGCTACCCGGGTATTGAGCGATCAGAAGAACAACAAGTAAGCCTGCTCATACTCCCGTGAATCCAATAAGTAACACTACCGTACAGTCCGGTCTCTTCGTCCGATATGTCGCATATCGAGTCTAGGGGTGGTAAACATCAGACCCCAGTAACTTGATAAGTCATGCCGATATGAGGCTCATAACGGTTCGAGAAACTACTGATAACACTTACCAGTAAATCTTTGTACCAGCCCTGGCTAGGTACTTCCTGTTATGGCCAATCAAGCACAACGCAATATCAACCCCCAATACCGGGAGAGATGTGTAGGGTTACTTAGCACAACAGCGAGGTTTTGGGGGGGGCATCGTCCATGCCATTTTCAAATTTTTGCTATGCTAGTTAACCCTAACCCAAGAATCTTAACTAAAGATTTAGACAAAAGCTTTTGTAAACATCTTTACAACTAAGTGATTGCAGAATACAACCTTTGTAGACCGGTCCTTCACTTCAAATGCTCCGAGTGGTGGTGCCTTCGATGCGATCCAAGAACTCCCAGACATTTGAGAGGCTCCACAAGGCGAATGGTGCATGCTTGCTAGAAGTCTTCAAAATCCAAGATGATCTACTTCGAGAAAACACGGACTCAACCTATCTCTTCACTAATAAGCAACTAGTGAAGCTAACACCCTAAACTATATGGCTAGTATAGAGGAGGAGGATGAAGTAGGAATTTTGCTCACTTTAGTATTTAGTGACTCACTATTTTTCTCTCTTCATCAAAAACCTAGAGAGCTCTCTTGAGCTTTGAGGAAGAAGATGAAGAAAATGAAAAATGAGAGAGAGTGAGGTTAGAAATGCAACCATGGTGAGTATATGTCATGCTTAACCCTTGTAGAGAATACACCATGGTTAAAGATAATGGTTAGGTCTAAAAATATCTAAGGAAAAACAAAAAAGGTGGACTAAGTCAATGGTTATCTAAAACAACCATGACAAATTCCATTCATTTTTGAATATCTTAAATAAATAAAAACCATATAATTATCTTTTATATGGTGTAAGTCTCATACACCCATGTTGCATATATAACCTAGCATGCACAATAATATATATCACATATATATTACTTATGTAACAAAAGAAAACAATACAATAAACATATATCACATATATGTTAAATGTATCAAAAGTGAGAAATAGAAATACTTAAGTAAGCATATATTAGTTAATGTAATTTAATATATCAAATATATAATTATACATTAAATTATTAAATCAATACTTTATTTTGATAATACGGCTATATCACATATAACCGACTAATATAAAATGTATCATTTCATCGAATCAATACTTGATATGATAACCCGGTTATATCACATATAACCGGCCGATATCACATATCGCGAGAATGGAATACGGTATCACATACTCGTATTAATGTTGGTCCCGCACATATCACATATGTGCTCCTACTCCGTTTTACCTGAGCCAGGAAACCTCTGTGTAGGACTTTAAAGACTCGTCAATACGCCGGCAGTAGGTGATGATCATATCAAACACCCACAAGCTGCAAGTGTTCAGCTAAACATAACGGCCACCCGGGTATTGAGTGATCAGAAGATTAACAAGCAAGCCTGTACACACTCCTGTGAATCCAATCAGTAACACTCACGTACAGTCCGGTCTCTTCGTCTGATATGTCGCATATCCAGTCTAGGGGTGGTAAACGTCAGACCCCAGTAACCGATAAGTCGTGCCGATGTGAGGCTCATAACGGGTCGAGCAACTACTGATAACATTTACCAGTAGATCTCCATAGCAGCCATGGCCAGGGACTTCCAATTATAGCTAATCGAGCACTGCGCAAGATCAACCCCCAATACCGGGAGAGACGAAACCCCTCCTATCGCTCGTTACCTTCATGTGATTCGGGCATGTACCCACAAGACACCGTTTTGCATGCTTTCTTAAACGTGGTACGGTGAAAATCAAAGCACAGTGGGACACACAAGACTCTATGGCGATCTCGGGTCTACAGATTAACCTGTACCAGTGTCACCAGAGAACTGCTATTTGACGATAGGTATAATACCAACAACGAGTTCTCGGCGAGTCTTTTCAATGTACCCAGTCTCCACTGAGCACCTGTGTACCTCCTTTGATTTCAAACACCAATGGATGTGGGATCATCCATCGCCCATCATATGGGTCAAGAAGCGTATACGCTAGTATACTCTGGAGTATCGATGCCCTATCTCGATACACCCTCGACTAAGAACAATTATAGGATGTACTTGTGGACTATCCTGTCCCCACTAGTATGATCTCCATCATAGTCCTGGTAATCAAGTAAACATTCTAAGGGCTTCGTCAACATGTGAGATCACGACAGTATCCCAATACAAGTCAACATGTTAAGACAAAGTGCAACCAGATAGCATACTATCATGTCGAGCAAGAAAGTCCTCTCTATATATGTCCAAGCATCCACTATAATATACATCATATGTACAATATTGGCGTCTAGGGCATACCCATAACTAACAATCTCTCACTTGCACTAAGGCCAGTTGTTGTAGTATCTTACCCAACATCCCGAAGAGTCTCTCAAATTGTATCTTGGGTAAGGCCTTCGTGAATGGATCCGCTGTGTTGTTCTTCGTGTCAACTCTCCTGACCTCGATCTCCCGGCGATCAACTATCTCCTAGATCAGGTGATACCGCCTCAGAATATGCCTAGATCTCTTTTGGGACCTGGGTTCGTTGGCCAAAGCCACTGCACCATTGTTATCACAATATAAAGGTATTGGATGCTCAATGGATGGAACCACTCCTAGTTCGTTTATGAACTTCTTCATCCAGACAGCCACTTTGGCAGCATCGTTGGCAGCGATATATTCAGCCTCCATCGTCGAGTCTGCCACGGTTTCCAGTTTGCAACTCTTCCAACACACCGCCCCTCCATTGAGGGTAAAGACAAATCCCGAGTGGGGCTTAGAGTCGTTCTTATCATTTTGGAAGCTCGAATCGGTAAAGGACTCCACTTGAAGTTGACCGTTAGCATACACCAAGAACATATCTTTAGTCCTTCTCAAGTACTTGAGAATGTTCTTCACAGCAGTCCAGTGACTCTCTCCTGGATCTGCTTGATACCTACTCACTATACTTACTGAGTATGCTACATCGGGTCTAGTACATAGCATCGCGTACATAATAGAGCCTACCGCCGAAGCATAGGTTATCCCTTACATGCGAGCTCTCTCCAAATCAGTCTTGGGAAACATCTCTTTGGAGAGAGTAAGTCCAGAGATCGTGGGTAAATTCCCACGCATGGATTCTTCCATACTAAATCTCTTTAGCACGGTGTCAATGTACCTGGATTATGACAATCCCAGTATCCGTTTAGATCTATTTCTATAGATCTCAATCCCCAAGATATAGGAGGCATCACCTAGATCTTTCATTGAGAATCTTTATGATAAGAAGAGCTTGACCGAGTGCAGCATAAGAACATCATTTCCTATCAAGAGTATGCCATCAACGTATAATACGAGGAAGACAACCTTACTCTCTTCCACCTTCTTGTATATACAAGCTTCATCTACATTTTTGATGAAGTCAAACTCTTTGACTACCAAATCTAAACAGATTTTCCAACTCCGCGATGCCTGCTTTAACCCATAAATGGATTTAAGCAGCTTGCACACCTTTCCGCTGCTCCCACTATCTATGAAGCCCTATGGCTGAGCCATGTACACGCTCTCTTCTAAATCACCATTTAGAAAGGCGGTCGTAATATCCATTTTCCAGATTTCGTAGTCATGGTATGACGCAATGTCAAGTAGGATTCTGATGGACTTAAGCATAGCTACTGGAGAAAAGGTTCATCATAATCCACACCTGGTCGTTGACGAAAACCTTTTGCAACAAGTCTAGCTTTGAAAGTCTCAACTTTTTCATCTACACCAAGTTTCTTCTTAAAGATCTATTTGCTCCCAATGGGTTTTACTCCTTCAGGAGCAACTTCCAAAGTCCATACTTTGTTGGTGTACATGGATTCCATCTCAGATCGCATTGAATCCAGCAATTTAATAGAGTCCCCACTCGTGATGGCCTGCTCGAAGCTAGTCGGGTCATCATCTTCCATGATGCAATCCTCGCTCCCACCATCAATGAGAAAACCGTAGTATCTCTCAGGTGGATGAGGAACCCTACTAGATCGGCGGAGAGGCTGAGGTTCGTTGGGAGCTACTGAATCCTCAGGTTCTAATAAATCATCAGTTGCAGTTTGTGCTGCTAGAACTTCTTCCAGCTCTACCTCTTCGCCACTAGTTTCTTTTATAAGAAATTCATTTTCTAAAAAGGTGGCATATTGAGAAACAAACACTTTTTGTTCCTCACCGTGGTAGAAGATATATCCATAGGAATCCTTAGGATATCCCACAAATTTACTCAGAGATGATCTTGCCTCAAGCTTGTACGGATTTTGCTTTTTAACATAGGCCGGACAAGCCCATATCTTAACTCGTTTAGGAGATGGTCTCTTCCCATTCTATATCTCATATGGAGTTGTAGGCATCGATTTGGTTGGAACTCTATTCAATAAGTATGCTGCTGTCTCCAGCGCATAACCCCAAATAGAAATAAGCAACTTAGCGGTGCTCATCATCGAGCGCACCATATCTAATAGGGTGCGGTTCCTCCGTTCCGATACACCGTTGTGCTGTGCTGTATACAGAGGAGTAAACTGAGAGAGAATCCCATTCTCTTTTAGATAGTCCCGGAACTCATTGCTCAAGTATTCTCCTTCTCGATCTGATCGAAGGATTTTAATACTTTTACCCATTTGGTTCTCGACTTCGTGCTTATATTCTTTGAATTTCTCAAAAGCTTCAGACTTGTGTTTCATCAGGAACACATGACCGTATCATGAGAGATCATCAGTGAATGTAATGAAGTACGAGGAACCATTCCTGGCATGTGTAGACATGGGACCGCATACATCACTATGTATCAGTCTCAAGAGTTCCGTAACTCTTTCTCCGTGTCCACTAAACGAAGTTTTGGTCATCTTCCCTTTGAGACAAGACTAGAAAGTGTCAAAAGATGAAAATTCGAACAGATTCAAATATCCATCCTTATGTAACTCTGCTAGTCGTGTCGAATTGATATGACCTAGTCTACAATGTCATAAGAAGGATTCGTCATTTCTGAACTCTTCCTCTTGTGTGTGTTTTGTACATTAAGAACCGTGGTTTGGTTTAGAATCTATATGCCATTATGTAACGAGCCTGATCCAATCACCTTTTGATTTAGGAAGATGTTCAGAACATCATCCTGTACTACAAAATTATATCCCTTTTTACTTAATTAAGAAACTGATATAAGATTGCATATCAGGGTCGGTATGTAATAGCATTCTTTCAGAATCAATGTATCACCATTTGTTAATACAAGGTTATATTCCTCAACTGCTTTGGCTGCAACATTTGCACCATTCCATACTCTTACGGAATGATCACCCATTCCCAGTTCTCTACCTTTCCTTAGCCCATGCAACATATTGCATATGTGGGATCTTGATCTGGTATCTAATGCCCAGGACGTAGTGTGAACTGAGAAACAGTTCTCGATAACTAACACACCCGAAGAAGATTAATCAACATGCTTATTCTTCATTTGGACGTCGAGGGAATCCGGATATGTCCCTATTCCCCGTTCAGTCTTATAACAATTACAAGAAAGAACGGAACCAACGTTCAGTATAACAAGCGGGTTCGGTCAATACATCCATATTAATATCTTGATTAAGGCCTGACATTGGTTGCTACCAGGAGAGAGAGAGAGAGAAGAAAACACTTTAGCGTATACTCTTGCAAGATTAGATTGGTTTGTATCTTATCTAATCAGGATGGCTCCCACTGTTTTTATCAAATCTTCCTTCAAACCATAAAAGGTAAGACTAGCTGGGATTAATTACACATTACAAGTTCGCAAATCTTTCAGCCAGGCCAGTATTGGTATTTTTAGGGAGGTTCCCCATGCTTTTTCATAGACCTAATTAAAATAAACCTCGTTTTTCTAGAGGCATAACCCCGTTAACACCTACTTGATCGGCTAATTGTCATGTGTAAAACTCTCCCTGGAGTAACTCTTACTCGCAGTGGATATCGAGATCCAACTATCTCATAGAAGGTATGCAGTCTCATTGCAAATTTCAACACTTGAAATTCCCGATAATACTTTTACCCCTAGTGACTTATGAACTTAACTATGGTCAACAAATCATAAGCACTAGACAAGTTCTACCCGTCATTTCTTGATTAATTAGACCTATCCACATTACCCTTAACTATGGTCTACAAAGTCATATGACTGTCCTAATTAATCACATCATATGCTCTGTAGGAAGACATCACTTAGTTACCGTACACTACGCCTTAACTATGGTCAACAAACGCAGCACGAATACTAAGTACTGTACTTCCTAAAATGAAGGAGGGTTACAAAAGGTTTTTCAGAAAACCTTTTGCGTAGTGAACTTGATATCGTTGTAGAAACAAGTGATTTTTGAAAAGCAGTGTTTTTAGGCTTTTACTAGTTTCGCTAAAGAGGTCACTCCTGGTGAAGGGATCTCGGCTCTTTCCTTATCGAATAAGGTGCAGGATATTTCGTAAATACCACGATGCAAAGCAAGAACTATAGAAACAATCAAAAACTAAACCGAGTGAGTTGTATCATCTGCTAGTTTCGCTAAAGAGGTCACTCCCGGTGAACGGATCTTGGCTCTTTCCTTACCGAATAAGGTGCTGGATATTCTACAAGGAATACCACTATGCAAAGCTACTTAATTAACGGGAGCTACCCTTTTGAAAATTTAATTCTACAACATCTTTTAGGTTTCATTTCTTTCATTAATCTCATTAATGAAGTCCCATCATTTAAGCTTCCTAAGCATCACAGATGAAACGAAAATACAACGTACACTTATGCCATCCGCATTCGCCACAGTGTCTCGTTATCCACTGTTAAGTTACTTAATTAACGGCATACCGGGGCGTGACTAGCGCAGGTGAAAAACATAAGTAACGTTTATTTTATATCATATATATAATATATATCCATTCGTCTAAGAATCCACAATGATCACATCACAGAGCAGCAGAATAAAACATATGAAATATTGGATATAATAGGAGGTCCGTATTTTATTTTGAGCCTGTATAAAACACGGATTCCACGGTCATGATGAATAGCCAAACCCACATCCCTAGACCCCTACAAGAGCGGCTAGCAACCCTACCAATTTTGGAGTCAGGAGACCTGGACTCGACTCCTCGAGTTGATCTCCCGCTGGACTCTAGAACCCGGTTACTTGTGCTCCCCTCCTTGGGTCTATCCTAATGCGCAAAAGTAAATAATATACAACAATGGTGATATCATCCTCAACCCGGAAGTGTCCCAATAAAAGAATATTACATACAATGAATTTTACATGAATGAAAATGAAAACTCTCATTTCACATAAAACCCCCCGCTATTCAGAACACGGCGATCCAATATAACATATCACAACAACACATAACATCACATGTCATCAACGTAAGTAAATATGCGTATCCTAATTGTCGTTGACGTATGGCAACAAAACCGGCGTTACACCACATATTACACTTACGGTCGCAGAAAAGAAAATGTCAAACTACAACATTTGGAATCCACAATCACTTTAGACATCATAAATCCGAAATATCACATACTTCACATTTCATGTCTAACTATATGAATTCCACATATTGTATCACATTCTACAAAGAGTTAGACGGTGTTAAACAATCCGATCGAATCAACAAACAACCACAATTACCCAAAAAGGTCAACACTTGAGCATAGTTTAAAAGTATCCATCACATGCCACAGTACTAATGAACCAGCCGTAGAAGGGCCAACCAATGCCTCACATGTGGCACCGCTGAACTACCATAAACCCTAGGGTTCAAAGGCGGTTCTGACGGTCACAGTATCGAGTTAGAGTTATGTTCTTCTAGTGGGTTCGTCGAATCACTTGCATTATATTTGAATGTTTCAAACTTGGAAAAAATCCAACTCTTGAAAAAATTTCCATCGAGGGTTAAAGTTGGTATTTGATATCCGTTCGAACTTTTTAACACCGTCTAAATAACCCGAAAACTGTTAGAATTATGACTACAAAACACTCCGAGTTGCCTTTATAGTAAATTAACATCTCATATGAATTTAGCAAAAACAAACAACACCTGAAACACCAAAATCCAGAGACCAGAACACAAAAAAACATTTGAAGCCAAAACTCCCTGATGGGGCCGACCTCCTCAGATTTTGAGCATATGTGCTCAGCCAAAATCCGGCCATTTAAGTTCAAATTTCTTCTGTGTTCATCTAATGTCCCATATAATATTCTGCAGTTGTTTAAAAAAATTTTAGAGCTCATTTAAAAATCGACAGAAACAAGGTTTTGGCGTTTTAAGTTTCGGAGTAGTTTCGGTTTCGTAATCCTACACAATCCGTCTAAATCTTTAGCTTTGCTGTGTTACCAATGTTGGATTACTTAGCACAACAACAAGGTTTTGCGGGGCATCGTCCATGCCATTTTCAAATTTTGGCTATGCTAGTTAACCCTAACCCTAGAATCTTAACTAAAGATTTAGTCAAAAGCTTTTGTGAACATCTTTTCAACTAAGTGATTGCGGAATACAACCTTGGTAGACCAGTCCTTCACTTCAAATGCTCCGAGTGGTGGTCCCTTCGCTGCGATCCAAGAACTCTCGGACTCTTGAGAGACTCCACAAGGCGAATGATGCATGCTTGCTAGAAGTCTTCAAAATCCAAGATGATCTACTTCGAGGAAACACGGACTAAAGCAATCTCTTCACTAATAAGCAACTAGTGACGCTAACACCCTAAATTATATGGCTAGTATAGAGGAGGAGGATGAAGTAGGAATTTTTCTCACTTTAGTATTTAGTTTCTCACTATTTTTCTCTCTTTATCAAAAACCTATAGAGCTCTCTTGAGCTTTGATGAAGAAGATGAAGCAAATGAAAAATGAGAGAGAGTGATGTTAGAAATGCAATCATGGTGAGTATATGTCATGCTTAACCTTTGTAGAGAATACACCCTGGTTAAAGATAATGGTTAGGTCTATAAAGATCTAAGGAAAAACAAAAATGGTGGACTAAGTCGTTGGTTATCCAAAACAACCATGAAAAATTCCATTCATTTTTTAATATATTAAATAAATAAAAACCTTATAATTATCTTTTATATTGTGTAAGTCTCATACACCCTTGTTGCATATATAACCTAGCATGTCACGATAATATATATCACATATATATTATTTATGTTACAAAAGAAAACAATACAATAAACATCACATATATGTTAAATGTATCAAAAGTAAGAAATAGAAATACTTAAATGGGCATATATTAGTTAATGTAATTTAATATATATATATATATAACTATACAATAAATTATTAAATCAACACATGATTTAGTAATCCAGCTATATCACATATAACCGACTAATCTAAAATGTATCATTTCATCGAATCAACACATGATCCGATGACCCGGCTATATCACATATAACCGGCCGATATCACATATCGCGAGATTGGAATACGGTATCACATACTTATATTAATCTCGGTCCCGCACATATCACATATGTGCTCCTACTCCGTTTTGCCTAAGCCAGGAAATCTCTGTGTAGGACTCTAAAGACTCGTCAATACGCCGGCAGTAGGTGATGAACATATCAAACACCCACAAGCTGCAAGTGGTCAGCTAAACGTAACGGCCACCCGGGTTTTGAGCAATCAGAAGATCAACAAGCAAGCCTGTACACACTCCTGTGAATCCAATCAGTAACACTCCCGTACAGTCCGGTCTCTTCGTCTGATATGTCGCATATCCAGTCTAGGGGTGGTAAACGTCAGACCCTAGTAACCGATAAGTCATGCCGATGTGAGGCTCATAACGGGTCGAGAAACTACTGATAACATTTACCAGTAGATCTCCATAGCATCCCTGGACAGGGACTTCCAGTTATAGCCAATCAAGCACTGCGCAACATCAACCACCAATACCGAGAGAGACGAAACCCCTCCTATCGCTCATTGCCTCCATGTGATTCGGGACTGTACCCAAAAGACACCATTTTGCACGCTCTCTTAAACGTGGTAAGGTGGAAATCAAAGCGCAGTGGGATTCAGACAAGACTCTATGATGATCTCAGGTCTACAAACTAACTTGTACCGTGTCACCAGAGAACTGCTATATGATGATAGGTATAATACCAACTAGGAGTTATCGGCGAGTCCGTTCAGTGTACCCGGTCTCCACTGAGCACCCGTATACCTCCTTTGATGTCAAACACCAATGGATGTGGGATCATCCATCGCCCATCATATGGGAAACTTATACACTAGTCTACTCTGGAGTATCGATGCCCTATCTCGATACACCCTCGACTAGGAACAATTATAGGATGTACTTTTGGACTACCCTGGCCCCACTAGTATGATCTCCATCATAGTTCTTGTAATCAAGTAAACATCCTAAGGGCTTCGTCAACATGTGAGAGCAAGCCAGCATCACAATACAAGCCAACATGTTAAGACAAAGAGCAACTGGATAGCATACTGTTATGTCGAGCAAGAAAGTCCTCTCTATATATGTCCAAGCATCCACTATAATATACATCATATGTACAATAATGGCCTCTAGGGCATAAAAATAACTAACAAGATGAATCCCCTCCTATCGCTCATTGCCTCCATGTGACTCGGGACTGTACCCAAAACCACCGTTTTGCACGCTCTCTTGAACGTGGTATGTTGGAAATCAAAGCACGGTGAGAATCACACAAGACTCTATGACGATCTCGGATCTACAGAAAAACCTGTACCAGTGTCACCATAGAACTGCTATCTAAAGTTAGGTAAAATACCATCTAGGAGTTCTCGGCGAGTCCTATTTAGTGTACCCAGTCTCTACTGAGCACCCGTATATCATCTTTGATGTCAAACACCAATGGATATGGGATCATCCTGTAGGGTTACTTATCACGACGGTAAGGTTTCGGGAGGCATAGTCCATGCCATTTTCAAAAAATTGCCATGCTACTTAACCCTAACCCTAGAATCTTAACTTGAGAATATAATATGTAGAAACTTTACATCTAAGTGAATACGGAATACAACCTTTGTAGACTGGTCCTTCACTTCAAATGCTCCGTATAGAAGTCCCTTCGCTCCAAGTAGTGGTGATCCAGACTCTCCGTAGGCTCCACTAGTTGAAATGAACGAGCTTGCTCAATGATCTTCGAGTCCGAAGATGTTCTACTTTGAGGAGACTCCAACTCAAGCTACCTCTTCACTAATTAGGGATTAGTAAAGCTAACACCCTAAACTAAATGGGTAATCTAGTAGAGGATGATAAAGTAGGAATTTTGCTCACTTTAGAATTCTTTTTCTCACTCTATTTCTTTACCTCACCAAAACCTAGAGAGCATTCTCTTGTTGAAGATGAAGATGAAGATGAAGAGATAATGTTTTGAGAGAGTGAATGGCAACCATGGGTGAGAAATATCTCATATAACCTTTGTATAGACATAACCATAGTTAAAGATAATGGTTAGGTTAATAAATATCTAAGGAAATGATAGATATGTATGCCCTAGAGGCCTGTATTGTATAGGATGCTAGGCATGTATATGTACAGAAACAATCTTTGCTTGAAATAATAGTATTCTATTTGGTTTATCTTCAACTTAACGTGTGATTTGTTGTTTTTCATATCTTTATATACATGTTAATGAAGCCCTAAGGATTGTGCTTGAGTACCGGGATTATGATGTAGATCATACTAGTGGGGCCTGGGCAGTTTATAAGCATAACTTTAATTGTTCTTAGTCGAAGGAATATCGAGACAGGGCATCGATGTTAGCAGAGTAGACTAGTGTGTACGTTTCATGACCCTGGGGAATTGGTTGATCCCATAACCATTGGTGTTTGAGATCAAAGATTGTACAAAGGTGCTCATTGGAGAATGGGTACACCGAACAGGACTCGCCGAGAACTCCTATATGGTATATATATATTGTCAGATAGCAGTTCTCTGGTGACACTTGTACAAGTTAGTCTATAGACCCGGGATCGTCATAGTATCTTGTGTGATTCCCACTGTGCTTTAATTTCCTCCCTACCACAGCTATACTGAGTCGTGCAAACAGGAGGATTTTGGGTACAGTCCCGAATCGCATGGAGGCAGTGAGCAATAGGAGGGGTTTCGACTCTCCCGGTATAGGGAGTTGATGTTGCGCTATACTTGATCGGCCATAACAGCAAATACCTGGCCGGGGTTCTTGAGATTTACTGATAAGATTTATCAATAGTTTCTCGAACCATTATGGGCCGTAAATCAGCATGACTTATAAAGTTACGAGGGTCTGACATTAACCACCCCTATAATTCATATGCGACGTATCAGACGAAGAGACCGGACTGTACGGTAAGTGTTGCTTACAGGCTCGTTAGGGTTAGGATGAGTTCGCTTGTCAGCCACCTCTTTTTCGTCTTGTACCTGGGTAGCCGTTATGCACAGCTAGTGCCGCTGACGTGCTTGCTTGTGGTTAAACCCACTGCCAGTTTACTGTCGAGTCTTTAGAGTCCCACACAGAGAGTTCCCTGGTTCAGGCGAAAGATGTAGAGCCCGTAATTTGTTACGGCAGGGTTTCGATCATGCTCGTGTAATCATTAAAGGAATAATGATCGGAATGTTAACACAGGTATGCTTTGGTTTAAGCTGCATGCCGGTATTATATTATTGGATTATCTGTATTCATATTTTTCAGAATTCGGATACGGGTATACTTATACGGTATACGGTGGAGAGGTATTATTGTAATTGTTATAAGAATACCTTCTAGAAGGAGACACCTCATAAATGGATATTTATTTTTGTGAAAATAAATAAATGGGGTGGAATTTTAGAAACTCTAAGCATGGATGATGAAGGAATGGCTTCTTTCATATTTTATTCATTTGGAGTTACTATTGAAGCATGGTGCAATTTTTTATTACATGCTTCAATTATTTAATTTTGAGCCATATGATATTTTTTCCATGCTTGAACTTTTCATTATCACTTTGACATTCTCTCTCTTCATTCTCTCCTTCTTCCTCCTCTTTGCGTTAACCTCACATAAGTTGTGAATCAAAAGCTTAGAGCAAAAATCATAATCCAATAATTAATCTCTACAGCATCTTAGTGATAACTTCTAACAAACTTGATCTCTAAATTGAACTCTTCTGAAGAGTTTGTAGCTTGTTCGATAGCTCTCTGGTGGATCGTCTTGGATCTTGAGTGTTGAATATATGTATGCCTAGAGGCCATTATATGATAGTGTATGTACTGGTTTGTATGTATGTATATATATATAAATATATATATATATATATATATATATATATATATATATACTCAGAGGACAGTCTTGCTCGACATGATAGTATGCTATCTGGTTACTGTTCCCCGCCGAAAACCAGAGACGCGACCGCGCGGGTCCGTCTCGCCTGAATTTCGGGGCAGATGCTAATTGGTGTTATCCGTCCACCTCTCCGAAGATGCCAAGTTGATTTATGATACCGTGTATCGGAAGTTTAAACGGCTGCGGCCGACGTAGCAGACTTCGTCAGATTCCCCCTCGCTGAAGGGTTTTTAATTGTGGGGACGCTCTTCCCTGCAGTTAATTACGTTACCGCATCGCGGTAACCACTTTCTCCTTCTCCAGATGGTCACTTCGTGTCGTGGGTGTTTGTTTTGTTTTTTGTTGCCCGTGGATTGTATACGGAGACTAATTTATGTTGTCGCCTGTAGGGCGTGGATTAGTCCAAATCCGCATTTTCTTAGATTTGGGTTTTGGGGTTGGGTTTAAGGATACATTAGTCTCATTTGAGACTAAGATCAACTTAAACGTTAGTTAAGGATATGTTAGTCAAATTTTAGACTAAGATCAACTTAACAGGATCATTTAGATCCAACAAAAGAGCATTTGGACTCTATTGTTTAGTATAGGGACATTGCGGTCGATTACCAGTTTAAGGACATTGTGGTCCAATGTTAGTTTGAGGACATCTCGGTCGCGGTTAAGGACATCTTAGTTCGTGAGTTTAAAGACCTCACAGTCAAGGTTAAGGACATCGTAGTTCGTGAGTTTAAAGACCTCACAGTCAAGGTTAAGGACATCGTAGTCCGTGAGTTTAAAGACCTCACAGTCAAGGTAAAGGACATCATAGTCCATGAGTTTTAAAGGACCCCACAGTCCGTGGAATGTTTGGTTGTCGAGACCCGTCATCTTTCTGAAGATGTTGAAGGATTACAACGATAAATATCACAGGAGTAAAGAGATGTACCCTCGAACCGATGTGAGTTGGTTGAAAGATTTGTAGTCCAATTTGGGGCTAAGATCTGTTAACATATTTATGAGAAGATGAGCTCAATTAATATGGGTTGAAGACTTATGGCCAATCTTGGACTAAGTCCAATAAATGTTTAACATTTATTTGGGCTGTTGAGGATTTGTTTGGGCTTGGCCCTTTTAATAATGCTAAGCATTGATTTGAGTTTTGATAGTATTTCTGTCTTTCATTGAATGTCGAGCGCTCATCATAGCTCTGGGACTTGTAAAAGAACAATTTATGTACTGTCAGCACCCACGTAAGGGACACGTGGTGCGCTTGGCACTTTGTGCCAGTCAAAGAGCGCAGTGCGCTTCTGCCGAGTAGCGCACACGTGACTGACACATGGTGCGCTGGCGTTGAGCGCCAGATGATGAGCGCATTGCGCTATTAATTCAATGGCGAACACATGAATGACACGTGGTGCGCTTGGCGCTTTGCGCCAGTCCATGAGCGCAGTGCGCTAATTCAAGAGCGCAAAGCGCTAACTGTTGAGTGGCGCACTCGTGAGTGACACGTGGCGCGCTCGGCGCTGAGCGCCAGTCCAGAAGCACAGAAGCGCATTTGATCAGTTTTATGATCTAGGAAATAAATTTTCCCCTAGAAGAGACTTGTCTCAAGATTCGAAGAAAAAAAGTTCTTACTTTATAGGAGATGCTTCAATCTCTCGTATTAATGAAAGGCTTTCACTTTATGGATTTATGATCCTTAAGAGAATTTAATAATTCTCCCCCCTTTATAATGAGATGTTCATGATCTCAGAAAGATAATTTTTCTTATATATCTATGATATGTGAAAGAAGTAAGTACTTCTTTGTTTTTATGATGAGATCTTTTGATCTTTTTATAAAAGACCTTGGTCTTTGTAGATCTATGATATTTTAAGAAGAGAATTCTTCTTTTTAATTATGAGATGATTTCATCTCTTTGTTCACCACCATTCTTTTTAACTTGATGAAAAAATCATCTTTTTGCTGAGAGCTATGCTTCTCTTTCTGAAATCTCAAAGATTATGGGGGGTTCTTCTTCTCTTTTTTTTAAATTTCTTCTTCTTTTTATTTATTTTGGAAAGGAGGATCATTGGTCGTTGGGACCCACCACCTCTCTGTCGACACTGAGAGATTACAGTGCCATATATCGAAGGTGTGGAGGGATGTACACTTTGAACCATGTCCCACTCATCAGGGGGAAGAACATGCTGGAGATTAAGCTTATCGCTGCTGAAAAATGCTTCTTTGCGTTCGCGTACGTGCGTCGCACGTGTTGGGCGCACGTGTGTCGCACGTGTTGGGCGCACATATTTGCACGTAACGTACATGGAGTTTGCGCATATGCGCATTATGGGGGGAGCAAGCTCCTATGGGGAACGAATCTCCTTTGAGTATTATTGAATATTCTCATGTGGTGCGCACGTGCGTTGCACGTGCTGCGCGCATGGCGGACACACGTGCGTTGCACGTAGCGTACATGGAGTTTGCGCATATGCGTATTATGGGGAGGAGCAGGCTCCTATGGAGAACGAATCTCCTTTTAATATTATTTAATATTCTCATGTGGTGCGCACGTGCGTTGCACGTGGTGTGCGCATGGCGGGCAGACGTGCGTTGCACGTGATGCGTGCATGGCGGGCACACGTGCGTTGCACGTAGCGCACATGGCGTTTGCGCATATGCGCATTATGGGGAGAAGCAGGCTCCTATCTTAGAGAACTAAGCTCCTTTAAGAATTGAATCCTTTGACGATGGAACTCTACTTTTTCTAAGAGGTATTCCCTCTTATTTATATGGGAGTTGTAGAGAAGCGATCTCTCTTTTTCCCGATGTGGGACTAAAAATGCATTCATCATGTAGTAGAGCATTACTTTAAATTACATGTGCCTCGCACATTTGCTCATAACTTTTGATCCCGGATGATTTATGAAGCCCATAATATATCAAATCGAATGATTTTTTGAGACACTTTCGATACCATCAGAATTTAACTATTTCTCGTTCCGGAGTTTGTCAAAATATAGCTCGGAAAATACTGGTTCGCATCTTTTTCCTTAGATCACATGTGCATAGCACATTTGCTCATAACTTTTGATCCCGGATGAATTATGAGGCCCATAATATATCAATAACGTGAGAATTTATCTGTTTTTCATTCGGAAATTTGTCAAAATACAGCCCGGAAAATACTGGTTCCCATTTTCTAAAGTGTATCGCTGCCATTTGTTGCCTTGGGCTCTTTTGCGCAGAAAGTTTTGGCGGGAAAAATGCCCCCTACTACTTTGCCCACGTAAGTATATACCTGGGTGAAGTGGTGCAGAGTAATTCATAGTGTATGACCAGTTTCGGGTTGGTATATAATTTTCAGAATCTTGATCTGAGAAGATAACGAGCGGACACAAGCGTCGTCATTTATCATTGACTCAAATCTCGACTCTTAAGGGATATAGTCCTAAACTCTCAGCTCCATGAGCCACACCCTTCTATTTCTTTATGTTATACTCTGGCATGAAGTAGTTTATATGCTCATGAGTAATTTCTCCATTTCAGTGACATGTAGCTTTGGCAAGTGTGGACCATAGATGGTAGATAACAGTTCATCTTGAACTCTTTATAAGGTAGTGATGGCTTAGGAGACAAGGGTAGGATCTGCCACTTAAGAATTTTCAACTTTATTAGCCGTGAGGGTCTCATAAAGACTTTTCTCCCTACGAGTCGAGAGGATCACGTAGGTGTATTTTATCTTTAGGAATCGTGAGGATTCCTAAGTGCGTTTTCTCTAATAAGTCGTAAGGATCTTGCAAGAGAGTTTTCTTCCTAACGGGTCGAGGGAACCCGTAAGTGTTTGATGAGATCGACATCATCTGTGTTTTATGGAATCAGGAGTTGCTCTGGGCGTTTTCCACGGGGTCAGGATTGACATAAGCCGTGTTCTACGTGAGTAGGAATTTGCTCTGGATGCTTCCCATGGGGTCAGGATTGACATAACCATGTTCTCAGAGGACCAGGCTCCGCTCTAGATGCTTCCCACGGGGTCACGATTGACATAGGTCGTATTCCGCGTGACCAGAAATTTGCTCTGGATGCTTCCTACGGGGTCATAGCCGTGTTCTGAGAGGACCAGGCTCCACTCTGGATGTTTCCCACGGGATCAGGATTGACATAAGCCGCATTACACATGACCAGGAATTTGCTCTGGATGCTTCCCACGGGGTCATAGCCGTGTTCTGCGAGGACCAGGCTCCGCTTTGGACGTTTCCCACGGGGTCAGGATTGACATAGGCCGTGTTCCACATGACCAGGAATTTGCTCTGGATGCTTCCTACGGGGTCATAGCCGTGTTCTGCGAGGACCAGGCTCCGCTCTGGACGTTTCCCACGGGGTTACGATTGACATAAGTCGCGTTCTACGTGACCAGGAATTTGCTCTGGATGCTTCCCACGGGGTTATAGCCTTGTTCTGCGATGACCAGGCTCCGCTCTGGATGCTTCCCATATGGTCATAGCCGTGTTCTGCGTGGACCAGGATCCGCTCTGGACGTTTCCCATGGGTCAGGATTGACATAAGCCGTGTTCTACGTGACCAGGAATTTTCTCCGGTTGCTTCCCACGGGGTCATAGCCGTGTTCTGCGAGGACCAGACTCCGCTCTGGACGTTTCCAATGGGGTCAGGATTGACATAAGCCGCGTTCCACATGACCAGGAATTTGCTCTGGGTGCTTCCCACGGGGTCATAGCCGTATTCTACGAGGACCAGGCTCCGCTCTGGATGCTTCCCACGGGTTCATAGCCGTGTTCTGCGAGGACCAGGATCCGCTCTGGACGTTTCCCATGAGGTCATGATTGACATAAGCCATGTTCCACGTGACCAGGAATTTGCTCTGGATGCTTCCCACGTGGTCATAGCCGTGTTCTGCGAGGACCAGGCTCCACTCTGGATGCTTCCCATGGGGTCATAGCCATGTTCTGCGAGGACCATGATCCGCTCTGGACGTTTCCCACGGGGTCAGGATTGACATAAGCTGCGTTCCACGTGACCAGGAATTTGCTCTGGATGCTTCCCACTGGGTCATAGCAGTGTTCTGCGATGACCAGGCTCCGCTCTGGATGCTTCCCACGTGGTCATAGCTGTAAGTCTACGGTAGCGCCCTGGCCGTCATTCTGACACCAAACGCGGAACAAAAACTTTTACAACTAGCACTATCGCATACTATAACCCGGATTTTACCATTAACGCTAAACTAACAAACTGTAAAGAGGTAGAAAGGCTATACCGATCGATCCGTGTCCTTCGTTCTTTAGCCATCATCCCACGCTCCTCGCGGAAACTCCGATCTCTTGTCTCCTCATCGAGGTGGCACCACTTCAACGGATCTTTAAACGGGCTCCCGCCTCTATACCGAGGCAACTCGGACATGAAGTATGCTAACCGACATGTCCAAGATGAAGTAGAGAATGAGTAGAATACTTTGTCTCAATCACCCTAGGGTTCTCATCACATGAGAGGGATATGGTGGAGCTTGAAGAAGATGCAAAGAGATGGAAATTGTGAACTCATGAAAAATCTAGTGAGCAAAATAACCAAGCACCAAAAATTGCCTTGGCTGCCCAAAATAATGGTGGTGATATATATAAGGTTTTGTGGTGAAATATCAAGGAAAATGTCTTACCAAAATATCTCCAACTCAACCCTAAAATATCACACCAAAACAAAAGTCATTAATTCTTCATGACTCACTACATGACTCATTAACATGAGTCATTAGTGAACATGCTAGAATCAATGACTCATTAACATGAGTCACACTTTCCCAAACATCAATCATTTAAAACAAAATGATTAACCCAAAAAGAAATGCATCTTTTAAAGTAATCTCGTAACGGATTACGAGAATACCCCTCACATGTATATAAATACCTGTATCCGTATTTCGACCGAATACGAATACAATGAGACTAAAATATCCCGACTCAATATAATACTTGGATTCGGCTTAAACCAAAGCCCATCAGTATTATCTGTCCGAAATATGACACGTGCACAAGTGCACGTGCAATTTCGAACCCTGCCATAAAACCATACGGCCTCTACAACGTTTCGCCCGAACTTGGGAAACTATCTGTGGGGAACTCTAAAGACTCATCAGTACCCTGGCAGTGGGTTTAACCACAAGCACGTCAGCGGCACTAGCTGTGCGTAACGGCTGCCCATGTACTGACCGAAAGGGAAGCTGATGAGCGAACTCATCCTGGAACCCTACTGAGCCTAAAAGTGACAATATACGTACAGTCTGGTCCGTTCGTCTATGAGCATTGCATATCCGGCCTAGGGGGTTGGTAACGTCAGACCCCCAATAGCGGTATAAGTCGTGTCGGAGGGTAGCCCTGAACACCCTGAGAAACTACTAGAATACCTACCAGTAATTCTCACCTGCCTTGGCCAAGGACTTGGTGTAATGGCTCTCCTTGACAGAGCGCGATTTCACCCCCAATACCGGGAGAGACGAATCCCCTGCTGATCCGCTCACTGCCCCTATGTGGCTCGGGACTGTACCCAACTAAAACCTGTTTGCAGGACTCCTTTGAGCCGTGGTAGGGTAATAATTAAAGCACAGTGGGAACTCACACGAGACAAATGACGACCTCAGGTCGATGAACTAACCTATACACATGTCACCAGGGAACTGCTATCTGACGCTAGGTATAAAACCAACTACCAGGTTCCCGGCGAGTCCTGTCCGGTGCACTCATAACCCAATGAGCACCTGTATACATCTTTGGTGATCCAACTGACACCAATGGCTTGTGAGACCGGCCACCGTCCCTTGTCGGGGTCTCGACTGTATACAATAGTCTACTCCGGAGTATCGATGCCTTGTCTCGAAACTCCTACGACTAGGGACCACATTTAAGGATGTGCTTATAGACTACCCAACTCATGTATATGATCGCCATCATACTGTTGGTAGTCAAGCAGGATCCTAAGGGCTCTATCAACGTGTAATAGTGATCATGTCACCTAAAGCTGTACACGATGATAAAGGCAAACCAGATAGCATACTATCATCTCGAGTAAGACTGTCCTACCGGTATAGGTCCTCCCTCAATCATTGCAATCACGTACCTGCGATCCAATAATTGACTTTGAGGTCACTGTATCCAACAATAGCCGTGTTCTGCGAGGACCGGGATCCGCTCTGGATGTTTCCCACGGGGTCAGGATTGACATAATCCGCGTTCCACGTGACCAGAATTTGCTCTGGATGCTTCCCACGGGGTTATAGCCTGCAAGGACCCGGTTCCGCTCTGGATGCTTCCCACGGGGTCATAGCCGTGTTCTGTAAGGACCAGGATCCACTCTGGACGTTTCCCATGGGGTCAGGATTGACATAAGCCGCGTTCCACGTGACCAGGAATTTGCTCTGGATGCTTCCCTCCGGGACATAGCTGTGGTCTGCGAGGACCAGGCTCCACCGTGGATGCTTCCTACGGGGTCATAGCCGTGTTCTATGAGGACCAGGATCCGCTCTGGACGTTTCCCATAGGGTTAGGATTGCCAAAAACCGCGTTCCACATGACCAGGAATTTTGCTCTGCATCCTTCCTATGGGGTCATAGCCGTCTTGTGCGAGGACTAGGCTCCGCTCTGGATGCTTCCCACGGGGTCATAGCCGTGTTCTGCGAGGACCAAGATCAGCTCTGGACGTTTCCCACTGGGTCAGGATTGACATAAGTCGCATTCCACGTGACCTAGAATTTTGCTATGGATGCTTTCCACGGGGTCATAGCCATGTTCTGTGAGGACCAGGCTCCGCTCTCGATGCTTCCCACGGGGTCATAGCCGTGTTCTGCATGGACCAGGATTCGCTTTAGACGTTTCCCACGGGGTCAGGATTGACATAAGCCGCGTTCCACGTGACCAAGAATTTTGCTCTGGATGCTTCCCACGGGGTCATAGCCGTGTTCTGCGAGGACCAGGATCCGCTCTGGACATTTCCCACGGGGTCAAGATTGACATAAGCCGCGTTCCACGTGACCAGTAATTTTTCTATTGATGCTTCCCACAGGATCATTGCCATGTTCTGCGAGGACCAGGCTCCGCTCTGGATGCTTCCCACAGGGTCATAGCCGTGTTCTGCGAGGACCAGGATCTGCTCTGGATGTTTCCCATGGGTTCATGATTGACATAATCCGCGTTCTACGTGACCAGGAATTTTTCTCTGGATGCTTCCCACGGGGTCATAGCCGTGTTCTGCGAGGACCAGGCTCCACTTTGGATGCTTCTCACAGGGTCATAGCCGTGTTCTGCGAGGACCAAGATCCGCTCTGGACGTTCCCCACGGGGTCAGGATTGAGATAAGCCGCGTTCCACGTGACCAGGAATTTTTGACTTTTGGTTGTTTGTGCATTGTCGAGTCATGAAATTGGGAGTTTTGCCGTAGCTCCGATTTATTGATGTCATGTCTGTTGAAATGAGACGGATATTGAGATGATCTCCATGCTGTCTGTGAACCATTGAGATTTGGCTTCTTCTTCCGATAGAGCCTAGGGAGGGAAGGTGTGATTCCTTCTTTGTTTGTGCCCCTGGATTGTATACAGGGATTGATGTGATATCACCTGTAGGGCATAAATTTCATTTTTCTTTATTTCTTTCCACGATGCTCTATCATTTCAGCTTTTATAACGCGAAGGTCGCGATTGCCCAATCATTTCGTCTATTTTTCGCGGTGCCCAATCATTTTGACTATTTGTTTTATTTTTAATCGTTGTTTTTTATTGCGAGTTGCCCAATCATTTCGGCTATTTTGTATGCATACATTTTTACTTGCTGATTTTGTTGCAAGTTGCCCCATCATTTCGTTTATTTCGTATGCATGTGTGGCTCGCTAGCTTTTTTGCTGCAAGCTTGGAATTAGACACCGATTTCGGCATCAGCACCGCTACAACTGGGATATTTCCAGGAGCGGATCATCATTTGCCTCTGTCGATGTCGAACAAAGGCGGATTAGCAAACAGGTTTAAGATCCTGTCGACTAAGGCTTTTGACTTCATGAGCCATAGGGTCCCATAAAGGTACTTCTCCCTGCGAGTCGTGAGGATCTCGTAGGTGCGTTTTCTCCTTAGGAATCGTAAGGACTCCTAAGTGTATGGCTTCTCGTAAGTCGTAAAGATCTTACAAGAGGGCTTTCTCCTTATAAGTCGAGAGGACTTACAAGGGCTGTTCGCTGTGTAGACATACCCCTAGTCACGGATGGGACTTTGTTAGGGAAATGTTTATTCGCGCCCGTGGATTGTATACAAGGGTCATTATTGAGCCGCTTGTAGGGTAGCATTGGAGGTTGTGGTGGCCGCTTATGAACAGGTTCAGATCCCTGTAGCTTAAGACTTTTGAATCTTATAAGCCGTGAGGGTCTCATTAGATTGTTCTCCTTAGTAGTCGTGAGGATCTCGTAAGTGTAATTTCTCCTGAGGAATCGTGAGGATCCCTAAGTGCATTTCTCCTTTATGAGTCGTAAGGATCTCACGCAGGTGGTTTCTCATCACAAGGTCGAGAAGACCTTGCAAGTGTCTTTTAATGAGGTTGCGCCCTTTCGGATTTTTTCACAAAACTTGCCGGTAACCCTGCTGTTTTTACTCACGGAGCCCTTTCGGGTTTTCATCCGTGCCCATTTTGCTTATGGACCTTGCAAGTGTAATTTTTTTTGTCAGCCTTGGGATGCTGCAGTCCACAGTAGTTTATCGACGTCTCGGTCAACAGCTATTTTTTGGACATAGTGGTCCATCGTTAGTTTAAGGAGGTTTCGGTCTGATGATAGTTTTAGGACATTGTGGTCCATTTTTAGTTTAAGGACGTTTCGGTGCAACGCCAGTTTTAGGACATAGTGGTCCATTTTTAGTTTAAGGACGTTTCGGTCCATCGTTAGTTTAAATACGTTTCAGTCCGTTGTTAGTTTAAGGACGTTTCGGTCCGACTCCAGGTTTAGGACATAGTGGTACGTCGTTAGTTTAAGGACGTTTCGGTCCATCGTTAGTTTAAGGACATTTCGATCCGTTGTTAAGGAAGCCGGCAACTACTTACAGAGTTTGGGCTCAGGAAGATAGCAAGTGGACATAGGCGTCGTCATCTATCGTTGACCCAGGGCGTGACTCGTCAGGCGTAGTATTTTTTTAGGAAGCGACCATTTATTGGCCTGAAAGGTCTTTCACTATGCATGTCCATGAGTAGGTAAGCTCCACCCTGGTAGACTTTGTCTATGATATATGGGCCTTCATAATTCGGCTCGAATTTCCCTCGCTTGGCGCGATTGGGGATCATAGGTCTTTTAACTATTAGCACGAGTTCGCCTTAGCAGAACGTTCTCGGCCTAGACAATTTTTCATATGAGCGCGTCATCTTTGCATTGTAAGCATCCAAATTTTGTTGCGCTATGAGCTGGGTTTCATCGAGGGCATCAAGCTCCACAAGCCGAAGGTGAGCATTTTCTTCGTCTGTTAGCTCGTAGTGAACCGCTACACGTAGAGAGGATAACTCTATCTCAAGGGGGAGTACCGCTTCTATGCAGAATTCCAATGCGTACGGCGTTGTGTTCGTGGCCGTATTGAATGTAGTTCGATACGCCCAGAGCTCTTCATGCAGTCTCTCGTGCCAGTCTATCTTATTTCGAGACACCGTCTTTTTCATGATCTTCGTCAAGGTCTTGTTGAAAGCCTTAGCTAGACCGTTAGCTCAAGAATTATAGACTGAAGAGTATCTCCAGTCTATGTTATGCTGTTGTGCGAAGCGGCTGATCTTGTGGCTTCTATAAGCCGTCCCATTATCGGAGATGATCCGTCGTAGAGTTCCAAACCGATAAATGACGTCTGTCTTGAGGAAATAGAGGATATTCTCCGTCTTCACTTCCTTCAGCGGTACTGCTTCTGCCCATTTGGAGAAGTAATCAGTTGTCGCCAAAATGAATCGGTGTCTTATGGATGATGCTGGCTCGATGGGGCCGACTATGTCAGTTCCTCACATTTCGAACGACCAGCTAGCCACCGTTGGATGTCGTGGATTCGGATGCTGGTGGATAAAGTCCACATGGATCTGGCACGAGTGGCATTGCTTCGCGTATTCGAGGCAGTCCTGGATCATCGTGGGCCAATAGTAGCCCATCCTTTTAATTTTCAGCTTCATCTTCGACCCGGCTTGGTGAGAACCGCAGAGTCCGTCGTGAGTTTCTTGGACGACTCTCTTTGCCTCTTTAGGTCCCAGGCATCTTAGCCATAGAGAATCAAATGATCTCTTATACAGAGTATCATTAACAAAGGCGAATGATAGAGCTCATTTCATGAGCTGGTGCCTTGAGGATGGATTTTCAGGTGTTCGACGGGATTTGAAGTAATCTATAAAGACTTCCCTCCAATCCATAGCCTTTTCCTGGTCTTTTATTTGCAGGGCCATTTTCTCGGTCGCTCCCTTTTCTTCGGATGACTTCGGAGATATTTCTGCCGGCGCATGAACCCGACGACTTTGCACAACGATCCTCACGTCATCGAGGTTTTCGTCGGCCAATTCTTTAGTGAGCTTGGCTAATGCATTCTCCTTGCTATTTTCCGCATGTGGTATACTTTCCAGCGTGTAGGAGGGAATTTGAGTCAGTAATTGCTGCACCCTCTCGCCGTATTTCACCAACTCAGGCTTGCATGTCTGATAGTCGCCGTTTACTTGACTAACGACTAGTTGGGAATCTCCGTATATGAGGAGGTCTTCAATTCCCATGTCGATAGCGATCTCAAGACCTGCTATCAAAGCTTCATATTCAGCTTCATTGTTCGTCCTCGGCTCTGTTAAGGAGAAGGCAAAGCGCATTATCAATCCTTGTGGAGTCACGAAGATGAGGCCTACCCCTGATTTGATTATGGGTGTGCTTTTTTTGCGCTTCTTCATGGAAGATGCCCCGTCAAAATAGAGTTCCCACTGGGTATCATCCTTTCTTCTCTCTCTGTCGATCGTGTCAAACGCATGTTCTTCTGGCAGTTCGCTATTCAAAGGAGAATCTGCAGGTATTTGATGCTCAGTGAGGAAGTCGGCGATGGCCTGGCCTTTCACTGCCTTGAGGGGTCGATAAGTTATCGAGAACTACATCAAGAGCATGGCCCATTTAGCGAGCCTCCCTGTTAATATGGCCTTCGACATCAAGTATTTGAGAGGATCCACTTTTGATATGAGATGGACCTCATGTGCTAACGCATAGTGTCTGAGCTTCGTTATCGCGAAGATCAACGCCAAGTAGTGTTTTTCGATGGGGGAGTAATTGCTTTCTGCCCCCAGTAGAACTCGACTCAAGTAGTAGAGGGCTCTCTCTTTCCCTCGGTCGTTCTCTTGTGCCCATAGCGCGCTTAAAGAACCTTCATGGGCAGTTGTATACAGAATGAGGGGTTTTCCCTTGATTGGAGGGGTTAGCACCGGAGGATTCTGTAGGTATTGCTTGATTTCGTCCAGTGCACCTTGGCATTTGCGATCCGGAAGAACGGAGTTCCCTTCTTCATCAAGTAGCTGTAAGGGCAGCACTTGCCGGAGAGATTGGCTATAAATCGCCGGATATACGCGAGCTTTCCTTGGAGAGACCATAGTTTCTTGAGAGTCATTGGCGGAGGCATTTCCATGATCGCCTTGATCTTCGACGGGTCTATTTCGATGCCTCGGTGTCGGACGACGAATCCCAGGAACTTGCATGAGGAAACTCCAAACGAGCATTTGAGAGGGTTCATCTTCAAGTTATATTTCTGAAGGTGTTGAAATACGATCTTTAGATGCTCTAGATGTTCCTCGTATGATTTGCTTTTAACTACGAGGTCGTCGATATAATATTCGACGATTTCATGTATGAGGTCATTGAATATCTTCGTCATGGCCTTTTGATAGGTGGGACGGCGTTCTTTAGACCGAAGGGCATCACCTTGTAGCAGAATATGCCCAAAGGGGTCCGGAAAGCTGATGCTTTTGGTCCTCCAGATGCATCTTTATCTGATTGTAACCTGACGATCCGTCCATGAAGGAGAAGATTTCGTGAGTGGATGTGTTATCTATCATCAGCTCGGTGACTGGTACTGGAAAGTCGTCCTTAGTACAGGCTCTGTTGAGATCCCGAAAGTCCACGCATATACGCACTGTCCCATTTTTCTTCATTAGTGGGACGATGTTGGCGATCCAGTCAGGTTACTGAACCTCTTGGATGAAGCCGGAGTCGATTAACTTCTTGACCTCGACGTTGATGCTCATCTCAAGTTCGAGCCTCATATTTCTCGGTGCTTGTTTTATCGTCTTGATGTCCGGGGAAATCGCCAATTTGTGGACAACAATCTCTGGATCGAGTCCCGGCATCTCTGAATAGTTCCTTACAAAGCAATCTTTAACTTCATGAGCATGTCTTTAAACGTAACCACCTTTTCTTCAGACAATAGCTCACTGACGAATGTCGGCCGCGGGTCGCTTTCCGTCCCCAAGTCGATCTTCTTGAGGTTATCTGCAGTAGTATGTATCCCATCTTCCAGTTCTTTTGGCGCCGGTGGAAACTCTGAGATCACCTTGTCATCATCGTTTTCGAAGCACCAGGGGAGGTCACCCATATTCTTGGGTCTTTCTTCTGACAGCGTTATCATATGACAAGTACGGGATCGCTTCTAAGACCGATGTTGACCTGGTTCTACTATCGTGGCTTGCGTGGCTTTTGGTTCATGCTTTTGCGGTGGAGTTATCCTCCAGCTACTGGATAGAGCGAACCTGCCGATTTGATATTGGTCTTCAACCCAGTTCGTGAAGGTGATGCAGTCTTCGAGAAGATGCCCTATTTCCCAGTGATAGGAGCAATAATCTGGGTGATTAACTTCACCTGCTTGCTCGGGGTGATTGGACTCCGGGAGGGTAATCATTTGATGTTTTATGGAAAGATCAAGTATCTTCTATGTCTTGTCCTGGGGAAAAGAGTATGCTCGACCCATCTTCTTTATAAGAGACGAATTTGGGTTGCTCGATTCCCGTTCGCGTGGCTTCTTGGTCCCGCTTTGTCGTTGTCGAACGCCTTTCCCGCTCTTTGATTTATTTTTGCCTCTACGTCGGGCCTTTTGTATGACGGATTGACAAGAAAGAGCATCTTCATTTTTCACAGCCTGCCGAAGGAAGCGCTGCGTTCTGGCTTTCTCGTAGATGGCCATTTCGCGATTATGATTGTCTCGAACCTTTTGACCCGCTTCCCTTATAAGCTTATCCATCTGTTATTCAAACGACGGACTTGGCATTTATAAGGCGAGAGCTCATTCTAGTTCAGGGTTAGCATCTTCCCACAGAGCATCTCCTTCTTCATGAAAGCCATGTATGACCTAGCAGTCGCGGAATAGTTCCCGTTTCTTGGATCGAACATATCCAAGCCCGATCGTTTCCATTCTCCCGTTGGGCAACTTTCGTTGAGTTCCGGGAACGTTCCAGATCCTGTTATAGAACCGTGCTTGTTGCGTAGTTTTCTTAAAGGGTACACCTTGGCGTCTCAAGGGTCTCTTTAGTCCGTCCATGTAATATCTGGGCAAACTGATGGGCTGGAGCCTGTCAAGTGTAGAATCCGCTCCATGCCAGATTTCTTTCTCCACTTTGGTTTCCCCGAATCGGTTGAATAGGATCGCCTTTTCACCTTTTCGCCCGGGAGGGACGTAGAATGTCTGTAGTTCTTCCACACTGTAGGTATCAAGCGCGTTTAGCTCTTTATGATGCTTTGGAGGAACCATGGCAACTTGCAAATTTGATCTTCATCAGCGAAGGCTTGTATTGATGGCCGAGCAGAGAATACAGTGTTAACCTCATATTCTGAGTCGCCGCCGAAGATCAATATTGGGATGGACGGTCCTGGATTGTTGCATTGGGGAGGCCCTGAATAAACTATCTCTTCTTCCTCCTAAGTATCACTTCCGAAGACTGGAATAGTGGTGATAACTTTGTTCTTGTCCTCCGATTTGTGACATCTTTCTGTGGCTTCGAAATCTGGAAGGAAGTATTTTGCATCTTCGTACTTTCGGACTTCGTTCATGGAGAATGGGTTCAGCTCTCCTGTTATGGTATACTCGAGACTATCCTTGAAATACTTCATACACTGATGTTGTGTAGAAGGGATGATGTTGTACTCGTGTAACCAAGGCCGGCCGAGCAAAGCGTTATAGCAGGTCTTAGCGTCAATGGCGTGGAACTTGATGTCCGTGACGAGCAGCCCAAAGTGTAGTGTCAATATTACAGACCCAAGCGTCCGTGATTGTTGGGGTAAAAATTTACACCCCGGTTGACCGAGTCAAAGTCAAGGTCAACCCCCAAGCTAGGTGGGCCCAAGCCCAGGTCAAGCGGGCCCATTCCCAAGTCGAGCCTACGACCAGCCTCCTCCATGCCAAAATATAGATCATGTAATAAATAATTTTATATGTAATTTTTTATACATGAATGCATGCAACATAGGCATAAAGCCAATATTTTGTAAGCCCATGGCTTATGTGCAAAAAGAAATGACACATGAGCCATGGGATGGCTAAAATGCCATTTTGTGTAGCCCAAGGGGCTATATGTAAATATGTAAGCCTAAAAAATGCAACATGATGATGAATAAAAGAACACTTTTCATTCTCTCAAAAAAACCTAGGGTTTGTGCCTCTTTCCCCTTTCTGAAGGTTTCAAACCTTCTTCCTTTTTTGTGAATTAAATCATGAGTTTTACTCTTCCTTTTAAAAAACAAGATAGTTTTTCACCACCAAACCCACAAAGGGGAACTTGGATCTGTCTTTGGATCTCAAGAAGGAGAGATTTTAAGATCTCACATCTCTTGATCTTCAAGATCCAGCTAACAGAGGAGGAAGAAGAAGAACTCCTTCCATTAACCCCAAAAACACACTTAGGAGTCCAACTCCACTCTGATTTCTCTTCCGAGAATCTTTTCTAGGTTAAAAGCCTATTTTCCTCGCCGGCGCTCATGCGTAAAGCGCCCACGTGCCGACATGTGTCGCGCTTGCACCACAGCGCCCTGCGCTTGAGCGCAAAGAACCCACGTGCCGACACATGGCGCGCTTGCGCTCAAGCGCAAGCGCTCGAGCGAAAGTCGCCCCAGTGTCGACACATGGCGCGCTTGCGCTCAAGCGCAAGCGCTCGAGTGCAAGTCACCCCAGTGCCGACACGTGGCGCCCTTGCGCTCAAGCGCACAGCGCTCTGGTGCAAGTCGCCCCCGTGCCGACACGTGGCGCACTTGCGCTCTGGCGCCTAGCGCTCTGGCGCAAGTCGCCCCCGTGCCGACACGTGGCGCACTTGCGCTCGAGCGTTAGGCGTTGAGGCGCAAAGCGCCCACGTGCCGACACGTGGTGCGCTTGCGCTACAGTGCCCTGCGCTCAAGCGCAGAGCGCCCATGTGCCGAGACGTGGCACGCTAGCGCATGAGCGCATAGCATCAGGGCGCACAGCGCCCAAGGCGCTGGCCCCACGCATCCTTTGGATCCCTTTCCCCCCTCTTTTTGTGTACATACATATACATACGGGGCGCTGCCCCACACCCCGCAAGGGGGCTGCTAGCCCCCTTGACCCCCATCCCGCTATCCGGGTAGCGGGACCCCTGTAAAAACTCTACGTGGCTCCCGATATATCCAAAAACCCCTTTCAAAACACAACACACGCACACCGCACATTGAGTTCTCATGACCAGTTTAACCTGTCAATCGGAGGTTCCCTCGCCCCAAAGGCGAGGGGTAATTAACGGCAGCTTAGTCCGCGGCTGCCGGAGATTCGGATCCCCACAATCATTAAACCCCGACCTACCCTAGGCAGGGGGAATCTGTAATGCACCTGACAAGCGCGCGCGTATTCCCATCTTAATGGGGTGACGAAAAACACCCTACAGATTCCGGAACGCCCGGTGGGACCAATCTCTCTTCCCATATTTCGGGTTAAACGTTCATGCGAACTCAATTAGCATACATATCTATATTTATACTAAAATAATGCTCTTTCATCCAGGTCTTCAAGCAATCACTTTTCAACAATGTTTCCAAGGACGATCTCAGCTCTCAGCACGACTCCCGTCTCCTACACGATGAAGATGGACTCCAGGACGGTCCTTCCGGCCAGTCTCGGGCGACAATGGGAGGAGCCGCCGCTACCATTCGGCTCCATCCTGTTCGTGTTAGCTAACGCCATCCCGGCTCCTCAAGCTCCAGTACCCGACAAACCGGCCTCGAAAGGCAAGAGGCCAAATGTGGTGGTCTCGAAGGCGTGCCGGCCCAAACGCAAATCAGTGTCTGGACGGCTTTCCATGGCCCCAACTGGAGGCAAAGCCATCAGAACAAAAGAAGTTGCCAGACGTCGTGGGCAAGCCCGGGCGATACCTTCGACGGACACGCGGGCAGACGTCTTCTCAAGCATCCCCATCACTCGGCCTATGGCGGCTTCCCGAAGTGCAGAAGCCTGCCAAGCGCTTAAGGCAGAGAAGCTAAGGCAGAAGCGGCACAGATACAGAGCCAACAAAAGGGCTAGGGTTCTGGCCATGTTAAAATTTATGAATTTCCAAAGCCCGGACCGCTCCGCGAAATCAGCCGCTACAGATAAAGAGATGGCTGGATATGTGGTCCGCACTGTCTATATGGTCGGACATGAAGAAACGAACCCGCCTACACTTCTCAGCCAGGGTGACGATACGGTGGACGCTACCCGACGTCAACTCGATCTAAATGACGAAGAGCCTGCTCAGGCCGTTAAGCCAGAGGAGCCTGTGGTTCCTGTGGAATTGTGCTTAGGCAGTAAAGATGACCCGGTTGTCATAACCGATACTACAGAACAAGCGTTATTCCGATGGCTTCAGAGGCAGCTTCAGGACAGGGATGAGAAGTTAGCCGAGGTACAGTCCAAGGTTGACGAATTGGCAAACGTCGCGGCAAATCTCGTGACCTAAGTCGCCCGATTGCAATTACAGCAGAACCAAATTTTGGTCCAATAGCCAGGGACTGATACCCGGAGGCAGCCAACTGATACCCCCTTCAACCTAAGAGTGGAGCGCCTTCACGAAAAACGGCCGCAATCAGCCTCCAGTCGCTCAGATGCATACACCGAAGGAGAATCGCCTCTGAAAGAGAAGCTGCGAAAAGTCTATTCCTTCAAAAGGACAAAGTCCACAAGATATTCAGGGATGCCCTAAGAAACGGTCTACAACTACCAGAATCAAAGAGACCGCAAGAAGAGTATATGACCGACGACCCAAAATATTGCCCCTATCACAGGGTGATAGGTCATGCCATTGAGGACTGCTTCGTCTTCAAAGATTGGGTCGAAAGGCAATACAAGACAGGGGGGGATAAAACTGTCTAAAGGCGTGTTGGCAAATAGTCAAGCTGTGACCGCCGATTTCATACAAATGGAGACCGAAGCATTTCGGGAACCTAATCCTCCGAGACATGTGCAGGGCGAACCAAAGACTGAGCGGTCTCGAGGACCAGCATCAGTAAAGGCACCTACTCCAATGGAGAGAAAGAAGAAGGTATACTCCTTCAGGAGGGATGAAGTCCGCAAAATATTCATGGACGCCTTGAAAAACGGTCTGCAACTGCCTGTTCCAAAGAGGCCACAGGAAATGAACATGACCGGCAATCCCATATACTGCCCATATCATAGAGTGGTGGGTCATACCATCGAAAACTGCTATATTTCCAAAGATTGGGCAGAGGACCATTATAAGCTTGGAAAAACCTCACAATCCCCGGATGTATCGGCAAGCCACAGAGCTAGGTCATCAACACAGCTCCGCCAAGATCAAAGTTCAAGGAGCAGGGATAAGCAAAGAGGACCACCACATCGTAAACTGGGAACACCCGCTGACCACCACGTCGTTAAACTGGGAATGATAGACCACCAAGTCTTTAAACTGGGAATAAATGACCACCACGTCGTTAAACTGGGAACAGTCGACCTCTAAATCGTTAAACTGGGAATGTAAAAAAATGTAAATAAACAAAAAATGTGTAAATAAAAGAAAAATAAAAAAAAGCCGAAATGATGGGGCAACTTGCAATAAAAAACAGCGAGTAAAAATAAAGACGAAATGATGGGGCAACCGCGAATAAAAGCCGAAATGATAGGGCAATCGCGATCTTCGCGATAAGAAAAGCTGAAATGATAGAGCAATCGCGGTGAAACAAAAATAAAACAAAACAAAAAACAAACAAAATAAAGGCGAATGATGAGTCGCTCCAGGTACCATATTCCAGTGCAGCGATGCAGACGCCAACCAAAATTCAAATTTCCAAAATTCTCCCAGCCGTACGGCCAGTCCCGAAATTGACTGCCGTATACAATCCACAGGCTCAAATAATTCTCATCATACCCATGCCCCACCGTAATCACCAGTTACGCGGGCGGTCTCCGCCTTTGGAGTTATGCTCCATTGAGAAGACCCACTCATGTGTCCTCACGATACATGAGGAGAACAAACCTTTGTGGGATCCTTACGACTCACAAAGGAAAAACACAGTTAGGAGTCCTCACGACTCCTAAGGAGAAAATACACATGCGGGATCCTCACGACTCATTGGGAGAAAATGCTTTTATGGGACCCTCACGGCCCATAAAATTGAAAAGCCTTAAGCGATAGGGACCCAAACCCGTCTCCTAAGCCATCGCTCCGCCAACAAGAGTAGGCAAATGATGAATTGCTCCTGGCACCTCTGCTTCAGTGTTAGCAACGCTGATGCCGGCCCCTACCCCAAAATTCCAATCTCGCCATCAATAGACCCCTAAGTCTTAAAACTGGAAACATATGACCACCAAGTCGTTAAACTGGAAACAGATGACCTCTAAGTCGTTAAACTGGAAACATTAGACCTCTAAGTCTTTAAACTGGAAATAGAAGACCTCTGAGTCTTTAAACTGGAAACAGATGACCGCTATGTCGTTAAACTGGGCACAATAGACCCCTAAGTCTTTAAACTGGAAACAGATGACCTCTAAGTCTTTAAACTGGAAACAGATGACCTCTAAGTCGTTAAACTGGAAACAGTAGACCTCTAAGTCTCTAAACTGAAACAGATGACCACCAAGTCGTTAAATTGGAAACAGATGACCACCAAGTCATTAAACTCGAAAAGATGACCACCAAGCCGTTAAACTGGAAATAGATGACCACCAAGTCGTTAAACTGGAAACAGATGACCTCAAAGTCGTTAAACTGGAAAACAGATGACCTCTATGTCGTTAAACTGGAAACAGATGACCTCTAAGTCGTTAAACTGGAAACAGTAGACCTATAAGTCTCTAAACTGGAAACATATGACCACCAAGTCGTTAAACAGGAAACAGATGACCACCAAGTCGTTAAACTGGAAACAGATGACCTCTAAGTCTTTAAACTGGAAACAGATGACCACCACGTCGTTAAACTGGAAACAGATGAGCGCTAAGTCGTTAAACTGGGCACCACAGACCCCTAAGTCTTTAAACTGGAAACAGATGACCGCTAAGTCGTTAAACAGGAAACAGTCGACCTCTAAGTCATTAAACTGGGAACGAGGGAAATCCACTCTTGTGTCCTCACGATACATGAGGACAACAAACCTTTGTGTGATCCTTATGACTCACAAAGGAAAAACACACTTAATAGTCCTCACGACCCCTAAGGAGAAAATACACCTGCGGATCCTTATGACTCGAAGGGAGAAAATGCTTTTATGGGACCCTCACGGCCCATAAAATTGAAAAGCCATAGGCGATAGGGATCTGAGCCTGTCTCCTAAGTTATCTCTCCACAATTCCCAAGTGGCGAATGATGAGTCTCTCCCGGTACCATATCCCAGTGTAGCGATGCAGAAGCCAGCCAAATTCCAAATCCCAACGGAGAATGATGAGTCGCTCCTGGTACCATATCCCAGTGCAGCGATGCAGACTCCAACCAAATTCCAAATCCCAACGGCGAATGATGAGTCGCTCCTGGTACCATATTCCAGTGCAGCGATGCAGACGCCAACAAAGACCCAAAATGTTTTTGGCCCTACGGTTTGGATCATACATCCTGCAAAACCGTATACAATCCACGGGCGTAAAACAATCCCAGTCCCTCCCAAGTCCTACCGGTGAGACCACATTCAAAGTCCCACCAAAAATAAAAAAAGAATAGAAATAAAAAAGGCATGTCCACAAGCAAAATGGGCATGGATGAAAACCCGAAAGGGCTCCGTGAGTAAAAACATCAGGACTGTCAGCGAGTTTGTGAAAACCCGGAAGGGCGCACACTCGTAAAAAAGAGATGAAATGCACTTGCAAAGTCCTCTCGACTTTGTGAGGAGAAAATTCTCGCGTGAGATCCTTACGACTCACAAAGGAGCAACACACTTGGGGGTTCTCACGACTCCTAAGGAGAAAATACACCTGTAAGTCCACGTTGCCCACCCTGATGCTTACGGGGAGGCGGAAAACATAATAAAAATTGGAATTTTATCAACTATAGGCAACATGGACCAAGCTTTAAGGATCTTTGCTAAACAAAAACAAGCTAACCCTAACTAGTAACTAGCTAAGTGATGGAAAGGTTATACCTTGAGCTCAAATTCCTTCTCTCCTTGCTCCTTGGAATGGTAGAAAGAGGTCACCTTGCTTGTCTTCTCCCGTCAAAGAAGGATCCACCCGAAAGCCTCGACCTTTAGCTTCAACTCCAAGCTAGGAGTAACTAGAGTGCAAGAAATGCTAAGACTTGAACCCTAGAAGAGAGTAGAGAAGATCAAGTGAAGGTTTTTCTCAAGCTTTTTGTTTCTCAACACATGAGAGGGAGAGAGCTTGAGGGAGAGGATGAGCAAGAGAGAGAAATGATATGAGAGAAAATTATTAGTGAGCCATTCTCACTAATATGTGTGTAATATTTTAATTCAATAATTAGCTAGAAAATTGTCATGGTTTAATCAAGATATGACCATTATCATTTCAATATTAATGCAAATTGCAAGGATCAAAGAGCATCTTCCAAATGAAATGATTATGGTCAAGTTGTCAACTAGGTCAACAAGTCAATGAAGTCAAATGGTCAACAACAACAACCATGCACAATTATTAAGCTAATTATCAATTAACTATAATACACACAAAAGCAATAGGGTTAATAAAATGACAATAGTCATTAACCCTAAACTAGGTCCTCTCCCTCAATCTCAAGCAACTGTGCATACGCACCCGCATTCGTGATCCGAGGAACACGAATACACTGAGAAAAACCAATCTCAAATCATATACTAGGATCCGGCTTAAACCAAAGCCCGCTAGTATAAACTGTCCGGACAGCAAACGTGCACAAGTGCGCGGATGCGAACGAACCCTGTCGCAAAACCATGCGACCTCTACTCATTTTGCCTAAAGGCGAATAGCTCTCTATGTGGGACTCTAAAGACTCGACACTACGCTGGCAGTGGGTTTAACCACAGACCGCAAGCGGCACTAGCTGTACGTAACGGTCCCCAGGTAGATGTCGATAAGAAGACTGACGAGGTGAACCCCATCTGCACTCCTACTGAGCCTGTATGTGACAGTCTCCGTACAGTCCGGTCTGTTCGTCTGATACATCGCATGGCGGGCCTAAGGGGGTGGTGAACGTCAGTCCCCTAATAGCGGTACAAGTCGTGTTGGAGTGTAGCCCAGAACACCCTGAGATAACACTGGAAGCCTACCAGTATACCTCGCTTGCCCTGGCCAGGGACTACTCGTGTAATGGCTCTCCTGGACACAGCGCGATGTCAACCCCCAATACCGGGAGAGACGAATCCTGTCTAACCGTCACTGCCTCCAAGTGCTTCGGGACTGCACCCAAAAACTACCTGTTTGCACGACTCCTTTGAGCCGTGGTAGGGTAGTAATCAAAGTGCAGTGGGAACACACTCGAGGCGAAGTGACAGTGTCAAGTCAGCGGACTAAGCTGTACTCATGTCACCTGGGAACTGATAATTGACGATAGGTATATTACCAACCAACAGTTCCCGACGAGTCCTGTCCAGTGTACTCATAACCTAACGAGCACCCGCATACTATCCCAAGTACGACGTACTAACGGCTGTGGGACAGACCGTCTCCCACACTGGGATGAGAAGCGCATACGCTAGTCTACTCCGGAGTATCGATGCCCTGTCTCGATAGTCCAACGACCAGGGACCTGTATAAGGATGTGCTTATAGATTACCCAGCTCCCACGAGTGCGAGCGCCATCACAACGTTGGTAATCAAGCAAAGATCCTAAGGGCTCTACTAATATGTATACCTGCAATATGCTAAAAGAAACACATGCACATATTAAAGCAGAGACAAACCAAGTAGCATACTACCATTTCGAGCAAGATTGTATATACAACTGTGAATATCCCAAGCTTCCATTAAGTAATATACAAACTAGTATGATACAGTAATGGCCTCTAGGGCATATACACTAACAATCTCCCACTTGCACTAAGGCCGTGTATTGGCGTATCGAAGACCTATTATCTCGATCAGCCGCTCGAACTGAGTCTGGGGCAAGGCCGTGGTGAATGGATCTGCTGTGTTATCCTCTGATGCAACTCTCCGGACCTCGATCTCCTGGCGATCCACGATCTCCCTGATCAGGTGATACCGCCTTAAGATGTGTCTGGATTTCTGATGGGACCTGGGTTCCTTCGCTAAAGCTATAGCTCCGTTGTTGTCGCAATACAGCGGTATTGGATCAACAATGGTAGGAACCACCTGAAGCTCCTTGAGGAACTTCTTCATCCAGACAGCTTCCTTTGCGGCATCGCAAGAAGCTATGTACTCCGCTTCCATAGTTGAGTCAGCAACGGTCTCCTGCTTGGAACTCTTCCAGCAAACCGCCCCTCCATTGAGGGTAAAGACATGACCCGACATGGACTTGGAGTCATCCTTGTCACTCTGGAAGCTGGAGTCAGCAAAGGCCTCAAGCTGGAGGTCTTTTCCGCCATACACCAAGAACATCTCCTTAGTCCTTCTCAGGTACTTGAGAATGTTCTTTACCGCTATCCAGTGTTTCTCCCCTGGGTTCGACTGATACCGGCTTACAACGCTCAATGCGTATGCTACATCTGGTCTGGTACACAACATCGCATACATTATAGAGCCTACCGCAGAAGCGTAGGGTATAATAGACATGCGATCCCTCTCCAAATCAGTCTTGGGAGACATCTCTTTGGAGAGGGTGATCCCGTGACAAGCCGGTAGATTACCGCGCTTGGAATCTTCCATACTGAACCTTTTTAGTATGGTGTCGATGTACCTTGACTGTGAAAGTCCCAACATCCTCTTAGATCTATCACGATAGATCTGGATCCCCAAAATGTAGTTGGCATCGCCCAGGTCATTCATGGAGAACCTCTGCGACAAGAATCCTTTGACTGACTGTAGCATAGGAATATCATTTCTTATTAGGAGAATGTCATCCACGTACAAGACGAGGAATACCACAGTTCTCCCTACAATCTTACTGTAAATGCATGGTTCATATGGGTTTTTGATAAAGTCGAATTCTTTGACAGTATCATCAAAGCAGATGTTCCAACTCCGTGATGCCTGCTTAAGTCCATATATGGACTTTAGCAACTTGCACACTCTACCGCTGCTCCCACTCTGATTGAATCCCTCCAGCTGATCCATATAGACGCACTCTTCCAAATTTCCGTTTAGGAAAGCCGTCTTTACGTCCATCTGCCAGATTTCATAATCGTGGAAGGCAGCAATGGCAAGAAGGATCCGAATGGATTTCAGCATAGCCACTGGAGAAAAGGTCTCGTCATAGTCTAAACCAGGTCTTTGACGAAAACCCTTTGCAACAAGTCTAGCTTTATAGGTCTCAACCTGCCCATCTACACCAATCTTCTTTCTGAAGATCCATTTGCAGCCTACGGGTTTTACCCCTTCTGGAGCAAAGTCCAATGTCCAAACTTTGTTGGTGTACATGGACTCCATCTCGGCCCGCATTGCATCCATCCATTTTACCGAGTCGCCGCTCTGGATGGCTTGCTGGAAGTTAGTAGGCTCACCATAATCCATGGTGCAATCCTCTCTATCCCCGTCTATGAGAAAACCGTAGTATCTCTTGGGCGGATGAGACTGCCTACTACTCCTGCGGAGTGGCGCTGGGATGTCCGGTTCTCTTGAAACTTCTGGTTCTTCCAAGCTTTCAGTAATAGTTTGTGGTTCTGGAATTTCTTCCAGTTCTATTGCGCTCCCACTTATCTGATTTTCTAAAAATTCAGTTTCCAAGAAGTGGGCATGCTGAGAAACAAAAACCTTTTGTTCCTCTGCGGGATAGAAAAGATACCCCCTGGAGTTCTTTGGGTATCCCACAAACTTACACAGTACTGAGCGTGCCTCGAGCTTGTCCGCATGCTGCTTTTTTACAAAAGCTGGACATCCCCATGTCTTAAGGTACTTGAGACAGGGTTTCTTCCCACTCCACATCTGATATGGGGTGGTAGGCACTGTCTTGGTTGGAGCCTTGTTCAAGAGATATGCTGCTGTTTCTAGCGCATAATCCCAGAAGGATCGCGGTAACTCAGCCTTACTCATCATGGAACGAACCATATCCAATAGGGTTCGATTCCGCCGTTCCGATACACCGTTGTGTTGTGGTGTGTATGGAGGAGTAAGCTGAGAGAGAATTCCATTCTCTTTTAAGTAGCCCAGAAACTCGGCACTTAAGTATTCACCACCTCGATCAGATCTTAGTGTCTTGATACTTTTGCCTGTTTGTTTTTCAACTTCATTCTTGTATTCTTGAAATTTCTCAAAGGCCTCGGATTTGTGCTTCATCAAGAAGACATGCCCATACCTAGAGAAATCATCTGTTAAAGTAATGAAGTATGAATAACCACTTCGCGCATGTGTAGACATTGGACCACACACATCACTGTGTATGAGTCCCAAGAGCTCGCTTGCTCTTTCTCCGTGTCCAGTGAACGAAGTCTTTGTCATCTTTCCCATGAGACAAGATTCACAAGTGGCAAAAGACTGATACTCAAACGGATTTAAGTATCCCTCTTTATGTAAATTTGTTAACCGTGTCTCATTAATGTGACCAAGTCTACAATGCCATAAGAAAGCCTGATTAGTTTCCGGAGACTTTCTTTTAAGTGTGTTCTGGACACTGAAGATCTGAGCTTGATTCAATACGTATATACCGTTTTGTAATGTACCTGACCCAATTAGAACTTGATTTAGGTGGATGTTAACTACATCGCTTACAAAAGTAAAATCATATCCTTCCTTAGAAATTAAGGATACAGATATGATATTACAAGTCGCACCTGGTATATAAAAACAGTTACGCAGAATCAATATCTGCCCAGTTGTCAGCCCTAGATGATATTCCCCTACGGATTTAGCATACATGCTCATTCCGTTAGCAACCCTGAGAGTCATATCACCTTTCCTGATAACCCTACGGTTTCTCAAAGCCTGTAACGAGTTACAGATATGAGATCCTGATCCGGTATCCAATACCCAGGAAGTAGGGTTAACTGACATACAGTTCTCTATCACAAACACACCCGAAACCGAAGCCACAACATGCTTCGAATTCTGGCTACTGGCTTTACAAGCCCTGCAATCCTTCTGCCCATGTTCATTCCCGTAACAATAGGAACATCCCTCTTTTACTGCATCTATTCCAGAAACTTCTGCCTTTCTCTTTCTTTCTACTTCCCTGGTTTCCTTCAGGGTAGTAGGCAGAGACTGTTGAACTAAGTCAGGATCTGACCCGTTCTTCAACGTGGTCTTCAAGTCCGAGAGCTCAAAAGAGCTGGTCTCTGTAAGGACGTTGCCCCCTACAGATGACCCGATAGCCAACCTCGCTGGAAGAAATTCGTTCGAGGTCTCATATCTTGCGATACGAGATTGCTCTCCATATAAAACATTGTTATGCAGGAAGATAGAAGCGGAGTCTATCTTCTCATGCTGCCTCTGGTATATACCATCAACTGAGGCTAACACGAGGCACTTGGCTTTCGCACAGTCTTCTTCCGATGTCCTACGAATATCGATATCCGTGACAGGGGAAACTGGACCTGAGACGTCAGGGGTTGGATCAGTCAAGAGGTGTCCTAGCTTGTCCTGGGCAATGGACATCTGGATAGACCTTTGCCTGCCGTAACAGTCAGATTCAGTCATCTTATTATCTAGATGTAACCTAGGTGCGGTCATTGGGTCGCTGCAGTTAAGAGAGAGAGAAGAAAACACTTAGCATGATGCTCTTGCAAGTTTAGATTGGTTTTTAATTTATCTAAACAGGATGGCTCCCACTGTCTCTCAAATCCCTCCTCAAACCACAAAGGAAGAATTAGTCGGGATCTTTCTCACCGTACAATACTTGCTTAACCGTTCAGCCAGGCCAGTGTCGGTACTTCGAGTGAGGTTTTCCAACGCTTTCGCGAAGTTCCTTAATTAAGTAACCTCTTTTCCCTGTGGGCGTAGCCCCGCTAACACCTTTCTAGACACCTACTTGGTTTATAGCATTGATCGTTAAGTGAGAAAGTCCCCGAGGAGTAGCATATACTCACAGTAGGATCGGGATCCAAATATCATCGCGTGATAAAACCGAAGGAATCCTGCCAGAATTATCACACTCCAAATGGTATGCAGCGCTAGCAAGTTTCAGTACTTATGAAACTCCCGATGTGGATTTTTGCCCCATGCTCTTATGACCTTGACGAAGGTCAACAAATCATAAGTCACATGTCAAGTTCTACCCGTCGTTATCCAGGTTAATTTGAACCCACCCGCACATACCCTTGATGAAGGTCAACAAGGTAGTACGACTGTCCCAAACCAACGCATCTATCTATGCTACATATGAACACCCAACAGCTACCAATCACTATGCCTTGACGAAGGTCAACAAACATAGCTTGAATACTATTGAATATCCATACGAAACGACGGAGGGCTACGGATGGTTTTGGCGAAACCGTGAACGTAGTGAACTTGATATAATCGATGGAACGAGATAGCTTTTAAAAGGAGTGGTTCAAGCTCCGCGTTTAAAAGTTTAGTTTTGAAAAGAACTGAGTGGTTTTCAAAGTGTTCCAATCGACTTTTACTTGGTTTATTTTCTTGCATTAGTTCTTTTAATGCGTCCCATCATTTAATCCTACCATTGCAGAAAACAACCAAAATATGACGTATGCTTATGCCATTCGCATTCGCCACGGGGCCCCGTCATCACCCGTTAGGTTACTTAACTAACGACAGAGCGGGGGTTGGGCTAGCGCGGCTGTAAAACATAAGCAACGCCTAAATAGTTATTATATGTAAATATATAGCAATGATAGACATTACAGATCACAGATGAATACATTGGATATACTAGGAATCCGCAATGCGTTCGAGCCTGCAACGTAAAGCGGATTACACGGTCGCGGTGAATAGCCAATACCCCACCCAAGACCCCTACGGGTGCGGCAAACTACCCGCCAAGCGCCCGAAGCGAAGCAACCTCCCTCACCACCGTGAGTAGGCCACTCGGCACTTCGAGATACCCGGTAGTTTGTGCACCCCCTCCATGGGTCTTTCCTAGGAGCAAAAACAGTAAAAATAATTATACAATGACGGCTACAACCCCGACCCGGTTGTGCGGCCATACAAATAATATTATTACATCAATTTACATGTTACAAATGAATGAAAGAAAAATAACGCTCATCTCACATCCACCCCGGCTATTCACTCGCGACAATCCAATCCATTCATATCCACAAACCAATAACAATCACAGATCACAGAGATGTATAACCCCGACAAATCGACTTATAGCGATTAGCAGACGTTCAATACATACAAGCATCACAGATATAACCGATATAGTTAAAGTGTAGTGAAGTTCCGAAAAAATACGGATTTATAGGCCCCCAAAAGTAAATTTTAGTTCTGGAAAATCTGGGCACATATAACATATCTTAAAAATCCCAAAACCAACACAGAAACACACTGCACCAAAATCGAAGAAGAGAGGGGACCAGACGGCGGCGGTTCCGCGGCAAGAGCTTCCTATTGCCGCGGATCCGCGGCCCTTTGATCGCCTCTCTGGTTCGTCTTTGGTGGTTTTCTACACAAAACCCTGAGACAATTTTTGGTGTATAACAAATTTTATTTTGACCAGAAAAAAATTAACAGAAACTTAGGGTTTTGCGAGTTTGGTTTTCCGATTTTCCGGTTTCGAAACTTCGTTACACTTTACTACTTAGCTAGTTTATGTTTAGTTAGGCTCTGATACCACTGTAAGTCCACGTTGCCCACCCCGGTGCTTACGGGGAGGCGGAAAACATAATAAAAATTGGATTTTGATCAACTATAGGCAACATGGACCAAGCTTTAAGGATCTTTGCTAAACAAAAACAAGCTAACCCTAACTAGTAACTAGCTAAGTGATGGAAAGGTTATACCTTGAGCTCAAAGTCCTTCTCTCCTTGCTCCTTGGAATGGTAGAAAGAGGTCACCTTGCTTGTCTTCTCCCGTCAAAGAAGGATCCACCCGAAAGCCTCGACCTTTAGCTTCAACTCCAAGCTAGGAGTAACTAGAGTGCAAGAAATGCTAAGACTTGAACCCTAGAAGAGAGTAGAGAAGATCAAGTGAAGGTTTTTCTCAAGCTTTTTGTTTCTCAACACATAAGAGGGAGAGAGCTTGAGGGAGAGGATGAGCAAGAGAGAGAAATGATATGAGAGAAAATTATTAGTGAGCCATTCTCACTAATATGTGTGTAATATTTTAATTCAATAATTAGCTAGAAAATTGTCATGGTTTAATCAAGATATGACCATTATCATTTCAATATTAATGCAAATTGCAAGAATCAAAGAGCATCTTCCAAATGAAATGATTATGGTCAAGTTGTCAACTAGGTCAACAAGTCAATGAAGTCAAATGGTCTACAACAACAACCATGCACAATTATTAAGCTAATTATCAATTAACTATAGTACACACAAAAGCAATAGGGTTAATAAAATGACAATAGTCATTAACACTAAACTAGGTCCTCTCCCTCAATCTCAAGCAACTGTGCATACGCACCCGCATTCGTGATCCGAGGAACACGAATACACTGAGAAAAACCAATCTCAAATCATATACTAGGATCCGGCTTAAACCAAAGCCCGCTAGTATAAACTGTCCGGACAGCAAACGTGCACAAGTGCGCGGATGCGAACGAACCCTGTCGCAAAACCATGCGACCTCTACTCATTTTGCCTAAAGGCGAATAGCTCTCTATGTGGGACTCTAAAGACTCGACACTACGCTGGCAGTGGGTTTAACCACAGACCGCAAGCGGCACTAGCTGTACGTAACGGTCCCCAGATAGATGTCGATAAGAAGACTGACGAGGTGAACCCCATCTGCACTCCTACTGAGCCTGTATGTGACAATCTCCGTAAAGTCCGGTCTGTTCGTCTGATACATCGCATGGCGGGCCTAGGGGGGCGGTGAACGTCAGTCCCCTAATAGCGGTACAAGTCGTGTCGGAGTGTAGCCCAGAACACCCTGAGATAACACTGGAAGCCTACCAGTATACCTCGCTTGCCCTGGCCAGGGACTACTCGTGTAATGGCTCTCCTGGACACAGCGCGATGTCAACCCCCAATACCGGGAGAGACGAATCCTGTCTAACCGTCACTGCCTCCAAGTGCTTCGGGACTGCACCCAAAAACTACCTGTTTGCACGACTCCTTTGAGCCGTGGTAGGGTAGTAATCAAAGTGCAGTGGGAACACACTCGAGGCGAAGTGGCAGTGTCAAGTCAGCGGACTAAGCTGTACTCATGTCACCTGGGAACTGATAACTGACGATAGGTATATTACCAACCAACAGTTCCCGACGAGTCTTGTCCAGTGTACTCGTAACCTAACGAGCACCCACATACTATCCCAAGTACGACGTACTAACGGCTGTGGGACAGACCGTCTCCCATACTGGGATGAGAAGCGCATACGCTAGTCTACTCCGGAGTATCGATGCCCTGTCTCGATAGTCCAACGACCAGGGACCTGTATAAGGATGTGCTTATAGATTACCCAGCTCCCACGAGTGCGAGCGCCATCACAACGCTGGTAATCAAGCGAAGATCCTAAGGGCTCTACTAATATGTATACCAGCAATATGCTAAAAGAAACACATGCACATATTAAAGCAGAGACAAACCAAGTAGCATACTACCATTTCGAGCAAGATTGTATATACAACTGTGAATATCCCAAGCTTCCATTAAGTAATATACAAACTAGTATTATACAGTAATGGCCTCTAGGGCATATACACTAACAACACCTTCGGGATCCTGACGACCCTTAGGGAGAAAATGCTTTGTGAGACCCTTACGGCTCACAAAATTGAAAAGTCTTAGGTGGTAGGGACCTAAAAGCTATCTCCTAAGCCATCGCTTCCTGATAAGCAAGCGCAAATGATGATTCGCTCCTGGTACCATATTCCAGTGTAGCGATACTGATGCCAAACAAAAAAAAACAATTCCCAAATCCTCTCGGGGCAAATGATGAGTTGCTCCTGGCATTATTCCAGTGCAGCAATGCAGATGCCAAAAAAAAAAATTCCCAAATCCTCTCGGGACAAATGATGAGTTGCTCCTGACATTATTTCAGTGCAGCAATGCAGATGCCAAACAAAAAAAAAACAATTCCCAAATCCTCTCAGGGCAAATGATGAGTTGCTCCTGACATTATTCCATTGCAGCAATGCAGATGCCAACCAAAAAAAAACCAATTCCCAAATCCTCTCGGGGCAAATGATGAGTTGCTCCTGGCATTTTTCCAGTGCAGCAATGCAGATGCCAAACAAAAAAAACCAATTCCCAAATCCTCTCGTGGCAAATGATGAGTTGCTCCTGGCATTATTCCAGTGCAGCAATGTAGATGCCAAACAAAAAAAAACCAATTCCCAAATCCTCTCGGGGAAAATGATGAGTTGCTCCTGGCATTATTCCAGTGCAGCAATGCAGATGCCAAACAAAACCCTAATTCCCAAATCCTCGCAAAGACGGATGATGATTCCCTCCTGGTACCATATTCCAGTGTAGCGATACTGATGTCGACTCAAATCAAACAAATCAAACCAACCAATTCCAACATCGACCTCTGCGTCAACAAGCGACACTCTACATCGGGGAAACGTCCAACACAGACACTCCGCATCAGGGAAACGTCCAACAACGACACTCCGTAATGGGGAAACGTCAAGCAGACACTACGACTCGGGGAAACGTCAACCAGCGACACTCCGCGCCGGGGAAAAGTCGATCAGCGACACTCCGTGCCGGGGAAAAGTCCACCCGCGACACTCCGCGCCGGGGAAAAGTCGATCAGCGACACTCCGTGCCGGGGAAAAGTCAACCAGAGACACTCCGCGCCGGGAAAAAGTCAACCCGACACTCCGTGCTAGGGAAAAGTCAACCCGACACTCCGCGCTGGGGAAAAGTCGATCAGCGACACTCTGTGCCGGGGAAAAGTCAACCCGACACTCCGCGCCGGGGAAAAGTCGATCAGCGACACTCCGTGTCGGGGAAAAGTAAACCAGCGACACTCCGCGCCGGGGAAAAGTAGATCAGCGACACTCCGTACCTGGGAAAAGTCAACCAGCGAGACTCCGCGCCGGGTAAAAGTCAATCAGCGACACTCCATGCCGGTGAAAAGTTAACCCGACACTCCGCGTTGGGGAAAAGTCGATCAGCGACACTCCGTGCGGGGGAAAAGTCAACCCGACACTCCGTGCTGGGGAAAAGTCAACCCGACACTCCGCGCCGGGGAAAAGTCGATCAACGACACTCCACGCCGGGGAAAAGTCAACCAGCGACACTCCGCGCTGGGGAAAAGTCGATCCGCGACACTCCGCGCCAGGGAAAAGTCAACCCGCGACACTCCGCGCTGGGGAAAACTCGATCAGCGACACTCTGTGACGGGGAATAGTCGATCAGCGACACTCCATGCCGGGGAAAAGTCAATCCGACATTCCATGTCGGGGAAAAGTCGATCAGCGACACTCCGTGCAGGGGAAAAGTCAACCAGCGACACTCCGCGCCGGGGAAAAGTCGATCAGCGACACTCCGTGCCGTGGAAAAGTCAACCCGACACTCCGTGCCGGGGAAAAGTCGATCAGTGAGACTCCGTGACGTGGAAAAGTCAACCCGACACTCCGCGCCGGGGAAAAGTCGATCAGCGACACTCCGTGCCGGGGAAAATTCCACCAGCGACAATCCGCGCCGGGGAAAAGTCGATCCGCGACACTCCGTGGCGGGGAAAAGTCAACCCGCGACACTCCGCGGCGGGGAAAAGTCGATCAGCGACACTCCGTGCCGGCGAAAAGTCAACCAGCGACACTCCGCGCCGGGGAAAAGTTGACCAGCGACACTCCGTGCTGGGGAAAAGTCAACCCGCGACACTCCGCGCCGGGGAAAAGTCGATCAGCGACACTCCGTGCCGGGTAAAAGTCAACCAATGACACTCCGCGGCGGGGTAAAGTCCACCAGCGATACTCTACATCGGAGAAACATCCAACACAGACACTCCGCATCAGGGAAACGTCAACCAGCGACACTCGACATCGGGGAAACGTCCAACATAGACACTCCGCATCAGGGAAACGTCCAACAGCGACACTCCGTCTCGGGGATACGTCAACCAGCAGACACTCCGTGCCGGGGACACGTCGACCAGCGACACTCCGTCTCGGGGAAACGTCAAGCAGACACTCCGTCTCGGGGACACGTCAACCAGTCGATACTCCGCCTCGGGGAAACGTCGAACAGCGACACTCCACGCCGGGGGCACGTCAACGAAATCACTCCGGGCTAGGGAAACGACTACCACGGACACTCTGTCGTCGGCCGTCCATGTCGTAAAAAGGGCAGTGCGTCCCAAAAAGTGGGAACCAAAGAAAGTCGCCTCCACGCAAAAGAAGATCCATCAATTTCATGCACACAACTTACATGTGCGGTGTGCATTCATTGATGGGGGGCAATTTGTTGGGGTAAAAATTTACGCCCCGGTTGACCGAGTCAAAGTAAAGGTCAACCCCCAAGCTAGGTGGGCCCAAGCCCAGGTCAAGCGGGCCCATGCCCAAGTCAAGCCCGCGGCCAGCCTCCTCCATGCCAAATTATAGATCATGTAATAAATAATTTTATATGTAATTTTTTATACATGAATGCATGCAAAATGGGCATAAAGCCAATATTTTGTAAGCCCATGGCTTATGTGCAAAAAGAAATGACACATGAGCCATGCGATGGCTAAAATGCCATTTTGTGTAGCCCAAGGGGCTATATGTAAATATGTAAGCCTATAAAAGGCAACATGATGATGAATAAAAGAACACTTTTCATTCTCTCAGAAAAACCTAGGGTTTGTGCCTCTTTCCCCTTTCTGAAGGTTTCAAACCTTCTTCCTTTTTTGTGAATTGAATCAAGAGTTTTACTCTTCCTTTTCAAATACAAGATAGTTTTTCACCACCAAACCCACAAAGGGGAACTTGGATCTGTCTTTAGATCTCAAAATGGAGAGATTTTGAGATCTCACATCTCTTGATCTTCAAGATCCAGCTAATAGAGGAGGAAGAAGAAGAACTCCTTCCATTATCCCTAAAAACACACTTAGGAGTCCAACTCCACTCTGATTTCTCTTCCGAGAATCATTTTTAGGCTAAAAGCCTCTTTTCCTCGTTGGCGCTCAAGCGCAGAGCGCCCACGTGCCGACACGTGGCACGCTTGCGCTCAAGCGCTCAGCGCTCATACTCAAGCGCAAGCGCTCGAGTGCAAGTCGCCCCAGTGCCGACACATGGCGCGCTTGCGCTCCAGCGCAAGCGCTCGAGCGTATGTCGCCCCAGTGCCGACACGTGGCGCGCTTGCGCTCAAGCGCACAGCGCTCTGGCGCAAGTTGCCCCCGTGCCGACACGTGGCGTACTTGCGCTCAGGCGCCTAGCGCTCAAGCGCAAGTCGCCCCCGTGCCGACACGTGGCGCACTTGCGCTCGACCGTTAGGCGCTGAGGCGCAAAGTGTTAGTTGTATGTATGCCCTAGAGGCCAGTATTGTACAGATGATGTATATTATATTGGATGCTTGGAAATATATAGAGATGACTTTCTTGCTCGATATGGTATAATACCATCTGGGAGTTCTCGGGCTTCATGAAGCTTCAACATAAAACAAGAAATGCCACCATTCTCCACTTAAGCTTTATCCAAATAAATGAATAAACAATTAAATGAATAAATGCATAATTAAAACCCTAATCTCAAGTTAACTATGGTTTAATTCCATACACTTAACCATATGATCAAGTATCATCAAACATGATACAAAAATGTGCACTAAAGCATATCACATATACAATGTGCATCAAGTGAGAAAATCCGTATAAAGTGAACCAATACTATTTGATGCAAAGTAATATATCAAATATATAATTATACATTAAATCATTAAATCAACATTTGATTCAATGATCCGGTCATGTCGCACATAACCGACTAGTATTCAATGTATCGATTTATCGAATCAATGATTCGATAACTAGGTCATATCAAATATAACCAATCGAAACATTTATCGCGAGAATGAAATACGGTATCACATACACGCATTATTCTCGGTCCTGCACATATCTCATATGCGCTCCTATTTCGTTTCGCTTGAGCCAGGAAACCTCTGTGTAGGACTCTAAAGACTCGTCAATACGCCGGTAGCAGATGATGATCATATCAAGCACCCACAAGCCGCAAGCGGTCTGCTAAACGTAACGGCCACCCGGGTATTGAGCGATCAGAAGATCGACGAGCTAGCCCGCTCACACTCCTGTGAATCCAACCAGTAACACTTACCGTACAGTCCGGTCTGTTCGTCTGATACGACGCATATCAAGTCTAGGGGTGGTAAACGTCAGACCCCAATAACCGATAAGTCGTGCCGATGTGAGGCTCATAACGGGTCGAGAAACTACTGGTAACACTTACCAGCAAATCTCTGATCAGCCCTGGCCAGGGACTTCCCTGCTACGGCCAATCGAGCACTGCGCAACATCAACCCCCAATACCGGGAGATACGAAACCCCTCCTATCGCTCATTGCCTCCATGTGACTCGGGACTGTACCCAAAGACCACCGTTTTGCATGCCCTTATGGACGTGGTAAGGTGGAGATCAAAGCACAGTAGGAATCACACAAGACTCTATGACGATCTCGGGTCTACAGACTAACCTGCACAAGTGTCACCTGAGAACTGCCATCTGACGTGAGGTATAATACCATCTGGGAGTTCTCGGCGAGTCCGTCCAGTGTACCCAGTCTCCACTGAGCACGCGTATACCATCTCTGATGTCAAACACCAATGGATATGGGATCATCCATCGCCCATCACATGGGTCGAGAAGCCTATACGCTAGTCTACTCTGGTATATCGATGCCCCGTCTTGATACACCCACGACTAGGGACCTTGAAGGATGTACTTATGGACTACCATGTCCCCACTAGTATGATCTGCATCATAGTCCAGATAGTCAAGTACACATCCTAAGGGCTTTACCAACATGTAACTATAAGACAGTATAAAGAGACTAGTGTACATGTTAAGATAAAGAGTAACCAGATAGCATACTATCATATCGAGCAAGAAAGTCATCTCTATATATGTACAAGCATCCAATATAATATACATCATCTGTATAATACTGGCCTCTAGGGCATACATACAACTAACAATCTCTTACTTGCACTAGGACCAGCTGCTGTAGTATCGCATACCGAGCATCCCGAAGAGTCTCTCAAACTGTATCTGGGGAATGGCCTTCGTGAGTGGATCCGCCGTGTTGTTCTTCGTGTCAACTCTCCTGACCTCGATCTCCCGGTGATCAACTATCTCCCGGATCAGGTGATCCCGCCTCAGAATATGCCTGGACCGCTGATGGGACCTGGGTTCCTTGGCCAAAGCCACCGCTCCATTGTTATCGCAATACAAAGGTATTGGATGCTCAATGGATGGAACCACTCCAAGTTCTGTAATGAACTTCTTGATCCAGACAGCCTCTTTGGCAGCATCGTTGGCAGCGATGTATTCAGCCTCCATCGTCGAGTCTGCCACGGTTTCCTGCTTGGAACTCTTCCAGCTAACCGCCCCTCCGTAAAGGGTAAAGACAAAGCCCGACTGCGACTTAGAGTCGTCCTTATCACTCTGGAAGCTCGAATCGGTAAAGGACTCCACTTGGAGCTCCCCGTTACCATACACCAAGAACATATCTCTAGTCCTTCGTAAGTACTTAAGAATGCTCTTCACAGCTGTCCAGTGACTCTCTCCAGGATCAGCTTGATACCTGCTCACTATACTTAGTGAGTATGCTACATCGGGTCTGGTACATAGCATCGCATACATGATAGAGCCTACTGCCGAGGCATAGGGTATCCCTTGCATGCGAGCTCTCTCCAAATCAGTCTTGGGAGACATCTCTTTGGAGAGAGTGACTCTAGAGATCGTGGGCAAGTTCCCACGCTTGGACTCTTCCATACTAAACCTCTTTAGTATGGTGTCAATGTACCTGGATTGGGACAATCCCAAAATCCGTTTGGATCTATCTCTATAGATCCTGATTCCCAATATGCAGGAGGCATCACCAAGATCTTTGTGATAAGAAGAGCTTGACCGATTGCAGCATAGGAATATCATTTCCTATCAAGAGTATGTCGTCGACGTACAATACGAGGAAGACAACCTTACTCTCTGCCACCTTCCTGTAGATACAAGGTTCATCTGGATTTTTGACGAAATCAAACTCTTTGATAACGATGTCAAAGCAGATGTTCCAACTCCGCGATGCTTGCTTTAATCCATAGATGGATTTAAGCAGCTTGCACACCTTCCCGCTGCTCCCACTGTCTACGAAGCCCTCTGGCTGAATCATGTACACGCACTCTTCTAAATCACCGTTTAGAAAGGCGGTCTTAACATCCATTTTCCAGATTTCGTAATCATGATATGCAGCGATGGCAAGCCTGATCCGTATGGATTTAAGCAAAGCCACTGGAGAAAAGGTCTCGTCATAGTCCACACCTGGTCTTTGACGAAAACCCTTTGCTACAAGTCTAGCTTTGAAAGTCTCCACTTTCCCATCTACACCAAGTTTCTTCTTAAAGATCCACTTGCTCCCAATGGGTTTTACCCCTTCAGGAGCAACTTCCAAAGTCCATACTTTGTTGGTATACATGGAATCCATCTCGGACCGCATAGCATCCAGCCATTTTACTGAGTCCCTACTCGTGATGGTCTGCTCGAAGCTAGTTGGGTCATCATCCTCCATGATGCAATCCTCACTACCACCATCAATGAGAAAACCATAGTATCTCTCAGGTGGACGAGAAACCCTACTAGATCGGCGGAGAGGCTGGGGTACGTCGGGCACCACTGAATCCTCTGGTTCTACTAAATCGTCAGTTGCAGTTTGTGGTGCTGGAACCTCTTCCAGCTCTACCTCTTTGCCATTAATTTCTTTTGCAAGAAATTCCCTTTCCAAAAAGGTGGCATGTTGAGCAACAAACACTCTTTGTTCCTCAGCTTGGTAGAAAAAATATCCTTGAGAATTCTTAGGATATCCCACAAACTTGCAAAGGACTGCTCGTGCCTCGAGTTTGTCCGGATTTTGCTTTTTGACATAGGCCGGACAACCCCATATCTTAATTCGCTTAAAATATGGTCTCTTCCCACTCCATATCTCATATGGTGTGGTAGGTACAGATTTAGACGGAACCAGATTCAATAGATATATGGCTGTCTCAAGCGCATACCCCCAAAAGGAAATAGGTAACTCAGCATTACTCATCATTGAACGCACCATATCTAATAGGGTGCGATTCCTTCGTTCCGATACACCGTTGTGCTGTGGTGTATAAGGAGGAGTAAGCTGAGAGAGAATCCCATTCTCTTTTAGATAATCCAGGAATTCACTGCTTAAGTATTCACCTCCTCGATCAGATCGAAGAACCTTAATACTTTTGCCCGTTTGGTTCTCTACCTCGTGCTTATATTCTTTGAATTTCTCAAAAGCTTCAGACTTGTGTTTCAACAGGAACACATGCCCGTATCTAGAGAGATCGTCAGTGAATGTAATGAAGTAGGAAGAACCATTTCTGGCGTGTGTAGACATTGGACCGCATACATCACTATGCACCAGTCCCAAGAGTTCAGTAACTCTTTCTCCGTGTCCCTTAAACGGAGTTTTGGTCATTTTTCCTTTGAGACATGAATGGCAAGTGTCATAAGATGATAATTCGAATGAATTCAAATATCCATTCTTATGCAACTTAGCTAGTCGTGTCTCATTGATATGGCCAAGTCTACAGTGCCACAAGAAGGATTCGTTCATTTCTGAGCTTTTCCTTTTGTGTGTGTTTTGTATATTGAAGACTGTATTTTGATTGAGAAAGAATATGCCATTATGTAGCGAGCCTGATGCAATCAACCTTTGATCTAGGAATATGTTCATAACATTATCCTTTACTACAAAATTATAACCTTCTTTACTTAATAAAGAAACTGATATAATGTTGCACATCATGTTCGGTATATAATAGCACTCATTCAGGACTAGTGTATCACCATTTGGTAATACCAGGTGATATATGCCAACTGCTTTGGCTGCAACATTTGCCCCATTCCCTACATGAACGGAATGTTCACCTTTTCTCAGTTCTCTACCTTTTCGCAGCCCATGTAACATCTTACATATGTGGGATCCTGACCCGGTATCTAATACCCAGGACGTAGGGTGAACTGAGAAACAGTTCTCAATGACAAACACACCCGAAGATGATGCATCAACATGCATGTTCTCCGTTTGGGCGGTGTGAGAATCCAGATATTCTCCTGTTTCCTGTTCAGTCTTATAACATTTATAAGATAGAACGGGTCCAACGTTCCCCTGCACAGTATAACATGCGGGTTCGGTCAATACATCTATATTATTATCTTGATTAAGGCATGAACTGGTCACTACCTGGAGAGAGAGAGAAGAAAACACTTTAGCGTATGCTCGTGCAAGATCAGATTGGTTATTATCTTATCTAATCAGGATGGCTCCCACTGCTTTTTATCAAATCTTCCTTCAAACCCTAAAAGGAAAGACTAGCCGGGATTAATTACACACTACAAGTTCGCCAATCTTTCAGCCAGGCCAGTGTCGGTACTTTGAGGGAGGTCCCCCGTGCTTTCGCACGAACCTAATTAATGTAAACCTCGTTTTCCCAGAGGCTTAACCTCGTTGACACCTTTCTAGACACCTACTTGATCAGCTAATTGCAATGTGTAAAACTCTCCCAGGAGTAACTCTTACTCGCAGTGGGTATCGGGATCCAACTATCTCATAGAAGGTATGCAATCTCATTGCAAATTTCAACACTTGAAATTCCCGATAGTATTTTGCCCCAGGCGATCTATGACCTTGACTGAGTCAACAAACCGTAGACCGCAAGTAAAGTTCAACCCGACATTTCCTGATTGAATTAAACCCACCCGCACGACCCTTGACTAAGTCAACAAGGCCGCACGACTACCCTAATCCAATCTGCATCATATGCATAAACAGATAAATAGTAATCAGCTACCGCACACTACGCCTTGACTAAGTCAACAAACGCAGCACGAATACTAACTATTACTTATCTGAAATGACGGAGGGCTACGTCAGGTTTTTAAGAAAACCCTTTGCGTAATGAACTTTATATCGTTGTAGAATCAAATGAAGTTTTAAAATGGAGAGATTTTGAGGCTTTTCTAGTTTTGCTAAAGGAGTCACTCCCGGTGAAGGGATCTCGGTCCTTTCCTCGTCGAATGAGGTGCGGGATATATCATATATATCGCTGTGCAAAGCAAAAACCCAAAAGCAGTCAAAAGCAAACCGAGTGTGTAGCATCAGCCAGTTATTGCTAAAGGAGTCACTCCCGGTGAAGGGATCTCGGTCCTTTCCTCATCGAATAAGGTGCGGGGTATATCATATATACCGCTGTGCAAAGCAAGAACTGTAGCTACCTGTTTTATTTTAAAATTCGATTCTACAACATCTTAGGTTTCTTATCTTTCATTAATCACATTAATGAAGTCCCATCATTTAAATACCTAAACATCACAGATAGATATGACGTACACTTATGCCATCCGCATTCGCCTCGATGTCCCCTCGTGCACCGTTAGGTTAGGTAACTAACGACAGAGCAGGGCAGGGCTAGCGCGGGTGTAAAACATAAGTAACGTCTATATAATATATCATATATACTATATACTATATCCATCACAGAGTCACAACACAGATATCGCAGCAGAATAAACATATGAAATATTGGATATACTAGGACGTCCGTGTTTTCAATACGAGCCAGTATAAAACACGGATTCCACGGTCGTGATGAATAGCCAATCCCACACCCCTAGACCCCTACGAGAGCGGCAAGCAACCCTGCCAATTCTAGGGTTAGGAGACCCAGACTCGACTCCTCGAGTTGGTCTCCCACTGGACCCCAGAACCCGGTTACTTGTGCTCCCCTCCTTGGGTCTATCCTAATGCGGAAAAGTAAATAATATACAAAAGGTGACATCTTCCGCTACCTGGAAGTGCCCCAAATAAAAGAATATTATATACAAGTTTTTACATGAATGAAAATGAAAAACACTCATCTCACATAAAAACCCCCGGCTATTCTAATACGACGATCCAATATAACATATCCAGCAACACATAACATCACATGCCATCAACGTAAGTAAGTATGCATACCCCAATTGTCGTTGAAGTATAGCAACGAAACCGGCGATATGAACATACTACACTTACGGTCATAGAAAAGAAAGTGTAAAACTACAACAATTGGAATCCGCAACTTCTTTAGACATCGCATGCCTAACAGATATAAATCCCGCATTTTAGTCTCATTATCGAAAACTCTTTTCAATATCAAGTGAAACTAAACTGCTAGATTTATAACATTCATTCATTTATCACATAACTGTTTGTGAATTCCAATTATTGTATCACATTCCAGATAAACAGAAAATGTTAAACTTTCCGATCGAACAATCGAACACCCAAGTTTTCCCGATACAATCCAACACATGAAATAAGTCTAACAACATTCAGTTCGTGCCTCAGTACCAACGGTCCAGCCGGAGAAGGGTCAAGCCAACGCCTCACATGTGGCACGCCGTACTGCCCCAAACCCGAAGGTTCAAAGGGCAGTTCAAGACGGTCACATAATCGAGTTAAGGTTTGTTGTCTTCTAGAGGGTCCATCGCGTTACTTGCACTACTTAGAACGTCGTTAAACTACGGAAAAATCCAACACTTGGAAATTTCCCGATAGGGGAAAAATTGGGTATTTATATCCGGTCGAACTTTTTAACATATTCTGAAAATTATCCGGAAATACACAAAAGACGAAATTTGATAATCCGATCGAAATACCGAATCCCCAAAGCAACCCCAGAAAATTCAACTCTTGAATAATTATTAAAAATACCCAGAGAACTCAGCACAGTTAAATAGGAGTTACTGTGAAAATAGGTATTGCTGACGTCATCAAGAGGCGGCGGAACCGCCGCACGAGCCATGCTCGTGCCGCGGTTCCGCGGCTGTTTGTACTCCAAACAGTGTCGTATTTGCACAGTAATTCTTACAATTTCCTGCTGATATTTCTACATATTTTTAATACTGAAAAATCCCTATTTTTTGAAAAAGTACAGAGAGCATCTTAAAGTTTGGTTTTCGGGTTCGTTCGGATATCAAACTCCGTCGGGGCTTCGCCTATGGCTCTAACCTGGCTCTGATACCAGTGAAAGGTTCCTAGGCACCCTATAGAGGTCTCACAAGGCATCGAACATGCCAATTTTAAAAAAATATGGTGCCGAGAAACCCTAGTTAACAGATCGTTGCTAGATGTCTAGGCGAAATGATAAAGCTAGTTAACAAATTAACTAAAGGTCGGAAGCTACAACCTTTGTAGATACGGATTTCCACCTCCTTAGCTCCACGTGGTCATGCCCTCGCTGTCCATCATGAATCCTCGACTCATTCGTCGGCTTCATCGGAAGAACGTGCGGAATAGGTCATCGGCTTCGTGTCAAAGACGATCTACGTCGAGGTTGCACTAGTTCAAGCTCCGACTTCACAAAGTTGTGAAACTTATGAAGAGAACACCCAAAACTACTTGGCAAGAGGTAGAGGGTGAAGAAATAGGAGATGGGTTCACTTTAGATTTGGAATTCTCTCACTAGAACTCAAGTTGCCATTGGAGTAGCAAGCTTGAAGAAGAAGAAGAAGATGAGCTAGTATTATGATAAGTTATTTTAAAATGAAAAGAAAAATCTATACTTATCATAATTTTAACTGAGGTTAAGTGTAGAGAATCAACCATGGTTATTTGGAGAGTTAGGGTTAAGCTAGTGGACAAGAATGGTTGCATAAAGTCAAGGCTTCATGAAGCTTCAACAGCGAGGGCATGACCACGTGAAGCTAAGGAGGTGGAAATCCGGATCTACAAAGGTTGTAGCTTCCGACCTTTAGTTAATTTGTTAACTAGCTTTATCATTTCGCCTAGACATCTAGCAACGATCCGTTAACTAGGGTTTCTCGGCACCATATTTTTTTAAAATTGGCATGTTCGATGCCTTGTGAGACCTCTATAGGGTGCCTAGGAACCTTTCACAAAGCGCCCACGTACCGACATATGGCGCGCTTGCACTACAACGCCCTACGCTCAAGCGCAAAGCGCCCACATGCCGAGACGACGCTAGCGCCTGTGCGCACAGCATCTGGGCGCACAGCGCCCAAGGCGCTGGCCCCACGCATCCTTTGGATGCCTTTTCCCCCTCTGTTTGTGTACATACATATACATATACATATGAATACACATTGGCACACACACGTGCTCCACGACATTGTCCCCCGTAAAAACTCTGCGTGGCTCCTGATATATCCAAAACCCCCTTTCAAAACACAACACACGCACACCGCACATTGAGTTCGCATGACCAGTTTAACCCGTTAATCGGAGGTTCCCTCGCACCAAAGGTGAGGGGTAATTAACGGCAGCTGAGTCCGCGGCTGCCGGAGATTCGGATCCCCACAATCATTAAACCCCGGCCTACCTTAGGCAGGGGGAATCTATATTGCGCCTGACAAGCTTGCGCGTATTCCCATCTCAATGGGGTGACGAAAAACACCCTACAGTGATGACTGGGAGTCAAACCCGGAAATGGTGATTTTATCACGAGTGAGATGCTGAACGTTCATGCAGATTTCTTTCAACACTCTTACATTAAGGAGATCAACGGAGGACCCATTGTCAACAAAGATTTTGCCTATCTTGATGTCTTGACAGTATCCGGAGACATATAGGGGACGGTTATGCTCACATGTCCCGAGGAGAAGGTCTTCATCGCCGAAGGTAATGTTGGCCGTGTGTACTTCTTCCAGCTCGTCCTTCATCTTTTCTTCGGCGAGGAAAGCTTGGAATTGTTCAGGCTCCTGTAACGCCTTGATCAAAGAATCTCTGGCTTCTTTTGATAGCAGAAGGGCGTCAAGAATGCTGAGCTGCAAGGGTATCTTCCTCAAGTGTGCCAGAACGTTGTAGTCTACTTTACTTTTCTTGGGCGGGTCCTTGGATGCTAGCTCTTCGACGACTCGATCATCGAGGGAGATATCCCCAGGGAATTTTTCTTTCCACTTATCCTTTTTGCTCGAGCCCTTATTTGCAGGTCCAGGATTCTTTTCAGGTAGCGTACGATTACGCAGCTGAATGTTCTCACAGCTCTTCGGTTCTTCCTCTTTTCTCAATGTGGATTCTTTAAAGAGAGGGCCAAGAGTCATTTCTTCGTCAGAGTCGCTCCCGAAGGTGAAAACTTGTCGTCCCCCGTAGTCAACCATATGACAGTTGCCGGCGGTTCTTTTGTGCTCATCTGTTGTATTTCTTTGCTCCCGACGAGCTTTGCGTTTCATCCGCTTGAAATGTTGTCGGTGGGCAACATATCCCTGCCACCATCTTTTAAAAGCATTGCACTCTTCGGTGGGGTGCGCAATTTTTCGATGATATAAGCAGTAGCTAGGATGTCTTTCCGCTTCACCAGGAGTGTTTCCTTCGGAGGGTGGCAGCTTCATTCCTATCGATATGGCTTTGGCGAACCTCTTCTCGTCTTGAACCTGCTTTTAATTGCGGCGGATGTACTTTGATCTGGCGGGATTGTTTCAACCGTTTCGTCTAGTCACCAGCGTTTGGCTTTTTCAAATATGGCCATCTCACGCTCTCGAGCAGCTTTGCTTTTAAGAAGAGCCTCGTCCAGGAATGCATCAATCATTTTGTCTGATGGCCCTAGTAGTTCCGGCTTAGGATCTGCGCCTAGTTTCTCTGTGTAAGGAGCTTCTTCATTGTCTATCGACGAGTGGGAGATCGCATGACAGCTTGCTACATAACCTTCAGATTCATCCGACGAGTATTCTCCATTGTCATCATCTCCATTCCTCAAGGACGTGGTTGAGAAATTCTTGGAGTGTGACTGGGGTCCGCGCTTTTTGATTATATTCTTCCAGCGCGTCAATCTGTTTTTGCAGGACCGTGCGCTTGTCACCAGGCTTCACGGGCTTTTTGGTCTTCTTCTTCTTTGAAGACTTTGACGGCTGGATGTGAGTGCTTTGGCTATCACTACCAATCTTTGGAGTTGGGCGTGGTTTCAGCATTCCCTCGATGATCTTGGGCTCCAGTGGATTTTTCCACCTGATCGCCGGGCATGTTTGGAGATCCTTCAGCATTCTTTTCGTCATGGCTGAAAGAGCGACCCCCTATGGAGCTTCTTCTATGAAGGAGCATGATGCCCCCGGTGTATCCATCTTCTTGGAAGCGTGTGGCTGTGGTGGGTTCACTTTCCAGTTCTCGGATAGGGAAAATTTGCCCTGTTGATACTGTTCTTCTGTTGGGTTTACCTAGCACCTCATGAAGGGTTTGGAAGCATCACATGTACCAAAGATTAAAATTTTAGGGTTCTAAGTAAGCATACAAAGAATCATTCCTAGAAAAATTAGGGTTTCAAAAACTACACTTCAACACAAGTAGATTAAGCTAGGGTTTTGAGAGTACAACCTTTGTAGCTCCCTACGCTAGACTCCTCGGCTACTTGGGGTTTGGAAAAAGTCCGCTTGAACTCCTCTACGTCCACGATGATCCACCAGGAGTCCGCTTTGTCCAAGCTTGCAACTTCACTTGATCAAGAGAAGAGAATGAAGCTAACACTCTAAACAAGTGGGCAAGACTTGTGTAGAATGATGTTGTGGTGGCTTTTCTCACTTCAAAATCCTAACTTGATGAGTAATTTGCTCACTAGAGAAATCTAGAGAGCAAAAGATGAAGGAGGAAGAAGATGGTGGCCTTTTTGAACAAGAGAAAAGATAAAACCTCATGAGAAAAAAGAAAATATATCTATATATATTTTTCTTCTCTCATCTCAAACCATGGTTAAACAATAAATATATTATTGAACTTGAGTTAAAACCCAAAAGGAAAGTTAATCCATGGTTAAAAGGTGGGTGAGCATGGTTAGGTCAAAGAAGAGTGTAGAAAGAAACCATGAATTATCCTTTCCTTTTTCTTTTTGTTTTAAATCAAATGCAATAATAATTCATATATATAAAACCATGGTGTGAGTCTTATATTGCCACCATTTTCTTTGTATATACAACCATGAAGGATGATGTATGTATGTATGTATGTATGTATGTATGTGTGCATGCACATCCATATGTGCATGAATCAAAAAAGAATGCATACATGCATGCATACATCCAAAAATACAAGAAAGGATTTCTAGTGAGAATCTAATGGTTAAGTGATAAATCAACACTTGATTTATCAATCCAGCCATACCACATACGACCCAACCAAAAGCAAGCCGCCCGATTAATGTACGGTATCTCATACGCGCATTTTAACCGGGTCCATGCGCATATCGCATACGCGCACCACAACGTTTCTCCTGGACTAGGTAACTCCTTTGTGGGACTCTAAGCCTCGTCAATACGCCGGAAGTGGGTGATGATCATATCAAGCACCCCCAAGCCGCAAGCGGTCAGCTAAACGTAACGGCCACCCGGGTAATGAGCGATCAGAAGAAAACAAGCGAACCTGCTACAACTCCCGTCGAGCCGACCGGCAACACTACCCATGCAGTCCGATCTCCTCGTCTGATATGTCGCATATCAAGTCTAGGGGTGGTAAACGTCAGACCCCAATAACCGATAAGTCGTGCCGATGTGAGGCTCATAACGGGTCGAGAAACTACTGGTAACACTTACCAGTAAATCTCTAATCAGCCATGGCCAGGGACTTCCCTGTTACGGCCAATCGAGCACAGCGCAACATCAACCCCCAATACCGGGAGAGACGAAACCCCTCCTATCGCTCATTGCCTCCATGTGACTCGGGACTGTACCCAAAAACCACCGTTTTGCACGCCCTGATGGACGTGGTAAGGTGGAAATCAAAGCACAGTGGGAATCACACAAGACTCTATGACGATCTCGGGTCTACAGACTAACCTACACAAGTGTCACCATAGAACTGCCATCTGACGTGAGGTATAATACCATCTGGGAGTTCTCGGCGAGTCCGTCTCTCTGATGTCAAACACCAATGGATATGGGATCATCCATCGCCCATCTCATGGGTCGAGATGCGTATACGCTAGTCTACAGTGGTATATCGATGCCCCGTCTCGATACACCTACGACTAGGGACCTTGAAGGATGTACTTATGGACTACCATGTCCCCACTAGTATGATCCGCATCATAGTCTAGGTAGTCAAGTACACATCCTAAGGGCTTTACCAATATGTAACTATAAGACAGTATAAAGAGACAAGTTTACATGATAAGATAAAGAGCAACCAGATAGCATACTGACATATCGAGCAAGAAATTCATCTCTATATATGTCCAAGCATCCAATATAATATACATCATCTGTACAATACTGGCCTCTAGGGCATACATACAACTAACAATCTCCCACTTGCACTAGGGCCAGCTGCTGTAGTATCGCATACCGAGCATCCCGAAGAGTCTCTCAAACTGTATCTGGGGAATGGCCTTCGTGAGTGGATCTGCTGTGTTATTCTTCGTGTTAACCCTCCTGACCTCGATCTCCCGGCGATCAACGATCTCCCGGATCAGGTGATACCGCCTCAGAATATGCCTGGATCGCTGATGGGACCTGGGTTCCTTGGCTAAAGCCACCGCTCCATTGTTATCGCAATACAAAGGTATTGGATTCTCAATGGATGGAACCACTCCAAGTTCAGTAATGAACTTCTTGATCCAGACAGCCTCTTTGGCAGCATCGTTGGCAGCGATGTATTCAGCCTCCATCGTCCAGTCTGCCACGGTTTCCTGCTTGGAACTCTTCCAGCTAACTGCCCCTCCGTAAAGGGTAAAGACAAATCCCGACTGCGACTTAGAGTCGTCCTTATCACTCTGGAAGCTCAAATCGGTAAATGACTCCACTTGGAGTTCTCCGTTACCATACACCAAGAGCATCTCTTTAGTCCTTCGTAAGTACTTGAGAATGCTCTTCACAGCTGTCCAGTGACTCTCTCCTGGATCAGCTTGATACCTACTCACTACACTTAGTGAGTATGCTACATCGGGTCTGGTACATAGCATCGCGTACATGATAGAGCCTACAGCCGAAGCATAGGGTATCCCTTGCATGCGAGCTCTCTCCAAATCAGTCTTGGGAGACATCTCTTTGGAGAGAGTGACTCCAGATCTTGTGGGTAAATTCCCACGCTTGGATTCTTCCATACTAAACCTCTTTAGTATGGTGTCAATGTACCTGGATTGGGAAAATCCCAATATCCCTTTGGATCTATCTCTATAGATCCTAATTCCCAATATGCAGGAGGCATCACCAAGATCTTTCATTGAGAATCTTTGTGATAAGAAGAGCTTGACCTATTGCAGCATAGGAATGTTATTTCCTATCAAGAGTATGTCCTCCACGTACAATACGAGGAAGACAACCTTACTCTCTGCCACCTTCTTGTAGATACAAGGTTCATCTACGTTTTTGACGAAATCAAACTCTTTGATAACGACGTCAAAGCAGATGTTCCAACTCCGCGAAGCTTGCTTTAATGCATAAATGGATTTAAGCAGCTTGCACACATTCCCGCTGCTGCCACTATCTACGAAGCCCTCTGGCTGAGTCATGTACACGCACTCTTCTAAATCACCGTTTAGAAAGGCGGTCTTAACATCCATTTGCCAGATTTCGTAATCATGATATACAGCGATGGCAAGCATGATCCGGATGGATTTAAGCATAGCCACTGGAGAAAAGGACTCGTCATAGTCCACACCTGGTCTTTGACGAAAACCCTTTGCAACAAGTCTAGCTTTGAAAGTCTCCACTTTCCCATCTACACCAAGTTTTTTATTGAAGATCCACTTGCTCCCAATGGGTTTTACCCCTTCAGGAGCAACTTCCAAAGTCCATACTTTGTTGGTGTACATGGATTCCATCTCGGACCGCATAGCATCCAGCCATTTCACTGATTCCCCACTCGTGATGGCCTGCTTGAAGGTAGTTGGGTCATCATCCTCCATGATGCAGTCCTCACTCCCACCATCCATGAGAAAACCGTAGTATCTCTCAGGAGGGTGAGAAACCCTACTAGATCGGCGGAGTGGCTGAGCTTCGTTGGAAACTACCGAATCCTCCGGTTCAACCAAATCTTCTGTTGTGGTCTGTATTGCTGGAACCTCTTCCTGTTCTACCTCCTTGCCACTAATCTCTTTTTCAAGAAATTCATTTTCTAAAAAGGTGGCATGTCGAGAAACAAACACCTTTTGTTCCTCGGTGTGGTAGAAGATATACCCACGCGAATGTTTGGGATATCCAATAAACTTACACAGAATGGACCTTGCCGCGAGTTTGTCCGGATTTTGTGTTTTGACATAGGCCGGGCAACCCCATATCTTAACATAATTAAGACATGGTCTCTTACCTTTCCATATCTCATATGGAGTGGTTGGCACGGATTTGGTGGGAACCATATTCAATAGGTCTGCAGCTGTTTCCAGTGCATACCCCCTGAAGGAAATAGGTAACTCAGCTGTGCTCATCATAGAGCGCACCATATCTAATAGGGTGCGGTTCCTCCGTTCCGATACACCGTTGTGCTGTGGTGTATATAGAGGAGTTAGCTGAGAGAGAATCCCATTCTCTTTTAGGAAGTCCAGGAATTCATTGCTCAAGTATTCACCTCCTCGATCAGATCGAAGGATTTTAATACTTTTTCCGGTTTGGTTCTCGACTTCCTGTTTATATTCTCTAAATTTCTCAAAAGCTTCTGATTTGTGTTTCATCAGGAACACATATCCGAATCTAGAGAGATCGTCAGTGAATGTAATGAAGTACGCAGAACCATTCCTGGCATGTGTAGACATTGGACCGCATACATCACTATGCACCAGTCCCAAGAGTTTCGTAAATCTTTCTTCGTGTCCCGTAAACGGAGTTTTGGTCATCTTGCCTTTGAGACATGATTGGCAAGTGTCATAAGATGAAAATTCAAACGGATTCAAATATCCATCCTTATGCAACTTAGCTAGTCGTGTCGCATTGATGTGACCCAGTCTACAATGCCACAAGAAGGATTCGTTCAGTTGTGAACTCTTCCTCTTGTGTGTGTTTGTTATACTCAGAACTGTTGATTGATTTAGAACATAAATGCCATTGCACAACGTGCCTGATCCAACCAACTTTTGGTTAAGGAAAATGTTCATAACATTATCCTGTAATACAAAATTATATCCTTCTTTACTCAACAAAGAAACTGATATAATGTTGCATATCAGGTTCGGCATGTAATAGCATTCGTTCAGAATCAATGTATTACCAGTTGGTAATACAAGGTGATATTCCCCGACGGTCTTAGCTGCAATAATTGCACCATTTCCAACCATTATGTATTTATCACCTTCTCCAAGTTCTCTACCTTTCTTAAGCCCATGTAACTGATTACATATATGGGATCCTGACCCGGTTTCTAATAACCAGGACGTAGGGCAAATGGAGAAACAGTTCTCTGTAACGAACACACCCGAAGAAAATGCATCATCATGTACTTTCTTCATTAGGGTGGCATGGGAATCCTGGTATTCCCCTATGTCCTGTTCAGTCCTATAACTCTTATAAGATAGAACGGAACCAACGTTCCCCAGCACAGTATAACATGCGGGATCGGTCAATACATCCATATTATTATCTTGATTAAGGCATGACATGGTCCCTACCTGGAGAGAGAGAGAAGAACACACTTTATCGTATGCTCTTGCAAGATCAGATTGGTTATTATCTTATCTAATCAAGATGGCTCCCACTGTTTTTATCAAATCTTCCTTCAAACCCTAAAAGGAAAGACTAGCCGGGATTAATTACACCCTACAACTTCGCCGATCTTTCAGCTAGGCCAGTGTCGGTACTTTGAGGAGGTTCCCCGTGCTTTCGCACGGACCTAATTAAAGTAAACCTCGTTTTCCCAGAGGCGTAACCCCGTTGACATCTTTCTAGACACCTACTTGATCGGCTAATTGTCTTGTGTAAAACTCTCCCGGGAGTAACAATTACTCGCAGTGGGTATCGGGATCCAACTATCTTATAGAAGGTATGCGATCTCATTGCAAATTTCAACACTTGAAATTCCCGATAATATTTTTCTCCTAGCGTCCCATGACCTTGATGCAGGCTAACAAACCATAGTGCGCTAGTCAAGTTCAAACCGTCATTTCTTGATTGAATTAAACCCACCCGTACGACCCTTGACGCAGGCCAACAAAGTCGCACGACTACCCTAATCCAATCTGCATCATATGCACAAACAGATATATACTAGTTAGCTACCGCACACTACGCCTTGACGCAGGCCAACAAACGTAGCACGAATACTAAGTATGACTTATCTGAAATGACGAAGGGCTACGACAGGTTTTTCTGAAAACCTATTATGTAATGAACTTGATATCGTTGTAGAATCGAGTGAATTTTGAAAATGGAGTGATTTTGAGGCTTTCATTAGTTTTGCTAAAGAGGACACTCCCGGTGAAGGGATCTCGGCTCTTTCCTCATCGAATAAGGTCAGGGATATATCATATATATCACTGTGCAAAGCAAAACTCCAAAAGCAATCAAAAACCAAACCGAGTTTTGTAGCATCAGCCAGTTTTGCTAAAGAGGTCACTCCCGGTGAAGGGATCTCGGCTCTTTCCCCATCGAATAAGTTGCAGGGTATATCATATATACCGCTATGCAAAGCAAGACTGTAGCTACCCTTTTTGGAAAATTTTGATTCTACAACATCTTTTAGGTTTCTTTTCTTTCATTAATCACATTAATGAATTCCCATCTTTTAAGTCACCTAAACATCACAGATAAATACGACGTACACTTATGCCATCCGCATTCGCCAAGATGTCCCCTCGTGCACCGTTAGGTTAAGTAACTAACGGCAGAGCAGAGCAGGGCTAGCGCGGGTGTAAAACATAAGTAACGCCTATATAATATATCATATATACTATATACAGTATTTATCACAGAATATATCTAATGATCACATCACAGATATCGCAGCAGAAACATAGATATAATGTGGGATATACTAGGACGTCCGTATTTTGTATTTAGCCAACAATAGAAAATACGGATTCCACAGTCGCGATGAATAGCCAAGCCCACACCCTGGACCCCTACGGGAGCGGCAAGCGACCCTACCAATTCTGGAGTTTAGGAGACCCGGTCTCAACTCCTCGAGATGGCCTCCTACTGAACCCCAGAACCCGGTCACCTGTGCTCCCCTCCTTGGGTCCATCCTAATGCGGAAAAGTAAATAATATACAACACTGGTGGCATCAACCTCAACCCGGAAGTGCCCCAAATAAAAGAATATTACATTACATTTAGATTTACAAGAATGAAAATATAAAACTCTTATCTCACATAAAACCCCCCGGCTATTCAATTGCGACAATCCTGCACATCATATCTCAGCAACACATAATATCATATATCATCAACGTAAGTAAGTATGCGTACCCTAATTGTCGTTGATGTATAGCAACAAAACCGGCGATATTGACATACTACACTTACGGTCACAGAAAAGAAAGTGTAAAACTGCAATATCTGGGATCCACATTCTCTTTAGACATCGTAAATGCGAAATATCACATATTTCGTATTTCATATCTAGCTATATGAATTCCACACATTGCATCACATTCCAGATAAATAGACGGTATTAAAGTTTTCGAACGAATGATCAAATACTCAAAATTCCCTAAAGCTCAACACTTGAGCGGAGTTCAAAAACCCGGAGTGTGACACAGTAGTAGCGGTCCAGCCGTAGAAGGGTCAAGCCAACACCTCACATGTGGCACGCCGTACTGCCCCAAACCCTAAGGTTCAAAAGGTAGTTCAAGACGGCCATATAATCGAGTTAAGGTTTGTTGTCTTCTAGAGGGTCCACCACAAACAAACTTGCACGTATTTCCGAAAGATTTAAACCCCGTGAAAGAGTGAGTAAATGATACCCGTTCGAACAATTCAATACTTTCTAAATTACCCGGAAAGAAACACGAAATCAAAATTCCGATCGAATCTCCGACTCCAAAACAATCTCCAGAACATACAGCGCTAAATTCAGATTAAAAATACCCCAAAAATTATACAAGAAGAAAAAATAATTACCGTACAAAAACGACACAGGGATTCAACAGTACGGCCGCGGAACCGCGGCCCAAGCAGGCTATTGCCGCTGTTCCGCGGTGGAAATTACTGTTCATAGGTTCGTTTTTCACAGTATTTCTTATATTTGCCTGCTGAATTTTTTAAGTATTTTTAATTCTGAAAAACAACAGTTTTGAAAAAATGTCCAAAGAGTGCTAAAAATCCGTATTTTTCGGTTCGATCGGAGTTTTAACTTCGTTAAAGTGTCGCCTAATGTTTTAGGTCGGCTCTGATACCAATGTTGGGTTTACCTAGCACCTCATGAAGGGTTTGGATGAAAGGTTCCTAGGCACTCTAGTAAGGTCTCACAAGGCATCGGACATGCCAATTTAAAATTTTTGTGCCGAGAAACCCTAGACTACGGATCGTTGCTAGAATTTTAGGCGAAAAGAAAAGCTAGTTAACACTTAACTACAAGGATATGGAAATTACAACCTTCGTAGATCCGGATATCCACCTCCACGGCTCCGCAACGAAGTCTCCTCGCTGTCCATGTTGAACCCCGGGCTCAAGCGTCGGCTTCGTCGAAGAAACGGGTGAGCTAGGTCGCCGGCTTCGTGTCAAAGACGATCTACGTCGAGGCATCGCAAGTTCAAGCTCCGACTTCACAAACTTGTGAAACTTGTGAAGAAAACACCCAAAACCACTTGGCAAGAGGTTGAGGATGAAGAAATAGGAGGTGGGTTCACTTTAGATTTGGATTTATCTCACTAGATCTCAAGTTGCCATTAAAGTAGCAAGCTTGAAGAAGAAGAAGATGAAGATGGTTATGATAAGTTTTTTTTAAAAAAGAAATAGAAAAACAATACTTATCATAACTTAAACTAGGGTTAAGTGTAGAGAATAAACCATGGTCATTTGAGTGGGTTAGGGTTAAGCATGAAGACAAGAATGGTTAGCAAAGTCAAAGCTTCATGAAGCTTCAACATAAAACAAATAAAGCCACCATTCTTATCTTAATCCATTTCAAATAAATAAATAAACAAATAAATAAATGAATGAATATGCAAAACCCTAATTATCAAATTAACCATGGATTAATTCTATACACTTAACTAAATGATCAAGTATCATCAAACATGATACAAAAAGTGCACAAAAGTATATCACATATACAATGTGCAATCCAAGTGAGAAAAATCCGTTTAAAGTGAACCAATACTAGTTAATGCAAAGTAATATATCAAATATATAATTATACATTAAATCATTAAATCAACATTTGATTCAATGATCCGGTCATGTCGCACATGACCGACTAGTATTCAATGTATCGATTTATCGAATCAATGATTCGATAACTAGGTCATATCGAATATAACCAATCGAAAACATATATCGCGAGAATGAAATGCGGTATCACATACACGCATTATTCTCGGTCCTGCACATATCTCATATGCGCTCCTATTTCGTTTCGCTTGAACCAGGAAACCTCTGTATAGGACTCTAAAGACTCGTCAATACGCTGGTAGCAGATGATGATCATATCAAGCACCCACAAGCCGCAAGCGGTCTGCTAAACGTAACGGCCACCCGGGTATTGAGCGATCAGAAGATCGACGAGCTAGCCCGCTCACACTCCTGCGAATCCGACCAGTAACACTTACCGTACAGTCCGGTCTCTTCGTCTGATATATCGCATATCAAGTCTAGGGGTGGCAAACGTCAGACCCCAATAACCCGATAAGTCGTGCCGATGTGAGGCTCGTAACGGGTCGAGAAACTACTGGTAACACTTACCAGCAAATCTCTGATCAGCCCTGGCCAGGGACTTCCCTGTTACGGCCAATCGAGCACAGCGCAACATCAACCCCCAATACCGGGAGAGACGAAACCCCTCCTATCGCTCATTGCCTCCATGTGACTCGGGACTGTACCCAAAGACCACCGTTTTGCACGCCCTCATAGACGTGGTAAGGTGGAGATCAAAGCACAGTGGGAATCACACAAGACTCTATGACGATCTCGGGTCTACAGACTAACCTGTATAAGTGTCACCTGAGAACTGCCATCTGACGTGAGGTATAATACCATCTGGGAGTTCTTGGCGAGTCCGTCCAGTTTACCCAGTCTGCACTGAGCACCCGTATACCATCTCTGATGTCAAACATCAATGGATATGGGATCATCCATCGCCCATCACATGGGTCGAGAAGCGTATACGCTAGTCTACTCTGGTATATCGATGCCCTGTCTCGATACACCCACGACTAGGGACCTTGAAGGATGTACTTATGGACTACCATGTCCCCACTAGTTTGATCTGCATCATAGTCCAGGTAGTCAAGTACATATCCTAAGGGCTTTACCAACATGTAACTATAAGACAGTATAAAGAGACTAGTGTACATGTTAAGATAAAGAGTAACCAGATATCATACTATCATATCGAGCAAGAAATTCATCTCTATATATGTCCAAGCATCCAATATAATATACATCATCTGTACAATACTGCCCTCTAGGGCATACATACAACTAACAATCTCCCACTTGCACTAGGGCCAGCTGCTGTAGTATCGCATACCGAGCATCCCGAAGAGTCTCTCAAACTGTATCTGGGGAATGGCCTTCGTGAGTGGATCCGCCGTGTTGTTCTTCGTGTCAACTCTCCTGACCTCGATCTCCCGGCGATGAACTATCTCCCGGATCAGGTGATACCGCCTCAGAATATGCCTGGATCGCTGATGGGACCTGGGTTCCTTGGCTAAAGCTACCGCTCCATTGTTATCGCAATACAAAGGTATTGGATGCTCAATGGATGGAACCACTCCAAGTTCAGAAATGAACTTCTTGATCCAGACAGCTTCTTTAGCAGCATCGTTGGCAGCGATGTATTCAGCCTCCTTCGTCGAGTCTGCCACGGTTTCCTGCTTGGAACTCTTCCAGCTAACCGCCCCTCCGTAAAGGGTAAAGACAAAACCCGACTGCGACTTAGAGTCGTCCTTATCACTCTGGAAGCTCGAATCGGTAAAGGACTCCACTTGGAGTTCTCCGTTACCATACACCAAGAACATATCTCTAGTCCTTCGCAAGTACTTGAGAATGCTCTTCACAGCTGTCCAGTGACTCTCTCCAGGATCAGCTTGATACCTGCTCACTATACTTAGTGAGTATGCAACATCGGGTCTGGTACATAGCATCGCATACATGATAGAGCCTACTGCCGAAGCATAGGGTATCCCTTGCATGCGAGCTCTCTCCAAATCAGTCTTGGGAGACATCTCTTTGGAGAGAGTGACTCCAGAGATCGTGGGTAAGTTCCCACGTTTGGACTCTTCCATACTAAACCTCTTTAGTATGGTGTCAATGTACCTGGATTGGGACAATCCCAAAATCCGTTTGGATCTATCTCTATAGATCCTTATTCCCAATATGCAGGAGGCATCAGCAAGATCTTTCATTGAGAATCTTTGTGATAAGAAGAGCTTGACCGATTGCAGCATAGGAATATCATTTCCTATCAAGAGTATGTCGTCCACGTACAATACGAGGAAGACAACCTTACTCTCTGCCACCTTCTTGTAGATACAAGGTTCATCTGGATTTTTGACGAAATCAAACTCTTTGATAACGACGTCAAAGCAGATGTTCCAACTCCGCGATGCTTGCTTTAATCCATAAATGGATTTAAGCAGCTTGCACACCTTCCCGCTGCTCCCACTATCTACGAAGCCCTCTGGCTGAGTCATGTACACGCACTCTTCTAAATCACCGTTTAGAAAGGCGGTCTTAACATCCATTTGCTAGATTTCGTAATTATGATATGCAGCGATGGCAAGCATGATCCGGATGGATTTAAGAATAGCCACTGGAGAAAAGGTCTCGTCATAGTCCACACCTGGTCTTTGACGAAAACCCTTTGCTACAAGTCTAGCTTTGAAAGTCTCCACTTTCCCATCTACACCAAGTTTCTTCTTGAAGATCCACTTGCTCCCAATGGGTTTTACCCCTTCAGGAGCAACTTCCAAAGTCCATACTTTGTTGGTGTACATGGAATCCATCTCAGACCGCATAGCATCCAGCCATTTCACTGAGTCCCCACTCGTGATGGCCTGCTCGAAGCTAGTTGGGTCATCATCCTCCATGATGCAATCCTCGCTCCCACCCTCCATGAGAAAACCGTAGTATCTCTCAGGTTGGCGAGGAACCCTACTAGATCGGTGGAGTGGCTGGGGTTCATCGGGAACGTCGGAATCCTCTAGTTCAACCAAATCTTCTGTTGTAGTCTGTGTCGCTGGAACCTCTTTCAGTTCTACCTCAATGCCACTTATCTGTTTCATAAGAAAACCTTTTTCTAAGAAAGTGGCATGTCGAGAAACAAACACCTTTTGTTCCTCGGGGTGGTAGAAGATATACCCTCGCGAATGTTTGGGATATCCAACAAACTTACATAGAACAGACCTTGCCTCGAGCTTGTCCGGATTTTGTGTTTTAACATAGGCCGGACAACCCCATATCTGAATAAAATTAAGACATGGTCTTTTGCCATTCCATATCTCATATGGAGAGATAGGCACTGATTTGGTTGGAACTCTATTCAGTAGGTATGCAGCAGTCTCCAGTGCATATCCCCAAAAGGAGATAGGTAACTCAGCTGTACTCATCATAGAGCGCACCATATCTAATAGGGTGTGATTTCTCTGCTCCGATACACCGTTGTGCTGTGGTGTATATGGAGGAGTCAGCTGAGAGAGAATCCCATTCTCTTTTAGGAAGTCCCGGAATTCATTGCTCAAGTATTCACCTCCTCGATCAGATCGTAGGATTTTAATACTTTTTCAGGTTTGGTTCTCAACTTCTTGTTTATATTCCCTAAATTTCTCAAAAGCTTCTGATTTGTGTTTCATCAGGAACACATATCCGAATCTAGAGAGATCGTCAGTGAATGTAATGAAGTACGAAGAACCATCCCTGGCATGTGTAGACATGGGACCGCATATATCACTATGTATCAGTCCCAAGAGTTCGGTAACTCTTTCTCCGTGTCCCGTAAACGGAGTTTTGGTCATCTTGCCTTTGAGACATGACTGGCAAGTGTCATAAGATGAAAATTCAAACGGATTTAAATATCCATCTTTATGCAACTTAGCAAGTCGTGTCGCATTGATGTGACCCAGTCTACAATGCCACAAGAAGGATTCGTTGAGTTCAGAACTCTTCCTCTTGTGTGTGTTTGTTATGCTCAGAACCGTTGATTGATTTAGAACATAAATGCCATTGCACAACGTGCCTGATCCAACCAACTTTTGGTTACGGAAAATGTTCATAACATTGTCCTGTAATACAAAATTATATCCCTCTTTACTTAATAAAGAAACCGATATAATGTTGCATAGCAGGTTCGGCATGTAATAGCATTCGTTCAGAACCAATGTATTACCAGTTGGTAATACAAGGTGATATTCCCCGACAGTCTTAGCTGCAACAATTGCACCATTTCCAACTCTAATGTCTTTATCACCTTCTCCAAGTTCTCTACCTTTCCTTAGCCCATGTAACTGATTACATATATGGGATCCCGACCCGGTATCCAATACCCAGGACGTAGAGCAAATAGAGAAACAGTTCTCAGTAACAAACACACCCGAAGAAAATGCATCAACATGTACTTTCTTCATTCGGGTGGCATGGGAATCCTGGCATTCCCCTATATCCTGTTCGTTCCTATAACTCTTATAGGAAAGAACGGAACCAACGTTCCCCAGCACAGTATAACATGCGGGTTCGGTCAATACATCCATATTATTATCTTGATTAAGGCATGAACTGGTCGCTACCTGGAGAGAGAGAGAAGAAAACACTTTAGCGTATGCTCGTGCAAGATCAGATTGGTTATTATCTTATCTAATCAGGATGGCTCCCACTGCTTTTTATCAAATCTTCCTCCAAACCCTAAAAGGAAAGACTAGCCGGGATTAATTACACACTACAGGTTCGCCAATCTTTCAGCCAGGCCAGTGTCGGTACTTTGAGGGAGGTCCCCCGTGCTTTCGCACGAACCTAATTAATGTAAACCTCGTTTTCCCAGAGGCGTAACCTCGTTAACACCTTTCTAGACACCTACTTGATCAGCTAATTGCAATGTGTAAAACTCTCCCAGGAGTAACTCTTACTCGCAGTGGGTATCGGGATCCAACTATCTCATAGAAGGTATGCAATCTTATTGCAAATTTCAACACTTGAAATTCCCGATAATATTTTGCCCCTAGCGTCCTATGACCTTGAAGGAGGCCAAACAACCCATAGTCCGCTAGTCAAGTTCAACCCGTCATTTCCTGATTGAATTAAACCCACTCGCACGACCCTTGACGGATGCCAAACAACGCCGTACGAATACCCTAATCCAATCGCATCATATGCTAGCAGATAAGCACTAGTTAGCTACCGTACACTGCGCCTTGACAGAGGCCAAACTACCGCAGCACGAATACTAACTAATACTTATCTGAAATGACGGAGGGCTACGCAGGTTTTTCTGAAAACCTATTGCGTAATGAACTTGATATCGTTGTAGAATCAAATGAAGTTTTGAAATGGAGTGATTTTGAGGCTTTTCTAGTTTTGCTAAAGGAGTCACTCCCGGCGAAGGGATCTCGGTCCTTTCCTCGTCGAATGAGGTGCGGGATATATCATATATATCGCTGTGCAAAGCAAAAACCCAAAAGCAGTCAAAAGCAAACTGAGTCTGTAGCATCTGCCAGTTATTGCTAAAGGAGTCACTCCCGGTGAAGGGATCTCGGTCCTTTCCTCATCGAATAAGGTGCGGGGTATATCATATATACCGCTGTGCAAAGCAAGAACTGTAGCTACCTGTTTTATTTGAAAATTCGATTCCACAACATCTTAGGTTTCTTATCTTTCATTAATCACATTAATGAAGTCCAATCATTTAAAATACCTAAACATCACAGATAGATATGACGTACAGTTATGCCATCCGCATTCACCTCGATGTCCCCTCGTGCACCGTTAGGTTAGGTAACTAACGACAGAGCAGGGCAGGGCTAGCGCGGGTGTAAAACATAAGTAACGTCTATATAATATATCATATATATCATATACTAAATCCATCACAGAATCGCATCACAGATATCGCAGCAGAATAATCATATGAAATATTGGATATACTAGGACGTCCGTGTTTTCAATACGAGCCAGTATAAAACACGGATTCCACGGTCGTAACGAATAGCCAATCCCACACCCCTAGACCCCTACGAGAGCGGCAAGCAACCCTGCCAATTTTAGGGTTAGTAGACCCGGACTCGACTCCTCGAGTTGGTCTCCCACTGGACCCCAGAACCCGGTTACTTGTGCTCCCCTCCTTGGGTCTATCCTAATGCGGAAAAGTAAATAATATACAAAAGGTGACATCTTCCGCTACCTGGAAGTGCCCCAAATAAAAGAATATTACATACAAGTTTTTACATGAATGAAAATGAAAAACACTCATCTCACATAAAAACCCCCGGCTATTCGAATACGACGATCCAATATAACATATCCAGCAACACATAACATCACATGTCATCAACGTAAGTAAGTATGCATACCCCAATTGTCGTTGACGTATAGCAACGAAATCGGCGATATGAACATACTACACTTACGGTCACAGAAAAGAAAGTGTAAAACTACAACAATTGGAATTCGCAACTTCTTTAGACATCGCATGCCTAACAGATATAAATCCCGCATTTTAGTCTCATTATCGAAAACTCTTTTTAATATCATATGGGACTAAACTGCTAAATTTATAACATTCATCCAGTTATCTCATAACTGTTTGTGAATTCCAATTATTGTATCACATTCCAGATAAACAGATAATGTTAAACTTTCCGATCGAACAGTCGAATACCCAAGTTTTCCCGATACAGTCCAACACATGAAATAAGTCTAGCAACATTCAGTTCGTGCCTCAGTACCAACGGTCCAGCCGTAGAAGGGTCAAGCCAACGCCTCACATGTGGCACGCCGTACTGCCCCAAACCCGAAGGTTCAAAGGGCAGTTCAAGACGGTCACATAATCGAGTTAAGGTTTGTTGTCTTCTAGAGGGTCCATCGCGTTACTTGCACTACTTAGAACGTCGTTAAACTTCGGAAAAATCCAACACTTGGAAATTTCCCGACAGGGGAAAAATTGGGTATTTATATCCGGTCGTGCTTTTTAACATAGTCTAAAATTTATCCGGAGAGCCACACAGACAAAATTTGATATTCCGATCGAAACTCCGAATCCCCAAAACAACTGCTGAAAATTCAACTCTTGAAAAAATATTAAAAATACCAATAAAAACCAGCACTGTTAAATAGGAGTTACTGTACAAACATTACGTCACAACACGACAAAACGGCCGCGCTTCCGCCGCACGAGCTATGCTCGTACCGCGGAAACGCGGTGGTAAAGTTGAATTAGGTCCACGAATTTTACAGTAATTCCTAGAAAACCCTGCTTGATTTTCTGGATATTTTTAATCTTGAAAAATCCACAATTTTAAAATCTGGACAGAGAGCAAGTTTGATTCGGGGTTTCGGGTTCGTTCGGACTTCAAATTCCGTCGGGACTTCGCCTAAGGCTCTAGCTAGGCTCTGATACCAGTGAAAGGTTCCTAGGCACTCTAGTAAGGTCTCACAAGGCATCGGACATGCCAATTTAAAATTTTTGTGCCGAGAAACCCTAGACTACGGATCGTTGCTAGAATTTTAGGCGAAAAGAAAAGCTAGTTAACACTTAACTACAAGGACATGGAAATTACAACCTTTGTAGATCCGGATATCCACCTCCACGGCTCCGCAACGAAGTCTCCTCGCTGTCCATGTTGAACCCCGGGCTCAAGCGTCGGCTTCGTCGAAGAAACGGGTGAGCTAGGTCGCCGGCTTCGTGTCAAAGACGATCTACGTCGAGGCATCGCAAGTTCAAGCTCCGACTTCACAAACTTATGAAACTTGTGAAGAAAACACCCAAAACCACTTGGCAAGAGGTAGAGGATGAAGAAATAGGAGGTGGGTTCACTTTAGATTTGGATTTCTCTCACTAGATCTCAAGTTACCATTAAAGTAGCAAGCTTGAAGAAGAAGAAGATGAAGATGGTTATGATAAGTTTTTTTTAAAAAAGAAATAGAAAAACAATACTTATCATAACTTAAACTAGGGTTAAGTGTAGAGAATAAACCATGGTCATTTGAGTTGGTTAGGGTTAAGCATGAAGACAAGAATGGTTAGCAAAGTCAAAGCTTCATGAAGCTTCAACATAAAACAAATAAAGCCACCATTCTTATCTTAATCCATTTCAAATAAATAAATAAACAAATAAATAAATTAATGAATATGCAAAACCCAAATTATCAAATTAACCATGGATTAATTCTATACACTTAACTAAATGATCAAGTATCATCAAACATGATACAAAAAGTGCACAAAAGTATATTACATATACAATGTGCAATCCAAGTGAGAAAAATCCGTTTAAAGTGAACCAATACTAGTTAATGCAAAGTAATATTTCAAATATATAATTATACATTAAATCATTAAATCAACATTTGATTCAATGATCCGGTCATGTCGCACATGACCGACTAGTATTCAATGTATCGATTTATCGAATCAATGATTCGATAACTAGGTCATATCGAATATAACCAATCGAAAACATATATCGCGAGAATGAAATGCGGTATCACATACACACATTATTCTCGGTCCTGCACATATCTCATATGCGCTCCTATTTCGTTTCGCTTGAACCAGGAAACCTCTGTGTAGGACTCTAAAGACTCGTCAATACGCCGGTAGCAGATGATGATCATATCAAGCACCCACAAGCCGCAAGCGGTCTGCTAAACGTAACGGCCACCCGGGTATTGAGCGATCAGAAGATCGACGAGCTAGCCCGCTCACACTCCTGCGAATCCGACCAGTAACACTTACCGTACAGTCCGGTCTCTTCGTCTGATATATCGCATATCAAGGCTAGGGTTGGTAAACGTCAGACCCCAATAACCCGATAAGTCGTGCCGATGTGAGGCTCGTAACGGGTCGAGAAACTACTGGTAACACTTACCAGCAAATCTCTGATCAGCCCTGGCCAGGGACTTCCCTGTTACGGCCAATCGAGCACAGCGCAACATCAACCCCCAATACCGGGAGAGACGAAACCCCTCCTATCGCTCATTGCCTCCATATGACTCGGGACTGTACCCAAAGACCACCGTTTTGCACGCCCTCATGGACTTGGTAAGGTGGAGATCAAAGCACAGTGGGAATCACACAAGACTCTATGACGATCTCGGGTCTACAGACTAACCTGTACAAGTGTCACCTAAGAACTGCCATCTGACGTGAGGTATAATACCATCTGGGAGTTCTCGGCGAGTCCGTCCAGTGTACCCAGTCTCCACTGAGCACCCGTATACCATCTCTGATGTCAAACATCAATGGATATGGGATCATCCATCGCCCATCACATGGGTCGAGAAGCGTATACGCTAGTCTACTCTGGTATATCGATGCCCTGTCTCGATACACCCACGACTAGGGACCTTGAAGGATGTACTTATGGACTACCATGTCCCCACTAGTATGATCTGCATCATAGTCCAGGTATTCAAGTACATATCCTAAGGGCTTTACCAACATGTAACTATAAGACAGTATAAAGAGACTAGTGTACATGTTAAGATAAAGAGTAACCAGATAGCATACTATCATATCGAGCAAGAAAGTCATCTCTATATATGTCCAAGCATCCAATATAATATACATCATCTGTACAATACTGGCCTCTAGGGCTTACATACAACTAACATTGGAAGCATCACATGTACCAAAAATTAAAATTTTAGGGTGCTAAGTAAGCATACAAAGAATCATTCCTAGAAAAATTAGGGTTTCAAAAACTACACTTCAACACAAGTAGATTAAGCTAGGGTTTTGAGAGTACAACCTTTGTAACTCCCTACGCTAGACTCCTCGGCTACTTGGGGTTTGGAAAAAGTCCGCTTGAACTCCTCTAGGTCCACGATGATCCACCCGGAGTCCGCTTTGTCCAAGCTTGCAACTTCACTTGATCAAGAGAAGAGAATGAAGCTAACACTCTAAACAAGTGGGCAAGACTTGTGTAGAATGATGTTGTGGTGGCTTTTCTCACTTCAAAATCCTAACTTGATGAGTAATTTTCTCACTAGAGAAATCTAGAGAACAAAAGATGAAGGAGGAAGAAGATGGTGGCCTTTTTGAACAAGAGAAAAGATAAAACCTTATGAGAAAAAAGAAAATATATCTATATATATTTTTCTTCTCTCATCTCAAACCTTGGTTAAACAATAAATATATTATTGAACTTGAGTTAAAACCCAAAAGGAAAGTTAATCCATGGTTAAAAGGTGGGTGAGCATGGTTAGGTCAAAGAAGAGTGTAGAAAGAAGCCATGAATTATCCTTTCTTTTTTCTTTTTGTTTTAAATCAAATGCAATAATAATTCGTATATATAAAACCATGGTGTGAGTCTTATATTGCCACCATTTTCTTTGTATATACAACCATGAAGGATGATGTATGTATGTATGTGTGCATGCACATCCATATGTGCATGAATCAAGAAAGAATGCATACATGCATGCATACATCCAAAAATACAAGAAAGGATTTCTAGTGAGAATCTAATGGTTATGTGATAAATCAATACTTGATTTATCAATCCGGCCATATCACATACGACCCAACCAAAAGCAAGCCACCCGATTAATGTACGGTATCTCATACGTGCATTTTAACCGGGTCCATGCGCATATCGCATACGCGCACCACAACGTTTCGCCTGGACTAGGTAACTCCTTTGTGAGACTCTAAGACTCGTCAATACGCCAGCGTGGGTGATGATCATATCAAGCACCCCCAAGCCGCAAGCGGTCAGCTAAACGTAACGGCCACCCGGGTATTGAGCGATCAGAAGAAAACAGGCGAACCTGCTACAACTCCCGTCGAGCCAACCGACAACACTACCCGTGCAGTCCGGTCTCCTCGTCTGATATGTCGCATATCAAGTCTAGGGGTGGTAAACGTCAGACCCCAATAACCGATAAGTCGTGCCGATGTGAGGCTCATAACGGGTCGAGAAACTACTGGTAACACTTACCAGTAAATCTCTAATCTGCCATGGCCAGGGACTTCCCTGTTACGGCCAATCGAGCACAGCGCAACATCAACCCCCAATACCGGGAGAGACGAAACCCCTCCTATCGCTCATTGCCTCCATGTGACTCGGGACTGTACCTAAAAACCACCGTTTTGCACGCCCTGATGGACGTGGTAAGGTGGAAATCAAAGCACACTGGGAATCATACAAGACTCTATGACGATCTCGGGTCTACAGACTAACCTGCACAAGTGTCACCATTGAACTGCCATCTGACGTGAGTTATAATACCATCTGGGAGTTCTCGGTGAGTCCGTCCAATGTACCCAGTCTCCACTGACCACCCGTATACTATCTCTATGTCAAACACCAATGGATATGGGATCATCCATTGCCCATCTCATAGGTCGAGAAGCGTATACGCTAGTCTACACTGGTATATCGATGCCCCGTCTCGATACACCTACGACTAGGGACCTTGAAGGATGTACTTATGGACTACCATGTCCCCACTAGTATGATCCGCATCATAGTCCAGGTAGTCAAGTACACATCGTAAGGGCTTTACCAACATGTAACTATAAGACAGTATAAAGTGACAAGTTTACATGTTAAGATAAAGAGCTACCAGAAAGCATACTATCATATCGAGCAAGAAAGTCATCTCTATATATGTCCAAGCATCCAATATAATATATATCATCTGTATAATACTGGCCTCTAGGGCATACAAACAACTAACATCTTCAATCCAGCCCTTGAAGACGAAGCAATCTTCAATTGGATGGATTACCGTTTGATGTAGGGGCAATAATTGGGACTATTAGCCTCGCCGGGTTACAACGGTCGTTTTGGATTCAGCAGATGGATGAGCCTATTGCCTACCGCTAGCTCGAACAATCTCTTTGTTTTGTCCCGAGGGAATGAATAAGGTCGCTTCTTCTTTTCATTATAGTATCGCCGTCTTTCCTCTAGGCAATCCGTTAATTTTGGACCAATGGGCTGCTGTTGAGTATTCGCAACAAATGTCGCCTTCCCTTTACCCTTTTCGTTCCGCGACTCCGGCTTTGGACAGGACGGTCTATGACCAATCTGGTCCATTTGGTCCAGTTTGTCGATCAAGGCCTGGAACGTGGTCGGCTTGAAGAACATCATGAATTGGGAAATAGTTGCTTGAGGGTCAAGAGTGCCCACGAATTTGCCCACCGCCGACGCTTCTTCAATGCGCTGCTCACATTTCGACCATAAATTCCGCCATCGTATTGCGTACTGCACCCATGTTTCACCTGGCTTCACCCTGGCATTGATCAATGCCGTTATTGGGGTGCGTTCACTAGCACTTCCGAAACACTGGGTGAATAGTAGCTCCATCTCTGCAAAGGTTCTGACAGAATCGTTTGGAAGCTCCGAATACCACTCGAACGCCGTCTCCGACAAGCTACCAACAAATTGGCGGAGCAGAAGTTTATCGTCACCCCCGGTGTTGCCGCACAAGGCTCTGAATTGAGCGACATGCCGATGTGGATTCCCCTTCCCCTTATATACGTGAAATTTAGGGATCGTATATCTCGGAGGGTACCTTATTTGGTCATACCAGCCTCGGTAAGGTCGTCCAGTCTTAACGATCTGTCCAGCCGCTTCGTTTTCCTGGTGAACTCGTATTTGCTGAGCAATGTAATCATCCAGAGCGGCCTTAGTGATTGCCTCTTCTTTGGCTGTTGAAAGAGCATGAGGAGGGTTCGATGTTTCCCCTCTGTCGTCTTCAATGATGATCGGGGGGTCTTCAGCTGGAGGTTCTGGCTGTAACATCATCCCGGCCATGTCTTGGAACAAAAGAGCCATTCGTTTGATGTTGGCTTCCTTTTCCGTGGCCTTTTTTTCTTTCCTCTCGAGCATTCTTCGAAGGAATTTAGCATCAGTCTCTTGTTCCCGACGCCGCTCTGAGGTCTCTGGATTTTCTTTTGGCCCAGTGAGTGTGGCCATTGCAGTCAGCATCTCCTAAAGTTTCTGCTGCTGTTGTTCCTGAGCTTTCGTTATTGATCGGGTAAGCGGCCGATGACCCATAGAATCACGGCTTTCTTCTTTTCCGGAGGCCATATAAACAGTATGCACCATCATGCCTCCAGACTTGGGGCGATTTGGTTCGGTGTCTTTGCGGTTCATCACAGACACAGGGGCTTTCTCTGGCCTCCTTCTCTTGTGAGCAGTTGAAGTCGAAGGGGCCATAGCAGCGGGTGCCCAAACAGCTGTCTCCTTTGGTGGCTTGACAGGATGGTTTTCTCCTTGTCGAGCTTTAATCTTCTTTGGCCGGCGAGAATAGTCTTGGTCAATCACCGACCCTTGAACCTGTCGCTAGACTTTGTAAATTTTAGAGGACATCCGCTGAGGGGGCTGCTCCGGCTTCGTTTCTGTAACATTCTCCACGGGTGGAGGAGATCTTTTCAGTACGGCGGTGGGTGAATTCCTGCGCACCCTGTTAAGCAGCTCGAAGTTGTTCCCGGCTGGAACAACAGTATTGAATTCCACTGTTGGGGCTGGTGGAATAAATCCAGACGGAGAGCTGCACCCAGAGTTCCTTACTCGGCGCCAGTGACGACGGCGAGTATGTCGCACGGATGGTGTTGTTCAGCTATGGAGATGACTTTGTCATGCCTCCTGTTCTGGTCAGGCGCTGCTGGTACCAGCCTCTTAAAGACCGACGTCCATTGAGTAGCAGTGTCCAATCTTTCAATGACAGACCTTTGGGCAGGAACGGAAGCAGGAGTTGCCAGCCTTGTAAAGACTGATCCTTTGATGGGAGAAGCTTCTTTAGTGACCTCGAGAGGAGGAATGGATACCCGTTTTGTGATGGCCGCTTCAGGTATCTTGGGTTTCTTGACGGGCCCATTGGAGCTCAGGCTCAGCCTATCGAAGACTGACGCTGTCGGCTTGTCATTGGATGACCCGTTGAGATGGGCCGTGGTGGTAGTGAGCCGATCAAAGACCGACTTCTTCTGCGCTTCTTGTGGCAACGGGATATTAACCCTCATTGGTGGGAGCATGGTACCGAAGAACAACCCGGTGGTAGCCTGCGTTACCTGCTCTACCGGTATTGTGAAAAGGGAGGCCGCTTGGGGACCGTATGCCACTCCTCCGGACGGGACGGAGCGAGAGTTGCAGTTGCAGCTCGTGCAGGTTGAAGCCATTGATCTTCTGCTTTTTACACGGAGCAAGACACCAAATCACAGTATCTCGAACCCAAGGGCAACCATATAAGACCGTGATTCGTTCGCGAACACGACACACGAAGTGTGGAGTGGAAAGAAGAAAAGGTCCCACCGGGTGTGCCAGAATCTGTTCCCCGCCGAAAACCGGAGACGCGACCGCGCAGGTCCGTCTCGCCTGAATTTCGGGGCAGATGCTAATTGGTGTTATCCGTCCACCTCTACGAAGATGCCAAGTTAATTTACGACACCGTGTATCGGAGGTTTAAACGAATGCAGCCGATGTAGCAGACTTCATCAGATTCCCCCTCGCTGAGGGGTTTTTGATTGTGGGGACGCTCTTCCCTGCTGGCGCAAGTCCCTGCAGTTAATTACGCTACAGCATCGCGGTAACCACTTTCTCCTTCTCCAGATGGTCACTTCGTGTCGTGGGTGTTTGTTTTGATTTTGGTTGCCCGTGGATTGTATACGGAGACTAATTTATGCTGTCGCCCGTAGGGCGTGGATTAGTCTAAATCCGCATTTTCTTAGATTTGGGTTTGGGGGTTGGCTTTAAGGATACGTTAGTTTCATTTGAGACTAAGATCAACTTAAACGTTAGTTAAGGATACGTTAGTCTAATTTTAGACTAAGATCAACTTTTAACAGGATCATTTAGATCCAATAAAAGAGAATTTGGACTCTATTGTTTAGTTTAGGGACCTTGTGGTTGATTACCAGTTTAAGGACATGGTGGTCCATTGTTAGTTTAAGGACATCTCGGTCGAGGTTAAGGACATCATAGTCTGTGAGTTTAAAGACCTCACAGTCAAGGTTAAGGATATCGTAGTCCGTGAGTTTAAAGACCTCACAGTCAAGGTTAAGGACATCGTAGTCCGTGAGTTTAAAGACCTCACAGTCAAGGTTAAGTACATCATAGTCCATGGGTTTAAAGGACCCTACAGTCCGTGGAATGTTTTGTTGTCGGGACCCATCACCTCTCTGAAGACGTTGAAGGATTACAACGACAAATATCAGAGGAGTAAAGAGATGTAACCTCGAACCGATGTGAGTTGGTTGAAAGATCTGTAGCCCAATTTAGGGCTAAGATCTGTTAACATATTTATGAGCAGATGAGCTCAATTAATATGGGTTGAGGACTTATGGCCAATCTTGGGCTAAGTCCAATAAATATTTAACATTTTATTTTGGGTTGTTGAGCATTTTTTTGGGCTTGGCCCTTTTAATAATGGTAAGCATTGATTTGAGTTTTGACAGTATTTCTGTCTTTCATTGAATGCTAAGCGCTCATCATAGCTCTGGGACTTGTAAAAGAACAATTTATGTTCTGTCAGCACCCACGTGAGGGACACGTGGTGCGCTTGGCACTTTGCGCTAGTCAAAGAGCGCAGTGCGCTTCTGCTGAGTAGCGCACACGTGAGTGGCACATGGTGCGCTGGCGTTGAGCGCCAGATGATGAGCGCATTGCGCTAATATATGAGCGCATTGCGCTATTAATTCAATGGAGCACACATGAATGAAACGTGGTGCGCTTGGAGCTTTGCGCCAGTCCATGACCGCAATGCGCTAATTCAAGAGCGCAAAGCGCTAACTGTTGAGTGGCGCACTCGTGAGTGACACGTGGCGCACTCGGCGCTGAGCGCCAATCCAGGAGCGCAGAAGCGCATTTGATCAGTTTTATGATCTGGGAAATAAATTTTCCCCCAGAAGAGACTTGTCTCAAGATTAGAAGAACAAAAGTTCTTACTTTATAGGAGATGCTTCAATCTCTTGTATTAATGAAAGGCTTTGCCTTTATGGATCTATGATCCTTAAAAGAATGTAATAATTCTATCCCTCTTTATAATGAGATGTTCATGATCTCAGAAAGACAATTTGTCTTATAGATTTATGATCTGTGAAAGAAGTAAATACTTCTTTATTTTTATGATGAGATCTTTTGATCTTTTTATAAAAGACCTTGGTGTTTGTAGTTCTATGATCTTTTAAGAAGAGAATTCTTCTTTTTAATTATGAGATGATTTCATATCTTTGTTCACCACCATTCTTTTTACCTTGAAGAAAAAATCTTCTTTTTGCTGATAGCTATGCTTCTCTTCCTGAAATCTCAAAGCTTATGGGGGGTTCTTCTTCTTTTATTTTTTATTTCTTCTTTTTTTTTTGGAGAGGAGGATCATTGGTCGTTGGGACCTACCACTTCTCCGACGACACTGAGAGATTACAGTGCCATATATCGAAGGTGTGGAGGGATGTACACTTTGAACCATTTCCCACTCATCATGGGGGAAGAACATGCTGGAGCTTAAGCTTCTCGCTGCTGAAAAATGCTTCTTTGCGTTCGCGCACGTGCGTCGCACGTGCTGGGCGCACATATTTGCACGTAGCGTACATTGAGTTTGCGCATATGCGCATTATGGGGGGGAGCAAGCACCTATGGGGAACGAATCTCCGTTGAGTATTATTGAATATTCTCATGTGGTGCGCACGTGCGTTGCATGTGCTGCGCGCATGGCGGACACACGTGTGTTGTGTTCATATCAGAATATTGCATTTTATACCGCCCATTCTTACGCTCGTGTGTTTATAGGTAGGTACTTTTAATCCGTGTTTGTTACATGTTTGCAGAATACAGGTTTCCAGTACAAATATTGCAAATCAGGATAAAATCTCCACAGTTACGCTAAATGCAGAACATCTGTTGACAACAGATAAAAGCCGGGTTCCGGTCATCCATATCCGTCCAGTGCTGCATACCGGTCCCAGGGACAAGACATATGACAGTGGTCATTCGTGTCTCGGACATGCACAAAGCACGAGAGGGGCTGCACAAGAATCAATGGGTGCGCGGAGCTCGAGAGAGATAAAGTCAAAAGTAAAGAGAAGTGTGCAATTTTGGACTTGGAAATCTGCTGATATCGTAGAAGACTTTTGTGTATTCTGAAGATGCCAAACACCAGGAAACAGGGAACCAGGGCAGCACACCAAATTTGACCACTTGACTCCACTACTTGGACGCGTTTCCTCGGCCAATATGGGGCATTGGCCGCGGAAACGCGGCCGTACAGGCGCCGCACTCAGTGGATTTTGGGGGGTAGTTTTGGTACTTCATGTTGAGGCTGCTGGTTGCCCTAGAACTCCAACTCCCTGCCTATAAATACAGCAGACCAGAGCTAAGCCAAGGGAGCTTTTCTTTGTTCTTGATTTTTGTTATTTTGTTCTTCTTCTTCCTCTTCTTCATTCTTTCTCCATTAAATTGTAGTGAGATCTTTTGAGTGGAAGATTAATGAAGATGAGGGGTTTTTATATTTCTTGTTAGTTTGCTCCCCCTTGAGATTTCTGCTTTCTCTTGCTCATTCAATCTCTTCATTGAGGTTGAATGGTTAAGAGTTAGTTATTGATCTCAAGGGTCGTATTTTCTCACGGGACTAGTCCTTCACTTCACATGCGTTCTCTCCCCTTCCCTTGATCTTGCAAGTTCTTCATTGAGCTTGCAAGTTTAAGGGTTGGCTATTGAGCACATGCTTGGCTTGGGTTCTACTTCCGTGTTCTTTTCTTGTTCTTTTTATTACCCGCTTTTTATTACTTGCAATTTATTTCATGCAATTTTATTCATGCACTTTAATACTTGTCTCTTTTCTTTTCTTTGTTCTTTTCTTTTTGTTCTCTTTTATTCGTTTTGTGAATGTTGTAATTATTATTGTTAAGAAGAAATAAGGTATTGTAAGTTAACACATTTCTTTACCAATTCCTTTTCCCGTTATTTTCCATTTGAACTTCGCCCAAACCATACGCAAGCGCTCCGTTAGGCACCGTACCCTGACAAGGTAACGATGATTCCTAACCACGACCGGTTGCGTTCGGTTTGGCCGGAGGCGAAAACAAGAGACAAGAACGGAAGGACAAGGGTAAATAAGCCGGATTCCACGAATACCGCGCGTAAATCCCCTAATCCCCGTTGTTGCCGATTGTCTAGCTTCAATTGGTCAAGACTCGGCTCAAAGGTTTTGAGTACGGATTTCTTAGCTTACAATCTCGTATTTTTCTTAACAACTTTATACTTGCAGATAAACACATAGGTTAGACAAAACAAACATACAAGATTCTTTATTGACTCGTCTAAGACAAGAAGGTAAGATAACACCATCTCCCTGTGGACCGACCCGTGCTCACCGGCTAGCTGCATAGCGACACCGTCGTGATCGCGGTTACACTAAAATCTTTGAACATCCGACACGCCAAAAGCGTGCGCCCAAATGGCGCCGTTGCCGGGGAGACGGTAGCGTATTTTCTTTCTTGTTATTCGGGTTAATATTCTTTTTGTACATATATAACAAAAAAAAAATATATTCTTTTTTGTTTTTTTGGACAATATTTTTGTGGGCAAGTGTGCAGATTTTTGCGTATTTGCAAACTGCAATTGTGGGGAGCAAAGTGTACATTCAAGGCTAAGGTGTTTACAAAGTACAGTGCCAAAGATCCGGGTAGTTTGACCCGCGCAAGCGAACCTTTCAAGCTTACCGGATTTGATTCAACGGGGGTTTCCTAACCCAAAACTTAACGGTACGTATTTTACAAACACCTTCTTCTCAAATCCGACGCTTCCAATATACTATTCTTTGCAGGATTCTTTGCAAGTTCGCGAGCAAACGCTAAAAACTTGACTAACCCGTATTTGTTGCAGCGCCGCGCTTAAAATAAAAAACGATTGTTTTATTCTTTATAGAATTTTTATTGATTTGCGCATTGCATCAATTAATACGGACTTAAGGGCAAGCGAACCCTACAACATACGGTAAAGGATTTCATCACCTTTTCAGTGGCCCACAAATCACGAACTTGAGCATAACGTTTACCCGCACAAATTTAAAAGAAACTAGACTTTAAGCCTTAAGGACTTCGCGCTCACTAGGAGAAGTTAACTGTATTTAGAAGCTTGCTTAACGGTATATTGTTTACGGGGTGTCTAGGAAAGTGTTAACGGCGAAACCGCCAAAAGAGAAAGGGTTATTTAATTAAGGAACTTCGCGAAAGCGTTGGAAAACCTCCCCTTATCTCTGCACTTACCTGGCCTCGTGATCAGTGTATTTTTAAGCCTGTTTCTCGACACAGTTGTACTTCGACAATCAAGTTCTTGAGCAGGTCTAATTGACCTAGGTGAACCCTAGAACGATTAGGTGTGTGGTATTTTTGTGTCGTGATTATTTTTGTCCATTTTTTTTTTGTGTATATTTCATTCTTTTGCTAACAACTAACTAAAATATATATATATATATATATATATATATCACATTCTTTTTCCCTTCTTTTACTATACCTTTCTCCTTCTCTCTTCATATCATGGGTACTCCACCTCGCAAAACTCTTGCCGAACTTTGGTACCCACAACCAGACATTACATCCTACGGTTCTTGTTTTGGTCGAACTTCGAACGACCCATCCATGCCAAAAATTTCATTGAAAGATCGGATAGACGCGTCTAGGACGAACAACTGGACCCCGCAATCCACTTCGTATCAACCGTTTCAAACATTCACCCCTTCTTGCGTTGATACACCTTTCGAAAATCCAGTTGTAACCCCAAGACCAATGTCTCTTGCTGAACATATTGAACAATCTTGTAGCCGATCTTTCACTCCTTTCACCACTTTAAATTCTAGGGATCAACAATTCCATTCACCTTCTTATCCCAATGTTGATCCCACTCCTGTCCAGCCATTCAACTCCTACCAATCCTACCCTAATTTTGCACCTTCCCTAGACATTGCATCAGAACAGCCTTTTGGGAGTTTTCAGTATCCAAACAACTTTGAATCTTTTACTGAAACCCCTTCACAACCAATGTCTAGTTTAGAACAGTCCTTGGAAGACTTTAGGGTAGCGTCAAGCCAACAGATGATGGATTTGAATGCGTCCATGGCCGCCCTCATGCAACCTAGTGACCCGGTAGCTAGTTTTCAACTAGCTCCAAATTTTTCAATGTATGATGCGGTGGCAGGACAGGCTGTGAATTTGAGTGGAGAGAGTGAGATATACCCCCTTCCAAATCAAACCTACCCATCCCAAATTGAATCCGACAACTCCTGTTTTGAAAGTCTATCGAGTATCCCAAATGAATTATCAATTGAAGATAGAATGTTTAATGAGTTGTGCGACTTTGTAGTGTTTGATTTGCCCGATTGTGAAGGGTCCCTTTTGAGTGAAACCATACCCAATCCTCTTGACCTCTACACCTCCACTCTAGAACCTGAATTGATTGATATCCATGCTTTTGTTGAGGTGTCGGAGAATTTTGATTTTCACTTGATTGAGGATATCGACGCTGGGAATATTTTGGATGATGAAACCGTAGATTTGGCTGAGTTTATCTCTTCAAGTCATCATCCCGAGTCGTTAAATGTTTTTCCCGAACTTCATATGCGTCTGGATTTTGAAGAAATGTGCATGGATGTGCTAAATTTTAAGGAGAATATTGAGGATAGTTTTGAGGATGAACCAGTTTTAATTGATGAGTCGGATTTTCCAATTCATCCTGTCCCTTCCACTGACTGTGTACACCCTCCTGAACCTTTAACCGATAACCTTCCTCAACCACTTCCCTCCATCCGTTCCATCGTTCCGACCTTGCAAGAACCCGTCTCGCTCTCATTTCATATGTCTGGTTTACCAGGTTCGGCGTACCCATGGTTTCTTACGAATCTTGAGGGATTTGACCCCATTTCTCGACGGGTAAATATATTAGCACAATCAATTTTCACAAATCGGTCATCACAAATTTTGCTAATCTATTTACTCCATTTGCACCCTCAAGTTCGTACTCCACTTCTTTTTCCCTTCCGCCTTTCTTCTTCTTCTCATCTACCGAGACCGCATTCCACTTCTCTCCACAAGCGGTCTCGCGTAGTCTCCATTTCTTACCTCTCCGCATTCTTCCACCAGCCACTGCTTTATGACGATAAAATCTTTGAATGGTTGGTGCTAACCTTTGGCCTGTGTAAGGCCTTGTATAGATGAATACTGTTTTCTTTCCCCCCTAATCCTGAATTTCAACGCTTAACAGTGGAAACACTGTTTTACTTAAGTTTGGGGGGGCTCTTTTTTGTATATATTTTTTGTTTTCCCTTTTTTTTTGTTTTGTATATAATTTGTTTTTAGGGAGCGCCGGCAATTTTGACCCTCTTGGTATAGCCTGACAGTGAGGGCACTGTCAAGTTTAAGTTAGGGGGTGTGCTCGGTAAGCTTTCTTCCTTCGCATTCATTTGTATATTTTGCATTTGCATACCTTATTAAAAATCCATAAAAATCTGAAAATTTTCTAAAAATATAAAAACTTTTTGTCAAGTTAGCTTGTGGAAGAACTCTGATTCAACATTCGACGGTTTTTGTTTGAAAAGATAGGAATAACTAAATCCTATGTTTGGATTTTGAAAACCTGAAAGATAACTCTCCTTTGAAGTTAACTATAGCTGATATACGTCTTTACATTACACTACACGTGTTGTGAGTCTTGAAAATTAGATGACAAGTCTTTTATGTTTAAAAACAACTTTTAAATAGATAAATGATTTTCTGAGGATCAAATAGGTTTGTTCTGAAAAAAGTAATATATCAAGAATAGTTTATGAAGTAAGTGAATATGAAGGAATGTTATTGATGCCTAAATTGGAACTAAGTCTGAAAAATAACCCATCAGAAACTTGATTGGAATGATTACACACCAAACCCACTAAACACGTCTTTTATCCAAAAAATAATTGAACTACCGGTTATATCTCCGTTCGTATTGAATCATCATGTTTTTCACGCCAAACTGTCTTTTGTTTTTGGACCTAGGTAACTTGAGTAATTAAGTCCGCTGGGGTGTTTCTACACCTAATGCCCTAAAACCAACTGGTTTGGGTGCATTGGCCCAAAGCTCGCTAAGAAGCCTAGAAAGTCCAGTTTTAAAACAAAGTCAAGCAAGTGTTCTCTCCGAGTTAAAATTCCTAACGGTTCTTTGTGTGAGAATAATCTTGATAAAAGACAGGCTTTTAAAAAATTTCTTAACGGAGATATGAAGGTCTTACTCTTTGATAAAGACTATTGCACATTCACAGAGGTGTGTATGAAATGAAAACAAGAATAAGGTGGAATGAAAAATACGACTTAGTTTCCTGTTAAGGAAGATAGAAATTCTGAAGTTGAAACCTTACTGGAAAACGAAACTTGAAAAATTCTTAACTCTCTATAAAACTTATGTGATCCTTTTAAAATTGTTATCTGGGCTTTATTGTGTGACATAATGACTTTATTCTACCTTTCGGGAACTTAACGACACTATTTTGCACTGCACGTAAAGACATATAAAAATCTGTAGTTAAATAAGAAGAGAGATGTGAAAAATAAAGGTTCGATAGTCTAAACTTAGGATTATAGAATTGTTATTTTCAAAAACAAAACTTTAGGACTTGAATCTTAGTTATTGTACAAAGCTAGCTTGACCGGATTTTGTGGGTAGTATCCGCTGAAAACCCTCAGGAGACAACACTCCTCCTACTAGGGACACCTAGAGGTTTAATGGCTTGTTGCACATGCTCAGTGCAATCGCGTTCCCTGCGAAAGTGCGGTTATCATTTTATTTTTGTGAATAATTGGTTTTGCTCGGGACGAGCAAAAGTTAAGTTTGGGGGTATTTGTTCATATCAGAATATTGCATTTTATACCGCCCATTCTTACGCTCGTGTGTTTATAGGTAGGTACTTTTAATCCGTGTTTGTTACATGTTTGCAGAATACAGGTTTCCAGTACAAATATTGCAAATCAGGATAAAATCTCTACAGTTACGCTAAATGCAGAACATCTGTTGACAACAGATAAAAGCCGGGTTCCGGTCATCCATATCCGTCCAGTGCTGCATACCGGTCCCAGGGACAAGACATATGACAGTGGTCATTCGTGTCTCGGACATGCACAAAGCACGAGAGGGGCTGCACAAGAATCAATGGGTGCGCGGAGCTCGAGAGAGATAAAGTCAAAAGTAAAGAGAAGTGTGCAATTTTGGACTTGGAAATCTGCTGATATCGTAGAAGACTTTTGTGTATTCTGAAGATGCCAAACACCAGGAAACAGGGAACCAGGGCAGCACACCAAATTTGACCACTTGACTCCACTACTTGGTCGCGTTTCCTCGGCCAATATGGGGCATTGGCCGCGGAAACGCGGCCGTACAGGCGCCGCACTCAGTGGATTTTGCAGGGTAGTTTTGGTACTTCATGTTGAGGCTGCTGGTAGCCCTAGAACTCCAACTCCCTGCCTATAAATACAGCAGACCAGAGCTAAGCCAAGGGAGCTTTTCTTTGTTCTTGATTTTTGTTATTTTGTTCTTCTTCTTCCTCTTCTTCATTCTTTCTCCATTAAATTGTAGTGAGAGCTTTTGAGTGGAAGATTAATGAAGATGAGGGGTTTTTATATTTCTTGTTAGTTTGCTCCCTCTTGAGATTTCTGCTTTCTCTTGCTCATTCAATCTCTTCATTGAGGTTGAATGGTTAAGAGTTAGTTATTGATCTCAAGGGTCGTATTTTCTCACGGGACTAGTTCTTCACTTCACATGCGTTCTCTCCCCTTCCCTTGATCTTGCAAGTTCTTCATTGAGCTTGCAAGTTTAAGGGTTGGCTATTGAGCACATGCTTGGCTTGGGTTCTACTTCCGTGTTCTTTTCTTGTTCTTTTTATTACCCGCTTTTTATTACTTGCAATTTATTTCATGCAATTTTATTCATGCAATTTAATACTTGTCTCTTTTCTTTTCTTTGTTCTTTTCTTTTTGTTCTCTTTTATTCGTTTTGTGAATGTTGTAATTATTATTGTTAAGAAGAAATAAGGTATTGTAAGTTAACACATTTCTTTACCAATTCCTTTTCCCGTTATTTTCCATTTGAACTTCGCCCAAACCATACGCAAGCGCTCCGTTAGGCACCGTACCCTGACAAGGTAACGGTGATTCCTAACCACGACCGGTTGCGTTCGGTTTGGCCGGAGGCGAAAACAAGAGACAAGAACGGAAGGACAAGGGTAAATAAGCCGGATTCCACGAATACCGCGCTTAAATCCCCTAATCCCCGTTGTTGCCGATTGTCTAGCTTCAATTGGTCAAGACTCGGCTCAAAGGTTTTGAGTACGGATTTCTTAGCTTACAATCTCGTATTTTTCTTAACAACTTTATACTTGCAGATAAACACATAGGTTAGACAAAACAAACATACAAGATTCTTTATTGACTCGTCTAAGACAAGAAGGTAAGATAACACCATCTCCCTGTGGACCGACCCGTGCTCACCGGCTAGCTGCATAGCGACACCGTCCTGATCGCGGTTACACTTAAATCTTTGAACATCCGACTCGCCAAAAGCGTGCGACCATATTGCACGTAGCGTACATGGAGTTTGCACATATGCGCATTATGGAGAACGAATCTCCTTCTAATATTATTGAATATTCTAATGTGGTGCGCACGTGCTTTGCACGTGGTGCGCGCAAGGCGGGAACAAGGGCATTGCACGTAGCGCACATGGCTCTTGCGCATATGCGCATTATGGGAAGGAGTAGGCTCCTATCTTAGAGAACTAAGCTCCTATGGAGAACTCAGCTCCTTTAAGAATTGAATCCTTTGAGGATTGAACTCTACCTTTTCTAAGAGGTATCCCCTCTTATTTATATGGGAATGGTAGAGAGGCGATCTCTCCTTTTCCCGATGTGGACTAAAAATGCATTCCCCGTGTACTAGAGCATTACTTTAGATTACATGTGCATAGCACATCTGCTCATAACTTTTGATCCCGGATGAATTATGAAGCCCATAATATATCGAATCGAAGGATTTTTCGAGACACTTTCGATACCATCAGAATTTAGTTGTTTCGCATTCCGGAGTTTATCAAAATACAGCCCGGAAAATACTGGTTCACGTTTTCTTAAACGTATCGCTGCCATTTGATGCCTTGGGCTCTTTTGCGCAGAAATATTTGGCGGAAACAGTTGCACTTTATCTAGACATGTTCACTTCATCATGTTTTTATTCATTTGATACATGTTTATAAAGCGCTTAGTATATTTGCTTGACTACTGAGATTATGATGAAGATCATACTAGGTGGACATATGTAGTTTATAAGCATATCCTTGAAATGTTCCTAGTCGTGGGTGTATCGAGACGGGGCATCGATATTCCAGTGTAGACTAGCGTATATCATTCTTGTCCCATATGATGGGCGATAGATGATCCCATATCCATCTGGTGTGGTGACACCAAAGACTGTATACGGGTGCTCAGTGTGACTGGGTACAATGAACGGACTCGCCGAGAACTCCTATGTAGTATTATATCTTACGTCGGATAGCAGTTCTCAGGAGACACTGGTACAAGTTAGTCTATAGACCCAAGATCACCATAGAGTCTTGTGTGTCCTCCCACTGTACTTTGATTTCCACCCTACCACGGCTCTACATAGTCGTGCAAACAGGTAGATTTTGGGTACAGTCCCGAGGTACATGGAGGCAATGAGAGATAGGAGGGGTTTCGTCTCTCCCGGTATTGGTGGTTGATGTTGTGCAATGTTCGAGTGGCTATAACAGGAAGTCCCTGGCCAGGGCTACTTAGATTTACTGATAAGTGTTATCAGTAGTTTCTCGATCTGTTATGAGCTATATACCGACATGACTTATTGAGTTATTAGGGTCGACGTTACCATCCCTAGACTCGATATGCAACATATCTGACGAAGAGACCAGACTGTACGGTAAGTGTTACCAGTTGGCTCGACGAGAGTTTTGACAGGTTTACTTGTTCTTCTTCTGATCGTTCAATACCGGGGTGGCCGTTACGTTTAGCTGACCGCTTGCAGCTTGTGTGTGTTTGATATGATCATCACCTACTGCCGGCGTATTGACGAGTCTTAGAGTCCCACACAGAAGTTTCCTAGCCCAGGCGAAACAATGTGGTGTGCATATGAGATATGCGCGGGAGCTCGATTAAATGCGAGTATGTGATACCGTATTTTAATCGGTCGTTTTCTATTGGTCGGGTCGTATGAGATACGACCGGTTTATTAAATTAAGTGTTGATTTAATATTGACATTTATCTCATTTATAATAAACCTTTTCTTTATGATGTATGCTTGGTTGTATATGTACATATTGATATGCATGCACACATACATACATACATTTGTATCATCGTTGTTGATACATAGAAGATGGTAATGGAAGACTCACATGGTGTATAAATATCTTCATATTTATTAGATTTTGAGAAAAAGGAAAATGATTTAAATCATGGTTGACTATTCAAAGCTTTACCCGTTGTTTCAACCATGGTTTCATTTCATTTGTTACTTAACTCAAATACAAAATATCTAGATATTTATTAACCCTAGTTTGGCATGAGACATATATATTGGATATTATTCATTTCTATTCTCATTATCATTATCATTTTATCTCTCATGAGCTCAAGGTTGCCATCTTCTTCTTCCTCATCTCTCATGCTCTTTTGATTATTCCAGTCAGTGTGTGAGTTAAAAAAAAGGGTTTTTGAGTGAGAAAACAAACTACACAATCATTCTATACTAGTTTAGCCTATTAGTTTAGAGTGTTAGCATCACTTCCTCATTCATCAAGTGAAGCAAGGAGCTTGGGCAAAGGAGCTTCGGGTGGATCGTCGTGGACTTGGAGGAAGCTTGATCATGCGGGTTCCAACTCGAGGAAATCCAAGGAGTCCAGTAGGGAAGTCTACAAAGGTTGTATCGCTTAACCCTTAGTGTAAATTTCTTCTTGTATGTGATGCTAGTTAATTGTTACCCTAAATTTTCTAGTTAGATTCATGGTTAGTTTTCTTAGCACCCCCTTTAATTTTTGTTATGGCATGTGTGATGCTTCCAAACCCTAGGTAAGGTTCTAAGGAAACCCTACATTGAGGTGGCCGGACATTGAGCTTTTTGCAACCATCAAGGAGCCTAGGAGTTGGAACAAAGAGAAGACCCGAAGGACCGGTACTTTAGGTATAGAACACTTTCATAGTAGATTGATCTCTTGTTAAGTTTTCTAGTTAAGGTTTAAGCTCTAATCTTGGGTTATGTGGGTGTTGCATGCAAGAAAATAATTGTTTATCGCTTCCGCCTGCTCACAAGTGTTGTGAGGGTGTGCAACATCCACTAACGTGGTATCAGAGCCTATCTTGAACCTTAAATAGCTTGTAGCAACGTTAGAATTCCTCCTTTTTCGTGGTGCAAAAACTGCCGAAAACAGTTTTGAAAATCGAAGTTTTGAGATATTTGCACACCCCGCGGGCTCACGGTTTAAACCGAGAATCCGCGGTGTGGAGCGCGCTCATTCCGGGGACACCCTAGGGAGGAACGAACGGCTGGGCCTACTCCCCAAGACCACCACAAGGTGGTCTTGGCGGTAGGGACCCAAAACATCCCTACCAAAGGCAGTTTCTGGTCTGCCTCACCTCCTGGCCACCTCGTGGTGGCCTCGTGGGTAGGGTACCCCTTCTAGGCCCCCCATTCGACCGTTAATGTGTTGTTCTTCGCCTCCGCGATGTTCGGACGGGTTTCGAGTTCGTTTCGACTCCCGGATTGGCTCAAAAGTTCGGTTTTTAAAAGGTTGCTCGCTGGATTTTTTCAAGAGTTGGAAAATGATTAGTTTGCTAATCTCGTGCGGAATTCTAATCCCGCGGTTACTTTACAAGCTTAGTGATGTGTATGTGTGTTATGGAAACGTCGACTAATTGCTATATGTCGATTAGTCGGGGTTGCACACATCGATATTGATAACATGCGATGGTATGTGTATATGAATATGTTGGATCGTCGTGATGAATGGTCGGGGTTGTGAGAACAGCGTTTTTCTTTCATTCATGTAATTTGTAAAAAGCAATGTAATATTATTTTGTTGGGCACATCCGGAATGAGGTTGTAGGCACCATTGTATAATTTCTTTTTACTGTTTTTACTCCAAGGATATACCTAAGGTGGAGTGCACAAACTACCGGGTTCTCGAAGTGCCGAGAGGCCTACTCACTTTTTTGAGTGAGGTTGCTTAACTTTGGAAATTTGGCGGGTGGTTTGACGCACCCATAGGGGTCTTGTAACGTTTTAGAAATCGTTATGCGAATTTTTCCGGTTTAGGGTAAAATAGTTGGTGTTTCCCGTAATAACCCGAAGGTGATCAAATTTCAGTACAGACTTGACTGCACCTAGTTTAACTAGAATAGTGTTAGTTTATGGGCTTTGGGGGTCAATTGAAAATTTTGGTTCATATAGATTTTTTTCCTAATTAAAATATTATTTTAAGTTGTTAATTATGCACTTAATTAGTGGTAATTACATATTTGGTTTGGATTAATTACTTCTAATGTGAATTTATGCTAATCTAATCACTAGATTAAGCTTAATCCATCCTTGCATAATATCTAGATATTTGTGTTTAAAGGAGAAATATTTTAAAAGAATAGAATGAGGTGGCTTTGGATATTTATTGCATTTATGAGCATTTAATGGTGTTTTTAGCTAGAAAATTCATCGCATTTCACAAACCCCCCCCATTTCTCGACAAGGCCGAGCCTTAAACTATGTTGCCCACTTATTTTTCATTGCTCATTTTCATCTTCTCCTAGCTAAAATAATTCTTTACAAATCCTTAAATAATTCCACAAACACATAAAAAAATTACTACCCATCATTCTTCATCACTAAACTAGCATAGATCTTCAAGAAAGATATCATTTTGGAGGCTAAAATGATGAGTTTAGTTGCTAATTTGTGTTTTTGAGGAGGTATAAATTCTAACCCTAATCTTTATTTGTTGTGTTAAAATCATTAAGCTAGCTATTTAAATGTTTAATATAGCTTTAATTGCATGTTTCGATGATTCTTGATAATTTTTGTGAAGAACAAGTTAGGGTTTAAGTTGATGATATGGTTAATTGATAAGTATAGATTTGGAACACTTAACCTAGTGGATAAAAGTTGTTGTTAAGTTCTAAATTTGTCTAATTGAGGTTTTTAGCAAACTAAGTTTTAACAAAACATATTTGGGTGAGATTAAAATTGTGGTAATGGTTTGGATAATTTAGTTAAGCTACTTTGCGATGTTTGTGATCGCTAGAATTATGTTGGCTTTAGACTTGTGCTAAATTGCGATAAAGTTGCTTACTAGGTTTTGGTAAAAGTTGGACGTAGGTTCTAATGGGTGTTGCGATATTATGCATATTATCTTCCTCAAGATATATTGAGTTGTGAATGTGCGATCGGTACGATCGGGGTCTAGACTTGGTGGTTGCGTAGTTTAGCGATCCTAGCTAGGGTTTGTGAAATTTTCTAATGGATCGTACACGTTTTGTGCACGACAAAAAGATAACGATCCATTAGAAATGCCGATGTCGTACACGTTTTGTGCACTAGGTGCACAGTGTAATTTTCTGGGCGCTATCCTTGCATTTCGTTATCTTTTTGTCGGCATAGGATATTTATCCTTATGTGATGTGTTTGTGAAATTTTAGGATCGCAAGCGGGGACATCGGACACTGCGAAGAAAGGGAAGCAGGTGGTCGGATTTGTTAGTGTATATGCCCTAGAGGCCATTATTGTATCATACTGGCTTGTATATTACTAATGGAAGCTTCGGATATTCACTGTTGTATTGACAGTTTTGCTAAAAATGGTAGTATGCTACTTGATTTGTTTCTACTCAGATATATGCATTTGTTTCTTTTAGCATATCGCTTATACATATTAGTAGAGCCCTTAGGATCTTTGCTTGATTACCAGCGTTTTGATGGCAGCCACACTAGTGGGGGCTGGGTAGTCTATAAGCACATCCTTATACAGGTCCCTGGTCGTTGGATTATCGAGACGGAGCATCGATACTCCAGAGTAGACTCGTGTATACGTTTCTCATCCCAGGTCGGGAGATGGTCTGTCCCATAGCAATCAGTACGTCGTACTAGAGATAGTACGCAGGTGCTCGTTAGGTTACGAGTACACTGGACATGACTCGCCGGAAACTGATGATGGTTATTATACCTATCATCAGGTAGCAGTTCCCAGGTGATATGAGTACAGCTTAGTCCATCGACTTGACACTGCTACTTCGCCTCGAATGTGTTCCCACTGTACTTTGATCACTACCCTACCACGACTCAAAGGATTCGTGCAAACAGGTAGTAGTTGGGTACAATCCCGAAGCACTTGGAGGCAGTGGCGGTTAGTCAGGATTCGTTTCTCTCGGTATTAAGGGTTGATATCGCGCTGTGTTGGAGAGCTATTACACAAAGGTTCGTGGCAACGATAAGTGAGATTTACTGGTAGGTGTTCCAGTAGATTCTCTGGGTGTTTTGGGCTACACTTCGACACGACTCATACCTCTTTTAGGGGTCTGACGTTCACCATCCCCTAGGCCCGATATGCGTTACTCTTAGACGAACAGACCAGAATGTATGGAGATTGTCACATACAGGCTCAGTAGGAGTTCGGATGAGTTACATCATCGGCCTTCTTATCGACATCTACCTGGGGACCGTTATGTACAGCTAGTACCGCATGCAGCCTATGGTTAAACCCACTGCCAGCGTAGTGTCAAGTTTCTAGAGTCCCAAACAGAGAGTTTCCCTGCACCGGGAAAAAGGTGTAAAGGCCGTATCGTTTTACGGCAGGGCCGCGATCAATTACGTACAATTGTGCACGTAATGTGACCGGCAGATAATACTAGTGGGCTTTGGTTTAAGCCAGATTCTAGTATTATACTGATGGATTTATTTAGTCTTAGATTATCCGTGTTTTTCGTAAATACGGATGGGAGGTGCATTCTCGTAATTTATCGGGAAGGTTCTATAAGAAGATGACTCATTAGGGTTTATTTCTTTTTGGATTAAACACAAATGAGGAGGAGAATTGAGGTGTAGGTTTTCATTAAATGATCCATGACTCGTGAGGTGATTCACCCTTTGAATTAAATTAAGCTTACAATATATTTCTATATATTTATCAAGAGATATTTGTATGCTTCATGATAATTGAAGCATGAGAATAATTCATATCATTATCATAAACACTTTCTATCTCCACAAGTCTTCATCTTCTTCCTCAAACCCTAAAAGCTCTCATGTGTTGAGGATCCTAGGGTTTGAAGTGACAAAGTAATCCATATTAATACTTTACACCATCTAGGACTTCTAGATTAGCAAACTAGAAGCCGTAGTTATCTCATATTCGAGATAGGAGCTCGGACTGTAGACTCTCGGGTGGATCGTCTTTGACTCGAGGAGGCCGTCGAGGTAGCCGCGATCCATTACGATCCTTGGAGCCGACGACTGGTAGAGGACAGTGATGAAGACCCTAAGGACTTATATCGTGAGGTATAACTTCAAATCCGAGTAGTTAAACCTCAAGTAGTTTGCTAGCTACGATTTGTGTTCGATCCTTAGTTTGAGTCGGTGTTGCGAAGCTCGTAAAAATCATTTTTGGCTATTTTCGCCTCCCCTCGGACACAAGGGGTGCGTGACATCGACTTACAGTGGTATCAGAGCCTTTCACAAACCTTAGATAGCTTGTAGCGATATTAGAATTCCGGCGTTTTTGTCACCGGAAAACTGTCGACAAAAGCAGGTTTGAAAAGTGAGGTTTTGAGTTGTTTGCACACCGTGCGGGCTCACGGATTGAACCAAGAAGCTGGGGGATGAAGCGTGCATACCCTGTGGACACCCCGGGGGGACCTATGGCCGGTAACACCCCCCAAGACCACCAATTGGTGGCCTTGGGGGCTGTTGACCTAAGAGACCAGAAACTTGTGCTCTCAGGTCTGTCCTCCTTTGGGGGCCACCTCATGGTGGCCACCAGGGGTGGGCACCCCCCCGAGGCCCTCCACTCGACGTATTATCATGTGCCTTCGCCTCCGCGAAGATTCGAATGGGTTTCGAGTTCGTTTCGACTCCCGGATTGACTCAAAACATTCAATTTTTGAAATTTAGCACAATGGATTTTCGGGTCATGGAAAATTGGACGTGTTTGCTAATTGCGTGCAGGATTCTAATGTCGTTGTTACTTTACAATCTTGGTGATGCTTATATGTGTTTGCAAACGTCGAAAAATTGCTATACGACATTTAGTCGGGGTTGCACATATCTGTGATATTGGAATATATCGGTTTGTGTATATGTGTAGGGTTCCTATCGACGACAGCAAGGTTTCAGGAGGCATCGCCCATGCCATTTTCAAAATTTTGCCGTTTCAAGGAACTCTAAACTATAATCGTTAACTAGAAAATAATACGGAAATGAATGTAAACCATTTTACAGCTAAGTGAAAAGGAAATACAACCATTGTATATCGGTCCTTCACTTCATAAGCTCCTCGTAGTACTCCCTTCGTTGCGATCATCGAACTACCGCACTCTTGGACGGCTCCATTAGAAGAAGGCAACGGCCTTGCTTGAAGTCTTCGAGGCCGAAGATGATCTACATCGAGGGAATACTAGCTCAAGCTTCCACTTCACCAAAGTGAAGCAAACTGTAAGTCGATGTACAACACCCCAATACTTGTGGGGAGGCGGAATTTTCAAAAACAAACCTGTTTAGTGAACAAACATCGACTAACCGCTTGAATCGAAACTAAACGATAACTAACTTAAAACATAGAGTTTCTATACTACTATGTTTAGGGATTATACCTAACGGATCGTGTCCTTCGTCTTTGCGAACTCCACCTCCTCCTCGGCCTTCTCGAAGTAGTAGACGATCCACCCGAGAGCTTTACTCCAAGCTTAGCCTCTAAACTTGAGGCAACTAAACTTCTCTAAGTGCTAATCAAAGAAGCTAGGTGTAATATAGAGAGGGTTATGGATTAAGTAGTCTAACTAATCCTTGTACTCAACACATGAGAGGGGAGGATTAGGGTTTGAAGAGGGAGAGCCTGAGGAGAGAGAAGGTGAGGATAATAATGAAATGAGAATAGTGAGATATGATAATATATATCAAGCATTTCTTTTATCAAGAAAATAATAAGAAATGAATTTAGCAACCATGCTTGATAATATCTAGTGATGATTCACTCCATGAGTCATTAAGCATTTATCATGCATTAATGACATAGATGAATCATCCATATGACGCACTAATCACATTCATTGCTTATGCCACCTTAACCCGCTTAGTCACCACCTTCTAGAAGCTTCTCGCGCAATTACGAGAACGCCCCTCCTTTCCGCAAAAATACGGAAAAACTTTAGACTGTATAAATCCAATAACCGGATACCAGTAACTGGCTTAAACCAAAGCCGACTGGTAAAAACTGTCCTAAAGTCGTACGCGCGTAAACGCACGTATGCGTCCGAACCCTTGTCGTAAAACCATACGACCTCTATATCGTTTCGCCTGGAGTAGGGAAACTCTCTGTGTGGGACTCTAGAGACTCGACTACTACGGTGGCAGTGGGTTTAACCACAGACCGCAAGCGGCACTAGCTGTACGTAACGGTCCCCAGGTAGATGTCGATAAGAAGGCCGATGAGGGAACCCATCCGAACTCATACTGAGTCTGATGTGACAATCTCCATACAGTCCGGTCCGTTCGTCCAAGACTATCACATATCGGGCCTAGGGGGCGGCAAGCGTCAGTCCCCTAATAGCGGTATAAGTCGTGTCGGAGGGAAGCCCATTACACCCTGAGAAACTACTGGAACCTACCAGCAAATCTCGCTTGCCCTGGCCAGGGACTTTGCGTAATGGCTCTCTGACACAGCGCGATATCAACTCCCAATACCGGGAGGGACGAATCCTGTATAACCGCCACTGCCTCCAAGTGCTCGGGACTGCACCCAACTACTACCTGTTTGCACGACTCCTTTGAGCCGTGGTAGGGTAGCAATCTAAGAACAGTGGGACACACTCGAGGCGAAGTAGCAGTTTCAAGTCTGCGGACTATGCTGTACTCATGTCACCTGGGAACTGTTCACCGACGACTGGTATAAAACCAACCAACAGTTCCCTGTGAGTCCTGTCCGGTGTACCCGTAACCCAACGAGCACCTGTATACTATCTCCAGTACGACGTACTGACGGTTGTGGGACAGACCATCTCCCTAACTGGGATTAGAAGCGTACACACTAGTCTACTCCGGAGTATCGATAATCCAACGACCGGGGACCAGAATAAGGATGTGCTTGTAGACTACCCAGCCCCCACTAGTGTGACTTCCATCACAACGCTGGTAGTCAAGCAAGATCCTAAGAGCTCTATCAATACGTATACTCACATATTAAGATAGAAAAACCAAGTAGCATACTACCATGTTTAGCAAGACTGTTATATACATATGAATATCCCAAGCTTCCATTAAGTAATATACAAACTAGTATGATACAGTAATGGCCTTCTAGGGCATAAACACTAACAATCTCCCACTTGCACTAGGGCCATGTACTGGCATATCGAAGACCAATGATCTCGAGTACCCTCCCGAACTGAATCTGAGGTAGGGCCTTCATGAATGGATCAGCAATGTTCTCTTCTGAAGCAACTCTCCGAACCTCGATCTCCTGACGATCAATGATCTCCCTGATCAGGTGATACCGCCTCAAGATGTGTCTGGACTTCTGATGGGACCTTGGTTCCTTCGCTAAAGCTATAGCTCCGTTGTTGTCGCAATACAGAGGTATTGGATCAACTATGGTAGGAACCACCTGAAGTTCTGTTAGGAACTTCTTCATCCAGACTGCTTCTTTTGCGGCATCGCAAGCAGCTATATACTCCGCTTCCATCGTCGAGTCAGCAACGGTGTCCTGCTTGGAGCTCTTCCAGCACACCACCCCTCCATTGAGGGTAAAGACATAACCCGACATGGACTTAGAATCGTCCTTATCACTCTGGAAGCCGGAATCAGCAAAGGCCTCCAACCTGAGGTCTTTTCCGCCGTAAACTAAGAACATCTCCTTAGTCCTTCTCAGGTACTTGAGAATGTTCTTTACTGCTATCCAGTGCCTCTCCCCTGGGTCTGACTGATACCGGCTTACCACGCTTAGTGCGTAAGCTACATCTGGTCTGGTACACAACATCGCATACATTATAGAGCCTACCGCAGAAGCGTAGGGTATAATAGACATGTGTTCCCTTTCCAAATCAGTCGTGGGAGACATCTCTTTGGATAGGGTGATTCCGTGACAAGCCGGTAGATTACCGCGCTTAGAATCTTCCATACTGAATCTTTTCAGTACAGTGTCGATATACCTGGACTGCGAAAGTCCCAACATCCTCTTGGATCTATCACGATAGATCCGGATCCCCAGAATGTAAGAGGCATCACCCAGGTCTTCCATGGAGAACCTGTGTGACAAGAATCCTTTGACAGATTGTAGCATAGGAATGTCATTTCCTATCAATAGAATGTCATCCACGTACAAGACGAGGAATACGACACTTCTGGCTACAACTTTACTATATATGCACGGTTCATCTGGATTTTTGATAAAGTCATATTCTTTGACTGTCTCATCAAAACAGATGTTCCAACTCCACGATGCCTGCTTTAGTCCATAAATGGACTTAAGCAGCTTGCATACTTTCCCGCTGCTCCCACTCTGATTGAAACCCTCTGGCTGATCCATATAGACGCTCTCTTCTAAATTTCCATTCAGAAAAGCCGTCTTTACGTCCATCTGCCAGATTTCATAATCATGGAAGGCAGCAATAGCAAGAAGGACTCGAATGGATTTGAGCATAGCCACTGGAGAAAAAGTTTCGTCATAGTCCAAACCAGGTCTTTGACGAAAACCCTTTGCAACAAGTCTAGCCTTATAGGTTTCCACCTATCCATCTACACCAATCTTTTTCTTGAAGATCCATTTGCATCCTATGGGTTTTACCCCATCTGGAGCAAAGTCCAAAGTCCATACTTTGTTGGTGTACATGGACTCCATTTCGGTCCGCATTGCATCTAGCTATCATACCGAGTCACCGCTCTGGATGGCCTGCTGGAAGTCAGTAGGTTCATCATCATCTATGATGCAATCCTCTCTATCCCCATCTATGAGAAAACCGTAGTATCTCTCAGGCGGATGAGACGGCCTACTACTCCTACGGAGGGGTGCGGGAATGTCATGTTCTTCTTGAACTTCCGGTTCTACCAAACTTTCAGTAGCAGTTTGTGGTTCTGGAATTTCTTCCAGTTCTATTTCGCACCCACTTATTTCCTTTTCTAAAAACTGATATTCTAGAAAATGGGCATTACGAGAAACAAACACCTTTTATTCCTCTGCGTAATAGAATAGATACCCCTTCGAGTTCTTTGGATATCCCACAAACTTACACTTTACTGATCGTGCCTCGAGCTTGTCCACATGCTGCTTTTTAACAAAAGCTGGACATCCCTATATTTTCAGATACTGAAGATAGGGTTTCTTCCCGCTCCACATCTGATATGGAGTGGTAGGCACAGTCTTGGTAGGTACCATGTTCAAAAGATATGCCGCTGATTCTAGCGCATAACCCCAGAAAGATCGCGGTAACTCAGCATTACTCATCATGGATCGTACCATATCTAATAGGGTTCGATTCTGTCTCTGCGATACACCATTATGCTGTGGAGTGTATGGAGGAGTAAGCTGAGAGAGAATTCCTTTCTCTTTTAGGTAACCTAGGAACTCGGCAGTCAAGTATTCACCACCTCGATCAGATCTAAGTGTCTTGATACTTTTGCCGGTTTGGTTTTCTACTTCATTCTTATACTCTTGGAATTTCTCAAAAGCCTCGGATTTATGTTTCATCAGATAAATGAATCCGTATCTTGAGTAATCATCCGTGAAAGTAATGAAATAGGAAAAACCACCTCTTGCATGTGTAGACATTGGACCGCATACATCGCTGTGTATGAGTCCTAAGAGCTCGCTCGCTCTTACTCCTTGTCCAGTAAATGGAGTCTTTGTCATCTTTCCTTTGAGACAAGATTGACAAGTGTCATAGGTTTGATATTCGAACGAGTCCAAATATCCTTCTCTATGCAACTTAGTCAGACTTCTCTCATTGATGTGACCCAGTCTACAATGCCATAAGAAAGCTTTATTTAAATCTGGAGACTTTCTTTTTAGTGTGTTCTGGACATTGAAAATTTGGAGTTGGTTTAAAACATATATACCGTTATTTAGTGTACCTGACCCAATCAAACCATGATTAAGGTGGATGTTAACAACATCTCTTACAAACGTGAAATCATAAACTTTATTTGATAACAAGGAAACCGATATGATATTACACGTTAAGCTTGGCACAAAAAAATAGTTATGTAAAACCAAAATGTGTCCACTCGTCAATCCTAGGTGATAATCCCCGACAGACGCAGCTCCCACGCTAGCTCCTTTAGCAACCTTTAGGGTCATATCACCTTCCTTCAGCACTTTACGGTTTCTCAGTGCCTGCAATGAATTGCAAATATGAGATCCTGATCCGGTATCCAATACCCAGGAAGTAGAGTTGATCGACAAACAATTCTCAATTACAAACACACCTGAAGCCGAAGCCACAGCTTGCTTCGGTTCCTGGTTCTTGGCGTTCTACGCCTTGCAATCCTTCTTCCAGTGCCCTTTCCTGTGACAATGGAAGCACTCATCCTGGCCAACTACCGGTACCGCAAAATTTTTCTTTCCCTTCCCTCCCACCTTACTAACACATCCTCTAGGTTTGGGTGCGGCCTTCTTCTTCCTTCCTTTGGCTCTTGCCTTGGACCCGGAAGAAGATGCACCGCCAACAAACATAGCGGGTGTTTCCCTTGTGTTCTTCAAGGTTCCCTCTGCACTCCTTAACATGTTCAGGAGTTCCGGAAGTTCAACTTCTTTTCTTTGAATGTTGAAGTTCAGGATAAACTGGACGTAGGTGTGAGGAAGGGACTGGAGAATAAGGTCTGTATAGAGCTCATTATCCAAAGTCGTCCCAAGGTCTACGAGCTCTTCAATATAGCCGATCATCTTTAGGACATGTTCTCCTACCGATGACCCGACAGCCAACCTCGCTCGAAACAAGTTCTTAGAGGTCTCGTATCTTGCTATACGAGATTGCTCTCCATAAAGTTCCTTTGTATGGAGAAATATGCCATCAAGGTCCATATCCTCGTGCCTCCTCTGATTTTCATTGTTCATCGAGGCAAGCACGATGCACTTGGCTTTCACGCAATCTAAATCCCAGGTTTTGCGGATTTCCTTATCCGCATTACTGGATTTGGGACCAGGGACAGCAGGTGCCGTAGCGGTGAGGACGTGCCCCAATTTGTCATAGGTCAAAGCCATTTTGACATTCCGCAGCCAATCTTTATAGTTTGGCCCTGTCAGTATATTTTTCTCTAAAATTTTCAGTGTCGCTGCAATTAGGAGAGAGAGAAGAAAACTCTTTAGCATGATGCTCTTGCATGTTTAGAGTGGTTTTTAGTTTATCTAAACTGGATGGCTCCCACTGTTTCTCGAATCCTTCCTCAAACCATAAAAGAAGAATTAGCCAGGACTATTCTCACCGTACAATACTTGCTTAACCGTTCAGCCAGGCCAGTGTCGATACTTCGAGGGAGGTTTTCCAACGCTTTCGCGAAGTTCCTTAATTAAATAACCTCTTTTCTCTGGGGGCGTAACCCCGCTGACACCTTTCTGGACACCTACTAGGTTTATAGCATTGATCGTTAAGTGACGAATATACTGATAAGTAGCTTATACTCACAGTAGGATCGGGATCTAAATATCATCGTCTGATAATGTTGTAGGAATGCTACCAACATTCATCAAACTCAAAATGGTATGCATCTCTTTGCAAATTTCAGTTTCTTTAGAAATTCCCGATATACATTTTTGCCCCATGCTCTTATGACCTTGGAGTTGGTCAAAATATCATAAGTCACATGTCAAGTTCTACCCATCATTATCTTGTTAATTTAAACCCATCCGTACATATCCTTGACGTTGGCCAAAATGATCATACGACTGTCCCAAACTAACTCATCTATCTATGCAACAAATGAATATCCAGCAGCTACCAAACACTATGCCTTGGCGTTGGTCAAAATACATAGCTTGAATACTACTGAATACCCAGATGAAATGACGGAGGGCTACGAATGGTTTTGGCGAAACCGTGAACGTAGTGAACTTGATATAACCGAAGGAACCTGATAGCTTTTAAAAGGAGTGGTTAAAGCTCCGCATTTAAAAAATATCTGTTTTTAAAATTAACCGAGTGGTTTCTTTTAAATTGTTCCAACGATTAAAACTTTCGTTTATTTTTCTTTGCATTATAGATAATGCGTCCCATCATTAACCTATCATTGCAGAAAACAACGAAAATACGTCCTCTTATGCCATCCGCATTCGCCACGGGGTCCCGTCATTACCCGTTAGGTTACTTAACTAACGACAGAGCGGGGGCTGGGCTAGCGCGGGTGTAAAACATAAGTGACGTCTAAATAGCTATCATATATATAGATATTTTACATTCGTCTGACGCAATGATATTCATTCCAGATCACAGATGAACTTAATTGGATTTGCAAGCAATCCGTGTTTGTTTTGAGCCTGCAACAAAATACGGATTACACAGTTGTGATGAATAGCATTACCCCACCCACGACCCCTACGGGTGCGGCAAACTACCCACCCGGCAGTTTGTGCACCCCACCTTGGGTCTATCCTAGGAGCAAAAATAGTAAAATGAAATAATACAACGGTGGCTACAACCGCAACCTGGATGTTCCCCGCAAAATAATATTACAACAAATTACATTTACATCAAATGAATTAAATGATAACCCATCACATAACCCCGGCTATACATCACAACAGTCCAACACAGTTCATATGCACAAACAGATAAAATCCATTTTAGAAATGTGCAACCCACTGCCAACTGACATACTAGCAGTTAGGGGAGGTTTACGAACACATTATACAATCACAGATATAATCCAACAAGCAAATACTGTATAATTTCGATCGATTAAACACTTTTAATTTTGCTCCAATACTGCTCTGCAAATCTGAAACCTGAGCAAAAATTAAATATTCCAGAAAATCCCAAATATCACACAGAACCAACACAGGAAAATTGGGTTAATGACTCGGCAACTCGGCGGCGGAACCGCGGCGGGATAGGTGGGATCCGCCGCGTTTCCGCGGCGCTTTAGCCGAATCATGTGCCCAATTTTCTTGGGTGTTCTTCTACTGTCTTTTTAAGCTTTCTGAACATGCCTGAAAAATTTTTGGACTTCATTTAAAAATCTACAGAAACTGATATTTTCGGGCTTTTTCGGTTTCATTTTTTTCCGTTCGAAATTCATAAAAATTTGCAAGTAAGTTATTTATTGTTTAGCGAGGCTCTGATACCACTGTAAGTCGATGTACAACACCCCAATACTCGTGGGGAGGCGGAATTTTCAAAAACGAACTTGTTTAGTGAACAAACATCGACTAAACGCTTGAATCGAAGCTAAACGATAACTAACTTAAAACATAGAGTTTCTATGCTACTATGTTTAGGGATTATACCTAACGGATCGTGTCCTTCTTCTTTGCGAACTCCACCTCCACCTCGGCCTTCTCGAAGTAGTAGACGATCCACCCGAGTGCTTTACTCCAAGCTTAGCCTCTAAACTTGAGGCAACTAAACTTCTCTAAGTGCTAATCAAAGAAGCTAGGTGTAATATAGAGAGGGTTATGGATTAAGTAGTCTAACTAATTCTTGTACTCAACACATGAGAGGGGAGGATTAGGGTTTGAAGAGGGAGAGCTTGAGGAGAGAGAAGGTGAGGATAATAATGAAATGAGAATAGTGAGATATGATAATATATATCAAGCATTTCTTTTATCAAGAAAAGAATAAGAAATGAATTTAGCAACCATGCTTGATAATATCTAGTTATGATTCACTACATGAGTCATTAAGCATTTATCATGCATTAATGACATGGATGAATCATCCATATAACTCACTAATCACATTTATTGCTTATGCCACCTTAACCCCCTTAGTCACCACCTTCTAGAAGCTTCTCGCGCAATTACGAGAACGCCCCTCCTTTCCGCAAAAATACGGAAAAACTTTAGACTGTATAAATCCAATAACCGGATACCAGTAACTGGCTTAAACCAAAGCCGACTGGTAAAAACTGTCCGAAAGTCGTACGCGCGTAAACGCACGTATGCGTCCGAACCCTTGTCGTAAAACCATACGACCTCTATATCGTTTCGTCTGGAGTAGGGAAACTCTCTGTGTGGGACTCTAGAGACTCGACTACTACGCTGGCAGTGGGTTTAACCACAGACCGCAAGCGGCACTAGCTGTACGTAACGGTCCCCAGGTAGATGTCGATAAGAAGGCCGATGAGGGAACCCATCCGAACTCATACTGAGTCTGATGTGACAATCTCCATACAGTCCGGTCCGTTCGTCCAAGACTATCGCATATCGGGCCTAGGGGGCGGCAAGCGTCAGTCCCCTAATAGCGGTATAAGTCGTGTTGGAGGGAAGCCCATTACACCCTGAGAAACTACTGGAACCTACCAGCAAATCTCGCTTGCCCTGGCCAGGGACTTTGCGTAATGGCTCTCTGACACAGCGCGATATCAACTCCCAATACCGGGAGGGACGAATCCTGTCTAACCGCCACTGCCTCCAAGTGCTCGGGACTGCACCCAACTGCTACCTGTTTGCACGACTCCTTTGAGCCGTGGTAGGGTAGCAATCTAAGAACAGTGGGACACACTCGAGGCGAAGTAGCAGTGTCAAGTCTGCGGACTATGCTGTACTCATGTCACCTGGGAACTGTTCACCGACGACTGGTATAAAACCAACCAACAGTTCCCTGTGAGTCCTGTCCGGTGTACCCGTAACCCAACGAGCACCTGTATACTATCTCCAGTACAACGTACTGACGGCTGTGGGACAGACCATCTCCCCAACTGGGATGAGAAGCGTACACACTAGTCTACTCCGGAGTATCGATGCTCTGTCTCGATAATCCAACGACCAGGGACCAGAATAAGGATGTGCTTGTAGACTACCCAGCCCCCACTAGTGTGACTGCCATCACAACGCTGGTTGTCAAGCAAGATCCTAAGAGCTCTATCAATACGTATACTCACATATTAAGATAGAAAAACCATGTAGCATACTACCATGTTTAGCAAGACTGTTATATACATGTGAATATCCCAAGCTTCCATTAAGTAATATACAAACTAGTATGATACAGTAATGTCCTTCTAGGGCATAAATACTAACACAAACAGCCTATACTAAAGTGCAAATCTAGTAGAGGATGATGAAATAGGAAGTGAGCTCACTTTAGAATTTCTTTTCTCACAATATTTCCCCACTTGGATCAAACCCTAGAAATCTTTTTCTTTTGGAGGAAGAAGATGAAGAAAGAAGAAGAGAATGAAATTAATCCAAAGTTATATATGTAACCATGGGTGAGTGGGATTCATATACTAACTCATGTAGAACATAACCATGGCTAATTATAGTAGTTAGGTTAATAAATATCCTAAGTAAAACAAAATGGGTGTACTTTATCAAAGCACTCACAAGTTTCTACAAGCTTCATGCGTTCAACAACTTTTCCACTAATTTTGTATTTACATTGAATATTAAAACCCCACCAATATAATTATTATGGTGTATGTCTTATACACCCATGTAGTGTGTATCAACAACCATGACACACACAAAAACAATGCACATCAATATATCTCACATATATATTACATGTATATACAAGTGAGAAAAGAATGCTTAAGTGAGCTAATGTTAGTTAATATAAATTAGTATATCAAATATACAATTATACACTAAATTATTAAATCAACAGTTGATTTAATAATCTGGCTATATCCCATATAACCGACTAACACTAAATGTACCAACTTATCGAATCAACACTTGATTCGATAACCCGGCTATATCACATATAACCGACCGATACAAAAGTCGCGAAAATAGAATACGGTATCACATACATGCATTATTCTCGCTCCCGCACATATCACATATCCGCTCCTATTTCTTTTTTCCTGAGCCGATAAAACCTCTATGTAGGAATCTAAAGACTCGTCAATACGCCGGCAGTAGGTAATGATCACCTCAAGCACCGACAAGCCGTCAGCGGTACTAGCTGGACGTAACGGCTACCCAGATATTGAGCGATCAGAAGATCAGCAAGCAAGCCCGTTCCAACTCCTCCAAAAGCCTGACAGTGACAGTACCATACAGTCCGGTCACCACGTCTAATATGTCGCATATCAAGTCTACGGGTGGTAAACGTCAGACCCCAATAACCGATAAGTCATGCCGATACGAGGCTCATAACGGGTTGAGAAACCTACTGGTAACACTTACCAGTAAATCTCTACACCAGCCCTGACCAGAGACTTCCCTGTTATGGCCGATCGAGTACAGCGCAACATCAACCCCCAATACCGGGAGAGACGAAACCCCTCCTATCGCTCATTGCCTCAATATGACTCGGGATTGTACCCAAAAACCACCATTTTCCATGCCCTCTTGGACGTGGTAAGGTGGAAATCAAAGCACAGTGGGAAGCACACAAGACTCTAAGATGATCTCGGGTCTACAGACTAACCTGTATCAGTGTCACCAGAGAACTGCCATCTGACGTGAGGTATAATACCATCTGGGAGTTCTCAGCGAGTCCGTCCAGTGTACCCTGTCAACCCTGAGCACCCGTATATCATCTCTGAAGTCAAACATCAATGGATATGGGATCATCCATCGCCCATCTATATGGGTCGAGAAGCTATACGTTAGTCTACTCTGGTATATTGATGCCCCGTCTCAATACACCCACGACTAGGGACCTTAAAGGATGTACTTATGGACTACCATGGCCCCACTTGTATGATCTGCAACATAGACCTGGTAGTCAAGTACACATCCTAAGGGCTTTACCAACATGTAACAGAGAGACAATCAGTGTACACGTTAAGGTAAAGAGTAACCAAATAGCATACAATCATATCGAGCAAGAAAGTCCTCCCTTTATATGTCCAAGCATCCCATACAGTATACATCTCATGTATAGTAATGGCCTCTATGGCATACATATAACTAACAATCTCCCATTTGCACTAGGGCCATCCGATAGCAGTGGTTGTAGTGTCACATACTCAACCATCCCATAAAAGTCCCTCTCTGGGAAAAGGGATTTGTGAGTGGATCCGCCGTGTTGTCCTCTGAGTCTACTCACCTAACCTTGATCCCCTGGAGATCAACCATCTCCATGATCAGGTGATACCGCCTTAGAATATGTCTGGATCACCGATGGGATGGGTATTCCTAGGCATAATCCACAACCCCATTGTCACACAATGGTTGGAACGAAGTTCATCTCATGAACTAATATACACCCAGACTGCCTCTTTGGTAGCATCTTTGGTAGCGATGTATCAAGCCTTTATCGTCTAGTATGCCACGATATCTAGCTTGGAACACTTCCAACATATTGTCCCTTCCACCGAGGGTAAAGACAATGCCTGTCACTCACATTCAGTCGACCTTATCACTCTAGAAGATTTCCAGTGATTCTCCCCAGGATCGATTGATACCATCTCACTACACCTAGTGAGAATCCTAATATCCACTTAGATCTATCTTATAGATCCCAAACCTAGGATTTAGGAGGTATCACCTTGATCCTTTATGGAGAATCAATATCATAAGAGGATATTGACCGAGTGTAGCATAGGAAACTCCTTCCCTATCAAGAGTATGTCATCCACGTACAATACAAGGATCATTACCACACTCTCTACTACCTTTTTGTATATACAAGGTTCATCTACCATTTTGATGAAGTCAAATTCTTTGACTACCACATCAAAACAGATGTTCTAACTCTGCGATGCCTGCTTTAACCTGTAAAGAAACTTGCACACGTTTCCGCTGCTCCCACTGTCTACGAAGCTCTCTAGTTGTGTGCTTCTAGACGCTCTCTTATAAATCATTATTTAGAAAAGCAGTCATGACACCCAACCACGAGATATCGTAGTCAGGGTATGTAGCAATGGCAAGAGGATCCGGATGGACTTAAGTATAGCCACTGGAGAAAAGGTTTCATCATCATTCACGCCTGGTCGATGTCGAGAACCTTTTACAACAATTCTAGCTTTGAAAGTCTCAACTTTTGCATCCACACCAAGTAATCTTCTCAAGATATACTTGCTCCTGATAGGGATTTAACCCTTCAGATATAGCAACCAAAGTCCATACTTTGTTGGTGTATATAGATTCCATCTCAGATCACTTAGCATCCAGCCGTTTTTAGAGAGTCCCCACTCATGATGGCCTTATCGAAACTAGTTGGGTCATCATATCCATGATTCAATCCTCACTCCCACTGTCATCGAGAAACCTAACTATCTCTCAGATGGATAAGGAACCCTACCAGATCGGCGGAGAGGCTGAGGTTCGTTGGGAGCTATTGAATCCTCCGGTTCTACCAAATCATAAGCTGTAGTTTTTATAGCTGGAACTACATCCAGTTATACCTCATGACCACAAATTTCCTTCCAAAATGAATTACTTTTTCTAAAAAGGTGGCATGCCGAGAAATAAAACGCCTTTTGTTCCTCGGTATGGTAGAAGATATTCCCTTGCAAATGCTTGGGATATCCAACTAACTTCAACAAAACCGACCTTGCCTCGAGCTTGTCCGGATTTTTCTTTTAGACATAGGCCCAACAACCCCAAATCTTAACTTACTTAAGACATGGGCTCTTCCAATACCATATCTCATATGGAGTGGTAGGCACTGATTTGATTGGAACCCAAAGAAATAGGTATGCAACTTCACAAGTTCAAAACCCCAAAAGGAAATAGGCAGCTCAGTAGTACTCAGCATAGATCACACTATATAACATAGGGTGCGATTGCTCCACCCCGATACACTGACGTGCTGTGGTGTATACGGAGGAGTAATTCTGAGAGAGAATCTCATTCTCCTTTAGAATAGTCCAGGATCTGTGCTCAAGTATTCTCCTCCCTGATCTCATCAAAGGTCATAATACTTATACCCGTTTTAGTTCTCTACTTCTAACTTATAATATTTGAATATCTCAAAAGGTTCAGACTTGTGTTTCATCAGGAACATATGTCCGAATCTTGAGATATCATCAGTGAATGTAATGAAGTACAAAGAACCGGTTCTGGCATGTGTAGACAGGGGACTTACATACATCATCATATATCATTCCCAAGAGTTCATTAACTCTTTCTCTGTTTCCAGTAAACAGAGCTATGGTCATTTTATCTTTGTGACATGACTGGCAAATTTCACAAGATGTAAATTCAAACTGATTTAAATATGCATCTAAATGTAACTTAGCTAGTCGGGTCTCAATGGTATGACCTAGTCTACAATGCCTCAAGAAGGATTTGTTCATATCTGAACTCTTCCTCTTGTGTGTGTTTTGTACGTTAAGAACTGTAGTTGGATTTAGAACGTATATGCTTTTAGATAATGTACCTGAACCGATCAACTGTTGATATAGGAAATTTTCAAAACATTATCCAACAATACAAAATTATATCCTTCTTTACTAAATAAAGAGACCGATATGATGTTGTATATCAGGTTCGGTATCTAATAACATTCGTTCAGAATCAATGTATTTTGTAATACAGGGTGATAACTGCCAACATCTTGGCTGCAACAATTGCACCGTTTCCAACTTTTGAAACATATCACCCGTTCTCAGTTCTCTACCTGTCTGTAGCCCAAGTAACAGATTAATTATTTGGGTTCCTGATCCGGTATCTCATACCCAGGATGTAGAGGATACTGAGAAACAATTCTTTGTAATGAACACACCCGAAGAAGATGCATCATCATGCACTTTCTTCATTTGGGCGGCACGGGAATCCTAGTAATCCCCTATTTCCTGCTCGGACTTATAACAATTATAAGTTGGAGCGGGACCAACGTTCCCAGCACAGTATAACAAGCGGGTTCGATCAATACATCTATATTATTATCTTGATTAAGGCGTGACATGGTCACTACCTGGAGAGAGAGAGAGAAGAAAACACTCTGCGTGCGCTCTTGCAAGATCAGATTGGTTATTATTTTATCTAATCAGGATGGCTTCCACTGTTTTTATCAAATCTTCCTTCAAACCCTAAAAGGAAAGACTAGCCGGGATTAATTACACCCTACAAGTTTGCCAATCTTTCAGCCATGCCAGTGCCGGTAATTTAAGGGAGGTTCTCCGTGCTGTCACACAGACCTAATTAAAATAAATCTCGTTTTCCCAGGGGCGAAACCCCGTTGACATCTTTCTAGACATCTACTTGATCGGCTAATTGTAAAGTGTAAAACTCTCCCAGGAGTAACAATTACTCGAAGTTGGTATCGGGATCCAACTATCTCATAAAAGGTATGCAATCTCATTGCAAATTTCAACACTTGAAATTCCCGATAATTTTTCCCCCAGCGTCCCATGACCATGACGCAGGCCAACAAACCATAGTGCGCTAGTCAAGTTCAATCCGTCAATTCTTGATTGAATTAAACCCATCCGCACAACCCTTGACGCAGGCCAACAAAGTCGCACGACTATCCTAATCCAATCTGCATCATAAGCATAAACGAATAAATACTAGTCAGCTACCGCACACTACACCTTGACGCAAGCCAACAAAACGTAGCACAAATACTAAGTAGGACTTATCTGAAAAGACGGAGGGCTACGACAGGTTTTTTAGAAAACCTTTTGCGTAATGAACTTGATGTCGTTGTAGAATCAAATGATTTGAAATGGAGTGTTTTTTAGGCCTTTGCTAGTTTTGCTAAAGAGGTCACTCCCGGTGAAGGGATCTCGGCTCATTCCTCGTCGAATGAGGTGCAGGATATTCACAATACTACTATGTAAAGCAAGAACTAGAAAATCAATCAAAAGACAAAACCGAGGGTTGTATCATCTGCCAGTTTTTGCTAAATAGGTCACTCCCGGTGAAGGGATCTCGGCTCTTTCCTTATCGAATAAGGTGCAGGATCATCTACAAGGAACACCGCTATGCAAAGCAAGAACTGTAGCAACATGTTTTTGAAAATTCGATTCCACAACATCATTAGGTATACTTTCTTTCATTAATCACATTAATGAAGTCCCATCATTTAAGTCACCTAAACATCACAGATAAATACGATGTACGCTTATGCCATCCGCATTCGTCTCGATGTCCCGTCATGCACCGTTAGGTTAGGTAACTAATGGCAGAGCGGGGCAGGGCTAGTGCGGGTGTGAAACAAAAGTAACGTCTATATAATATATCACAAATACTATTCACAGTATCTTTCTCAACATATCAAAAGATCACATCACAGATATCGCGGCAGAAGAAACCTTTGAAATAATGGATTTACTAGGAGGTCCGTGTTTTATTTTGAGCCTCTATAAAACACGGATTCCACGGTCGCGATGAATAGACAAACCCACATCCCTAGACGCCTACGAGAGCGGCAAGCAACCCTACCAATTCTAGAGTTAGAAGCCCCGGACTCGACTCCTCAAGTTGGTCACCCACTGGACTCTAGAACCCGGTTACTTGTGCTCTCCTCCTTGGGTCTATACTAATGCGGAAGAGTAAATAATATACAATAATGGTGACATCATCCTCAATCCGGAAGTGCCCCAATAAAATAATATTATATACATTGAATTTTACATGAATGAAAATGAAAAACTCTCATCTCACATAAAACCCCCAGCTATTCAAACACGATGATCCAATATAACATATACAGCAACACATAACATCACATGTCATCAATGTAAGTAAATATGCGTATCCCAAATGTCGTTGACATATAGCAACGAAACCGGCGACACACCACATATTACACTTAGGGTCGCAGAAAAACTAAACGATGTTAAACATTCCGATCGAATCAACGAACACCCAAGATTACCTAAAAAGCTCAACACTTAACGTAGTTTAATGTTATTCAGCACATGCAACAGTACCAATGGACCAGCCGTAGAAGAGCAAACCCAAGCATCATTTGTGGCGCCACTAACTATGGTAAACCCTAAGGTTTAGTCGCAGTTCCGTGGTCACATCTCGAGTTAGGGTTTCATTCTTATAGAGGGTCCATCGAATAAATAGAATGATCTTTGAAAACTTATTAACTACGGGAAAAATCCAACACTTGGAAAATTTCCCGGCAAGGGTTAAAGCTGGTATTTGACATCCGATTGAACATTTTAACAATGTCTAAAGTAACCCGAAAACATTTAAAATTACGACTACGAAACACTCCGAGTTGCCTTTGCATTGAGTTAATTATCACATGAAAAAGTAGCAAAAATAAACAACACCTGAAATACCAAAACCCAGAGACCAAAACATGGAAAAGATTTAGGACCATAATTCCTTACTGGGGCCGGCCTCCCCGGTTTTCTAGCCCATTTGCTCGGTCCAAATCCGAGCACATGGTCTCCACTTTCTGCCATGTTCATTGTTTAGCACATAGATGATATTGTACATGTTTGCAAAATTTTTGGAGCTCATTTGAAAATCGACAGAATGAAGGTTTTAGTATTTCAAGTTTCGGAGTTCGTTTCGTTTTCGTAATCCAACAATATCCGTATAATTTACTAGCTAGGCTATGATACCATTGTAGGGTTCCTATCGACGGCAGCAAGGTTTCGGGAGGCATCGTCCATGCCATTTTCAAAATTTTGCCGTTTCAAGGAACTCTAAACTAGAATCGTTAACTAGAAAAAAATACGAAAACAAATGTAAACCATTTTACATCTAAGTGAAAAGGAAATACAACCATTGTAGATCGGTCCTTCACTTCATAAGCTCCTTGTAGTAGTCCCTTCGCTGCGATCATCGAACTCCTGGACTCTTGGACGGTTCCATGAGAAGAAGGCAACGGTCTTGCTTGAAGTCTTCGAGGCCGAAGATGATCTACGTTGAGGGAATACTAGCTCAAGCTTCTACTTCACCAATGTGAAGCAAAAACCCTATACTAAAGTGCTAATCTAGTAAAGGATGATGAAATAGGAAGTGGTCTCACTTTAGAATTTCTTTTCTCACAATATTTCCTCACTTGGATCAAACCCTAGAAAGCCTTTTCTTTTGGAGGAAAAAGATGAAGAAAGAAGAAGAGAATGAAATTAATACAAAGTGAGATATGTAACCATGGGTGAGTGGGTATCATATAATAACTCATGGAGAGACATAACCATGGCTAATTATAGTGGTTAGGTTAATAAATATCCTAAGTAAAACAAAATGGGTGGACTTTGTCAAAGCACTCACAAGCTTCTACAAGCTTCATGCATTCAACAACTTTTCCACTAATTTTATATTTACTTTGAATATTAAAACCCCACCAATATAATTATTATGGTGTATGTCTTATACACCCATGTAGTGTGTATCAACAACCATGACACACAAAAACAATGCACATCAATATATATCACATATATATTACATGTACATACAAGTGAGAAAAGAATGCTTACATGAGCTAATGCTAGTTAATGTAAATTAGTATATCAAATATACAATTGTACATTAAATTATTAAATCAACACTTGATTTAATAATCCGTCTATATCACATATAACCGATTAACACAAAATGTACCAACTTATTTAATCAACACTTGATTCGATAACCCGGCTATATCACATATAACCGACCGATACAAAAGTCGCGAGAATAGAATACGGTATCATATACACGCATTATTCTCGGTCCCGCACATATCACATATGCGCTCCTATTTCGTTCTGCCTGAGCCAGTAAAACCTCTATGTAGGACTCTGAAGACTCGTCAATACGCCAGTAATTGGTGATGATCACATCAAACACCCACAAGCCGTCAGCGGTACTAGCTGGACGTAACGGCTACCCGAATATTGAGGGATCAGAAGATCAGCAAGCAAGCCCGCTCCAACTCCAGCAAAAGCTTGATAGTGACACTACCGTACAGTCGGGTCTCCTCGTCTGATATGTCGCATACTAGGTCTAGGGGTGGTAAACGTCAGACCCCAATAACCGATAAGTCATGCCGATACGAGGCTCATAACGGGTCGAGAAAACTACTGGTAACACTTACCAGTAAATTTCTAAACCATCCCTGGCCAGGGACTTTCCTATAATGGCCAATCGAGCACAGCGCAACATCAACCCCCAATACCGGGAGAAACGAAACCCCTCATATCGCTCATTGCCTCCATGTGACTCAGGACTGTACCCAAAAACCACCGTTTTGCACGCCCTCTTGGACGTAGTAAGGTGGAAATCAAAGCACAGTGGGAATCACAAAAGGCTCTATGACGATCTCGGGTCTACAGACTAACCTGTACCAATGTCACCAGAGAACTGCCATCTGAAGTGAGGTATAATACCATCTGGGTGTTCTAGGCGAGTCCGTCCAGTGTACCCAGTCTCCACAGAGCCTCCGTATATCATTTCTGATGTCAAACACCAATGGATATTGGATCATCCATCGCACATCTATATGGGTCGAGAAGTTATACTCTACTCTACTCTGGTATATCGATGCCCCGTCTCAATACACCCACGACTAGGGTCCTTAAAGGATATACTTATGGACTACCATGGCCCCACTAGTATGATCTTCATCGTAGTCCTGGGAGTCAATTACACATCCTAAGGTCTTTACCAACATTTAACAGAGAGACAATCAGTGTATACGTTATGGTAAAGAGTAACCAGATAGTATACTATCATGTCAAGAAAGAAAGTCCTCCTTATATATGTCCAAGCATCCACTACAATATACATCTCATGTATAGTAATGGCCTCTAGGGCATACATATAACTAACAATCTCCCACTTGCACTAGGGCCATCTCATAGCAGTGGTTGTAGTATCACATACTCAACCATCCCATAAAAGTCTCTCTCTGGGAAAATGCCTTTGTGAGTGGATCCGCCGTGTTGTCCTCTGAGTCTACTCTGCTAACCTTGATCCCCTGGAGATCAACCATCTCCATGATCAGGTTATACTGCCTTAGAATATGTCTGGATCACTGATGGGACGGGCGTTCCTAGGTAAAAGCCACAACCCTATTGTCACACAATGGTAGGAACGAAGTTCATCTCATGAACTAATATATACCTAGACTGCATCTTTGGTAGTGATGTGTCAAGCCTTTATCGTCTTGTATGCCATGGTATCTAGCATGGAACTCTTCCAACATATTGTCCCTTCCACTGAGGGAAAAGACAATGCTTGTGACTGACATTCAGTCGACCTTATCACTCTGGAAGCTTTTCAGTGATTCTCCCCAGGATCGATTGATACCATCTCACTACACCTTGTGACAATCCTAATATCCACTTGATCTATCTCATAGATCCAAAACCCAGGATTTAGGAGGTATCACCTTGATCCTTTATGGAGAATCAATGTGATAAGACGAGATTGTCCGAGTGTAGCATAGGAAACTCGTTCCCTATCAAGAGTATGTCATCCACGTACAATACGAGGATCATTACCACACTCTCTACATCCTTTTTGTATATACAAGGTTCATCTACCATTTTGATGAAGTCAAACTCTTTGACTACCACATCAAAACAAATGTTCCAACTCCGTGATGCCTGCTTTAACCTGTAAAGCAGCTTGCACACGTTTCCGCTGCTCCCACTGTCTACGAAGCCCTCTGGCTGTGTACTAATAGATGCTTTCTTCTAAATCACTATTTAGAAAAGTAGTCATGACACCCAACTGCTAGATATCGTAGTCATGGTATATAGCAATGGAAAGTAGGATCCGGATGGACTTAAGCAAAGCTACCAGAGAAAAGGTTTCATCTTAAACCAAACCTGGTCGATGACGAGAACCTTTTACAGCAAGTCTAGCTTTGAAAGTCTCAACATTTCCATCCACACCAAGTAATCTTCTCAAGATATACTTACTCCTAATGGGGATTTAACCCTTTAGATATAGCAACCAAAGTCCATACTTTGTTGGTGTACATAGATTCCATCTCAGATCACATAGCATCCAGCCATTCTTACAAAATCCCCACTCTTGATGGCCTGCTTGAAACTAGTTGGGTCATCATCTTATGATGCAATCTTCGCTCCCACTGTCATAGAGAAACCAAAGTATCTCTCAGGAGGGTGAGGAACCCTACCAGATCGGCGGAGAGGCTGAGGTTCATTGGGATCCATTGAATCCTCCGGTTCTACCAAATCATCAGCTGTATTTTTTATAGCTGGAACTACATCCAGTTCTACCTCATGACCACAAATTTCTTTACAAAATAAATTCCATTTCTAAAAAGGTGCCATGCCGAGAAATAAAACACCTTTTGTTCCGCGGTATGGTAAAAGATATTCCCTAGCAAATGCTTGGGATATCCAACAAACTTCCACAGAACTGACCTTGCCTCGATCTTGTCCGGAATTTGATTTTAGACATAGGCCGGATAACCCCAAATCTTAACTTACTTAAGACATAGGCTCTTCCCATACCATATCTCATATGGAGTGGTAGGCACTGATTTGATTGGAACCCAATTCAATAGGTATGCAGCATCACAAGTCCATAACCCCAAAAGGAAATAGGCAAATCAGTAGTACTCATCATAGATCACACCATATCACATAAGGTGTGATTGCTCCACCCCGATACACTGACGTGTTGTGGTGTATACGGAGGAGTAATGCTGAGAGAGATTCTCATTCTCCTTTAGAATAGTCCAGGATCCGTGCTCAAGTATTCTCCTCCCTGATCTCATCAAAGGACATAATACTTATACCCGTTTTGGTTATCTACTTCTAACTTATATTCTTTGAATATCTCAAAAGGTTCAGACTTGTGTTTCATCAGGAACATATGTCTGAATCTTGAGAGATCATCAGTGAATATAATGAAGTACAAAGAACCGGTCCTGGCATGTGTAGAAAGGGGACTTACATACATCATCATGTATCATTCCCAAGAGTTCATTAACTCTTTCTCTGTTTCCAGTAAACAGATCTATGGTCATCTTATTTTTGTGACATGACTGGCAAGTTTCACAAGATGTAAATTCAAACTGATTTAAATATGCATCTAAATATAACTTAGCTAGTCGGGTCGCATTGATATGACCTAGTCTACAATGCCCCAAGAAGGATTTGTTCATATCTGAACTCTTCCTCTTATGTGCGTTTTGTACGTTAAGAAATATAGTTTGATTTAGAACGCATATGCTTTCAGATAACATGCCTGAACCGATCAACTCTTGATATACGAAATGTTCAAAACATTATCCAACAATACAAAATTATATCCTTCTTTACTAAATAAAGAGACTGATATGATGTTGTATATCAGGTTCGGTATCTAATAACATTCGTTCAGAATCAATGTATTTTGTAATACAGAGTGATAACTGCCAACATCTTGGCTGCAACAATTGCACCGTTTCTAACTCTTGAAACTTATTGTCACGCCCCGAATTTACGGAATATGACAGGAACTTAGACTACGAACGTCTCAAGGCGTACGTACTCTAAGTTAGCCGAACCCAGAAATCCAAACCCAGAAAAGTAGTAGAGTGTATGAAAACCACTATAAGTCAACCAGCTAGCAATATAATATACAATGACAAAAGGCGAGGATCACAACAGAGAAGGAAACTCAAACAGCACGAAATCCACATAAATATAACGCGCGACTCAAAGGTCGAAAGAATAAACATCACTGGTCTCTATCTTATTTAAGTACATGTTTGGTTGATGGAACTTCTAGATACAACTGAAATATAATATACAATGTATAATGATGGGTACGATACAAATAACCCACCTACTAGCAAGTCACCCAAAAGAAGTAGTGCCCGCAAAGCCATAATGAAACCTGTACGGCAACACCTGCAAGAAACTGGGGCACAACGGGGGTGAGTTGCTAACTCGTGAGTAGAAAAAGATCTACGAACAGAAAATCGCATGTATGACGCAATCCTAGGTCATATGATCATAATATATAATCCTCAAATATATAACCAGCAGTCTATAACAATGACTAGGGTAAATATCTAACCCAAGTGCAATCCCATATGCCCGTGTCAGTGCCTCAGGTAGCAATATATCATATGGATGATGTATGAATGCATGAAACCGAATGCATGTACAGAAGAAAACTGCTTTCATAAATTTGTGAGATTTCTGTATTTTTAAAATGAGGTATCATAAATGAAATAGCATAAACAGTGCCTAGCATCGGCAAAAAACATAAATCCCAATATCTCGATATCTCTGTGTCATAATCTCTGTACCTCAATATCTCAGAATCTCAATGTCTCAATCAGAATATCTTGGGCGCCGTCAGTCCAGACCGGCCCCTACCATCCATCTCATGACCACGACGGTATCCTCCGGATATCCGACGCGTCGGGTAATATTACCGGTCGGTCGTGCTCCCCTGCCAGGCTCAACGCCATCTCCTGCGATCTTCTTTCCCTGGGGTACCGCACCGGGCCCACCATGTACCCGAAACGGTTCATCCGCCTCCTCGAATCGGGTCTCGAAATCCATCAGTAAACTCTTGGTGGACGACTCATACATCATGGGAAAACCGCACTTTTTATTTAAAAGAGAGAAAGCAGTTTATATAAGTTTTGCGGTTTTTCCCCCAAATCCAGAAAATATCATGGAGATCTGAATCATCAATAACATGTAAAATCATGAATGTAAGCATGAGAATCCATGAATGCAGCATATAATGAATAACAGTGTACATGAATGATAAGTAATAACTACAATGTCAAGCTGGCAAATAAGGCAAGTACACTAATATCATGTCACTACTAGCTAAAAAGGTAAATCAAGCAATAATATTCTCTAAGTGTACGTGACATGGCAATTACCGATGAAGATGTGTGTGAGCCGGCAAATAAGTGTAAGTGGTACATACACGTCATCGGTAATGGTGCTGGTGTCCTAACAGCATGATATCAATAATGGAATATGAATCACAATAGTATGCGATGTAGAGCAACAATAATAATGTGCGGGAGCTGAATACTAAACACAATGGTAGCTAGACTGTATCTAATGTCATAAGAGTCATACAACTACACCGCCTATAGGGCTGATCTAATAGGCTAACTACAGGTAAGGGAAACCGCATCACCTCTGAGTCGATACATATATATACATTTATAGTCGGTGATCCCGTCTCGATAATATCACATCCGATACCATATCTCTATAATCAGTTATTCCCAAATCAAGAGTGCGAATCAACATCAAATTATATCTCGTACGTAAATCCGTCGTACGGCATCCCCAAATCTGGGTACGGGTCAATATCACATTCGTCATATCATTCATCTGGTATTCTCTATATCATATATTATAATCTGGGTACTGACCTAAGTCTAGTACAAAGCTAACATCATCACTATCATCATGATCTGACTACTGATCAACAGTCTCGTATGAATCGATATCATCAGCACATATCATCTCAAGGAGTATACCTCACCCAACGCGGCCAATCATACTAATCTTGTCATATCATGTCATATCTCATAACGTAATCACATGTCGACCATTTTATATATATATCACTATTCCTATGGCATCATCATCCCAAAATCCGCTAAAGCATCAAGACGTATCTCAAATATGAATTTTACCATATCACCGATATCATAATCTCGGATCCAATATCATCGACTCATCTCAAACCCAATTATCATCCTCAAATCCGTATGTGAACACATAGTCCCATACCCACGTGAACACATATCTATATAGAATCCCATAACCACATATGAAATAAGGATGTATGCAAGAATGTATGTGTGTATATGTATGTGTAGTGCACCCACTACCCTAGGGTTTCGTAACCTTTCACCAATCCAACACACCAATATCCATCTTAACATTATCATTAATCCCAAATAACATATAATATTTGTAAGTGTGTATACGCATCTGTATACATCACCACAGACTGCGGGTGTGCTATACGCCATCCACCCGACTTCTCCCCGTAGATATAAATCTACTCACCTTGCTTATGTGTGCCGGTGCCGATGTCGCCATTTGCATCTCCACCGCTTCGACGCCACATGGGGTACCTACAAGGATATCACACGCTAAAACACAGGAAAACCATGTCGGAAACCAAAATGGTGCACACTATGCCCATAGGTAAAAACCTGTGGCCTCGCGTGCAATCACAGACAACAACCCTCTGCCGTTGGCGTTCAAACGCCACCCGACAGAAACGAATCATCGAATACCAAATCCATGCTAAAACAAGTCGTAAATCATGCGCCAACTCAAGGAAATCAACCCAGATTTTACCCTATTTGTAATCAGACAAAATTGGACATTCCAGGGGTCAAGTTTACAGGTAAAAGAGCCGTGCACCAAATTGCGGCCAGGGGGAATTTATCTACGGCCGGGGACTTGAGGTTGGGGCTAGGGTTTTGTGGGATGGTTTCTACTGGCCTGCATATCTCTATGTCAACTCAATTTTATTTTAGGGTGTCTCGGGTTGTAGCAGATTGCAGAAAGGTCACAAAGTCGAAAAAATCGCTAAAATACACTAAGTCGAAACTTTCAGGTAACTAACTGGAAATCTGGGGTATCTTGGTTAAACCGGTCTCAAACACATTTAATGAGGCTACCCTAACAATCAAAGCCATCACTTGGCCACATCTTACTCAAATTTACCTAAACCAGCACTAATCTACTTAATATCACTAAATTTCAGCTAAATAACCATGATCAAGAAAGAAAGGAGTTGGGCTGCAAGATTATACCTTAAGGGGTCCTAGGATGAAGGAGAAGAGAAGAAGAAGGAGGGCTGTTGCTGCTGTGGAGCTGCTCCATTTGCTCCAGATGTTGTTGTTGCAGCTGTTGCTGAAGCTGCTCAAGCTGCTGCTGTTTCCACTGCAGCTGATGCTGCTGTTGTTTTGAGTGTTGTGGTAGTGTTTGGGTTGTTGAAGCTGCTGTGTTGTGGTGTTGGGCTGATGTAGTTGTGTTGGTGTGTTTATGGTGTTGGGTTTCTTTTGTGGCTGCTGCAGGAGTTATGGTGTTGTGGTGGCTGATGTAGCTGCTGATGTGATGAAATTGGGGCTGATGTTGTGTATCAGTGGTTGTTTCAGCAGCGGATGTCAATTGGGTGGCTGAAGTTGTGCTGATGTGAGTGTGTAGGTATTGGGCTATGATGTTAGGGGATGGTGTATGTGTTATGATGGGGTTGCTGCTGATGTTGGCTGATGTAGCTGCTGTTCTAATGGATCAAAATGTGTTGATGATGTTTGATATGGGGATGATGGTGTTGCAGCTTGTAGCAGCAGCTATGGTGGCTGATGTGTGTGTAGGTGTGAGAGAGAGATGTGAGTGTGAGAGGGAAGCAAAGGTTTTGAAATGAAATAGGGTGTGACATTTTCTTTAAGTCACCATTATCTCTCTCTCCTAAAACATGCTAGCTTGCACAAGCCATCATGGCTCACTCTCCCCCTACACAAGTCAACCCCCATCCTAATCATCTTTAAACAAAGCTAAAGACCCTTAATTAAACACAATTAGCTTAACCAAAGGGTTAACCCATCATGGTTGGCTAAACATGGTTAACCCACCATGCTCATCTGAACATGGTAACCCTAGACTTAACCTAAGATAACATGCACAAATGTGTGCAGTCTAGATAAAATTCCAATAAAATATTCATAAAACCAGATAAAATATTTAAAAGCCGTTTTGGTAAACTTTTTACCAAAAGCCCCACATTAACCCATAATTACCATAAAACACCAACTCAGGTGTTACAATCTTCCCGCCTTAAGAAAATTCGTCCCCGAATTTACATCTAAAACCCCCAAATTGTAAAACATTCCATTAAAATGTCCAAGTCAATGGGGCTCCGAAATCATCAATACATAAAACGCATGGTATCGCAATACATGCGCATGAGTAACGAGCAGATAACTCGAAAACAAAACTCCGTCAAGCATCTCGCAATCATCGGAGTCAAGGTGAAAACACGAATGCCAAATCCAAGGCAAAACTGATATGCTATAAATCGGAACTATACATGTAAATATATGAAGAAAATGCATGCCAAAATTCTTTAAAGTCGATGTACAATGCGCATAACACTGCACAGTGGCGGACGTCTCTATAAGAAAATAGCCATATACGTATGTATTTTTTTTTTAAGTATGCACGATCCGCCATTTTGAAAACAATTTAGAAGGGTTTCCTCATTTTACATGTTTCGTGTCATATCGGACATGTATGTAAATAATGAGACTATAGCTCGCTTTTGGAAATCCCTTGAAATCTATCAATACATGCAAAACAAACTCAGGTACTGTCATCTGACTAGTCTCGCTCAGTACGAAAACAATGATGAAACCTCACAAAAACGTACTGCTCCATAAGAAATCAATCCCAACATGTGCATATGAATACTACGTGCGTCTGGTGCGCACGGAAATCAAAATCCATGAATGTGCCATATATGCGCACGGAAACAACATCAAGCTGCAACGGGTGTGCACGAAGCATCTGTCAAGGGCAACGTGTGTGCCTGACAGCAAAAACAGGTGCATCTGATATGCACGAAGAATCTTGATTTAGTGCATCTGGTGTGCACCAAAATCGTACCACATAACATGCGCCCAACATGCGCGAAAATCCAAATCAGGTGCATCCATCATGAACGAATTCATGAAATCCAATATCAAGTGCCGAACTTGCACAAAATCCAAATCGTGTGCGTACATACGCACGAAATCAACTCCACTGTATAAAACCCATGAAATCATAAACATGTGAAACCAAGGCACGAAAACGATATCAAGTGCAACAACTGTGCAAAGATCGTAAATTCTCAATCATCAAAATCAAATCATGCGAATAAATCGCCCAACAATACCGAAATCAAGTATGGCGGAATAGTTCCGCCCAAGCGCATCCTCCACGAATCTCTGGCCAACTGTCGTGATTGCTCATAGCATGTCTCGTCGACGATCATGAACTCTGGCCTACTGGTGTGCGTAACATGGCCACTCCTGGGTCCAAGTCTTCTCTGTGGATTACCAACCTCACGATCCATCGGCTCATCGGCCCTGTCAGGTGTGCTAACGGGGACGATTCCGTTCTGGCACTTCTCTGGTCATCTCTCGGTCAATCATCACGACCACTCGAAAAGTAGCATGTCACTGGCGTCGGCATCTGGCTCTCTGAATGCACATGATACATCTGATCTTGGGTGCAAGTATCATTGCAGCAGTATCCTGGAAGGAATCCTGCTCAAGGTTTCTTCCAAGTCTCATCTCTGCCAACAGCCGGAAAGTCATCGTCCTTTACTATATCTGCTTCTTGCTCCGGAACGGTTGCATGCTCATCGCGACTCCTTCTGGAAGGTATATCCCAGTACAATGCCTCAGCATGCGTATCGCATCTTTGGTCTCGGCGGAGTGGAACGTCATCATATCCAGATCTTGTACAAACCTCTTACCCTTTTCTCTAATGTCGACTTCTTCGGACTTGTCTCGTCGTGGCTGCATGGACTGAGCTCCAACGGCTATCCTCGTATCTGGAGTCTCCTAAGAAGTGCATCTCACTATCTAGCATCCGAATTAAGTCGATCCATCCGATCGATTTGTCAAGACCTCATAATCCCCCAAGAGCTCAACATCTTAGGTACAGTATAATAGTATCGAGTATATACCACAGCATCGGTGGTCCAGCCGTAGAAGGGCAAACCCAAGCCTCACTAAAGGCGCCGCAGAACTGCCGCAAACCCTAAGGTTCAAAGGCTTTCACACGGTCATTAAGTCGAGTTAGGGTTTCATTCTTCTAGAGGGACCATAGAATTGCCTGCATGTCTTCCCAAATGCTTTAAACCTGGAATAATAGGGTTTCTGACATTCGATCGTCTCTGTCGACTCTCAACATCTCCGCGTGAAGTCGTCTCTAGCTGGAATCAATCTATCTGATGACCTCACATCGGGGTAGCGAACGATCCACATGTCCTAGTCATTCATCCTTGGTGACTAGCGGCCTTCTATCATCTCTTAGTACAACTCGTACTGCAATAGCTCCAACATCTGTGGCGATATCTCGTCGTTCACAGCAATACTGGCTCACTCGCATGCATGCTGAACAATGCCTCGATCATCACAAATAAACCATACATCAACGGTCATCAAAATCTGGCTGGCCTCTGTCAGTGGCTCAATCCTCTGGTGCTGATCGGCACGTCCGAGCAATCTCATACAGCGACCCATCCAACGCTCGTGGCGCGAAAACAATCAAAAGACACATCTCTACAATCGTGTGTCGCCGGAATTACCCCCCGGTCAGTCCTCGTTCGTAACGAGCTCATGCTGACCGCAACTCTAGCCGTAGCTCTCCCCTGCCCGTAATCGTGGCAGTAAAACATAACGGGTACCGATGAGGCTAGATCAGGAATGAATATGATACTGAACAAAGAAATGTACATCCTAAGGCTTCTTAAGTGGAGTGGCATGTCGTAAATATGCTGCGGAACATACCCACGGTACGTCACTCTACATTAGTCACCTATTCCATCAACCAAGGGTCATCTTACGCTCCGAAGGTAAAACCTAACGCTCTGATACCAACTTTGTCACGTCCCGAAATTACGGAATATGACCGGCACTTAGACTACGAACGTCTCGAGGCGTACGTACTCTAAGTAAGCCGAACCCAGAAATCCAAACCAAGAAAAGTAATAGAGTGTATGAAAACTACTATAAGTCAACCAGCTAGCAATATAATATACAATGCATAAAGGCGAGGATCACAACAGAGAAGGAAACTCAAACAGCAAGAAATCCACATAAATATAACGCGCGACTCTAAGGTTGAAAGAATAAACATCACTGGTCTCTATCTCATTTAAGTACATGTTTAGTTGATGGAACTTCTCTATACAACTGAAATATAATATACAATGTATAATGATGGGTACGATACAAATAACCCACCTACTAGCAACTCACCCGAAAGAAGTAGTGCCCGCAAAGCCGTAATGAAACCTGTACGGCAACACCTGCAAGAAACTGGGGCACAACGGGGGTGAGTTGCCAACTCGTGGGTAGAAAAAGATCTACGAAAAAAATCGAATGTATGACGCAATCCTAGGTCATACGATCATAATATATAATCCTCAAATATATAACCAGCAGTCTATAACAATGACTAAGGTAAATATCTAACCCAAGTGCAATCCCATATGCCCGTGTCTGTGCCTCAGGTTGCAATATATCATATGGATGATGTATGAATGCATGAAACCGAATGCATATTCAGAAGAAAACTGCTTTCATAAATTTGTGAGATTTCTGTATTTTTAAAATGAGGTATCATAAATGAAATCAGCATAAACAGTGCCTAGCATCGGCACAAAACATAAATCCCAATATCTCGATATCTCTGTGTCATAATCTCTGTACCTCAATATCTCAGAATCTCAATGTCTCAATCACAATATCTAGGGCGCCGTCAGTCCAGACTGGCCCCTACCATCCATCTCATTACCACGACGGTATCCTCCGGATATCCGACGCGTCGGGTAATATCACCAGTCGGTCGTGCTCCCCTGCCAGGCTCAACGCCATCTCCTGCGATCTTCTTGCCCCGGGGTACCTCACCGGGCCCACCATGTACCCGAAACGGTTCATCCGCCTCCTAGAATCGGGTCTCGAAATCCATCAGCAAACTCATGGTGGACGACTCATACATCATGGGAAAAACCGCACTTTTTATTTAAAAGAGAGAAAGCAGTTTATATAAGTTTTGCTGTTTTTCCCCCAAATCCAGAAAATATCATGGAGATCCGAATCATCAATAGCATGTAAAATCATGAATGTAAGCATGAGAATCCATGAATGCGGCATATAATGACTAACAGTGTGAATGAATGACAAGTAATAACTACAATGTCAAGCTGGCATATAAGGCAAGTACACTAATATCATGTCACTACTAGCTAAAAAGCTAAATCAAGCAATAATATTCTCTAAGTGTACGTGACATGACAATTACCGATGAAGATGTGTGTGAGCCGGCAAATAAGTGTACGTGGTACATACGCGTCATCGGTAATGGTGCTGGTGTCCTAACAGCATGATATCAATAATGGAATATGAATCACAAGAGTATGCGATGCAGAGCAACAATAATAATGTGCGGGAGCTGAATACTAAACACAATGGTAGCTAGAGTGTATCTAATGTCATAAGAGTCATACAGCTACACCGCCTATAGGGCTGATCTAATAGGCTGACTACAGGTAAGGGAAACCACATCACCTCTGACTCGATACATATATATACATTTATAGTCGGTGATCCCATCTCGATAATATCACATCCGATACCACATCTCTATAATCAGTTATTCCCAAATCAAGAGTGCGGATCAACATCAAATTATACCTCGTACGTAAATCCGTCGTACGGCATCCCCAAATCGGGGTACGGGTCAATATCACATTCGTCATAGCATTCATCTGGTATTCTCTATATCAAATATCATAATCTGGGTACTGACCTACGTCTAGTACAAAGCTAACATCATCACTATCATCATAATCTGACTACTGATAATCAGTCTCGTATGAATCGATATAATCAGCACATATCATATCAAGGAGTATACCTCACCCAAGGCGACCTATCATACTAATCTTGTCATATCATGTCATATCTCGTAACGTAATCACATGTCGACCATTTTATATATATATCACTATTCCTATGGCATCATCATCCCAAAATCCGCTAAAGCATCAAGACGTATCTCAAATATGAATTTTACCATATCTCCGATATCATAATCTCGGATCAAATATCATCGACTCATCTCAAACCCAAGTATCATCCTCAAATCCATATGTGAACACATAGTCCCATACCCATGTGAACACATATCTATATAGAATCCCATAACCACATATGAAATAAGGATGTATGCAAGAATGTATGCGTGTATATGTATGTGTAGTGTACCCACTACCCTAGGGTTTCGTAACCTTTCACCAATCCAACACACCAATATCCATCTTAACATTATCATTAATCCCAAATAACATATAATATTTGTAAGTGTGTATACGCATCCGTATACATCACCACAGACTGCGGGGGTTCTATACGCCATCCACCCGACTTCTCCCCGTAGATATAAATCTACTCACCTTGCTTATGTGTGCCGGTGCCGATGTCGCCATTTGCATCTCCACCGCTTCGACGCCACGTGGGGTACCTACAAGGATATCACATGCTAAAACACATGAAAACCATGTCGGAAACCAAAATGGTGCACGCTACGCCCATAGGTAAAAACCTGTGGCCTCACGTGCAATCACAGACAACAACCCTCTGCCGTTGGCGTTCAAACGCCACGCGACAGAGACGAATCATCGAATACCAAATCCATGCTAAAACAAGTCGTAAATCATGCGCCAACTCAAGTAAATCAACCCAGATTCTACCCTGTTTGGAATCAGACAAAATTGGACATTCCAGGGGTCAAGTTTACAGGTAAAAGAGCCGTGCATCAAAAACGAGGGGGTTTCCCTCTGCTCTGGCCGCAAATTGCAGCCAGGGGGAATTTATCTACGGCCGGGGACTTGAGGTTGGGGCTAGGGTGTTGTGGGATGGTTTCTACTGGCCTGCATATCTTTATGTCAACTCAATTTTATTTTAGGGTGTCTCGGGTTGTAGCAGATTCCAGAAAGGTCACAAAGTCGAAAAAATCGCTAAAATACGCCAAGTCGAAACTTTCCGGTAACTAACTGGAAATCTGGGGTATCTTGGTTAAACCGGTCTCAAACACATCTAATGAGGCTACCCTAACAATCAAATCCATCACTTGGCCACATCTCACTCAAATTTACATAAACTAGCACTAATCTACTTAATAACACTAAATTTCAGCTAAATAACCATGATCAAGCAAGAAAGGAGTTGGGCTGCGAGATTATACCTTAAGGGGTCCTAGGATGAAGGAGAAGAGAAGAAGGAGGAGGGCTGTTGCTGCTGTGGAGCTGCTCCATTTGCTCCAGATGTTCTTGTTGCAGCTGTTGCTGAAGCTGCTCAAGCTGCTGCTGTTTCCACTGCAGCTGATGCTGCTGTTGTTTTGGCTGTTGTGGTAGTGTTGGGGTTGTTGAAGCTGCTGTGTTGTGGTGTTGTGCTGATGTAGTTGTGTTGGTGTGTTTATGGTGTTGGGTTACTTTTGTGGCTGCTGCAGGAGTTATGGTGTTGTGGTGGCTGATGTAGCTGCTGATGTGATGAAATTGGGGCTGATGTTGTGTAAGCTGTTTCAGCAGCTAATGTCAATTGGGTGGCTGAAGTTGTGCTGATGTGAGTGTGTGGATATTGGGCTATAGTGTTAGGGGCTGGTGTGTGTGTTATGATGGGGTTGCTGCTGATGTTGGCTGATGTAGCTGCTGTTCTAATGGCTGAAAATGTGCTGATGATGTTTGATATGGGGCTGATGGTGTTGCAGCTTGTAGCAGCAGCTATGGTGGATGATGTGTGTGTAGATGTGAGAGAGAGATGTGAGTGTGAGAGGGAAGCAAAGGTTTTGAAATGAAATGGGGTGTGACATTTGCTTTAAGCCACCATTATCTCTCTCTCCTAAAACATGCTAGCTTGCACAAGCCATCATGGCTCACTCTCCCCCTACACAAGTCAACCCCCATCCTAATCATCTTTAAACAAAGCTAAAGACCCTTAATTAAACACAATTAGCTTAACCAAAGGGTTAACCAATCATGGTTGGCTAAACATGGTTAACCCACCATGCTCATCTGAACATGGTAATCCTAGACTTAACCCAAGATAACATGCAAAAGTGTGTGCAGTCCAGATAAAATTCCAATAAAATATTCGTAAAACTAGATAAAATATTTAAAAGCCGTTTTGGTAAACTTTTTACCAAAAAACCCACATTAACCCACAATTACCATAAAACACCAACTCAGGTGTTACATTTATCACTGTTGGTACGTGTTGCATGCTCCCACAACTCTTGTGAGGCGGCGGAAGCGATAAACGAAAATTTTCTTTGCATACAACAAGCACTTTTCAAAAGATCTTGTCTAAACCATAACCAGAAAACCCTAACTAGAGATCTTATCTACTATGTTACGGATTATACCTTGATGATACGGTCCTTCGGGTCTTCTCATTGGTGCAACTCCTTTGCTCTTTGCCTTCTCTTTCGATGAAATCCTTAGCTCCTTTGGATGTTGTCAATGTCCTCGATCTCCGGCCACCTCAAGACCTAGATGATCCACGCGAGAGTTGTCGTGCAAGCTAAAACCCTTCTCAAGAGCTAAACCTAAAGATCAAGTTTGCTAAAAATGGTCACTAGGATGATGTAGAGATTAGTGTATTGGATTATCTTTGATCCTTGGCTTTTGATTCACATCTCATGTGAGTGTTAAAACAAGGAAGAAGAAGGAGGAGAGAAGAAGGAGAGAGAAAGTGTTTTTCATAATGAGAAGAAAATAAAGCAAGATGAAGGATATGGCACAAATGAAATAATTGAAGCATGCATTATAAAATTAGCACCATGCTTCAATAGTAACTCCAAAACAATAAAATATAATACAAGCCATTCTTACAACCATGCTTAGAATTTCTTAATTTCCACCTCATTTATTCATTTTCACAAAATAAATAATGTATTATGAGGTGGCATCTTCTAGAAGGTATTCTTGTAACAATTACAAGAATACCCCTCCTCCGTATACCGTATACCCGTATCCGAATTCCGAAAAATACGAATACCAATAATCCAATAATATAATACCGGTATCCGGCTTAAACCAAACCCTACCAGTATTATCGTTCCGATTATTATTCCTGTAACTATTACACGAACATAATCGAAACCCTGCCGCAACACCTTACGGCTGCCGTAACAACTTATGGCCTCTACATCTTTCGCCTGAATGAGGGAACCCTCTGTGTGGGACTCTAAAGACTCGAAAGTACGCTGGTAGTGGATTTAACCACAAGCACGCCAGCGGCACTAGCTGTGCGTAACGGCTACCCAGGTACATGACGAAAAGGTGGCCGACGAACGAACTCATCACAACCCCAACGAGCCTGCAAGCAACACTTATCGTACAGTCCGGTCTGTTCGTCTGATACGTCGCATATGAAGTCTAGGGGTGGTATATGTCAGACCCCAGTAACTTTATAAGTCATGCTGATTTGAGGCTCATAACAGGTCAAGAAACTATTGATAACACTTATCAGTAGATCTCCATATCAGCCCTAACCAGGGACTTCCAGTTATTGCCAATCGAGTATAGCGCAACATCAACCCCCAATACCGGGAGAGACGAAACCCCTCCTATCGCTCATTGCCTCCATGCGACTCAGGACTGTACCCAAAATCCACCTGTTTGCACGACTCCTCTTGAGCGTGGTAGGGCGGAAATCAAAGCACAGTGGGAGTCGCATAAGACTCTATGACGATCTCGGGTCTACAGACAAACCTGTACCAGTTTCACCAGAGGACTGCTATCTGACAATAGGTATACTACCACATAGGAGTCCTCGGTGAGTCGTGTTGTAAGTCGATGTACAACACCACACGACTTGCGAGGAGGCGGAATAATAAAAAACGATCTTGTTCTTTGTGTAAACATCGACTAACCGATAATCTTTGCTAAACTATAACTAACAAGAAACATAGAAGTTATGAACTACTATGATAAGTGATTATACCTAATGAACCGTATCCTTCTCCTTTTCGTTATCCACGTCCTTCTCGGCCTCCTCCACGTAATAGATGATCCACCCGAGAGCTATACTCCAAGCTTCACCTCTAACTTGAGGTAACTAGGTTTATTAAAGTGCTAATCTAAGTAACCTAGGTGATATAGAGAAGTGTTATGGATTAAATAGTCTTTACTAATCCTTGGTCTCAACACATGAGAGGGGAGGATTAGGGTTTGAAGAGAGAGAGCTTGAGGAGAGAGAAGGTGAGAATGATAATCAATTGAAATTGTTTCTCACTTCTAATATATCATGAAGCATATAAAATATCAAATAATATAAATCAAATGATTTATCATCATGCTTCATTTAATATGTGCAATGAATCATCAAGTGAGTCATTAAGCAATAAATGCTTCATTAACTCACTTGAATGATTCATCTCATGAGTCACAAAATCAATTAATGCTAATGCCACCTTAACCCTCAAGTCACCATCCTTCTAGAAGCTTCCTGCGAAATTACGAGAACGCCCCTCCTATCCGTGAAAACACGGAAAAACTTTAGACTGTATAAATCCAATAACCCGATACTAGAAACTGGCTTAAAACAAAGCCGGCTAGTAAAAACTGTCCGAATGTCGTACGTGCGTAATCACACGTATGCGTCCGAACCCTTGTCGTAAAACCATACGACCTCTATATCGTTTCGCCAGGAGCAGAGAAACTCTCTGTGTGGGACTCTAAAGACTTGACTACTACGCTGGCAGTGGGTTTAACCACAGACTGCAAGCGGCACTAGCTGTACGTAATGGTCCCCAGGTAGATGTCGATAAGAAGGCCAATGAGGAAACCCATCCGAACTCCTACTGAGTCTGATGTGACAATCTCCGTACAGTCCGGTCTGTTCGTCTAAGACTATCTCATATCGGGCCTAGGGGGTGGCAAGCGTCAGTCCCCTAATAGAGGTATAAGTCGTGTCGGAGCATAGCCCATTACACCCTGAGAAACAACTGGAACCTACCAGTAAATCTCGCTTGCCCTGGCAAGGGACTTTGCATAATGGCTCTCTGACACAACGCGATATCAACTCCCAATACTGGGAGAGACGAATCCTGTCTAACCGCCACTGGCTCCAAGTTCTCGTGACTGCACCCAACTACTACCTGTTTGCACGACTCTTTTGAGCCGTGGTAGGGTAGCAATCTAAGAACAGTGGGACACACTCGAGGAGAAGTAGTAGTGTCAAGTTTGCGGACTATGCTGTACTCATATCACCTGGGAACTGTTAACTGACGACGGGTATAATACCAACCAACAGTTCCCCGTGAGTCCTGTCCGGTGTACCCGTAACCCAACGAGCACCTGTATACTATCTCCCGTACGACGTACTGACGGCTGTGGGACAGACCATCTCCCCAACTGGGATGAGAAGCGTACACACTAGTCTACTCCGGAGTATCGATGCCCTGTCTCGATAATCCTACGACTAGGGACCTGAAAAAGGATGTGCTTGTAGACTACCCAGCCCCCACTAGTGTGACTGCCATCACAACGCTGGTAGTCAAGCAAAATCCTAAGAGCTCTATCAATACGTATACTCACATATTAAGATAGATAAAACCAAGTAGCATACTACCATGTTTAGCAAGACTGTTATATAACTGTGAATATCCCAAGCTTCCATTAAGTAATATACAAACTAGTATGATACAATAATGGCCCCTAGGGCATATACACTAACAATCTCCCACTTGCACTAGGGCCATGTACTGGCATATCGAAGACCGATGATCTCGAGTAGCCTCTCGAACTGAATCTGAGGTAGGGCCTTTGTGAATGGATCAACAATGTTCTCTTCAGTAGCAACTCTCCAGACCTCGATCTTCCGACGATCAATGATCTCCCTGATCTGGTGATACCGCCTTAAGATGTGTCTGGACTTCTGATGGGACCTTGGTTCCTTCGCTAAAGCTATTGCTCCGTTGTTGTCGCAATACAGAGGTATTGGATCAACAATGGTAGGAACCACCTAAAGTTCTTTTAGGAACTTCTTCATCCAGACCACTTCTTTTGCGGCATCGCAAGCAGCAATATACTCTGCTTCAATCATCGAGTCAGCAACGGTGTCCTGCTTGGAACTCTTCCAGCACGCCGCCCCTCTATTGAGGGTATAGACATAACCTGACATGGACTTGGAATCGTCCTTATCACTCTGGAAGCCGGAATCAGCAAAGGCCTCCATCTTGAGGTCTTTTCCGCCGTAAACCAAGAACATCTCCTTAGTCCTCCTCAGGTACTTGAGAATGTTCTTTACTGCTATCCAGTGCTTCTCCCCTGGGTCCGACTGATACCGGCTTACCACGCTCAGTGCATAAGCTGCATCTGGTCTGGTGCACAACATCGCATACATTATAGAGCCTACCGCAGAAGCATAGGGTATAATAGACATGCGTTCCCTTTCCAAATCAGTCTTGGGAGACATCTCTTTGGATAGGGTGATTCCGTGACAAGCCGGTAGATTACCGTGCTTAGAATCTTCCATACTGAATCTTTTCACTATAGTGTTGATATACCTGGACTGCGAAAGTCCCAACATCCTCTTGGATCTATCACGATAGATCCGGATCCCCAGAATGTAAGAGGCATCACCCAGGTCTTTCATGGAGGACCTGTGTGACAAGAATCCTTTGACAGATTGTAGCATAAGAATGTCATTTCCTATCAATAGAATGTCATCCACGTACAAGATGAGGAATACGACAGTTCGTGCTACAAATTTACTATATATGCATGGTTCATCAGGATTTTTACTAAAGTCATATTCTTTGACCGTTTCATCAAAACAGATGTTCTAACTCCGCGATGCCTGCTTTAGTCCATAAATGGGCTTAAGCAACTTGCATACTTTCCCGCTGCTCCCACTCTGATTGAAACCCTCTGGCTGATCCATATAGACTCACTCTTCTAAATTTCCATTCAGAAAAGCCGTCTTTACGTCCATCTGCCAGATTTCATAATCATGGAAGGCAGCAATAGCAAGAAGGACCCGAATGGATTTGAGCATATCCACTGGAGAAAAAGTTTCGTCATAGTCCAAACCTGGTCTTTGACGAAAACCCTTTGCAACAAGTCTAGCCTTATAGGTTTCCACCTGTCCATCTACACCAATCTTTTTCTTGAAGATCCATTTGCATCCTATGGGTTTTACCCCATCTGGAGCAAAGTCCAAAGTCCATACTTTGTTGGTGCACATGGACTCCATTTCGGTGCGCATTGCATCTAGCCATCGTACCGAGTCGCCGCTCTGGATGGCCTGCTGGAAGCTAGTAGGTTCATCATCATCTATGATGCAATCCTCTCTATCCCCATATATGAGAAAACCGTAGTATCTCTCAGGCGGATGAGTCGGCCTACTACTCCTGCGGAGGGGTGCGGGAATGTCCTGTTCTTCTTGAACTACCGGTTCCACCAAACTTTCAGTAGTAGTTTATGGTTCTGGAATTTCTTCCAGTTCTATTTCGCTCCCACTTATTTCCTTTTCTAAAAACTGATATTCTAGAAAATGGGCATTACGAGAAACAAAAACCTTTTGTTCCTCTGCGTAATAGAATAGATACCCCTTGGAGTTCTTTGGATATCCCACAAACTTAGACTGTACTGATCGTGCCTCGAGCTTGTCCATATGCTGCTTTTTAACAAAAGCTGGACATTCCCATATCTTCAGATACTGAAGATAGGGTTTCTTTCCACTCTACATCTGATATGGCGTGGTAGGCACAGTCTTGGTAGGAACCATGTTCAAAAGATATGCTGCTGATTCTAGCGCATAACCCCAGAAAGATCGCTGTAACTCAACATTACTCATCATGGAACGTACCATATCCAATAGGGTTCGATTCCGTCTCTCCGATAAACCGTTATGCTGTGGAGTGTATGGAGGAGTAAGCTGAGAGAGAATTTCTTTCTCTTTTAGGTAACCTAGGAACTCGGCACTCAAGTATTCACCACCTCGATCAGATCTTAGTGTCTTGATACTTTTGCCGGTTTGGTTTTCTACTTCATTCTTATACTCTTAGAATTTCTCAAAAGCCTCGGATTTATGTTTCATCAGATAAATGAATCCGTACCTTGAGTAATCTTCCGTGAAAGTAATGAAATAGGAAAAACCACCTCTTGCATGTGTAGACATTGGACCACATACATCGTTGTGTATGAGTCCTAAGAGCTCGCTCGCTCTTACTCCATGTCCAGTAAATAGAGTCTTTGTCATCTTTCCTTTGAGACAAGATTGACAAGTGTCATAAGTTTGATATTCGGATGAGTCCAAATATCCTTCTCTATGTAACTTAGTCAACCTTCTCTCATTGATGTGACCCAGTCTACAATGCCATAAAAAAGCTTTAATTAAATCTGTAGACTTTCTTTTTAGTGTGTTCTGGACATTGAAAATTTGGAGTTGGTTTAACACATATATACCGTTTTCCAGTGTACCGGACCCAATCAAACTATGATTAAGGTGGATGTTAACAACACCACTTCCATAAGTGAAATCATAACCTTTATTTGATAACAAGGAAACATATATGATATTACACGTTATGCTGGGTACACAAAAACAGTTATGTAAAACCAAAATGTGTCCACTCGTCAATCCCAGGTGATAATCCCCTACGGACACAGCTCCCACGCTAGCTCCGTTAGAACCCATTGTTGGAGATAGTGCCCTCAGAGTCAATTATTGGATCGCAGTTACGTGATTGCAATGATTGCGGAGGACCTATACCGGTAGGACAGTCTTACTCGAGATGATAGTATACTATCTGGTTTGCCTTTATCAGTCGTATACATGTTCAAGTGACTGATTAAATGTTACACATTGATAGAGCCCTTAGGATATTGCTTTACTACCAACAGTATGATGGCGATCAAATACGTGAGAGTTTGGTGGTTTATATGCATATCCTTAATTGTAGTCCCTAGTCGTGGGAGTTTCGAGACAGGGCATCGATACTCCGGAGTAGACTAGTGTGTACAGTCGAGACCCCGACGAGGGGCGGTGGCCGGTCTCACAAGCCACTGGTGTCAGTTGGATCACCTAAGATGTATACAGGTGCTCATTGGGTTATGAGTACACCGGACAGGACTCGCCGGGAACCTGCTAGTTGGTATTATACATATCGTCAGATAGCAGTTCCCTGGTGACATGTGTACAGGTTAGTTCATCGACCTGAGGTCGTCATTTGTCTCGTGTGAGTTCCCACTGTGCTTCGATTTCTACCCTACCACGGCTCAAAGGAGTCGTGCAAACAGGTAGTTTTTGGGTACAGTCCCGAGCCATATGGAGGCACGTGAGCGGATCGGCAGGGGATTCGTCTCTCCCGGTATTGGGGGCGAGGTCGTGCTGTGTCTAGGAGAGCGATTACACAAAGCCCATGGCCATGGTAGGAGATTTACTGGTAGGTACTCCAGTAGTATCTCAGGGTGTTATTGGGTTACACTTCGACACGACTTATACAGCTATTGGGGATCTGACGTTACTAGCCCCCTAGGCAGATATGCGATACTCATAGACGAACGGACCGGACTGTATATACATTGTTACTGTTAGGCTCAGTAGGGTTTCTGGATGAGTTCGCTCATCGGCCTCCCTTGAGGTCAGTCCATGGGCTGCCGTTACGCATAGCTAGTGCAGCAGACGGTTTGTGGTTAAACCCACTGCCAGGGTACTGAAGAGTCAATAGAGTCCCCCACAGACAGTTTCCCAAGTTCGGGCGAAACGTTGTAGAGGCCGTATGGTTTTATGGCAGGGTTCGGAAAATGCACGTGCGTTTACGCACGTGTTATTTTTCGGGCTGATGATATTGGTCGGCTTTGGTTTAAGCCGTATCCGAGTATTGTATTGAGTAGATATAATATCTTTGTCTCAGTTGCATTTGTATTCGGTCGTAATACAAATGCGGGTATATTTATACAGTTAGGGGGTTATCCTGAAAGTCGTTTCAGGATCGCTTTTGGATGTTTCCAGTTTCCTGTTTTCTATCTGTCGTCTTTTAACATTCGGTTAAAGACGGATTTATCTTTTCTTGGATGAGGGTGAGTCATGCTTCTAGAAGGTTCTAGAAAGGGTGACTTGGCATGGTGAGTCATTAGTGCATTAATGGAGCCATTAATGCAATGGTGACTAGGTTAATGAATCACCATTTGCATTAATGAGGTTTTGTTTGCATGAAGGATATTTGTGGTTGATCTTTTCTCTTGTGGTCACTCTCCCCTCTCCTACACTTACCTCCCTCCATCTATATATGGCCGGACCCTTCCCTCTTTCATTTGCTTGCTTGATTCATTTGTTAAAAAGATTATGATAGATTTTGGGGTGTATGGAATTTCACAGCTCATTTCATTCCATCACCCGATTCCCATGGCAACTTCATTAACCGATCGTCCACGGATTTGGACGAAGTGAGACAAAGTCATCTACTCATTCTCTACATCATTCTTGGTCGTCTCTTTTAGCAAACTTGACGACCGAGTTGCCTCGAGTCAGAGGCGGGAGCCCGTTTACAGAATCAGTGACGTGGTGCCACCTGGACGAGCAGATCGGAGATCGACGAGATCAAAGCTGCCGCAACGGAGCGTGGGATGATGGTTAAAGAATGAAGGACTCGGATCGTTCGGTATAACCTTTCTACACTCCTTAGAGTTTGTTAGTTTAGCAATAATGGTAGATCCGGGTTAAAGTATACGTTCGCGCCAGTTAAAAAGTTTTTGTTCCGCATTTGGCATCTGTAGACGGCCCGGGCGCTACCGTAGACATACAGTGGTATCAGAGCCTCACCATTTTTCTATACTAACTTGTGCTAACGCGTTTAAAATATCGATCGAACCGGAAATAAAAAACTGCAAATTTCAAGTTCACAGTTTCTGTAGATTTTAAATGATGTCCTAAAATTATTCTACATATCTCAGAAAACTGTGCAGGGTATTTTAAGAATACCGTACAAATTTGGGCACATGAATCGACAAGACTGCCGCGGAATCGTGACCAAACCCATGGTTTGGCCGCGAATCCGCAGCCGTTCTGAGTGATCATGCCCCCAAACTTGCACAGTGTAATCTTCTGTAGGAATTGGGGTTTTTGGTACATATCTTTTGGGCCCAGATTTTGTTACTGTTCACCAGTTGTTCGTGGGGCCCACTTTGTGATATTTAGTCGATCGAAATTTAAACATGTTAGTTTACAGTGCTTACATTATATCTCCGACCGGGAATGTCATTTGATCGGTAAACCGCGTCTGATTGCTATAGTTCTTTTAGACGGGTTTGCGAACGTGACATTCGCGTTGATGTTCTGTGTTGTGCTGTGATGTTGCGGTTTTGTCGTGGTGGATAGCAGTGTGCAATGGTAGTGCAGTTTGGATTTATTTGTATATTTGATATTGCGGAGCGAGCGTCCAACTTGTGGACTGCCGTCACTGCCTGTTGTATAATATTCTTTTGGGGCATGACCAGGTTGCGGTCGATGTACCTGTTGTTCTATTTTTCATTACTGTACTAGGTTTTGCCCTGTGACGGAGTGCACGGATAGCCGGGTTCTGGAGGCAATGGGTCCGCATCTCATGGCTTTGAGAGGCAGAGGGGCCTCACTCTAGAATTGGCAGACTATTCGCCGCACTTGTAGGGGGTACAGGTTGACCCAAGGAGGGGTGCCCAAGTTTACCGGATTCCGTGAAGTGCTGGGTGGTCCATTCACTTTGCTGTAGGGGGCTGCCTCGCTTCAGGTTTTGGCGGGTAACTTGCCGCACCCGTAGGGGTCTAGGTTTCATTGCACAGGCTATCCACACGACAGGGGAACGTCGGGTTTCAGCAGCGGCTCTGTGAAACTCGGGGATCCCAGTTTATCTGTATTGTTCTGTGATGCTTATTACTTTTCTGTAATGTTGCATATTATCACACCTGGAGCGATTATTGTATATTGGTTTATATACTATTAGATGTTGTATATGTTTTACACCCGCGCTAGTCCAGTCCCCGCTCTGTCGTTAGTTAAGTAACCTAACGGGTGATGACGGGACCCAGTGACGAATGCGGATGGCATATACGTACATTTTATTTTCGTTCTTTTCTGGTGTGATCGATTGATGGGACTGCGTTGATTCTGATCAATGCAAAGTAAAACAAACCTGTTTGCAGTTGTTGGAACAAATTTAAAAAGTGTTGTTGCAAAGACATTTCCTTTTGTTTTGCATAGAGGTATTCAGTGGAATATCCTGCACCTCATTCGACGGGGCAAGGGTCGATATCCCTTCACCGGGACTGACCCCTTGGGCAGAAGTTTGCGTCAGGGTAATAACTTCACTATAGTCGATTACAAGTTTCTTTGCATAGCGGTATTCAGTGGAATATCCTGCACCTCATTCCACGAGGAAAGAGCCGAGATCCCTTTACCGGGAGTGACCTCTTTAGCAAAAGGTTTTCGCCACTATATTTTAAAAAGCTATCAGGTTCCTTCAGCGATATCAAGTTCACTACGTTAAAGGTTTTTCGCCAAAAACCAGCCGTAGCCCTCCGTCACTTCTTTTGGGTATTCGGTAGTATTCATGCTATGTATTTTGACCAACGCCAAGGCATAGTGTTTGGTAGCTACTGGGATTGTTGGATATATGTATGCCCTAGAGGCCATTATGTGATAGTGGATGTATCTATACATGTATATATATATATATTCAGTTTGCATTCTTGCTCGACATGATAGTATGCTATCTGGTTATTCTTTATCTGACATGTTGATTTGATCATGCTTTTATTCATTCATACATGCTGATAAAGCCCCAAGGATATCTGCTTGACTACTCTGATTATGATAGAGATCATACTAGTGGGACGTTTGTAGTCTATAAGCATATCCTAAAATGTCCCTAGTCGGAGGTGTATCAAGACGGGGCATCGATATACCAGAGTAGACTAGCGTATATGATACTAGACCCATGTGATGGGCGATGGATGTTCCCACATTCATCGATGTTTGACATCAAGATCATATACGGGTGCTCAGTGCTGACTGGGTACACTGGACGGACTCACCGAGAACTCCTATATGGAATTATATCTATCGTCGGATAGCAGTTCTCAGGTGACACTAGTACAGGTTAGTCTGTAGACCCGAGATCGTCATGGAGTGTTGTATGTTCTCCCACTGTACTTTGATTGCCACCCTACCACGGCTCTACTGAGTCGTGCAAACAGGTGGCCGTTGGGTACAGTCCTGAGACACACGAAGGCAATGAGCGATAGGAGGGGTTTCGTCTCTCCCGGTATTGGGAGTTGATGCTGTGCTATGCTCGACTGGTTATAACAGCAAGTCCCTGGCCAGGGCTGCAGAGATTTGCTGATAAGTGTTATCAGTAGTTTCTCGATCTGTTATAGACCGTTCACCGACACGACTTATTGAGTTATTAGGGTCGACGTGACCATCCCTAGGCTCAATATGCAGCATATCTGACGAAGAGACCGGACTGTACGGTAGTGTTGCCGGATGGCTCGACGGGAGTTGTAGCAGGTTTGCTTGTTGTCTTCTGATCGCTCAATACCCGGGTGGCCGTTACGTTTAGCGGACCGCTTGCGGCTTGAGGGTACTTGATATGATCATTACCCTCTGCCGGCGTATTGACGAGTCTTAGAGTCCCACAGAGGAGTTACCCAGTCCAGGCGAAACGTTGTGGTGTGCATATGCGATATGCGCATGCACCCGATTGAAATGTGCGTATATGATACCAAACATTGATCGGGTGAACTGCTTTTGGTGGGGTCATATGAGATATGACCGGATTGATAAATCAAGTGTTGATTTATCATTTAACCATTAGTTTTCTCACTTAAAACCTTTCTAGGGTTTGATGGATGTATGCATGCATGCATGTGTTTCTTTCTTCTTTTCTAGTTTCATGCACATGTAGATGTGCATACATGTACACATACATACATCAAACCATCATGGTTGATTATATATGGAAATGGTGGCAATATAAGACTCACACCATTGATTATTTAATGGATTATTATTTGATTATGGATTTAAAAGAAAATGAAAAGGAAAGGATAATTATGCTAGTTTCTACATGCTTCTTCTAACCTAACCATGCTCACCTACGACTAAACCATGGTTATCCTTTCCTTTATCATTCTAAACCCAAGTTAAATTAATCATCTATCATTTAATCATGGTTGGAGTCAAGAAGGAATAAATATATATAGTGATATTTATTTCTTTTGCAAGCTTAACCTTATGGTTATCATTTACCTCTTGAAAAGAAAAAGCCACCATTTTCATCCTCCTTGATCTTCTCCTCTCTAGTTTTTTCTAGTGAGTCAAACACAATCAAAGAAAGGTTTTTGAAGTGAGATCCAAAGCCACAACAACATTCTACACAAGCTTAGCCGTTTTGTTTAGAGTGTTATCTTCGGTTTGACGAAGTAGCGAGCTTGGACGGAGATCTCCGCGGTGGATCGTCGTGGACACAAGGGGAGTTCAAGAGGACCTCGACTCAACACCAAAGAGCCTAAGGAGCGAAGCAAAAATGGGAGCTACAAAGGTTGTAGCCTTCAAACCCTAACTTTTGTTAGCTTAAAGTTTACTAAACCTAATTTTCTAGGATCGATCCATATGCGTGTTTGTTTAGCACAATAAAAATCAAAACTTTTGGACATGTGATGCTTCAAAACACTTCATAGGGTGCTAAACAATCCCTTCAGGGTATTCAATTGTTGCATAGATAGATGAGTTGGTTTGGGACAGCCGTTCTTCCATTTTGACTTAACGCCAAGGGCATGTGCGGGTGGGTTCAAATTAACAAGATAGTGACGGGTAGAACTTGGCATGTGACTTATGACATTTTGACCTAACGCCAAGGTTATAAGAGCATAGGGCAAAAATCATATCGGGAGTTTCTAAAGAAACTGAAACTTGCCAAGTATGCGCATACCTTCTGGAGTATGAGTAACGTGGATGCATACCATCACGTTATCATGCGATGAGAGTTGGATCCCGATTCCCACTGATGAGTTGGTTTACTCTTCGGGTGATCCCGATTGATTCTTCTTTCAGGTTTGGAGGAGAATTTGACAGGACAGTGGGAGGTTTCCGGATTAGATAAAGTGATAACCATTCTGATCTAGGTTAGAGTGCACGCAGAGTGTTTCTTTTCTCTCTCTCTTTGGCAGCGACCTTTGACCGACCCTAGACTATGACTCAGTGACCAGGTTGACCGAACATTCTTAAAATACTGGCTTTTGGATTGTCTGAGTTGCATAAGTCATTGCCACTCCTTCTTTTACCCTTTGAATTTCTCAGAACACCCGTATTACTACGGATATCCACTTCCATTGGATAAATCCATCGTATGGTTATATACGAACTCGAAGGGACTTCTTCGAGGATGGATCCAGGTTCAGGAGAAATAGAATTGGTTTATTCAGTTGTCTTTTATTATCACCTTCTCTCAGGTTGCGAGGGCTCCTTGGTTTAGGAGAGTACACCTATTACGCTTATTGGACAGTCTTATTCCAAACCATAGGCAGGTGCCGAAAGGTAGGGAATGAAGAAAACCAATTAGCCTAAGTAGGGTGTGCAGAAGGTAATATGTAAAGACAAAATAAAGGGATTAGAAAGAGGGCAAAGTAAATTGCGACTGTTATCATTCACGACCAAACCGCGTACCTCATCGCCACTCCTATTTCACCTTTAAAGGAATAAGGTATTATTCAGTTGTCTTTTATCATCACCTTCTCTCAAGATGCGAGTACTCCTTGGTTTAGGAGGGTACACCTATTATGCTTACTGGATAGTCTTCTTCCAAACTATAGGCTGGCGCCGAACGGTAGGGAAGGAAGAAAACCATTTAGCCCAACGATGGGGTACAGAAGGTAACGACTAAAGATAAATAAAGGGATTTGGAGAGATGGCAAAGAAATATACGGTTATAGTCATGAATTGGATTTTGGAAGAGGCATTGCTATGAATACCAGGATACCCCTACGAAACATTTTCATGTTTCAGTGCATTGTTAAAAGAAAACTGTTTTCCCGATTACATACTTACTCCAAGGGTATGTATTTACCAGGTTTCATTCTCATATCTGTATGGTTTTACAGATGATGAGTGGGAGTAAGATATTGGGAATTAGGTGATTATCCTCATTATATCGGAATTCGTTGTAATTGGTTATATTTGAGAAAATCGCCAGGGTACAGTTTTCCACCTACGACGCACAGGTTTTGAGTTATTCAACTCAGCGGACTTATACAGAGTATTGTATGTTGTCCAGTGTCCATCAGGACAAAGGGGTAGGTCCTCGTACTATGTTCTGTTTACTTATAACTTCTCTAGTTTTTAGACAAGTGTTTCATAGAAATACAAGGTCTAAGTTTTGAGTAGTTGTGAGTATAAGAATAAAGTAGAGAACCAGGTGTCACAAGTATCGGGATTCTTCAAAGAGATCGAAGATGTAGATTCTTGTGATTGGTATTCAGATGATAGTGATGGTTTTGAGAAACGTGTTTCTCTTTAAGGTTACTCATAATTGGATGGATTCCTAAGTTGAGCAATGCTGATTAGCCTCTTTCCATTAAGTTGATATGCACTGGAGACAGTTGCATGATTTGAATCTGGTTCTAATTAAATAAAGTGTCAAAGTTTCTATATTGGATATAGAATAGTTCGTACCTTAAAAGATGTTAAGGTACGGGGAGTTGTCCTGCTTTTGCTTAAAACCAAACTCTGGATAACTCAGGGCACGTTTCTGTAATGGCTGTTTGTGGGTTGACCCTGGCTATGACGAGGGTTGATATTCTACCATTTGGAAGATCAATAGTGATATTGTTCTAGACTCGCCACAGTTTTAGTAAAATGGATCTTTTTCAGAAAACAGTAGTGGGAGTATGGTAGAACTGGAAGTGATTCCAGAACCACAAACGATTACGGAAAATTTAATAGGACCTATATATTCAATCAGGTTTGACATTCTATTAGCCACTCCGCAGATATGGTGGGTAACCTCAGACACCCGAGAGCTACTCCGGTAGCCTCAAGGACGGTGACAGGGAGGTTCTTATCTACCCAGACTTGACACTACTGATGTTCCAGGCTATGAGACCCGGTAGGAGGGTTGTCGTAGTCAGTGGGAGCAGCGGAAGCATAGTGGACAAGTAGCTTATGTCTATTTATAGACTTGAGCAGTTATAGCGGAGATAGATCATCTAATTTTGATGTGACAGTCATGGGTTTGACTTCAATCAGAATAAGGGATGGATCTGTTAAGAAGGCAGTAGGGTGTGATGTCATGATATTTGGATGACATACAGTAGGAAGTAAAATTCCTATACTACGATCGGTTGTATTATGGTCGTCACACAGTTGTTTCTCCAGACAGTATATGGATATAAAATTTGACATTCTGGTTTCTAGATCTATGGTTTTTTTTATCTGGATTTGGGTAGTTTCCCAATGTGGGTACTTTGATATTATTCTAATGGTTTTTAGAATAGATGACTCCTAGCATGGTGGTGTACCTGCAGGTGATGGAGTCACCCTCTCTAAAGATGTCTTACAGACTAAAGGAGAGAGGGATGTGCATGATTGGCAGATCACTTGCTTAGGCAATTGAGTCAATCATGAGATGTCAAGTACCACACCAAATGTTGTTTTTGCACTAGATACAATAAGTTTGTATTAATCCAATCTTGGAGAAACATAAGAAAGCAGTTATAGAACATAAGTACATGTTCTACGGATTTGATGATGGCAGCCTCCTTCGGGAGACGGTTATCATTCCTGGCTTCAAAGGTGACATGGATGACACAGTTATTGTCAGAGTTATAGTTTTCCTTCTGACGAGAGACAGTATTATGGACAGGTGGTCCAAGAGGATACTGTGGGTGGCATGGTTCCGGATACTGATTAGATTCAGTGATCGATACAGTCTAAGAAGTTTGGATTTGGAGTTCATTTATGAACTAGGTCCCATCAGATATCCAGACATATTCTAAAACGGGTATTACTCAATTCGGGAGATGGTTTTCTCCGCGAACTTGAGATTAAGAGAGATATAGAAAGAAACATCTAGGCGGATCCACTCACTGAGGCTATTTCTCGAACACAATACTTTTACAAACGGGCTTTGTGAAACTGATTAGTAGAGGAGTTGGATATTCGGTTTCACACGGGCTGTGAGTAGTCGACATCGCAATAATTAGCCTTGAGTGCTAGTGGGAGATTGTTGGAGATAGTGCCCTCAGTGTCAATTATTGGATCGCAGGTACGTGATTGCAATGATTGCGGAGGACCTATATGTAAGTCTACGCTAGCGCCCCGGCAGTCTACAGACGCCAAATGCGGAACAAAAACTTTTTAACTGGCGCTATCGTATACTTTAACCCGGATCTGCCATTATTGCTAAACTAAAAAACTGTAAAGAGTGTAGAAAGGTTATACCGAACGATCCGAGTCCTTCGTTCTTTAACCATCATCCCATGCTCCGTTGCGGCTGCTCCGATCTCGTCGATCTCCGATTCCTTCGTCGAGGTGGCACCACATCACCGATTCTTTAAACGGGCTCCCGCCTCTGACTCGAGGCAACTCGATCGTCAAGTTTGCTAAAAGAGACGACCAAGAATGATGTAGAGAATGAGTAGATGACTTTGTCTCACTTCGTCCAAATCCGTGGACGATCGGTTAATGAAGTTGCCGTGGAAATCGGGTGATGGAATGAAATGAACTGTAAAATTCCATACACCCCGAATACTATCATAATCTTTTCTAACCAAAATGAAACATCAAGTGAGAGTGAGGAGGAGAGAGAAGGCCGGCCACTTTTATATGATGGAGGGAGGTGACCGTAGGAGCAAGTGGTGACCATAAGCAAAAAGCTTCTCACTTCAAAATATCTTAACCAAAACAAGAATCATTAAACCTAAAGCATGACTCACATAACACATCATCAAGTCATTAATGAAACCATTAATGTCAAGATGAGTCACTAGCCTAGTCACCATCCTAGTCATCATATCTAGAAACTTCTAGAATACTGACTCATCATATCTGAAGAAAAGATAAATCCGTCTTTAACAGAATGTTAAAAGACGGCTGATAGAAAACTGGAAACTGGCAACTTCCAAAAGTGATCCTGAAACGAATTTCAGGACAGCCCCGAAACTGTATAAATATACCCGCATTTGTATCACGACCGAATACAAATGCAACTGAGACAAAGATATTATACCTACTCAATATAATACTCGGATCCGGCTTAAACCAAAGCCGACCAGTATCATCTGCCCGAAAAATAACACGTGCGTAAACGCACGTGCATTTTCCGAAACCTGCCATAAAACCATACGGCCTCTACAACGTTTCGCCCGAACTTGGGAAACTGTCTGTGGGGGACTCTAATGACTCGTCAGTACCCTGGCAGTGGGTTTAACCACAAACCGTCAGCGGCACTAGCTATGCGTAACGGCTGCCCATGGACTGACCTCAAGGGAAGCTGATGAGCGAACTCAAGGGAGGCCGATGAGTGAACTCATCCAGAAACCCTACTGAGCCTAACAGTGACAATGTATATACAGTCCGGTCCGTTCGTCAATGAGTATCGCATATCCGCCTAGGGGGCTAGTAACGTCAGACCCCCAAAAGCAGTATAAGTCGTGTCGGAGTATAGCCCAATAACACCCTGAGATACTACTGGAGTACCTACCAGTAAATCTCCTGCCATGGCCATGGACTTTGTGTAATGGCTCTCCTAGACACAGCACGACCTCGCCCCCAATACCGGGAGAGACGAATCCCCTACCGATCCGCTCACGTGCCTCCATATGGCTCGGGACTGTACCCAAAAACTACCTGTTTGCACGACTCCTTTGAGCCGTGGTAGGGTAGAAATCAAAGCACAGTGGGAACTCACACGAGACAAATGACGACCTCAGGTCGATGAACTAACCTGTACACATGTCACCAGGGAACTGCTATCTGACGATAGATATAATACTAACTAGCAGATTCCCGGCGAGTCCTGTCCGGTGTACTCATAACCCAATGAGCACCTGTATACATCTTAGGTGATCCAACTGACACCAGTGGCTTGTGAGACCGGCCACCGCCCCTCGTCGGGGTCTCGACTGTACACACTAGTCTACTCCGAAGTATCGATGCCCTGTCTCGAAACTCCCACGACTAGGGACCACAATTAAGGATATGCATATAAACTACCCAACTCTCACGTATATGATCACCATCATACTGTTGGTAGTAAAGCAAGATCCTAAGGGCTCTATCAAAGTGTAACATGCAATCAGTCACCTGAACATGTACACGACTGATAAAGGCAAACCAGATAGCATACTATCATCTCGAGTAAGACTGTCCTACCGGGATAGGTCCTCCGCAATCATTGCAATCACGTACCTGCGATCCAATAATTGACTATGAGGGCACTATCTCCAACAATCTCCCACTTGCACTCAAGGCTAATTATTGCGATGTTGCGTACTCACAGCCCGTGTGAAACCAACACCCAACTCCTCTACTAATCAGTTTCACAAAGCCCGTTTGTAAAACTATTGTGTTCGAGAAATAGCCTCAGTGAGTGGATCCGCCTAGAAGTATCTTTCTATATCTCTCTTAATCTCAAGTTCGCGGAGAAAGCCATCTCCCGAAAACGAGTAATACCTGTCTTAGAATATGTCTGGATATCTGATGGGACCTGGTTCATAAATGAACTCCAAATCCAAACATCTTAGACTGTATCGATCACTGAACCTAATCAGTATCCGGCACCATGCCACCCACAGTATCCTCTTGGACCACCTGTCCATAATACTGTCCCTCTTCGTCAGAGGGAAAAACTATAACTCTGACAATCACTTTGTCAACCATGTCACCTTTGAAGCCTGGAATGATAACCGTCTCCCGAAAGAGGCTGCCGTCATCAAATCCGTAGAACATGTACTTATGTTCTAAAACTGCTTCCTTATGTTTCTCCAGGATTGGATTAATACAAACTTATTGCATCTAGTGCAAAAACATCATCTGGTGTGGTACTTGACATTTCATGATTGACTCAGTTGCCTAAGCAAGTGATCTGCCAATCATGCACATCCCTCTCCCCTTTAGTCTGTAAGACACCTTTAGAGAGGGTGACTCCATCACCTGCAGGTACACCACCATGCTAGGAGTCAACTATTCCAAAAACCATTAGAATATCTGTCAAAGTACCCACATTGGGAAACTACCCAAATCCAGATCTAAAATCATAGATCTAGAAACCAGAATGTCAAATATTATATCCATATCCTGTCTGGAGAAACAACTGTGTGACGACCACAGTACAACCAATCGTAGTATAGGAATTTTACTTCCTACTTTGTGTATGTCATCGAGATACTATGACATCACACCCTAGTACCTTCTTAACTGATCCATCCCCTATTCTGATTGAAGTCAAACCCATGACTGTCACATCAAAATTAGATGATCTATCTCCGCTATAACTGCTCTAGTCTATAAATAGATATAAGCATCTTTCCCACTATGCTTCCGCTGCTCCCACTGACTACGACAACCCTCCTACCGGGTCTCATATCCTGGAACAACAGTAGTGTCAAGTCTTGGTAGATAAGAACCTCCCTGTCACCGTCCTTGAGGCTACCGAAGTACCTCTCGGGTGTCTGAGGTTACCTACCATACCTGCGGAGTGGCTATTGGAATGTCAAACCTGATCGAATATATAGGTCCTATTAAATTTTCCGTAATCGTTCGTGGTTTTGGAATCACTTCCAGTTCTACCATACTCCCACTACTGTTTTCTGAAAAAGTTCCATTTTTACTAAAACTGTGGCGAGTCAAGAACAATATCACTATTGATCTTCCAAATGGTAGAATATCAACCCTCGTCATAGCCAGGGTCAACCCACAAAACAGCCATTACAGAAACGTGCCCTGAGTTATCCAGAGTCTGGTTTTAAGCATAAGCTGGACAACTCGCCGTACCTTAATATCTTTTAAGGTACGATCCATTCTATATCCAATACAGAAACTTTGGCACTTATTTAATTGGAACCATATTCAAATCATGCAGCTGTCTCCAGTGCATATCAACTTAATGGAAAGAGGCTAATCAGCATTACTCAACTTAGGAATCCATCCAATTATGAGTAACCTGAAAGAGAAATACGTTTCTCAAAACCATCACTATAATCTGAATACCAATCACAAGAATCTACATCTTCGATCTCTTTGAAGAATCCCGATACTTGTGATACCTGGTTCTCTACTTTATTCTTATACCCACAACTTCTCAAAACTTAGACCATGTATTTCTACGAAACACTCGTTTAAATACTAGAGAAGTTATAAGTAAACAGAACATAGTACGAGGACCTACCCCTTTGTCCTGATGGACACTGGACAACATACAATACTCTGTATAAGTCCGCTGAGTTAAACAACTCAAAACCTATGCGTTGTAGGTGGAAAACTGTACCCTGGCGATTTCCTCAAATATCACAAATTACAACGAATTCCGATATAATGAGGATGATCACCTTATTCCCAATATCTTACTCCCACTCATCATCTGTAAAACCATACAGATATGAGAATGAAACCTGGTAAATACATACCCTTGGAGTAAGTGTCTAATCGGGAAAACAGTTTTTCTTTAACAATGCACTGAAACATGAAAAATATTTCGTAGAGGTATCCTGGTATTCATAGCAATGCCTCTTCCATAATCCAATTCATGACTTCAACCGTATATTTTATTGCCATCTCTCCAAATCCCTTTATTTGTCTTTAGTCGTTACCTTCTGTACACCATCGTTAGGCTAACTGGTTTTCTTCCTTCCCTACCGTTCGGCACCAGCCTATGGTTTGGAAGAAGACTATCCAGTAAGCATAATAGGTGTACCCTCCTAAACCAAGGAGTACTCGCATCTCGAGAGAAGGTGACGATAAAAGACAACTGAATAATACCTTATTCTTTTAAAGGTGAAATAGGAGTGGCGATGAAGTACGCGGTTTTGGTCGTGAATGATATCAGTCGCAATTTACTTTGCCCTCTTTCTAATCCCTTTTATTTTGTCTTTACATATTACCTTCTGCACACCCTACTTAGGCTAATTGGTTTTCTTCATTCCCTACCTTTCGGCACTAGCCTATGGTTTGGAATAAGACTATCCAATAGGCGTAATAGGTGTACTCTCCTAAACCAAGGAGCTCTCGCAACCTGAGAGAAGGTGATAATAAAAGACAACTGAATAAACCAATTCTATTTCTCCTGAACCTGGATCCATCATCGAAGAAGTCCCTTCGAGTTCGTATATAACCATACGATGGCTCTATCCAATGGAAGTGGATATCCGTAGTAATACGGGTGTTCTGAGAAATTCAAAGGGTAAAAGAAGGAGTGGCAATGACTTATGCAACTTAGACAATCCAAATGCCAGTATTTTAAGAAGGTTCGGTCAACCTGGTCACTGAGTCATAGTCTAGGGTCGGTCAAAGGTCGCTGCCAAAGAGAGAGAGAGAAAAGAAACACTCTGCGTGCACTCTAACCTAGATCAGAATGGTCATCACATTATCTAATCCGGAAACCTCCCACTGTCCTGTCAAATTCTCCTCCAAACCTAAAGAAGAATCAATCGGGATCACCCAAAGAGTAAACCAACTCATCAGTGGGAATCAGGATCCAACTCTCATCGTATGATAACGTAATGGAATGCATCCACGTTACTCATACTCCAGAAGGTATGCGCATACTTGGCAAGTTTCAGTTTCTTTAGAAACTCCCGATAAAGTTTTTTATGCCCCATGCTCTTATGACCTTGACGTATGCCAACAAATCATAAGTCACATGTCAAGTTCTGCCCGTCATTATCTTGTTAATTTGAACCCACCCGTACATACCCTTGACGTATGCCAACAAGGTAATACGACTGTCCCAAACCAACTCATCTATCTATGCAACAAATGAATACCCAGCAGCTACCAAACACTATGCCTTGACGTATGCCAACAAACATAGCTTGAATACTACTGACCATCCATAAGAAACGACGGAGGGCTACGGCTGGTTTTTGGCGAAAAACCTTTAGCGTAGTGAACTTGATATCGCTGAAGGAACCTGATAGCTTTTTTAAAATATAGTGGCGAAAACCTTTTGCTAAAGAGGTCACTCCCGGTAAAGGGATCTCGGCTCTTTCCTCGTGGAATGAGGTGCAGGATATTCCACTGAATACCGCTATGCAAAGCAACATGTAATCGACTATAGTGAAGTTATTACCCTGACGCAAACTTCTGCCCAAGGGGTCAGTCCCGGTGAAGGGATATCAACCCTTGCCCCGTCGAATGAGGTGCAGGATATTCCACTGAATACCGCTATGCATAACAAAAGAAAACGTCTTTGCAATAACACTTTTTAAATTTGTTCCAACAACTGCAAACAGGTTTGCTTTAACTTTGCGTTGATCAGAATCAACATAGTCCCATCATTAATCACACCAGAAAAGAACGAAAATAAAATGTACGTATATGCCATCCGCATTCGTCACTAGGTCCCGTCATCACCCGTTAGGTTACTTAACTAACGACAGAGCTAGGACTGGACTAGCGCGGGTGTAAAACATATACAACATCTAATAGTATATAAACCAATATACAATAATCGCTCCAGGCGTGATAGTATGCAACATTACATAAAAGTAATAAGCATCACAGAACAATACAGATAATCTGGGATCCCCGGGTTTCACAGAGCCGCTGCTGAAACCCGACGTTCCCCTGTCGTGTGGATAGCCTGTGCAATGAAACCTAGACCCCTACGGGTGCGGCAAGTTACCCGCCAAAACCTGAAGCGAGGCAGCCCCCTACAGCATAGTGAATGGACCACCCATCACTCCACGGAATCCGGTAATCTTGGGCACCCCTCCTTGGGTCAACCTGTACCCCCTACGAGTGCGGCGAATAGTCTGCCAATTCTCGAGTGGGACCCCTCTGCCTCTCAAAGCCATGAGATGCGGACCCGTTACTTCTCAGAACCCGGCTATCCATGCACTCCGTCTTGGGGTAAAACCTAGTACAGTAATGAAAAATAGTACAATAGGTACATCGACCGCAACCTGGTCGTGCCCCAAAAAGAATATTATACAACAGGCAGTGACGGCAGTCCACAAGTTGGACGCTCGCCCCGCAATATCAAATGTATAAATAAACACAAACTGTACTACCATTGCAACTTCTATCCACCACGACAAATCCGCAACATCACAGCACAACACAGAACATCAACGCGAATGTCACGTTCGCAAACCCGTCTAAAAGAACTATAGCAATTAAATGCAGTTTACCGATCAAATGACATTCCCGGTCGGAGATATAATGTAAGCACTGTAAACTAACGTGTTTAAATTTCGATCGACCAAAGACCAAATATCAAAAAGTGGGCCCCACTGCTTACTGGTGAACAGTAACAAAACCTGGGCCAAAAAGATATATACCAAAAATCACAAAATCCAACAGAGAAGCCACTGGAAAAATTTGGGAGCACGAGCTCACCACGTGGCCGCGGATGCGCGGCCAAACCATGGGTTTGGCCGCGTTTCCGCGGCTGCTTGGAGGAGTCACGTGCCCAAATTTTGTCGTGATTCTTAGAAAAGCCTGCACAGATTTTTAAGACATACAGAATTAATTTTTGAGACCATTTAAAATCAACAGAAACTGTCGGGCATGGATTTTGCAATTTTCAATTTCCGGTCGGATCGATGTTTTAAACGCGTTAGCACAAGTTAGTATTGCAAAATGGTGAGGCTCTGATACCATTGTAAGTCTACGCTAGCGCCCCGGCAGTCTACAGACGCCAAATGCGGAACAAAAACTTTTTACTGGCGCTATCGTATACTTTAACCCGGATCTGCCATTATTGCTAAACTAAAAAACTGTAAAGAGTGTAGAAAGGTTATACCGAACGATCCGAGTCCTTCGTTCTTTAACCATCATCCCATGCTCCGTTGCGGCTGCTCCGATCTCGTCGATCTCCGATTCCTTCGTCGAGGTGGCACCACATCACCGATTCTTTAAACGGGCTCCCGCCTCTGACTCGAGGCAACTCGATCGTCAAGTTTGCTAAAAGAGACGACCAAGAATGATGTAGAGAATGAGTAGATGACTTTGTCTCACTTCGTCCAAATCCGTGGACGATCGGTTAATGAAGTTGCCGTGGAAATCGGGTGATGGAATGAAATGAACTGTAAAATTCCATACACCCCGAATACTATCATAATCTTTTCTAACCAAAATGAAACATCAAGTGAGAGTGAGGAGGAGAGAGAAGGCCGGCCACTTTTATATGATGGAGGGAGGTGACCGTAGGAGCAAGTGGTGACCATAAGCAAAAAGCTTCTCACTTCAAAATATCTTAACCAAAACAAGAATCATTAAACCTAAAGCATGACTCACATAACACATCATCAAGTCATTAATGAAACCATTAATGTCAAGATGAGTCACTAGCCTAGTCATCATATCTAGAAACTTCTAGAATACTGACTCATCATATCTGAAGAAAAGATAAATCCGTCTTTAACAGAATGTTAAAAGACGGCTGATAGAAAACTGGAAACTGGCAACTTCCAAAAGTGATCCTGAAACGAATTTCAGGACAGCCCCGAAACTGTATAAATATACCCGCATTTGTATCACGACCGAATACAAATGCAACTGAGACAAAGATATTATACCTACTCAATATAATACTCGGATCCGGCTTAAACCAAAGCCGACCAGTATCATCTGCCCGAAAAATAACACGTGCGTAAACGCACGTGCATTTTCCGAAACCTGCCATAAAACCATACGGCCTCTACAACGTTTCGCCCGAACTTGGGAAACTGTCTGTGGGGGACTCTAATGACTCGTCAGTACCCTGGCAGTGGGTTTAACCACAAACCGTCAGCGGCACTAGCTATGCGTAACGGCTGCCCATGGACTGACCTCAAGGGAAGCTGATGAGCGAACTCAAGGGAGGCCGATGAGTGAACTCATCCAGAAACCCTACTGAGCCTAACAGTGACAATGTATATACAGTCCGGTCCGTTCGTCAATGAGTATCGCATATCCGCCTAGGGGGCTAGTAACGTCAGACCCCCAAAAGCAGTATAAGTCGTGTCGGAGTATAGCCCAATAACACCCTGAGATACTACTGGAGTACCTACCAGTAAATCTCCTGCCATGGCCATGGACTTTGTGTAATGGCTCTCCTAGACACAGCACGACCTCGCCCCCAATACCGGGAGAGACGAATCCCCTGCCGATCCGCTCACGTGCCTCCATATGGCTCGGGACTGTACCCAAAAACTACCTGTTTGCACGACTCCTTTGAGCCGTGGTAGGGTAGAAATCAAAGCACAGTGGGAACTCACACGAGACAAATGACGACCTCAGGTCGATGAACTAACCTGTACACATGTCACCAGGGAACTGCTATCTGACGATAGATATAATACTAACTAGCAGATTCCCGGCGAGTCCTGTCCGGTGTACTCATAACCCAATGAGCACCTGTATACATCTTAGGTGATCCAACTGACACCAGTGGCTTGTGAGACCGGCCACCGCCCCTCGTCGGGGTCTCGACTGTACACACTAGTCTACTCCGAAGTATCGATGCCCTGTCTCGAAACTCCCACGACTAGGGACCACAATTAAGGATATGCATATAAACTACCCAACTCTCACGTATATGATCGCCATCATACTGTTGGTAGTAAAGCAAGATCCTAAGGGCTCTATCAAAGTGTAACATGCAATCAGTCACCTGAACATGTACACGACTGATAAAGGCAAACCAGATAGCATACTATCATCTCGAGTAAGACTGTCCTACCGGGATAGGTCCTCCGCAATCATTGCAATCACGTACCTGCGATCCAATAATTGACTATGAGGGCACTATCTCCAACACTATACCGGTAGGACAGTCTTACTCGAGATGATAGTATGCTATCCGGTTTGCCTTTATCAGTCGTGTACATGTTCAGGTGACTGATTACATGTTACATTTTGATAGAGCCCTTAGGATATTTCTTTACTACCAACAGTATGATGGCGATCATATACGTGAGAGTTGGGTGGTTTATATGCATATCCTTAATTGTAGTCCCTAGTCATGGGAGTTTCGAGACAGGGCATCGATACTCCGGAGTAGACTAGTGTGTACAGTCGAGACCCCGACGAGGGGCGGTGGCCGGTCTCACAAGCCACTGGTGTCAGTTGGATCATCTAAGATGTATACAGGTGCTCATTGGGTTATGAGTACACCGGACAGGACTCGCCGGGAACCTGCTAGTTGGTATTATACATATCGTCAGATAGCAGTTCCCTGGTGACATGTGTACAGGTTAGTTCATCGACCTGAGGTCGTCATTTGTCTCATGTGAGTTCCCACTGTGCTTTGATTTCTACCCTACCACGGCTCAAAAGAGTCGTGCAAACATGTAGTTTTTGGGTACAGTCCCGAGCCATATGGAAGCACGTGAGCGGATCGGCAGGGGATTCGTCTCTCCCGGTATTGGGGGCGAGGTCGTGCTGTCTCTAGGAGAGCCATTACACAAAGCCCATGGCCATGGAAGGAGATTTACTGGTAGGTACTCCAGTAGTATCTCAGGGTGTTATTGGGCTACACTCTGACACGACTTATACTGCTATTGGGGATCTGACGTTACTAGCCCCCTAGGCAGATATGCGATACTCATAGACGAACGGACCGGACTTTATATACATTGTCACTGTTAGGCTCAGTAGGGTTTCCGGATGAGTTCGCTCATCGGCCTCCCTTGAGGTCAGTCCATGTGCAGCCGTTACGCATAGCTAGTGCCGCTGACGGTTTGTGGTTAAACCCACTGCCAGGGTATTTACGAGTCATTACAGTCCCCCATAGACAGTTTCCCAAGTTCGGGCGAAACGTTGTAGAGGCCGTATGGTTTTATGGCAGGGTTCGGAAAATGCACGTGCATTTACGGCCGTGTTATTTTTCGGGCTGATGATACTGTCGGCTTTGGTTTAAGCTGGATCCGAGTATTGTATTGAGTAGATATAATATCTTTGTCTCAGTTGCATTTGTATTCGGTCGTAATACAAATGTGGGTATATTTATACAGTTACGGGGTTATCCTGAAAGTCGTTTCAGGATCACTTTTGGAAGTTGCCAGTTTCCTGTTTTCTATCAGCCGTCTTTTAACATTCGGTTAAAGACGGATTTATCTTTTCTTGGATTAGGGTGAGTCATGCTTCTAGATGGTTCTAGAAAGGGTGACTTGGCATGGTGAGTCATTAGTGCATTAATGGAGCCATTAATGCAATGGTGACTAGGTTAATGAATCACAATTTGCATTAATGAGGTTTTTTTTTGCATGAAGGATATTTGTGGTTGATCTTTTCTCTTGTGGTCACTCTCCCCTCTCCTACACTCACCTCCCTCCATCTATATATGGCCGGCCCCTCCCCTCTCTCATTTGCTTGCTTGATTCATTTGTTAAAAAGATTATGATAGATTTTGGGGTGTATGGAATTTCACAGCTCATTTCATTCCATCACCCGATTCCCACGGCAACTTCATTAACCGATCGTCCACGGATTTGGACGAAGTGAGACAAAGTCATCTACTCATTCTCTACATCATTCTTGGTCATCTCTTTTAGCAAACTTGACGACCGAGTTGCCTCGAGTCAGAGGCGGGAGCCCGTTTACAGAATCAGTGATGTGGTGCCCCCTGGACGAGCAGATCGGAGATCGACGAGATCAAAGCAGCCGCAACGGAGCGTGGGATGATGGTTAAAGAACGAAGGACTCGGATCGTTCGGTATAACCTTTCTACACTCTTTACAGTTTGTTAGTTTAGCGATAATGGTAGATCCGGGTTAAAGTATACGATAGCGCCAGTTAAAAAGTTTTTGTTCCGCATTTGGCGTCTGTAGACGGCCGGGGCGCTACCGTAGACTTACACCCATCAGGGTCATATCACCTTCCTTCAGCACTCTACGGTTTCTTAGTGCCTGCAATGAATTGCAAATATGAGATCCTGATCCGGTATCCAATACCCAGGAAGTAGAGTTGATTAGCAGACAATTCTCAATTACAAACACACCTGAAGTCGAAGCCACAGCTTGCTTCGGTTCCTGGTTCTTGGCGTTCCACGCCTTGCAATCCTTTTTCCAGTGCCCTTTCCTGTGACAATGGAAGCACTCATCCTGGCCCACTACCAGTACTGCAAACTTTTTCTTTCCCTTCCTTCCCACCTTACTTACACCTCCTCTAGGTTTGGTGGCGGCCTTCTTTTTCTTTCCTTTGGCCCTAGCCTTGGACCCGGAAGAAGAAGTACCGCTAACAAACATAGCGGTTGTTTCCCTTGCCTTCTGCAAGGTGACCTCTGCACTCCTCAACATGTTAAGGAGTTCCGGAAGTTCAACTTCTTTTCTTTGAATGTTGAAGTTCAGAATAAATTAGGCGTAGGTGGAAGGAAGGGACTGGAGAATAAGGTCTGTATAGAGCTCATTATCTAAAGTCGTCCCAAGGTCTACGAGCTCTTTTATATAGCCAATCATCTTTAGGACATGTTCTCCCACCGATGATCCGACAGCCAACCTCGCTCGAAACAAGTTCTTAGAGGTCTCGTATCTTGCTATACGAGATTGCTCTCCATAAAGTTCCTTTGTATGGAGAAATATGGCATCTAGATCCATATCCTCGTGCCTCCTCTGATGTTCATTGTTCATCGAGTCAAGCACGATGCACTTGGCCTTCACGCAATCATACTCCCATGTTTTGCGGATTTCCTTATCCGCATTACTGGATTTGGGACCTAGGACTACAGGTGCCTTAGCGGTGAGGACGTAACCCAATTTGTCATAGGTCAAAGCCATTTTGACATTCCGCAGCCAATCTTTATAGTTTGGCCCTGTCAGTATATTTTTCTCTAAAAGTAACTTAAGTCCAGTCATTTTCAGGGTCGCTGCAAGTAGGAGAGAGAGAAGAAACACTTTAGCTTGATGCTCTTGCAAGTTTAGAGTGGTTTTTAATTTATCTAAACTGGATGGCTCCCACTATTTCTCGAATCCTTCCTCAAACCATAAAAGAAGAATTAGCCAAGACTATTCTCACTGTACAATACTTGCTTAACCGTTCAGCCAGGCCGGTGTCGGTACTTCGAGGCAGGTTTTCCAATGCTTTCGCGAAGTTCCTTAATTAAATAACCTCTTTTCTCTGGGGGCGTAACCCCCCTGACACCTTTCTTGACACCTACTTGGTTTATATCATTGATCGTTAAGTGACGAATATCCTGATGAGTAGCATATACTCACAGTAGGATTAGGATCCAAATATCATCGTATGATAATGTTGAAGGAATCCTACCAACATTCATCAAACTCAAAATGGTATGCATCTCTTTGAAAATTTCAGTTTCTTTAGAAATTCCTGATATAAGTTTTTGCCCCATGCTCTTATGACCTTGGCATTGGTCAAAATGTCATGTCACATGTCAAGTTCTACCCATCATTATCTTGTTAATTTGAAACCATCCGTATCCTTGACGTTGGCCAAAATGATAATACGACTGTCCCAAACTAACTCATCTATCTATGCAACAAATGAATACCCAGCAGCTACCAAACACTATGCCTTGGCGTTGGTCAAAATACATAGCTTGAATACTACTGAATACCCAAATGAAATGACGGAGGGCTACGAATGGTTTTGGCGAAACCGTGAACGTAGTGAACTTGATATGACCGAAGAAACCTGATAGCTTTTAAAAGGAGTGGTTAAAGCTCTGCAATTTAAAAATATCATTTGTCTTAAAATAACCGAGTGGATTCTTTTAAATTGTTCCAACGATTCATCTTTTGGTTTATTTTCTTTGCATTAAAAATAATGCGTCCCATCATTAACCTATCATTGCAGAAAACAACGAAAATACAACGTCCTCTTATGCCATCCGCATTCGCTACTGGGTCCCGTCATCACCCGTTAGGTTACTTAACTAACGGCAGAGCGGGGGCTGGGCTAGCGCGGGTGTAAAACATAAGTGACGTCTAAATATCTATCATATATAGATATTGTACATTCGTCAGACGCAATAATAGGCATTGCAGATCACATATGAACATTATTGGATTTGCAAGCAATCCGCGTTTGTTTAGAGCCTGCAACAAAAGACGGATTACACAGTTGTGATGAATAGCCATTACCCCACCCTAGACCCCTACGGGTACGGCAAACTACCTTCCAAATACCCGAAGTGAAGCGGTCTCCCTCAACAACGTGAGTAGGCCACTAAACACTTCAAAGTTCCCGGTAGTTTGTGCACCCCACCTTGGGTCTATCCTAGGAGCAAAATCAGTAAAATGAAATAATACAACGGTGGCTACAACCGCAATCTGGATGTGCCCCGCAAAATAATATTACAACATATTACAATTTCTTTGAATGAATGAATATAACAACCCATCACAAACCCCGGCTAATCATCACAACAGTCCAATACAGTTCACAAACACAAACAGTAAAAACCAGTACAGAAATATGCAACCCCCTGCCAACCGACATACTAGCAGTTAGGGGAGGTTTACGAACACATTATACAATCACAGATATAATCAAATTAGCAAACATCGTAAGATTTCGATCGTGCAAACACTTTAGATTCTACTCCAAAACTTCTCTGTGCACCTGAGACTTGAGCAGAAAAATAAACATTCCAGAAAAGACAAAAACATCGCAGAAGAGCCACTGGAAACACTTGGGCTGAATCGGCTCCAACTCGGCCGCGGTTCCGCGGCTGTATGGCCGATTCATGAACCCATTTTTTTCCAGTGTTCTTATATTTCTCTGTAGGTTATTCTGCAGGTCTCTGAAAAAATTTTAGAGCCAGTTTTCAATTCGACAGAAACTTAGTGATATCGATGTTTTTTCTGGTTCGTTTTGTGTTCGAAATACATACGACTTTGCTAATAAGTTAATTAGTGTTTAGAGAGGCTCTGATACCACTGTAAGTCGATGTACAACACCCCACGACTTGCGGGGAGGCGGAATAATTTAAAACGATCTTGTTCTTTGCGTTAACATCGACTAACCGAGAATCTTTGCTAAACTATAACTAACAAGAAACATAGAAGTTATGAACTACTATGATAAGTGATTATACCTAATGAACCATGTCCTTCTCCTTTTCGTTATCCACGTCCTTCTCGGCCTCCTCCACGTAATAGATGATCCACCCGAGAGCTATACTCCAATCTTCACCTCTAACTTGAGGTAACAAGGTTTCTTAAAGTGCTAATCTAAGTAACCTAGGTAATATAGAGAAGTGTTATGGATTAAATAGTCTTTGCTAATCCTTGGTCTCAACAAATGAGAGGGGAGGATTAAGGTTTGAAGAGAGAGAGCTTGAGGAGAGAGAAGGTGAGAATGATAATCAATTGAAATTGTTTCTCACTTCTAATATATCATGAAGCATATAAAATATCAAATGATATAAATCAAATGATTTATCACCATGCTTCATTTAATATGTGCAATGAATCATCAAGTGAGTCATTAAGCAATAAATGCTTCATTAACTCGCTTGAATGATTCATCTCATGAGTCACAAAATCAATTAATGCTAATGCCACCTTAACCCTCAAGTCACCATCCTTCTAGAAGCTTCCCGCGAAATTACGAGAACGCCTCTCCTATCCGTGAAAACACGGAAAAACTTTAGACTGTATAAATCCAATAACCTGATACTAGAAACTGGCTTAAACCAAAGCCGGCTAGTGAAAACTGTCCGAATGTCGTACGTACGTAAACATACGTATGCGTCCGAACCCTTGTCGTAAAACCATACGACCTCTATTTCGTTTCTCCCGGAGTAGTGAAACTCTCTGTGCGGGACTCTAAAGACTCGACTACTACACTGGCTGTGGGTTTAACCACAGACCGCAAGCGGCACTAGCTGTACGTAACGGTCCCCAGGTAGATGTCGATAAGAAGGCCGATGAGGAAACCCATCCGAACTCCTACTGAGTCTGATATGACAATCTCCGTATAGTCCGGTTTGTTCGTCTAAGACTATCGCATATCGGGCCTAGGGGGCGGCAAGCGTCAGTCCTCTAATAGCGGTATAAGTCGTGTCGGAGCATAGCCCATTACACCCTGAGAAACAACTGGAACCTACCAGTAAATCTCGCTTGCCCTGGCCAGGGACTTTGCGTAATGGCTCTCTGACACAGCGCGATATCAACTCCCAATACCGGGAGAAAGGAATCCTGTCTAACCGCCACTGCCTCCATGTACTCGGGACCGCACCCAACTGCTACCTGTTTGCATGACTCCTTTGAGCCGTGGTAGGGTAGCAATCTAAGAACAGTGGGACACACTCGACGGGAAGTAGCAGTGTCAAGTCTGCGGACTATGTTGTACTCATGTCACCTGGGAACTGTTAACTGATGACGGGTATAATACCAACCAACAGTTCCCCGTGAGTCCTGTCCGGTGTACCCGTAACCCAACGAGCACCTGTATACTATCTCCAGTACGACGTACTGACGGCTGTGGGACAGACCATCTCCCCAACTGGGATGAGAAATGTACACACTAGTCTACTCCGGAGTATCGATGCCCTGTCTCGATAATCCTACGACTAGGGACCTGAAAAAGGATGTGCTTGTAGACTACCCAGCCCCCACTAGTGTGACTGCCATCACAACGCTGGTAGTCAAGAAAGATCCTAAGAGCTCTATCAATACGTATACTCACATATTAAGATAGATAAAACCAAGTAGCATACTACCATGTTTAGCAAGACTGTTATATAACTGTGAATATCCCAAGCTTCCATTAAGTAATATACAAACTAGTATGATACAATAATGGCCCTTAGGGCATATACAGTAACAATGTTCAGTGTACCCAGTCTCCACTGAGCACCCGTATACCATCTCTGATGTCAAACACCAATGGATGTGGGATCATCCATCGCCCATCATATAGGTCAAGAGGCGTATACGCTAGTCTACTCTGGAATATCGATGCCCTGTCTCTATATTCCCTCGACTAGGAACAATTGAAGGATGTACTTGTGAACTACCCTGGCCCAACTAGTATGATCTGCATCATATTCCTGGTAGTCAAGTACATATCCTAAGGGCGTTATCAATACGTGAGATAAAGGTAACCAGATAGCATACTATCATGTCGAGCAAGAAAGTCTTCTATGTATATAAATATCCAAGTATCCACTATCATATACATCATATGTACAATAATGGCCTCCAGGGCATACACATAACTAACAATCTCCCACTTGCACTAAGGCCATATGTTGTAGTATCTCATACCCAACATCCCAAAAAGTCTTTCAAATTGCGTCTGAGGGAGGGCCTTCGTGAGTGGATCCACTACGTTGTCCTTCGTATCAACTCTTCTGACCTCGATCTCTTGGCGATCTACTATCTCCCGGACCAGGTGATACCGCCTCAGAATATGTCTTGATTTCTGATGGGACCGGGGTTCTTGGCTAAAGCCACCGCTCCATTGTTATCACAATACATAGGTATTGGATGCTCAATGGATGGAACTGTTAGTGTATATGCCCTAGAGGCCATTACTGTATCATACTAGTATGTATATTACTTGATGGAAGCTTGGGATATTCACAGTTGTATATACAATCTTGCTCGAAATGGTAGTATGCTACTTGGTTTGTCTCTGCTTTAATATGTGCATGTGTTTCTTTTAGCATATTGCTGGTATACATATTAGTAGAGCCCTTAGGATCTTTGCTTGATTACTGGCGTTGTGATGGCGATCACACTCGTGGGGGCTGGGTAATCTATAAGCACATCCTTATACAGGTCCCTGGTCGTTGGACTATCGAGACAGGGCATCGATACTCCGGAGTAGACTAGCGTATGCGCTTCTCATCCCAGTGTGGGAGACGGTCTGTCCCACAGCCGTTAGTACGTTGTACTTGGGATAGTATGCGGGTGCTCGTTAGGTTACGAGTACACTGGACATGACTCGTCGGGAACTGTTGGTTGGTAATATACCTATCGTCAGTTATCAGTTCCCAGGTGACATGAGTACAGCTTAGTCCGCTGACTTGACACTGTCATTTCGCCTCGAGTGTGTTCCCACTGTTCTTTGATTACTACCCTACCACGGCTCTACTGAGTCGTGCAAACAGATAGTAGTTGGGAGCAGTCCCGAAGCACTTGGAGGCAGTGACGGTTAGACAGGATTCGTCTCTCCCGGTATTGGGGGTTGACATCGCGCTGTGTCTAGGAGAGCCATTACACAAGTAGTCCCTGGCCAGGGCAAGCGAGATATACTGGTAGGCTTCCAGTGTTATCTCAGGGTGTTCTGGGCTTCACTCCGACACGACTTGTACCGCTATTAGGGGACTGACGTTCACCGCCCCCCCTAGGCCCGCCATGCGATGTATCAGACGAACAGACCGGACTGTACGGAGACTGTCACATACTGGCTCAGTAGGAGTGCAGATGGGGTTCACCTCGTCAGTCTTCTTATCGACATCTACCTGGGGACCGTTACGTACAGCTAGTGCCGCTTGCGGTCTGTGGTTAAACCCACTGCCAGCGTAGTGTCGAGTCTTTAGAGTCCCACACAGAGAGCTATTCGCCTTTAGGCAAAACGAGTAGAGGTCGCATGGTTTTGCGACAGGGTTCGTTCGCATCCGCGCACTTGTGCACGGTTGCTGTCCGGACAGTTTATACTAGCGGGCTTTGGTTTAAGCCGGATCCTAGTATATGTTTTGAGATTGGTTTTTCTCATTGTGTTCGTGTTCCTCGGATCACAAATGCGGGTGCGTATGCACAGTTGCTTGAGATTGAGGGAGAGGACCTTGTTTAGGGTTAATGACTATTGTCATTTTATTAACCCTATTGTTTTTGTGTGTATTATTGTTAATTAATAATTAGCTTAATTATTGTGCATGGTTGTTGTTGATGACTCTTTGACTTTGTTGACTTGTTGACCAAGTTGACAATTTGACCATGATCATTTCATTTGGAAGATGCTCTTTGATCCTTGCAATTTGCATTAATGATGAAATGATAATGGTCACCTCTTGATTAAACCATGACAATTTTCTAGCTAATTAGTTAATTAAAATATTACACACATATTAGTGAGAATGGCTCACTATTATTTGATGATATCATATCTTTTCTCTCTCTTGCTCATCCTCTCCCTCAAGCTCTCTCCCTCTCATGTGTTGAGAAACAAAAAGCTTGAGAAAAACCTTCACTTGATCTTCTCTACTCACTTCTAGGGTTCAAGTCTTAGCATTTCTTGCACTCTAGTTACTCCTTGCTTGGAGTTGAAGCTAAAGGTCGAGGCTTTCGGGTGGATCGTTCTTTGACGGAAGGAGACAAGCAAGGTGAGGCCTTTCTACCATTCCGACGAGCAAGGAGAGAAGGAGTTCGAGCCCAAGGTATAACCTTTCTACAACTTAGCTAGTTGTTAGTTTTCTTTAGCTAGTTTTAGTTTAGCAAAGATCCTCCCAAGCTCGGTCCATGTTGCCTAAGTCGATAAAAATCCAATTTTTATTATGTTTTCCGCCTCCCCGTAAGCACCGGGGTGGGCAACGTGGATCTAACAGTGGTATCAGAGCCTAACTAAACTCAAACTAGCTAGGTAGTGAAGTGTAACGAAGTTTCGAAACCGGAAAATCCGAAAACCAAACCATGCAAAACCCAAGTTTCTGTTAATTTTTCCTCTGGTCAAAATGACATTTGTTATATACCAAAAATTATCTCAGGGTTTTGTGTGAAAAACCACCAAAGACGAACCAGAGAGGAGATGAGAGGAGCGCGGATCCGCGGCAAGAGGAGGCTCCTGCCGCGGAAGCGCGGCCGTCTTGTCCCCTCTCTGCATCGTTTTTGGTGCAGTAAGTTTCTGTGTTGGTATTGGGATTTTTAAGATATATATTATATGCCCAGATTTTCCAGAAATAAAATTTACTTTTGGGGGCCTATAAATCCGTATTTTTCGGAACTTCACTACACTTTAACTACACCGGTTATATCTGTAATGCGTGCATGTATTGAACGTCGGCTAATCGCTATAAGACGATTAGTCGGGGTTATACATGATCTGTGATTGTTATTGGTTTGTGGATATGAATGGATTGGATTGTCGCGGGTGAATGGCCGGGGTGGATGTGAGATGAGCGTTGTTTTTCTTTCATTCATTTGTAACATGTAAATTGATGTAATAATATTCTTTGTATGGCCGCACAACCGGGTCGGGGTTGTAGCCGTCATTGTATAATTCTTTTTACTGTTTTTGCTCCTAGGATAGACCCATGGAGGGGGTGCACAAACTACCGGGTACTCAAAGTGCCGAGTGGCCTACTCACGGTGGTGAGGGAGGTTGCTTCGCTTCGGGTGCTTGGCGGGTAATTTGCCGCACCCGTAGGGGTCTTGGGTGGGGTATTGGCTATTCACCGCGACCGTGTAATCCGCTTTGCGTTGCAGGCTCGAACGCATTGCGGATTCCTAGTATATCCAATGTATTCATCTGTGATCTGTAATGTCTATCATTGCTATATATTTATATATAATAACTATTTAGGCGTTGCTTATGTTTTACAGCCGCGCTAGCCCAGCCCCCGCTCTGTCGTTAGTTAAGTAACCTAACGGGTGACGACGGGGCCCCGTGGCGAATGCGAATGGCATAAGCGTACGTCATATTTTGGTTGTTTTCTGCAATGGTAGGATTAAATGATGGGACGCATTAAAAGAACTAATGCAAGAAAATAAACCTAAAAGACGTTGTTGGAACAATTTTTCAAAAAGCTGTTATTGCAAGGACGTTCATTTTTGTTTTGCATAGAGGTATTCGGATGTGAATGCCCAGCACCTCAGTCGACGAGGCAAGGGCCGAGATCCCTTCACCGGGAGTGACCCCTTGGACAAAAGTTTGCGTCAGGGCAATAACTTCACTATAGTCGATTATTCTTGCTTTGCATCGAGATGTTCAATTTGGAATATCCTGCACCTCATACGACGAGGAAAGAGCCGAGATCCCTTCGCAGGGAGTGACCTCTTTAGCAAAAAGTTTTCGCCACTATATTTTCAAAAACTGTATCATGTTCCTTCAACGATATCAAGTTCATTACGTTAACGGGTTTTTCGCCAAAAACCCAGCCGTAGCCTTCCGTCGTTTCTTATAAGTTATACTTAGTATTCGTGCTGCGTTTGTTGACTGTGTCAAGGCGCAGTGAACGGTAGCTAAGTGTTGCTTATTTGCTGGATACAAAGTGATTGGTTAGGACATTTGTGTAACCTTGTTGACTGTGTCAAGGGTTATGCAGGTGGGTTTAATACAATCAAGACAACGACGGGATGAACTTGACTAGGACTCTCTGATTTGTTGACTGTGTCAAGATCACTTGGGTCCTAGGGGCAAAAACCACATCGGGAGTTTCAAAAGAACTGAAACTTGCAGATTTAGCATACCTTCTGGAGTGTGGTGACTAGAGTGGATTCCATCTAGGTTATCACACAATGACAGTTGGATCCCGATCCCACTGATGAGTTGGTTTACTCTCGGGAGATTATTTCACTTAACGATCAATGCTATAAACCTAGTAGGTGTCTAGAAAGGTGTTAGCGGGGTTACGCCCCCAGGGAAAAGAGGTTCTTTAATTAAGGAACTTCGCGAAAGCGTTGGAAAACCTCCCTCGAAGTACCGACACTAGCCTGGCTGAAAGGTTAAGCAAGTATTGTGACGTGAATTAATACCCGGCTAGTTCTTCTTTTAAAAGGTTTTAAGAAGAATTTGAGGAAACAGTGGGAGACATCCTGGTTAGATAAATTAATAAACCAATCTAATCTTGCAAGAGCATACGCTGAGTGTTTCTTTTCTCTCTCTCCAGGCAGCAACCATTTCACGCCCTAATCAAGATAATAAAATGTATTGCTTGACCGATCGGAATTCTTATTCGGGACTGGGGAAAGTTGGTTCAGCTCTAACTTGTGACAACAGTCATGAGTATGAGAATGGGAAAGAGGAAAGTATGGATTTCCAAGATACCCAGGTGAAGAAGAAGCATGGTTTTGCATCTACTTCAGGTGTTCTTGTAATTGAGAACTGTTTTACGGTCAGCCCTACCTCCTGGGTACTTGATACCGGATCAGGATCTCATATCTGTAATTTATTACAGGGACTGAGAAAAAGTAGGAAAGTTGCACCGGTGATATGTCGCTCAGAGTAGCGAACGGAGCACAAGTTTATGCGGCAGCCGTCGGTGAATATCACCTAGTATTGCCAAATGGCAAGACTATGATTTTGAACGATTGCTACTATGTACCCTCCATGGTTTGCAACATCATATCAGTGTCTTTACTCGATAAAGATGGATATAACTTTGTTCTTGAAAAGAATATCATGAACATTTACCTTCATAAGGTACTGGTTGCAGAGGGTACACTGTGTAATGGTATCTACGTTCTAAATCAGAATACAGTTCTCAATATACAAAACACACGCAAGAGGAAGAATTCAGATACGAATGAATCCTACTTGTGGCATTGTAGACTTGGTCATATCGGAGAGAAAAGACTGAGTAAGTTGCATAAAGATGGACTCTTGGATACGTTCGAGTTTTCATCTTATGAAACTTGTCAGTCTTGTCTCAAAGGGAAGATGACCAAATCTCCGTTCACCGGACATGGAGAAAGAGCAGCAGAGCTCTTGGGACTCGTACACAGTGATGTATGCGGTCCGATGTCTATACATGCAAGGGGTGGGTTCTCGTACTTCATCACATTCACTGACGATCTCTCTAGGTTCGGATATGTGTATCTGATGAAACACAAATCTGAAGCTTTTGAGAAATTCAAGGAATTTAGAAACGAAGTAGAGAACCAGACAGGCAAAAGTATCAAGATCCTCCGGTCTGACAGGGGAGGGGAGTACTTAAGCACGGAATTCCTAGATTACTTAAAAGAGAATGGTATTCTCTCTCAGCTTACTCCTCCTTATACACCACAGCACAACGGTGTTTCGGAGCGGAGGAATCGTACCCTACTGGATATGGTTCGCTCCATGATGAGTAGTGCTGAGTTACCTCTTTCATTCTGGGGATATGCACTTCAAACTGCAGCACATCTATTGAATCAAGTTCCATCCAAATCTGTGCCTAAGACTCCGTATGAAATATGGAGTGGTAAGAGTTTGTATCTTAAACGTATTAAGATTTGGGGTTGCCCAGCTTATGTCAAAAAGCAGAACCCAGACAAACTTGAGGCACGGGCAGTTTTGTGTAAGTTTGTGGGATACCCAAAAGATTCAAGTGGGTATCTGTTCTACCATGCAGAGGAACAGAAGATAATTGTTTCAAGAAATGCCACATTTTTAGAAAAAGAATTTCTTGTTAAAAACATTAGTGGCAGCACAGTAGAACTAGATGAAATTCCAGAAACACAAACTTTAACAAAAGATTTGGTGGAACCGCTAGATTCAATAACCCCAAGCGAACCTCAGCCACTCCGCAGATCTGGTAGGATTTCTCATCCGCCCGAGAGATACTACGGTTTTCTCATTGACGGGGATCGAGAGGATTGCATCTTGGAAGAAGATGACCCTACCAGTTTCAGGCAGGCCATTATCAGTAGGGACTCTGATAAGTGGCAGGAAGCAATGCAATCCGAAATGGAGTCCATGTACGCCAATAAAGTGTGGACCTTAGATATTGCTCCAGACGGGGTAAAACCCGTAGGATGCAAATGGATCTACAAAAGGAAACTTGGTGTAGATGGGCAGGTGGAGACCTATAAAGCTAGACTCGTTGCAAAAGGTTTTCGTCAAAGACCTGGTTTGGACTATGACGAGACTTTTTCTCCGGTGGCTATGCTCAAATCCATTCGGATCCTACTTGCCATTGCTGCCTTCCATGACTATGAAATCTGGCAGATGGATGTTAAAACGGCTTTCCTAAACGGTTGTTTGGAAGAGTGTGTTTACATGGATCAACCAGAAGGTTTCGTAGACAGTGGGAGCAGCGGAAAGGTGTGCAAGTTGCTTAAATCCATTTATGGATTAAAGCAGGCATCGCGGAGCTGGAACATCTGTTTTGATGAGGCAATCAAGGAATTTGATTTCATCAAGAACGAAGATGAACCCTGTGTATATAAGAAGATTGTAGGACGAACTGTCGTATTCCTAGTCTTGTACGTGGACGGCATTCTTTTGATAGGAAATGACATTCCTATGCTACAATCGGTCAAGCTGTTTTTGTCACAAAGGTTCTCCATGAAGGACCTGGGTGATGCCTCGTACATTCTGGGGATCAAGATCTATAGAGATAGATCCAAGAAACTGTTGGGACTTTCGCAGTCCAGGTACATAGAGACCGTACTAAAGAGATTTAGTATGGAGGGTTCCAAGCGCGGTAATATACCCGCATTGCACGGAATTACCCTCTCCAAGAAGATGTCTCCTAAGACTGACGAGGAGAGGGTTCGCATGAGCACTATACCCTACGCTTCGGCGGTAGGATCTATAATGTATGCGATGATATGTACAAGACCAGATGTAGCTTACGCGTTGAGCACGGTAAGCCGGTATCAGTCAGACCCAGGGGAGGACCACTGGACGGCAGTGAAGAACATTCTCAAGTACCTGAGAAGGACTAAGGAGATGTTCCTGGTTTACGGTAATGGAGACCTCAGGGTCGAGTCCTTTACCGATTCAAGCTTCCAGAGTGACAAAGATGACAGCAAGTCCGTCTCGGGTTTTGTGTTTACCCTCAACGGAGGGGCGGTATGTTGGAGGAGTTCCAAGCAGGATACCGTCGCAGACTCGACGATGGAAGCTGAATACATTGCTGCAAGCGATGCCGCAAAAGAGGCGGTCTGGATTAAGAAGTTCATTAGTGAACTTCAGGTGGTTCCGTCCATTGTTGACCCAATACCTTTATATTGCGATAACAATGGGGCTATAGCTTTAGCGAAGGAACCAAGGTCCCATCAGAAATCCAGGCATATCTTAAGGCGGTATCACCTGATCAGGGAGATCATTGATCGACAGGAGATCGAGGTGCGGAGAGTGGACACAAAGGACAACACTGCGGACCCATTCACGAAGGCTTTACCCCAGACTCAGTTCGAGCGGCTGATCGAGATGATAGGTCTTCGATACGCCAGTACATGGCCTTAGTGCAAGTGGGAGATTGTTAGTGTATATGCCCTAGAGGCCATTACTGTATCATACTAGTATGTATATTACTTGATGGAAGCTTAGGATATTCACAGTTGTATATACAATCTTGCTCGAAATGGTAGTATGCTACTTGGTTTGTCTCTGCTTTAATATGTGCATGTGTTTCTTTTAGCATATTGCTGGTATACATATTAGTAGAGCCCTTAGGATCTTTGCTTGATTACTGGCGTTGTGATGGCGATCACACTCGTGGGGGCTGGGTAATCTATAAGCACATCCTTATACAGGTCCCTGGTCGTTGGACTATCGAGACAGGGCATCGATACTCCGGAGTAGACTAGCGTATGCGCTTCTCATCCCAGTGTGGGAGACGGTCTGTCCCACAGCCGTTAGTACGTTGTACTTGGGATAGTATGCGGGTGCTCGTTAGGTTACGAGTACACTGGACAGGACTCGTCGGGAACTGTTGGTTGGTAATATACCTATCGTCAGTTATCAGTTCCCAGGTGACATGAGTACAGCTTAGTCCGCTGACTTGACACTGTCATTTCGCCTCGAGTGTGTTCCCACTGTTCTTTGATTACTACCCTACCACGGCTCTACTGAGTCGTGCAAACAGATAGTAGTTGGGAGCAGTCCCGAAGCACTTGGAGGCAGTGACGGTTAGACAGGATTCGTCTCTCCCGGTATTGGGGGTTGACATCGCGCTGTGTCTAGGAGAGCCATTACACAAGTAGTCCCTGGCCAGGGCAAGCGAGATATACTGGTAGGCTACCAGTGTTATCTCAGGGTGTTCTGGGCTTCACTCCGACACGACTTGTACCGCTATTAGGGGACTGACGTTCACCGCCCCCCCTAGGCCCGCCATGCGATGTATCAGACGAACAGACCGGACTGTACGGAGACTGTCACATACTGGCTCAGTAGGAGTGCAGATGGGGTTCACCTCGTCAGTCTTCTTATCGACATCTACCTGGGGATCGTTACGTACAGCTAGTGCCGCTTGCGGTCTGTGGTTAAACCCACTGCCAGCGTAGTGTCGAGTCTTTAGAGTCCCACACAGAGAGCTATTCGCCTTTAGGCAAAACGAGTAGAGGTCGCATGGTTTTGCGACAGGGTTCGTTCGCATCCGCGCACTTATGCACGGTTGCTGTCCGGACAGTTTATACTAGCGGGCTTTGGTTTAAGCCGGATCCTAGTATATGTTTTGAGATTGGTTTTTCTCATTGTGTTCGTGTTCCTCGGATCACAAATGCGGGTGCGTATGCACAGTTGCTTGAGATTGAGGGAGAGGACCTTGTTTAGGGTTAATGACTATTGTCATTTTATTAACCCTATTGTTTTTGTGTGTATTATTGTTAATTAATAATTAGCTTAATTATTGTGCATGGTTGTTGTTGATGACTCTTTGACTTTGTTGACTTGTTGACCAAGTTGACAATTTGACCATGATCATTTCATTTGGAAGATGCTCTTTGATCCTTGCAATTTGCATTAATGATGAAATGATAATGGTCACCTCTTGATTAAACCATGACAATTTTCTAGCTAATTAGTTAATTAAAATATTACACACATATTAGTGAGAATGGCTCACTATTATTTGATGATATCATATCTTTTCTCTCTCTTGCTCATCCTCTCCCTCAAGCTCTCTCCCTCTCATGTGTTGAGAAACAAAAAGCTTGAGAAAAACCTTCACTTGATCTTCTCTACTCACTTCTAGGGTTCAAGTCTTAGCATTTCTTGCACTCTAGTTACTCCTAGCTTGGAGTTGAAGCTAAAGGTCGAGGCTTTCGGGTGGATCGTTCTTTGACGGAAGGAGACAAGCAAGGTGAGGCCTTTCTACCATTCCGACGAGCAAGGAGAGAAGGAGTTCGAGCCCAAGGTATAACCTTTCTACAACTTAGCTAGTTGTTAGTTTTCTTTAGCTAGTTTTAGTTTAGCAAAGATCCTCCCAAGCTCGGTCCATGTTGCCTAAGTCGATAAAAATCCAATTTTTATTATGTTTTCCGCCTTCCCGTAAGCACCGGGGTGGGCAACGTGGACCTAACAGGAACCACACCAAGCTCAGCAATGAACTTCTTCATCCAGACAGCTTCTTTGGCAGCATCGTTGGCAGCGATGTATTCAGCCTCCATCGTCGAGTCTGCAACGGTGTCTTGCTTGGAACTCTTCCAACACACCGCCACTCCGTTAAGGGTAAAGACAAAACCCGAGACCGACTTACTGTCGTCCTTATCACTTTGGAAGCTCGAGTCGGTAAAGGACTCCACTTGGAGTTCAACGTTACCGTACACCAAGAACATCTCCTTAGTCCTTCTCAAGTACTTGAGAATGTTCTTTACAGCTGTCTAGTGATTCTCTCCCGGATCTTCTTGATACCTACTCACTACACTTAGTGAGTATGCTACATCGGGTCTGGTACATAACATTGCATACATGATAGAGCCTACCGCCGAAGCATAGGGTATCCGTTGCATGCGAGTTCTCTCCAAATCAGTCTTGGGAGACATCTCTTTGGAGAGAGTGAGTCCAGAGATCGTGGGTACATTACCAGGCTTAGACTCTTCCATACTAAACCTCTTTAGTACGGTGTCTATATACCTTGATTGGGACAATCCCAGTATCCGTTTAGATCTATCTTTATAGATCTTAATCCCTAAGATGTAGGAGGCATCACCTAGATCTTTCATTGAGAATCTGTGTGATAAGAAAAGCTTGACTGAGTGCAGCATAGGAACATCATTTCCTATCAAGCGTATGTCATCCACGTACAATACGAGGAAGACGACCTTACTCTCTACAACCTTCTTGTATATACAAGGTTCATCTATATTTTTGATGAAGTCAAACACCTTGACTGCCTCATCAAAACAGATGTTCCAACTCCGCGATGCCTGCTTTAACCCGTAAATGGATTTAAGCAGCTTGCACACCTTTCCACTACTCCCACTTTCTACGAAGCCCTCCGGCTGAGTCATATATACGCTCTCTTCTAAATCACTATTTAGAAAGGCGGTCTTAACATCCATTTCCCAGATTTCGTAGTCATGGTATGCAGCGATGGCAAGAAGGATCCGAATGGACTTAAGCATAGCTACTGGAGAAAAGGTTTCATCATAATCCACACCTGGTCGTTGACGAAAACCTTTTGCAACAAGTCTAGCTTTGAAAGTCTCAACTTTTCCATCTACACCAAGTTTCTTCTTATAGATCCATTTGCTCCCATTGGGTTTTACCCCTTCAGGAGCAACTTCCAAAGTCCATACATTGTTGGTGTACATGGATTCCATCTCAGATCTCATCACATCCAGCCATTTCACAGAGTCCCCACTCGTGATGGCCTGCTCGAAACTAGTTGGGTCATCATCTTCCATGATACAATCCTCGCTCCCACCATCAACGAGAAAACCGTAGTATCTCTCAGGTGGATGAGGAGCCCTACTAGAACGGCGGAGAGGCTGGGGTTCGCCGAGAAATACTGAATCCTCTGGCTCCACCAAATCTCTATTGTAGTTTGTGCATTTGGAACTTCTTCCAGTGCTACCTCCTTGCCACTAATTTCTTTTGCAAGAAATTCCTTTTCTAAAAAGGTGGCATGCCGAGAAACAAACACCTTTTGTTCTTCGGTGTGGTAGAATATATACCTTTGTGAATTTTTGGGATATCCTACAAACTTGTATAGAACCGACCTTGCCTCGATCTTGTCCGGATTATGCCTTTTGACATAGGCCGGACAACCCCATATCTTCACATAGTTAAGATGTGGTCTCTTCCCCTTCCATATCTTATATGGAGTGGTAGGCACTGATTTGGTAGGAACCATATTCAATAGATGTATGGTTGTCTCAAGCGCATACCCCCAAAAGGAAACAGGTAACTCAGCAGTGCTCATCATAGAGCGCACCATATCTACAAGGGTGCGATTCCTCCGCTCCGATACACCGTTGTGATGTGGTGTATATGGAGGAGTAAGCTGAGAGAGAATCCCATTCTCTTTTAGATATTCAAGGAATTCTGTGCTCAAGTATTCTCCTTCCCGATCTGATCGAAGGATTTTAATACTTCTACCCGTTTGGTTCTCGACTTCGGATTTATATTCCTTGAATTTCTTAAAACCTTCAGATTTGTGTTTCAATAGGAACACATGTCCGAATCTTGAGAGATCGTCAGTGAATGTAATGAAGTACGAAGAACCATTCCTGGCATGTGTAGACATGGGACCACATACATCACTATGTATCAGTCCCAAGAGTTCCGTAACTCTTTCTCCGTGTCCACTAAACGGTGTTTTGGTCATTTTGCCTTTGAGACATGACTGGCAACTGTCATAAGACGAAAACTTGAACGGATTCAAATATCCATCTTTATGCAACTTAGCTAGTCGTGTCACATTGATATGACCTAGTCTACAATGCCACAAGAAGGATTCGTTCATTTCTGAACTCTTCCTCTTGTGTGTGTTTTGTACGTTAAGAACTGTGTTTTGATTTAGAACGTACAATCCATTACATAATGCACCAAACCCAATCAACACTTGATTTAGGTAAATGTTCATAACATTATTCTCTACTACAAAGTTACATCCTTCTTTATCTAATAAAGAGATTAATATTAAATTGCATATCATAGAGCGTACGTAGTAACAGTCGTTCAGGATCAATGTATTCCATGTTTGTAATACAAGGTGATATTCACCAATTGCTTTGGCTGCAACAATTGCACAATTCCCTGCTTTTAGGGAATGATCACCTTTTCCTAGTTCTCTGCCTTTCCTTAGCCCATGCAACATATTGCATATGTGGAATCCCGATCCGGTATCTAATACCCAGGACGTAGAGTGTACTGAGAAGCAGTTCTTTATAACTAACACACCCGAAGAAGATGCATCAACATGCTTATTCTTTGTTTGGGTGGCATTGGAATCCAGATATGTTCCTATCCCCTGCTCGGACTTATAACACTTATAAGTTGGAGCGGGACCAACGTTCCCCTACTCAGTATAACAAGCGGGTTCGGTCAATACATCCATATTATTATCTTGATTAAGGCGTGACATTGGTTGCTGCCTGGAGAAAGATGGAAGGAAACGCGTTAGCGTGCGCTCTTTGCAAGATTAGATTGGTTATTATCTTATCTAATCAGGACGTCTCCCACTGTTTTTATCAAAACTTCCTTCAAACCGTAAAAGGTAAGATTAGCCTGGAATAATTACACATTACAAGTTCGCCAATCTTTAAGCCAGGCCAGTATTGGTACTTTGAGGGAGGTTCCCCGTGCTTTCGCACGGACCTAATTAGAGTAAACCTCGATTTCCCATGGGCGTAACCCCGTTAACACCTTTCTAGAAACCTACTTGATTGGCTAATTGTTGTGTAAAATTCTCTCAGGAGTAACTTTTACTCAAAGTGGGTATCGGGATCCAACTATCTCATAGAAAGTATGCAATCTCATTGCAAATTTCAACACTTGAAATTTCCGATAATATTTTTACCCCCAGCATCCTATGACCTTGACGAAAGCCAACAAACTAAAAGACGCTAGTCAAGCTGAACCCGTTACATTTCTTGATTGAATTAAATCCACCCGTACGACCCTTGACGAAAGCCAACAAAGTCGTACGACTACCCTAATCCAATCGCATCTCATGAATTAGAAGATAACCACTAATTAGCCACCGCACACTACGCCTTGACGAAAGCAAACAAACGTAGCACGAATACTAAATAGTACCTATCTGAAATGATGGAGGGCTACGCAGGTTTTCCAGAAAAACCATGAGCGTAATGATCTTGATATCGTTGTAGAAACTAGTGATTTTGAAAAAAAGTGTTTTTGAGGATTTTCTAGTTTCGCTAAAGAGGTCACTCCCGGTGAAGGGATCTCGGCTCTTTCCTTATCGAATAAGGTGCTGGATATTCTACAAGGAATACCGCTATCCAAAGCAAGAACTATAGAAGCAATCAAAACTAAACCGAGTGATTTGTAGCATTTGCTAGTTTTGCTAAAGAGGTCACTCCCGGTGAAGGGATCTCGGCTCTTTCCTTATCGAATAAGGTGCTGGATATTCTACAAGGAATACCGCTATGCAAAGCAAAAACTAGAGCTACCCTTTTTGAAAATTTGATTCTACAACATCTTTGGGTTTCTTTTTCTTGACATTAATCAAATTAATGTTGTCCCATCATTTACGTTTCCTAAACATCACAGAAAAGAAATGAAAATAGAACGTACGCTTATACCATCCGCATTCGCCACGGGTTCCCGTCATTCACCGTTAGGTTACTTAACTAACGGCAGAGCGGGGGCTGGACTAGCGCGGATGCAAAACATAAGCAACGTTTATTATATATCTCATATATAAATATAGCCATTACAAATCACAGATGAATACATTGGATATACTAGAAATTCCGCATTTCATTCAAGCCTTAATGAAAGACGGGTTCCACGGTCATGATGAATAGCAAAAACCCCACCCTAGACCCCTACGGGTGCGGCTAACTACCCGCCAAATTCCCGAAGTTGAGCAACCTCCCTCAACAAAGTCAGTAGGCCACTCGCCACTTCGAAAAACCGGTAGTTTGTGCACCCCACCTTAGGTCTATCTTAGGAGCAAAAACACTAAAAAGAAATTATACAACGGTGGCTACAACCTCATCCCGGATGTGCCCCGCAAAATAATATTACATTGCTTTTTACAAATTACATTGAATGAAAGAAAAGAAAAATGCTTTTCTCACCCCTCGGGCCATTCATCACAACGATCCAACACATTCATATACACATACCATCTCATGATATCATTACAGATGTGTGCAACCCCGACTAATTGACTTATAGCAATTAGTCGACGTTTTAAACACACATAAGAAATAACTGAAAACCCGATTAGCCAAGCACTTTAGAATTTCGATCGATAATTTTAAACCATGAAAACACTTGTCATCTTCCAGTGCACAAACAACTTTGTGAAAATTCCAGATGTCCCAGAAACACTATTTTCTTAATCTAAGCAAACTGCTGAAAAATGGGTCAACTCGGCCACGACTCTGTCGTGGATCGGCGGCCAAACACTGAGTTTGGCCACGGATCCGCGGCGTTCCTGGCGAGTTAGAGTCTCGTTTTTCTACAGTGTGCTTAGAAAACCCTGCATGTATTTTTAAGGCCACTGAAATGATTTTTTGAACACTTTAAAAAATTGACAGCAGCAGGGACAGAAAACGTGTTTTTCGGGAAAAAATGCGTCGATCGAAGTTCTAACTTTTAGATAACAATTTAATTATGGTTTAGTTAGGCTCTGATACCATGTTGGTACATGTTGCATGCTCCCACAACTCTTATGATGCGGCGGAAGCGATAAACGAAAATTTTCTTTGCATATAACACACACTTTTCAAAAGATCTTGTCTAAACCATAACTAGAAAACCCTAACTAGATATCTTATCTACTATGTTAGGGATTATACCTTGATGATATGGTCCTTCGGGTCTTCTCTTTGGTGCAACCCCTTTGCTCCTTGCCTTCTCTTTTGATGAACTCCTTAGCTCCTTTGGATGTTGCCGATGTCCTCGATCTCCGGCCACCTCCAGACCTAGATGATCCACGCGAGAGTTATCGTGCAAGCTAAAACCCTTCTCAAGAGCTAAACCTAGAGATCAAGTTTGCTAAAAATGGTCACTAGGATGATGTAGAGATTAGTGAATTGGATTATCTTTGATCCTTGGCTTTTGATTCACATCTCATGTGAGTGTTAAAGCAAGGAAGAAGAAGGAGGAGAGAAGAAGGAGAGAGAGAGAGTTTTTCATAATGAGAAGAAAATCAAGCATGATGAAGGATATGGCACAAATGAAATAATTGACGCATGCATTATAAAATTAGCACCATGCTTCAATAGTAACTCCAAAACAATAAAATATAATACAAGCCATTCTTACAACCATACTTAGACTTTCTTAATTTCCACCTCATTTATTCATTTTCAAAAAATAAAAAATGTATTATGAGGTGGCGTCTTCTAGAAGGTATTCTTGTAACAATTACAAGAATAACCCGCCACCGTATACCGTATCCCGAATACCATATACCCGTATCCGAATTCCGAAAAATACGAATACCAATAATTCAATAATATAATACCGGTATCCGGCTTAAACCAAACCCTACCAGTATTATCGTTCTGATTATTATTCCTGTAACTATTACACGAACATAATCGAAACCCTGCCGCAACACCTTACGGTTGCAGCAACAACTTACGGCCTCTACATCTTTCGCCTGAATGAGGGAACCCTCCGTGTGGGACTCTAAAGACTCGACAGTATGCTCGCAGTGGGATTAACTACAAGCACGTCAGCGACACTAGCTGTGCGTAACGGCTACCCAGGTACATGACGAAAAGGTGGCCGACGAGCGAACTCATCACAACCACAACGAGCCTTCAAGCAACACTTACCGTACAGTCCGGTCTGTTTGTCTGATACGTCGCATATGAAGTCTAGGGGTGGTATATGTCAGACCCCAGTAACTTTATAAGTCATGCTGATTTGAGGCTCATAACAGGTCGAGAAACTACTGATAACACTTATCAGTAGATCTCCATATCAGCCCTGGCCAGGGACTTCCAGTTATTGCCAATCGAGCATAGCGCAACATCAATCCCCAATACCGGGAGAGACGAAACCCCTCCTATCGCTTATTGCCTCCATACGACTTGGGACTGTACCCAAAATCCACCTGTTTGCATGACTCCTCTTGAGCGTGGTAGGGAGGAAATCAAAGCACAGTGGGAGTCGCATCGGACTCTATGACGATCTCGTGTCTACAGACTAACCTGTACCAGTGTCACCAGAGGACTGCTATTTGACGATAGATATACTACCACATAGGAGTCCTCGGTGAGTCATGTTCTGTGTACCCAGTCTCCACTGAGCACCCGTATACCATCTCTCATGTCAAACACCAATGGATGTGGGATCATCCATCACCCATCATATGGGTCAAGAGGCGTATACGCTAGTCTACTCTGGAATATCGATGCCCTGTCTCGATATTCCTTCTACTAGGAACAATGGAAGGATGTACTTATGAACTACCCTGGCCCCACTAGTATGATCTGCTTCATATTCCTGGTAGTCAAGTATGTAGGGTTGCTAGGCACGCGCACAAGGGTCTACGAGGCATCAATCATGCCCGATTAAAAATTTTGCCGTGCCGAACAACCCGAATACGGATCTTTAAACTAGAGATTAGGCGAAAACTAACATGTTAACAACTTTAACACTAAGTGAGAGGGATTACAACATTTATAGATCCGGTCCTTCACTTCATATGCTCCGTGTTGTGGTCCCTTCGCTGCGATCATCGGGTTCCGGACTCTCGAGAGGTTCCACGAAGAGAAAGATGCAACATTTGCTTTCGATCTTCGATACAAAGATGATCCGATCTTCGATACAAAGATGATCTACCTTGAAGTTTCGTTAACGCAAGCTAACACTCATGAAATGATATGAACACCCTCATCTAAATGGCAAGGGAAGATGAGGATGATGAAATAGGATTTTTGCTCTCTTTATTTATCTTTTTCTCACATTTATTCATCACTTGGAAAAAAGCTAGTGAGCTTTTTCCATGAAGAAAGAAGAAGGAAGAAGATGAAGAATTATGATGGAATCCTTTTGTGATGAATAGAAAAAGAAGTAATATGATGAATAATGCAACCATGGTCAAGCAAACTGATGTAGAGAATTAACTAGGGTTAGGGTTTGGGTTAGGTTAAAGATGAGTCACACACAAATATCTTTATCATGACAAAATGAAAAGCTTCTAGAATCAACTAGAAGACTTAACCCTAATCCAAACCCTAATCATGTTTAAACTCCACAAAACATGTTGCATTAGTTATCATATCATGTTACAATATTATATATCACATATATAATATTTATTGTAACCAAATAAAATAATACAATTAACATATATCGCATATATATCAATGTATTACCCGAGTGAGAAAAAGAATCTTTTAGTGAGCTAATATTAGTTAATGCAATTTAATATATCAAATATATTATTATACATTAAATTATCGAATCAACACTTGATCCGACAATCCGGCTATATCGCATATAACCGACTAATATTTATCCGTACTGATTCATCGAATCAACACTTGATCCGATGACCCGGCTGATATCAAATATCGCGAGAATATAATACGGTATCACATATCGCATTATCCTCGGTCCCACACATATCACATATGTGCCCCTACTCCGTTTTTCCTGAGCCAAGAAACCTCTGCGTAGGACTCTAAAGAATCGTCAATACGCCGGCAGTAGGTGATGATCATATCAAACACCCACAAGCTGCAAACGGTCAGCTAAACGTAACAGCTACCCAGGTATTGAGCGCTCAGAAGATCAACAAGCAAGCTTGTACATTCTCCTGAGAATCCAAACAGTAACATTCCCGTACAGTCCGGTCTCGTCGTCTGATATGTTGCATATCTCGCCTAGGGGTGGTAAACGTCAGATCCCAGTAGCTCGATAAGTCGTGTCGATATGAGGTCTATAACAGTTCGAGAAACTACTGATAACACTTACCAGTAAATCTCAGCAACCCTGGCCAGGGATTTCCGGTTATAGCCAATCGAACACAGCACAACATCAACTCCCTATACCGGAAGAGACGAATCCCCTCCTATCGCTCATTGTCTCCATGTGATTCAGGACTGTACCCAAAAGCCTCCTTTTTGCACGCCCTCTTGGACGTGGTATGATGGAAATCAAAGCACAGTGGGAATCACACAAGACTCTATGACAATCTCGGGTCAACAGACTACTCTATACCAGTGTCACCGGAGAACTGCCATCTGACTTGTGGTATATCACCAACTGGGAGTTCTCGGCGAGTCCGTCCAGTGTACCCAGTCTCTACTGAGCACCCGTACACCATCCTTGATGTCAAACACCGATGGATATGGGATCATCCATCGCCTATCATATGGGTCAAGATGCGTATACGCTAGTCTACTCTGGTGCATCGATGCCCTGTCTCGATACACCCACGACTAGGAACAATTATAGGATGTACTCGTCGACTACCGTGGCCCCACTAGTATGATCTCATCATAGTCCCAGTAGTCGAGTACATATCCTAAGGGCTTTATCAACATGTAATATAGAGACAATCAGAGTACATGCTAAGATAAAGTACAACCAGATAGCATACTATCATGTCGAGCAAGAAAGTCCTCCCTATATATGTCCAAGCATCCATTACAATATACATCGTATGTACAGTAATGGCCTCTAGGGCATACATATAACTAACAATCTACCACTTGCACTAGGGCCATCTGTTGTGGTATCGCTTACCCAACAATTAGCTGCGGTTGAAGTATCTCAAACTCAACCATCCCATAAAAGTCTCTACTGGGAAAAAGGCCTTTATGAGTGGATCCGCGCTGTTGTCCTCTGTGTCTACTCCCCTAACCTCGATCTCCCTGGAGATCAACCATCTCCATGTTCAGGTGATACTGCCTAAGAATTATATCTGGATTTCTGATGGGATGGGGGTTCCTTGGCTAAAGCCACAACTCCATTGTCACACAATGGTAAGAACGAAGTTCATCTTATGAACTTATATGTATCCAGACTGCCTCTTTGGTAGCATCCTTGGTAACGATGTATCTTGCCTTTAATCGTCTAGTAAGTCACGGTATCTAGCTTGGAACTCTTCCAACATACCGTCCCTCCACAAAGGGTATAGACAAGCCTGCGACTGACATTCAGTCGTCCTTATCACCCTGGAACCTTTCCAGTGATTCTCCCCAAGATCGATTGATACCATCTCACTTCAACTAGTGAGTATCCTAACATCCAATTAGATCTATCTCATAGATCCAAAACCCAGGATTTAGGAGGTATCACTTTGATCCTATATGGAGAATCCTTGTGATAAGCGGAGATTGACCGTGCGTAGCATAGGAAACTCCTTCCCTATCAAGAGTATGTCATCCACGTACTCTACGAGGATCTCCACCATACTTTCTACTACCTTTTTGTATATACAAGGTTCATCTACCATTTTGATGAAGTCAAACTCTTTGACTACCACATCAAAACAGATGTTCCAACTCCGCGATGCCTGTTTTATCATATAAAACATCTTGCACACGTTTCCGCTGCTCCCACTGTCCACGAAGCCCTCTGGCTGTGTACTTATAGACACTCTTTTCTAAAACATCATTTAGAAAAGCAGTCATGACACCCAACCGCCAGATATCGTAGTCATGGAATGTAGCCGTGGCAAGTAGGATCTGGATGGACTTAAGCATAGCTTTGAAAGTCTCAACATTTCCATGTACACCAAGTAATCTTCTCAAGATATACTCGCTCCTGATAGGGATTTAACCCTTCAGATAAAGCAACCAAAGTCCATACTTTGTTGGTGTATAAGGATTCCATCTCAGATCGCTAAGCATCCAGCCATTCTTACAGAGTCCCACTCCTGATGGCCAGCTCGAAACTAGTTGGGTCATCATCTCATGATGCAATCCTCACTCCCACTGTCATAGAGAAACCGAAGTATCTCTCAGGTGGGTGAGGAACCTTACTAGATCGACGGAGAGGCTGAGGTTCGTTGGAAACTATTGAATCCTTTGGTTCTACCAAATCATCAGTTGCAGTTTGTATAGCTGGAACCATTCCAGTTCTACATAACAGACCTTGCCTCGAGCTTGTCCGGATTATGCTTTTAAACATAGGCCAGACAACCCCAAATCTTAACAAGCTTAAGATATGGGCTCTTTCCTTTCCATATCACATATCAAGTGGCAGGCAACTGATTTGATTTGAACCCTATTCAATAGGTATGCAGCTTCTCAAGTGCATAACTCCCCAAAGGAAATAGGAAACTCAGTAGTACTCATCATAGAGCGCACCATATCAAATTGGGTGTGATTTCTCCGCCCCGATACACCGAGGTGCTGTGGTGTATACGGAGGAGTAATGCTGAGAGAGAATCTCATTCTCCTTTAGAATAGTCCAGGAATCCCGTGCTCAAGTATTCTCCTCCTTGATCTCATCAAAAAGACATAATACTTATACCCGTATTTTGGTTCTCTACTTCTAACTTATATTCTGTGAATATCTCAAAAGCTTCGGACTTGTGTTTCAACAGGAACATATGTCTGAATCTTGAGAGATCATCATAAATGTAATGAAGTACAAAGAACCGGTCTTGGCATGTGTAGACAGGAGACTTTCATACATCAACATGTATCAATCCCAAGAGTTCACTAACTCTTTCTCTGTTTCCAATAAGCAGAGCTATGGTCATCTTATCTTTGTGACATGACCGGCAAGTTTCACAAGATGTAAATTCAAACTAATTTAAATATGCATCTATATGTAACTTAGCTAGTCGGGTCGCATTGATATGACCTAGTCTACAATACCTCAAGAAGGATTCGTTCATTTCTGAACTCTTCCTCTTGTGTGTGTTCTGTATACTAAGAACTGTAGTTTGATTTAGAACATCAATGCTTTTAGATAACGTGCCTGAACCGATCAACTATTGATATAGGAAATGTTCAAAACATTATCCAACAATACAAAATTATATCATTTCTTTACTAATAAAGAGAGTGATATGATTTTGTATATCAGGTTAGGTATCTAATAACATTCGTTCATAATCAATGTATTCTGGTAATACAGGGTGATAGTGACCAACAGACTTTGCTGCAACACTTGCACTATTTTCTGTCTCATGAAACTTATCACCCGTTCTCAGTTCTCTACCTTTCTGTAGCCCATATAACAGATTACATATGCGGGATCCTGATCTAGTATCTCATACCTAGGACGTAAAGAATACCGAGAAATAGTTCTTTGTAATGAACACACCCGAAAAAGATGCATCAGCATGCACTTTCTTCGTTTGGGCGGCACGGGAAATCTGGTATTCCCTAATTTCCTGCTCTGTCTTATAACGATTAAAAGTTGGAGCGGGACCAACGTTCCCCAACTTAGTATAACAAGCGGGTTCGGTCAATATATCCGTATTATTATCTTGATTAAGGCGTGATATGGTCGCTACCTGGAGAGAGAGAGAAGAAAATACTCAGCGTATGCTCTTGCAAGATTAGATTGGTTATCTAATATATCTAATCAGGATGTCTCCCACTGTTTTAATCAAATCTTCCTTCAAACCCTAAAAGGAAAGACTAGCCGGGATTAATCACACGCTACAAGTTCGCTAATCTTTCAGCCAGACCAGTGTCGGTACTTTGAGGGAGGTCCCCCGTGCGTTCGCACGAACCTAATTAAAGTAAACCTCGTTTTCCCAGAGGCATAACCCCGTTAACACCTTTCTAGACACCTACTTGATCGGCTAATTGTAATGTGTAAAACTCTCCCAGAAGTAACTCTTACTCGCAGCGGGTATCGGGATCCAACTATCTCATAGAAGGTATGCAATCTCATTGCAAATTTCAACTCTTGAAATTCCCAATAATATTTTACCCCTGGCGTCCTATGACCATGACGAAAGCCAACAAACCATAGGCTACTAGTCAAGTCCAACCCGTCATTTCCCGATTGAATTAAACCCACCCGCACGACCCTTGACGAAAGCCAACAAAGTCGCACGACTACCCTAACTCAATCGCATCATATGCTAGCAGATAAGCATAAATAGCTACCGCACACTACGCCTTGACGAAAGCCAACAAACGCAGCACGAATACTATGAAGTACTTATCAGAAATGACGGAGGGCTACGACAGGTTTTTAAGAAAACCTTTTGCGTAATGAACTTGATATCGTTGTAGAATCGAGTGATTTTTAAATGGAGTGCTTTTGAGGCTTTTCTAGTTTTGCTAAAGGGGTCACTCCCGGTGAAGGGATCGTCGGCCCTTTCCTTATCGAATAAGGTGCTGGATGTTCTACAAGGAACACCGCTATGCAAAGCAAGAACTATAGAAGCAATCAAAAGACAAACCGAGTTTGTAACATCTGCCAGTTATTGCTAAAGGAGTCACTCCCGGTGAAGGGATCTCGGTCCTTTCCTTATCGAATAAGGTGCTGGATGTTCTACAAGGAACACCGCTATGCAAAGCAAGAACTAGAGCTACTAGTTTTTAAACAAGTTTCTATAACATCTTAGGTTTCTTTTATTTCATTAATCTCATTAATGAAGTCCCATTTTAATATGCTTCAAAAGCATCACTTTTGAAACGAAATCTGCAATATAACATATATCTCATATATATAATATAAACATTTATCTCAGGCAGTAATATGATCTCATCACAGAACATTGCAGCAGAAGAACATATATGAAATATTGGATATACTAGGACGTCCGTGTTTTCAATATGAGCCTGTATAAAACACGGATTCCACGGTCGCGATGAATAGCCAAACCCACATCCCTAGACCCCTACGAGAGCAGCAAGCAACACAGCCAATTCTAGGGTTAAGAGACCCGGTTACTTGTGCTCCCCGCCTTGGGTCTACCTAATGCGGAAAAGTAAATAATATACAACGGTGACAGCTTCCGCAACCTGGAAGTGCCCCAATAAAAGAATATTACATACAAATGAATTTTACATGAATGAAAAAGAAAAAACTCTCATCTCACATAAAACCCCCGGCTATTCAGAACGCGACGATCCAATATAACATATCACAGCAACACATAATATCTCATATCATCAATGTAAGCAAGTATGCGTATCCCGATTGTCGTTGATGTATAGCAACGAAGCCGGCGATACACCACATACTACGCTTACGGTCACAGAAAAGAAAGTGTAAAACTACAACAGTTGGAATCCGCAACCTCCTTAGACATCGCATGCCTAACCAAATAAATTCCTTAGACATCACATGCCTAACAATTATAAACCCCGCATTTTAGTCTCATTATCGAAAACTCTTTTCAATGTCAAGTCAGGCAATTCAACAAGATTCCCGACAACCTGATCGAATGCTCGTCGCAAACTTTATTAGACGGCCGCACCCCCGATGTCGTCGACGAAGTGCACTAAGGCGGAACACCGCTGCCGCGAGCATCCGAATGGATGCTTTCGGCGACGGGGTTCTCCTACAGTCACTTGGTCGGGGCTAAGAGGTGTAGCTGTCTATTAAGTTTACCCGGCGAGTATCCGCGTACGCTACGTGATTGCGACGGACTTTTGATCACATCAAAATTCCGTGGCAACCGATCATTTGAGACTAAACTGCTATGTTTATAATATTCAAAACAGTTATCTCATAACTACCCGTGGATTCCAAATATTGTATCACAATCCAGATAAATAGACAATGTTAAACTTTCCGATCGAATAATCAAACACCCAAGATTTCCCCAATATATCTCAACACTTGAAATCAGTTTAAAAACATCCTTTACATGCCACAGTACCAATGGTCCAGCCGTAGAAGGGTCAAACCAACGCCTCACATGTGGCACGCCGTACTGCCCGAAACCCTAAGGTTCAAAAGGCAGTTCAAGACGGTCACATAATCGAGTTAAGGTTTGTTGTCTTCTAGAGGGTCCACCGCGTTACTTGCACGACTTAGAACGTTCTTAAACACGAGAAAAAATCCAACTTTTGCAAAATTTTCCGACAGGGGAAAAAGTGAGTTATTGATATCCGTTCGAACTTTTTAACAGTTTCTAAAATTATCCGGACAAACTAAACAAAGTTATAATATCCGATCGAATCAACAAGTCCCCAATACAATCCAGAAAACTCAACACTTGAGTAGAAATAAAAATACCCAGAAGAATCAGGAAGTACAGACGGTCATTACTGTGCAGAAACTAACCATCAATCAACAGTTACGGCCGCGGAACCGCCGCCAATGCGATGGTTTGGCCGCGGTTCCGCGCTAAAATAGTTGAGTTAGGGTGTCGTTTTTCACAGTAATTCCTAAAATACCCTGCTGAATTTTTTGAGCATTTTTAATATGAAAAAAATCACAGTTTTGAAAAATTTCCAGAAACTAGGGTATATCGGGTTTTCCGGGTTCGATCGGACTTTAAACTTCGCCTAGACTTCGCCTAAAGCTCTAGCTTGGCTCTGATACCAATGTAGGGTTGCTAGGCACGCGCACAAGGGTTTACGAGGCATCAACCATGCCCGATTAAAAATTTAGCCGTGCCGAACAACCCGAATACGGATCTTTAAACTAGAGATTAGGCGAAAACTAACATGTTAACAACTTTAACACTAAGTGAGAGGGATTACAACCTTTGTAGATCCGGTCCTTCACTTCATATTCTCCGTGTTGTGTTCCCTTCGCTGCGATCATCGTGTTCCGGACTCTCGAGAGGTTCCACGAAGAGAAAGATGCAACCTTTGCTTTCGATCTTCGATACAAAGATAATCTACCTTGAAGTTTCGTTAACACAAGCTAACACTCATGAAATGATGTGAACACCCTCATCTAAAAGGCAAGGGAAGATGAGGATGATGAAATAGGATTTTTTCTCTCTTTATTTATCTTTTTCTCACATTTATTCATCACTTGGAAAAAAGCTCGTGAGCTTTTTCCATGAAGAAAGAAGAAGGAAGAAGATGAAGAATTATGATGGAATCCTTTTGTGATGAATAGAAAAAGAAGTAATATGATGAATAATGCAACCATGGTCAAGCAAACTCATGTAGAGAATTAACTAGGGTTAGGGTTTGGGTTAGGTTAAAGATGAGTCACACACAAATATCTTTATCATGACAAAATGAAAAGCTTCTAGAATCAACTAGAAGACTTAACCCTAATCCAAACCCTAATCATGTTTAAACTCCACAAAACATGTTGCATTAGTTATCATATCATGTTACAATATTATATATCACATATATAATATTTATTGTAACCAAATAAAATAATACAAATAACATATATCGCATATATATCAATGTATTACCCGAGTGAGAAAAAGAATCTTTTAGTGAGATAATATTAGTTAATGAAATTTAATATATCAAATATATTATTATACATTAAATTATCGAATCAACACTTGATCCGACAATCCGGCTATATCGCATATAACCGACTAATATTTATCCGTACAGATTCATCGAATCAACACTTGATCCGATGACCCGGCTGATATCAAATATCGCGAGAATATAATACGGTATCACATATCGCATTATCCTCGGTCCCACACATATCACATATGTGTCCCTACTCCGTTTTGCCTGAGCCAAGAAACCTCTGTGTAGGACTCTAAAGAATCGTCAATACGCCGGCAGTAGTGATGATCATATCAAACACCCACAAACTACAAGCGGTCAGCTAAACGTAACAGCTACCCAGGTATTGAGCGCTCAGAAGATCAACAAGCAAGCCTGTACATTCTCCTGTGAATCCAAATAGTAACACTCCCGTACAGTCCGGTCTCGTCGTCTGATATGTTGCATATCTCGCCTAGGGGTGGTAAACGTCAGACCCCAGTAGCTCGATAAGTCGTGTCGATATGAGGTCTATAACAGTTCGAGAAACTGCTGATAACACTTACCAGTAAATCTCAGCAACCCTGGCCAGGGATTTCCGGTTATAGCCAATCGAACACAGCACAACATCAACTCCCTATATCGGAAGAGACGAATCCCCTCCTATCGCTCATTGCCTCCGTGTGATTCGGTACTGTACCCAAAAGACACCTTTTTGCACGCCCTCTTGGAAGTGGTATGATGGAAATCAAAGCACAGTGGGAATCACACAAGACTCTATGACGATCTCTGGTCAACAGACTACTCTGTACCAGTGTCACCGGAGAACTGCCATCTGACGTGTGGTATATCACCAACTGGGAGTTCTCGGCGAGTCCGTCCAGTGTACCCAGTCTTTACTGAGCACCCGTACACCATCCTTGATGTCAAAAACCGATGGATATGGGATCATCCATCGCCCATCATATGGGTCAAGATGCGTATACGCTAGTCTACTCTGGTGCATCGATGCCCTGTCTCGATACACCCACGACTAGGAACAATTATAGGATGTACTCGTCGACTACCGTGGCCCCACTAGTATGATCTCATCATAGTCCCAGTAGTCGAGTACATATCCTAAGGGCTTTATCAACATGTAATATAGAGACAATCAGAGTACATGTTAAGATAAAGTACAACCAGATAGCATACTATCATGTCGAGCAAGAAAGTCCTCCCTATATATGTCCAAGCATCCATTACAATATACATCGTATGTACAGTAATGGCCTCTAAGGCATACATATAACTAACAAAGTACATATCCTAAGGGCTTTATCAATATGTGAGATAAAGGTAACCCGATAGAATACTATCATGTCGAGCAAGAAAGTCTTCTCTGTATATAAATATCCAAGTATACACTATCATATACATCATATGTACAATAATGGCCTCTAGGGCATACACATAACTAACAATCGCCTGTTCTCAGTTCTCTATCTGTCTGTAGCCCATGTAATAGATTATTTATTTGGGATCTTGATCCAGTATCTCATACCCAGGACGTAGAGGATACTAAGAAACAGTTCTTTGTAATGAACACTCCCGAAGAAGATGCATCATCATGCACTTTCTTCGTTTGGACGGCACGGGAATCGTGGTAATCCCCTATTTCCTGCTCGGTCTTATAACAATTATAAGTTGGAGCGGGACCAACGTTCCCAGCACAGTATAACAAGCTGGTTCGATCAATACATCCATATTATTATCTTGATTAAGGCGTGACATGGTCTCTACCTAGAGAGAGACAGAAGAAAACACTCTGCGTGCGCTCTTGCAAGATCAGATTGGTTATTATTTTATCTAATCAGGATGGCTCCCACTGTTTATCAAATCTTCCTTCAAACCCTAAAATGAATGACTAGCCGGGATTAATTACACCCTACAAGTTCGCAAATCTTTCAGCCAGGCCAGTGCCGGTACTTTTAGGGAGGTTCCCCGTGTTTTCGCACGGATCTAATTAAAATAAACCTCATTTTCCCAGGGGCGAAACCCCGTTGACATCTTTCTAGACACCTACTTGATCGGATAATTGTAAAGTGTAAAACTCTCCTAGGAGTAACAATTACTCGCAGTGGTGTTCATACCAGAATATTGCATTCTATACCGCCCATTCTTACGCTCGTTTGTTTATAGGCAGGTGCTTTTAATCAGTGTTTGCTGCATATTTACAGGATACTGGTTCTCAGCTCTAAACAGTGAAATTCATGAAAAGTACGTCAAATTCCAGATTACTGCCAACAACAGATAAAACACGGGTCTCCGCTCTCTATCCGTGTGTTGCCACACACCAGTTTAAGGGGCAAAATGACAAATCGATGTCATTATTATGCACAAAGCTCAATGTCAACACAAGATCCAAGAAATCTACGCGGAGCTCGAGGAAATCATGGCAAAAGATCCACATCACATCACCTTTTGATCTACTAAAATTCTGGAAGAAACGTGAAGAGATTCTTAGAAAAGTCATATACCAAACAGCAGACAACTACAAACCAGGGATTCCCACAAAATACGACGGCCCAATTCCCTACTATAGCCGCGGTTCCACGGCATAAGCAGGCTTAGGCCGCGGAACCGCGGCCATTATGGTTCCTCTCTCTGTCAAGTTTTGGGGGCAGATTGGTACTTTTATCTTGGTCCTGATTGTTGCCCTAGGTTTCCATTTCCCTGCCTATAAATACCTTAGAACTGAGCCAAACCAAGGTGTTAAATTCTTTAGCCTCTTTTTGTTAGGTTTTAGTTTTCTTCTTCTTCTTCTTCTTCATTCTTTCCTCCATGAAAATTGTAGTGGGAGCTTTTTGAGTGGAAGATCAATGAAGATGAGGGTTTTTTGTATTATTCTTTTTGCTTAGCTTCCCCCTTGAGCTCTCTACCTTAACTTGATCTTGCAACCTCTTAAGTGAGCTTGCATGTTTAAGCTTTGGTCATTGGTCTCAAGGGGTTGTATCATTTTGTTCTCTCTTTAGTGCTTCATTTCACATGAGTTCTTTACCCTTCTCTTGATCTTGCAACCTCTTGATTGAGCTTGCAAGTTTAAGGGTTGGTTATTGATCCCATGCTTGTTTTGAGTTCTATGGTTCTTGTAATTACTTTCTTGCATTTTTCATTCTTGTCTTTAATTACTTGCAATTTATTACCATGCACTTTAATTACTTGCTTGTAATCTTTTCTTTTCTTTGTTCTTTTCTTTTGCTTTTTTTGGTTTGTTTTGTGAATGGTTGTAATTATTATTGTTAAGAAGAAATATGATATTATAAGTTAACGTTTCTTTGCTCATTTCCTTTTCCCGTATTTTCCATTGAACTCCGCTCAAACGATACGCAAGCGCTCCGTTAGGCACCCTACCCTAACAAGGTAACGGTGATTCCTAACCGCGACCGGTTGCGTTCGGTTTGGCTGGAGGCGAAAGCAAGAGACAAGAACGGAAGGACAAGGGTAAATAAGCCGGATTCCACGAATACCGCGCTTAAATCCCCTAATCCACGTTGTTGCCAATTGCTCTAGCTTCAATCGGTCAAGACTCGGCTCAAAGGTTTTGAATACGGATATCTTTAGTTTACACTTTCGTATAATTTCTTAACAACTTTATACTTGCAAATAATACACATAGGTTAGATTGAACAAACTCATACAAATTCTTTATTGACTCGTCTAAGACAAGAACGGAAATACAACCATCTCCCTGTGGATCGACCCGTGCTCAACCGGCTAGCTGCATAGCGACACCGTCTTGATTGCGGTTAACTTTAATTCTTTCAATCAAATGGCGCCGTTGCCGGGGAGACGGTAGCGTATTTTCTTTCTCGTTATTCGGGTTAATATTCTTTTTGTATATATTTATAAAAAAAACTTTTTGTTATTTTTTTATCATTTTTGTGGGCAAGAGTGCAGATTTTTGCGGATTTGCAAACTGCGATTGTGGGGAGCAAAGTGTACGTTCAAGGCTAAGGTGTTTGCAAAGTACAGTGCCAAAGATCCGGATAGTTTGACCCGCGCAAGCGACCTTTTCAAGCTTACCGGATTTGATTCAACGGGGGTTTCCTAACCCAAAATCTTAACGGTACGTACTTTACTAACACCTTCTTCTCAAATCCGACGCATCCAATATACTATTGTTTGCAGGATTCTTTGCAAGTTCGCTAGCAAACGCTAAAAATTGATTAACCCGTATTTGTTGCAGTGTCGTGCTTAAACTAAAAAACGATTGTTTGATTCTTTATAGAATTTTTATTGAATTGCGCATTGCATACATTAATACGGACTTAAGGGCAAGCGAACCCCACAACATACGGTAAAGGATTTCATCATCTTTTCCGTGGCCCACAAATCACGAACTTGAGCATAACGTTTACCCACACAAAATTTAAAAGAAACTAGACTTTAAGCCTTAAGGACTTCGCGCTCACTAGGAGAAGTTAACTGTGTTTAGAACCTCGCTTAACGGTATATTGTTTACGGGGTGTCTAGGAAAGTGTTAACGGCGAAACCGCCAAAAGAGAAAGGGTTATTTAATTAAGGAACTTCGCGAAAGCGTTGGAAAACCTCCCCTTATCTCTGCACTTACCTGGCCTCGTGATCAGTGTATCTTGAGCCCGTTTCTCGACACAGTTTTACTTCGACAATCAAGTTCTGGAGCAGGTCTAGTTGACCTACGTGAACCCTAGAACGATTAGGTGTGTGGTATTTTTTGTGTCGTGATTATTTTGTCCAGATTCTTTTTGTGTGTATATTTCATTCTTTTGTTAATAACTAACTAAAAAAAATAAAAATAAAAAATCACATTCATTTTTCCCCTCCTTTTCTCTTCCTTTCTTTCCTTCTCTTTTCATATCATGGGTACCCCACCTCGCAAAACTCTTGCCGAACTTTGGTACCCACAACCAGACATTACTTCTTACAGTTCTTGCTTTGGCCGAACATCGAACGACCCCTCCATGCCCAAAGTTTCACTGAAAGATCGCATAGCAGCGTTTAGGACAAACACTTGCCCTCCGCATTCCACTTTGTATCAACCTTTTCAACCTCTCCCACTCTCTTATATTGATACCCCTTTTACAAGTCGTCCTTTTGTCTGTCGCTGCACATATTGCACAATCTCGTAGCCGATCTTTCACTCCTTTCACCGCTTCAAATTCTTTTGATCAACCATTCCAACCTTCTTATCCAATTGTTGATCCTGCTCCTGTCCAGCCATTCAATTCGTACCAGTCCTACCCGACTTTTGCACCTTCCCTAGACATTGCTTCTGAACCGCCTTTTGGGAGTTTCCAGTATCCAAACAACTTTGAATCTTTTACTGAAACCCCTTCACAACCCATGTCTAGTCTGGAACAGTCGTTGGAAGACTTTAGGGTAGCGTCAAGCCAACAGATGATGGATTTGAATGCGTCCATGGCAGCTCTCATACCCCATACTGACCCGGTAGCTAGTTTCCAACTAGCTCCTAATTTTCCAATGTATGATGAGGCGGTGGGACAGGCTGTGAATTTGAGTAGAGAGAGTGAGCTGTATACCCTTCCAAATCAAACCTACACACCACACATTGAATCCCATAACTCCTGTGTTGAAAGTCTATCAAGTGTCCCAAATGAATTATCAATTGAAGATAGAATGTTTAATGAGTTGTGCGACTTTGTAGTGTTTGATTTACCCGATTGTGAAGGGACCTTGCCAAGTGAAACCACACCCAATCCTTTTGACCTCTACACCTTCACTCTAGAACCTGAATTGATTGAAATCCATGCTTTTGATGAGGTGTCTGAGAAAATTGACTTTCACTTGATTGAGGATATTGACGCTGGGAATATTTTAGATGATGAACCCGCAGATTTGGCTGAGTTTTTCTCTCCAATTCATCATCCTGAGTCATTAACTGTTTTTCCCGAACCCCATATGCGTCTTGATTTTGATGAAAACTGCATGGATAAGCTGAATTTTGAGGAGAATTTTGAGGATAGCTTTGAGGATGAACCAGTTTTAATTGATGAGTCGGATTTTCCAATTCATCCTATCCCTTCCACTGACTGTGTACACCCTCCTGAACCTTTAACCGATAACCTTCCTCAACCACTTCCCTCCATCCTTTCCATCGTTCCGACCTGGCAAGAAACCGTATCACTTCCATTTCCATTATCTGGTTTACCGAGTTCGGCGTACCCATGGTTTCTCACGAATCTTGAGGGATTTGACCCCATTTCTCGACAGGTTCATAGATTAGCACAATCGCTTTTTACGCATCGGTCATCACAAATTGTGCTAATCTATTCACTCCATTTCCACCCTCAAGTTCGTATTCCACTTCTTTCTCCCTTCCGCCATTCTTCTTCTCATATACCGAGACCGTATCCCGCTTCTATCTCCATACGATCTCGCGTATTCTCCATTTCTTTCCTCTTCACCCTCTTTCACCAACCCGCATATTACAGAGATAGAATTTTTGAATGGTTGGTGTTAACTTTTGGCCTGTGTAAGGCCTTGTATAGATTGATACTATTCTTTCCCCCCCGATCCTGAACTTCAACACTTAACAGTGGAAACACTGTTTTACTTAAGTTTGGGGGGGGACTCCTTTTTTGTATATATTTTTTGTTTTCCTTTTTGTTTTGTATATACTTTGTTTTTAGGGAGAGCGCCGACAATTTTGACCCTCTTGGTATAGCCTGACAGTGAGGGCACTGTAAAATTTAAGTTTGGGGGTGTGCTCGGTAAGCTTTCTTCCTTCGCATTCATTTGTATATTTTGCATTTGCATACCTTATTAAAAACCCACAAAAATTGAAAATTTTCCAAAAATTATAAAAACTTTGTCGTCAAGTTAGCTAATAGGGTAACTTAGATCTTTATTCCGGAAGTTTAGTTGATATGTTAGAAATAACTAAAGTCTAGGCTTAGGAATTGAAAATCCTAAAAATAACCCTCATTCTATTTAAACTTGGTGAGTATACGTCCTTACAGTTTTTTTTGAGAAATAGGTAATCTTGAGTTCAGTTCTTGAGTTAAGTCAAAATGAAGGGAAAGTATTGAAGCTTTACTGAAGGATAAGTCTGAAAAATAATTTCTTTCCTTGAGTTCAAATTTAGAAAGTATATACCCTACAAACGGCACTTACACGCACCTTGAAACTTGGGATAGTAGAGGATACCTAGAAATACACTTGCCTGAAAGCCTAGTATGAAAGAAAAAACGGTATTTAAAGCTAAACACCAAAAGAGCATGTTGAAAAATATATCCGGTCTTGAAAAAGAAAAAGAAAAAAAGAAAAATAGAATAAAGTCAAGACCTGGAAACTGTTATTTACGCTTTAAAGTTCACACATTCAGTAATCGGTCGTTAGTGCCTCAAGAAGCATTAATAGTCGCATGAAAGGTGTGTGAGCAAATCCGTCCATCCTTAATGAAAAGAAGTAGTATTAGGTATTAGGGCAATGGTATTATAGCTTGAATTGAATTCTTGAGTGTAGGGGTGCAAATATACACACACGTAGGGGTATACAATCGATGTTTGAATAAAAGATAGAAATGAAGGATAAGACTTATATCTTCTGTAAAGTTGATAAAAATCCCTGATTTGAGGCCGCACTTTAGAAGGAAAACTGAGGAGAACCAACATCTTTCTAAACTTTTTTGGAACGTATAGGATCCAAGGTTAAATAGATAGGAGGTGTGAAAAATAAGGGTTGGATATTTCTAACTTAGGATGATCGAGTTTCTAACGTAAATACTAAACTGTAGGAGTAGAATCGATGTTAACTTATGACACTAGCTTGACGGGATTTTGTGGGTGTATTCCGCAGAAAACCTTCAGGAGACAACACTCCTCCTACTAGGGACACCTAGAGGTTTAACGGCTTGTTGCACGCGCTCAGTGCAATCGCGTTCCCTGCGAAAGTGCGGTTAGGATTTTATTTTGTGAATAATTGGTTTTGCTCGGGACAAGCAAAAGTTAAGTTTGGGGGTATTTGTTCATACCAGAATATTGCATTCTATACCGCCCATTCTTACGCTCGTTTGTTTATAGGCAGGTGCATTTAATCAGTGTTTGCTGCATATTTACCGGATACTGGTTCTCAGCTCTAAACAGTGAAATTCATGAAAAGTACGTCAAATTCCAGATTACTGCCAACAACAGATAAAACACGGGTCTCCTCTCTCTATCCGTGTGTTGCCACACACCAGTTTGAGGGACAAAATGACAAATCGATGTCATTGTCATGCACAAAGCTCAATGTCAACACAAGATCCAAGAAATCTACGCGGAGCTCGAGAAAATCATGGCAAATGATCCACATCACATCACCTTTTGATCTACTAAAATTCTGGAAGAAACGTGAAGAGATTCCGAGAAAAGTCATATACCAAACAGCAGACAACTACAAACCAGGGATTCCCACAAAATACGACGGCCCAATTCCCTTCTATAGCCGCGGTTCCGCGGCATAAGCAGGCTTAGGCCGCGGAACCGCGGCCATTATGGTTCCTCTCTCTGTCAAGTTTTGGGGGCAGATTGGTACTTTTATCTTGGTCCTGATTGTTGCCCTAGGTTTCCATTTCCCTGCCTATAAATACCCCAGAACTGAGCCAAACCAAGGTGTTAAATTCTTTAGCCTCTTTTTGTTAGGTTTTAGTTTTCTTCTTCTTCTTCTTCTTCATTCTTTCCTCCATGAAAATTGTAGTGGAAGCTTTTTGAGTGGAAGATCAATGAAGATGAGGGTTTTTTGTATTATTCTTTTTGCTTAGCTTCCCCCTTGAGCTCTCTACCTTAACTTGATCTTGCAACCTCTTAAGTGAGCTTGCAAGTTTAAGCTTTGGTCATTGGTCTCAAGGGGTTGTATCATTTTGTTCTCTCTTTAGTGCTTCATTTCACATGACTTCTTTACCCTTCTCTTGATCTTGCAAACACTTGATTGAGCTTGCAAGTTTAACGGTTGGCTATTGATCCCATGCTTGTTTTGAGTTCTATGGTTCTTGTAATTACTTTCTTGCATTTTTCATTCTTGTCTTTAATTACTTGCAATTTATTACCATGCACTTTAATTACTTGCTTGTAATCTTTTCTTTTCTTTGTTCTTTTCTTTTGCTATTTTTAGTTTTGTTTTGTGAATGGTTGTAATTATTATTGTTAAGAAGAAATACGATATTATAAGTTAACGTTTCTTTGCTCATTTCCTTTTCCCGTATTTTCCATTGAACTCCACCCAAACGATACGCAAGCGCTCCGTTAGGCACCCTACCCTAAAAAGGTAACGGTGATTCCTAACCGCGACCGGTTGCGTTCGGTTTGGCCGGAGGCGAAAGCAAGAGACAAGAACGGAAGGACAAGGATAAATAAGCCGGATTCCACGAATACCGCGCTTAAATCCCCTAATCCACGTTGTTGCCAATTGCTCTAGCTTCAATCAGTCAAGACTCGGCTCAAAGGTTTTGAGTACGGATATATTTAGCTTACACTTTCGTATAATTTCTTAACAACTTTATACTTGCAAATAATACACATAGGTTAGATTGAACAAACTCATACAAATCTTTATTGACTCGTCTAAGACAAGAACGGGAATACAACCATCTTCCTGTGGATCGACCCGTGCTCAACCGGCTAGCTGCATAGCGACACCGTCTTGATTACGGTTAACTTTAATTCTTTTAATCAAGTGGATTTCATGATCCAACTATCTCTTAGAAGGTATGCAATCTCATTGCAAATTTCAACACTTGAAATTCCCGATAATTTTGCCCTTAGCGTCCCATGACCTTGACGCAGGATAACAAACCATAGTGCACTAGTCAAGTTCAACCCGTAATTTCTTGATTGAATTAAACCCCACCCGCACAACCCTTGACGCTGGCCAACAAAGTCGCACGACTACCCTAATCCAATCTGCATCATACGCATAAACAGATAAATACTAGTCAGCTACCGCACCCTACGCTTTGACGCAGGCCAACATACGTAGCACGAATACTAAGTAGGACTTATCTGAAATGACGGAGGGCTACGACAGGTTTTTAAGAAAATCTTTTGCGTAATGAACTTGATATCGTTGTAGAATAAATTGATTTGAAATGGAGTGTTTTTGAGGCGTTTGCTAGTTTTGCTAAAGAGGTCACTCCCGGTGAAGGGATCTCGGCTCATTCCTCGTCGAATGAGGTGCAGGATATTCACAATACCACTATGCAAAGCAAGAACTAGAAAAGCAATCAAAAGACAAAACCGATGGTTGTAGCATCTTCCAGTTATTGCTAAAGGGGTCACTCCCGGTGAAGGGATCTCGGCACTTTCCTTTTCGAATAAGGTGCACGATGTTCTACAAGGAACACCGCTATGCAAAGCAAGAACAGTAGCTACGTGTTTTTGAAAATTCGATTCCATAACATCATTAGGTTTACTTTGTTTCATTAATCACATCAATGAAGTCCCATCATTTAAGTCACTTAAACATCACAGATAAATATGACGTACGCTTATGCCATCCGCATTCGCCTCGATGTCCTGTCATGCACCGTTAGGTTAGGTAACTAACGACAGTGCGGGGCAGGGCCAGTGCCGGTGTAAAACATAAGTAATGTCTATATAATATATCACATATACAATACACAGTATCTATCTCAACATATCAAATGATCACATCACAGATATCGCAGCAGAATAAACATATGAAATAATGGATATACTATGAGGTCCGTGTTTTATTTTGAGCCTCTATAAAACACGGATTCCACGGTCGCGATGAATAGCCAAACCCACATCCCAAGACCCCTACGAGAGCGGCAAGCAATCCTACCGATTCTAGAGTTAGAAGACCCGGACTCGACTCCTCGAGTTGGTCTCCCACTGGACTGTAGAACCCGGTTACTTGTGCTCTCCTCCTTGGGTCTATCCTATTATGGAAGAGTAAATAATATACAATAATGGTGACATCATCCTCAACCCGGAAGTGCCCCAATAAAAGAATATTACATACATTGAATTTTACATAAATGAAAATGAAAAACTCTCATCTCACATAAAACCCCCGGCTATTCAAACACGATGATCCAATATAACATATACAGCAACACATAACATCACATGTCATCAACGTAAGTAAATATGCGTCTCAATTGCCGTTAACATATAGCAACGAAACCGGCGATACACCACATATTACACTTACGGTCGCAGAAAAACAAGACGATGTTAAACATTCCGATCGAATCAACGAACACCCAAGATTACCCAAAAAGCTCAACACTTGAGCGTAGTTTAAAGTTACTCAGCACAAGCCACCGAACCAATGGACCAGTCGTAGAAGGGCAAACCCAAGCCTCACTTGTGGCCCGAGTGACTATGGTAAACCCTAAGGTTTAGTCGCAGTTCCATGGTCACATCTCGAGTTAGGGTTTCATTCTTCTAGAGGGTCCATCGAATAACTTGCATGATCTTTGAAAAATTATTAACTACGGGAAAAATCCAACACTTGGAAAATTTCCCCGCAAGGGTTAAAGCGGGTATTTGACATCCGATTGAACTTTTTAACGTCTAAATGAACCCAAAAGCAGTTAAAATTACGACTATGAAACACTCCGAGTTACCTTTGCATTGAGTTAATCATCACATGAAAAAGTGTCAAGACCCGAAATTGGCACGTGACGGCCCTAATACTATACAACGTCTACAGGCATAATGTAGTAAAAGAAAGCCAAAACCCAGCAATCTAAACAATCAAAAGTAGTTAGAAAGTGATAATATTATTTTTAAAACCTTTGAAATCACAACCCAAATTCTTTAAAGTCCCAATTTTATTCCTTTAAAATTTTAACAGCACCTCCTTTGTAAAACAAGCCCCCTAAAATGGGTACAACATAATATAAGTAAAACCATCCAAAACGGGAGCAAAAATCCACGCCCAATGGCGGAAATCAACCACCACACAGATATACGACGCCGTAGCGAAGAAAGAGACGATATACATAAAAATGTATAAACAGCACCTCCTTTGTAAAACAAGCCCCCTAAAATGGGTACAACATAATATAAGTAAAACCATCCAAAACGGGAGCAAAAATCCACGCCCAATGGCGGAAATCAACCACCACACAGATATACGACGCCGTAGCGAAGAAAGAGACGATATACATAAAAATGTATAAAAACCTCCAAGTCACAAAATAATATACAATATCATCCTCTCATCAAGTCTTCAAGTCATACAAGATAATGGTATATGGAGAGTACAGGATACAACGAATATACAACAAGCAAAATCGGATAACCGCAAACCTACCAAAGCAAAACTGCACACTGTCAGGCGAATCGGTATCCGCAGCAAAAGATGATACGATGGATGGAAATAGCCCTACCTCTGACTATCCTGAGGAACACCTGCAAAACACTGTGGCACAACGGGGGTGATTTGCCAACTCGTGAATAGTAAATAACATATCCAGGTAATCGCAAGTATGAACGTACAACGCGAATCTAACATATGCGAACTATCAGCACTAAATGGTCATATGTAATGCATCAATCGTGAAAAGTACACTAGCTGGTACTACCAATACATGAAGAAAAATATGACAATCTGTATGCGATAATCATGTAAGGTACACTATCAGGTACAAATAATACATGAAACAATGCTTATAATAGTATGTAATTGCAACAGTCATGGATAGTGCTCTATCAGGTACAACTACTACATGAAGCAGTGCATAAACAATAAATATGGAGTATGGAATAAAACATGTCTTTCCCACGGAAATCCTAACGACGTGGTAGGACCACAATCCAATTCCCAATTTCCTCAAATCGCCCCCCCCCCCCAAATTGGCTCTCATATCATGTAGATCTCATATATCCTTTATGTACCACATCAGTATATCTCATATATCCTGTATATCCAATATCAGTATATCTCACATATCCTGTATGTCCAATATAAGGTGAATGTACAGTATCGACACCCAAAAACATCATGAAACAAGTATCTAGCATCGACACATAAATACAGGTTTATACATCCTCGAATCTTAAGTGCCAAACACCGACACTCTCGATCCTCGTATCGGTAATATACGTCCTCGAATCTTAAGTGCCAAACACCGACACTCTCGATCCTCGTATCGGTAATATACGTCCTTGAATCTTAAGTTCCAAACACCGACACTCTCGATCCTCTTATCGGTAATATACGTCCTCGAATCATAAGTGCCAAACACCGACACTCTCGATCCCCGTATCGGTAATATACGTCCTCGAATTTTAAGTCCCAAACACCGACACTCTCGATCCCCGTATCGGTATAAAACAAATCTCAAGTGGATCCATCCAATATCAAGTAAAGAATAAGAATACTTGCGAAATTCCATGAAACCACCATGGTCCTCAAATCCAGAAAAGATCAAATAGTGAATACGTATGAATGCATGAATCTGTACACAGATATTAGCGTCCCATTCTACTAATATATGTGTATAGGCATATATAACAGCGTCCCATTCCACTGTTATAAATACATAGGAGTAAAAATATCAAAGAATATCATATGAAATCCATGAATGTAATATATGCAACATGAAATAGTAATATGAGCATATAAAGGAAAACAACTATTTAACTACAAAAAGTTACTAAATATATCACGCAGTTCCTGATTTCCCCGAAATCAGATGCAACATGATATTGGGGTGAACATGTAGCCATAACAAGGTATGCGTAAACATGTCGGTATAGCAAGATATGTGTGTCCATATGTAAGTATGTATGATGTCAAAGTAGCTGTAGCAAGGTATATGTCTATACCTATCTCAATGGTACAATACGATATAGGTATATGGGTAACTACCATGTAAGCATGTCAGGGAATATGCGTGAGCATGTAGGTATACAGGTATGCTATATGTCATACGCACAAGGAAATATGAATCAATGTCTCAATGTCCCTAACCAAACAATATTATATCTATAAGGGTATTGTGCGTGTCATGGCAATTATTGACGGTGTGTGTGGCATATAATCAGTGCTCGTGCAACATAAGCCGTCAATAATAGTGCAGTGTCCTAAGGATACTAGCCCAAGCACAACAATAACCAAGTAGTAATGTGTATGCGCAACTCTATATATGCAGTAGAATATGCGACAAAACATAACAATTCTAGCCCAGACGCATAACGCCATGCGGGCGATTCCCTTGTAGATGTTAAATCTACTCACCAACCGTCTTGGCTAAGTAAAGCCAACCACCTGTTTCCCCTTCTTCGCAGCGTCCGAAGTCCCCGCCTGCGAACCTAAAACGACAAAACGATAACACAAGTGTATATTAGCAAACGACTAAAATCACGAACAAACTACATTTTAATGACACGCCAAGTCCAAACATACTCCCAAGTGTTCGTATTGTTGCTAACGTACGCAGCGACACGACGAAACCAACTCAAGAGCAAAACCAGCACGAGGTGCACGGACCGTGTCGGATAACGTATCGCGCGTAGTCATATCACTAAAAACTATCAATGTGATCCCAGATTTTTCATACTGAGAAAACTCAACAACTAAACAAGACCAAACATACATAAACCACTGCAGACACCTATTTAACACTAATTTGAGAGTTTTATTTCCAGTGTTTAACAGTGTTTTTTTCTAGTGTTTAACACTAATTTGAGAATTTTATTTCTAGTGTTTAACAATAATTTGAGAGAACAACAGTTTTAAACAACACCTACCCACAAAATACCCAACATCCATCTCCCCTCCAAAACCGGCGTCACCGGAATTCCTTCTTGGGTCGCCGGCCAAAGCCGGTGGGGTGGGTCTCGTGTTTAAGGTGGGGTCTTAGGTTCACTAGCACATCACTACAATCTTGTTTGGTCACTCAGTAAAAAACCCAGATCACAGAGACTCAAAAAGACACTGAAAACATGATATTGCACTAATTGATACTTTAAGTGTTCTACGCGACAACCAACGAGCTATATATCATAAAAACTCCTATTTAATAGATTAGGGATTTTACCTATCAATACTTGCTCACAAGATCCAAGCTTTCCTAGCTCCAAGTGTCATGAAGGCAAAAACTCAAGACTTGAAGTAATTTTGGAGATTTATTGATTTGGAATTGTTGCAAATGGAAAATAATGAGTCAAGGGCAGATGAAGGAAGGAGTAGCTCGGCCAAGTGATGAGGTGGGGGTTTTGCGTGGAATTTCCTAGCTAATTCTAGTGATAAATGCTCATAAATGCACACATAAATGCAAATTCATGCATGAAGCCACCTCATTCCAGTTCTTTTCTTTTCTTTTTAAAAATTAATTCCCTTTTCTCAAAAGATCTAGATATTATGTGGGGTTTTGGTTTTACTTAAACTTGATTTGTTTGAAAAGATACAAATTTTGGAGAATTTTCCCAAACCCAAAATGTAAATACCACATTAAAACAATATTTAAATTGGAAAAAATCTTTTTGAACCAAAACGTCCCATATACCCCCAAAGCTTTCGCACTAGGTTTATTTTAGCTAAACTATGTGCTGGCAAGTTTATAAGGACGTTTGATCACAGATGGGTTAAAACGGAAAATACCGACAATTTTACCCTAAAACGGAAAAATTCGCATAACGATTTTCTAAAACGTTACAATCTCCCCCCTTATAGAAATTCATCACCGAATTTAAAATTCTCACCAAGGGTACCTTCAAAGAAAAGAGTACAAAACTCTCAAATCTCGCTCGCAGCCTTCCAAGTGATCACCTCACTATACGGCTACGTCTAAGAAAACCCTCCACAGATGGCAAGACCCTTGACCGAAGTTTCTCCACCTGTCGAGCCATTAACACATATGGCTGCCGGTGAACGAAAAAATCACGTCCAAGCTAAATTGTCTGGTGATGAATCCTGTGAGAAAGGTCATGAAAGTATTTGCAAAGTATCGACACAAGGAATACGGGGTGAATACTCAATAATCTGGGCGGAATTGCCAAATCAAAGGCAACGGAACTAACTCGCTTTAAGGATCTCAAAAGGACCTACAATCCTGGGATAAGCTCCCCAAAACTCAACACGTCATTGATCGGAAAATCCTTAGGAATACATGATCATCCACTGCGAACTCAAGTCTGCGAACACCATGGTCGGCATAAGACCTCTGTCCGCACTAGACTACTCTCATCCTGACCTGAACCAACTGGGTCATCACCGAAGTCTCTAGACTAGCTGGGGTCTAAAAATCCTACTTACGCAGAGTCAGAAAAATAGACTAGTGATCGACACGACCTAACCCCTAAACCTAAAAGTTGCCAATTGGAGTGACTCCTGATAACTTCTATCGAAAGAGAACCCTAACAATGGCAAGTGACGATCCCAACTGCCAACAACACTTAGTACGTACGCACATGCATATCTTCCAGAGTCTGTATAGTCCGCTCAACTGACCATCGTCCCACAAACGGAAAAGCGGAGCTAAAGCTCAACTAGTACCCAAGGCTTCCTAAAGCTTCTGCCAATTACGGCTAGCGAACAGGGTGCCCCCAATTGGATACAACGCATGAAGGAACTCCGTGCAACGCACAAACTTAATAAAGAACAACCGAGAAAACTGATAATAACCGGACAACAAACACCCCAAATGGAGTCACACTCTAACTAAACCTGGGTAGACGCCACAACGAAAATTCATGGAGATCTGCTCCCATTCCCTCTCCGGAACGGATAAAGGTTACAACTCTCCAGCCGGTCTCAAATGCTCAACCCTAGCTCACAACAAGACAGGCACCTTGAACAAAATCCGAAACTTCACTTTTTCATCCTGCCCACCAGTAACTAACTCTCAAGTCATGTCACATCTTGGCGGCACTTGGATAAACACAGAAATCTGACCGATGTGCCTGCTTTGGGACCACGCGTCTCTACCTATCAGTATCAGGTGCACACTAACGAGTCCGGAATATAGCACACCATAGTCACAATTCAAGGATTCCGAATCTTTACCCAGCCAAACGTGCTAAAGTATCACAGACAACGAGCATCGGTGGGCTGTGCCAGACGAAAACGATTAAGGAAAAGTGGTCGGGCGCGGACATGAGAAAGCTGTCCCCTCGGTAGAGGCGAACCTAGCTGTACTCAACGATCACACAAGAACTGTAAATCTGCAGAAGACTGTCTCTGAACTGCGCACCACTGGAACAAGCTAACACCGGGCCTATGACTTAAGCATCAGCTACCACAATCGCCTTGCCACGGGTAACCAAAGGATCTCACAAACACAATCCTCCACACGTTCCATCCAACGGCGCTATCTCAATAATCAAAACCCGCTGCAGGAAGATATACATTAAGCTCTGGTGGTCCGTTAAAATATGACATGACTCTCCACACAAGTAGTGTCCTCGGATCTTCAAAGCACGACCACCTCGGCCATCTCCAGATCATGAGTAGGATATCCTGCTCGTACTTCCTCCAACTGTCGGGAAGCAAAAGCTATAACTCTATAGTGCCACATCAACGCAAAATCGAGCCCCACTCGCGACACATCACAGTTAAACAACAAAGTCGCCCAAACCAGAAAACAAGAAAGAATTGGTGCAGTTGTCAACCGAATCCCCAACTGCTGAAAACTCCGCACACAAGCCTCATTCCACAGAAAAAGAATCTCCATCCCGGTCAGTTCAGTCAACGGTGCAGCGATACACAACAATCCTGCATGAAACGGCGGTAAAAACCTGCTAAGCCCAAAATTTGCAGACCTCTGTCCCCGATATAAGTATGGGCCAAAGCTGTACGGCATCGATCCTCCTCGGGTCCATACGAAAACCGTCTCCAGTAACTACTAGACCTAGGAGTCAACACAAACAAGCCTGAAGGAACACTCCGCGAATTTAGCAAACTGCTGGGGCTCTCTCAATGTCTGCAAAACAAATTCTCAAGTGCTGTTCCTGTTCCTCACGACATATTGGAATAGACCAGAATGTAATCAATAACATAACAATAAACTGATCGAGGAACGGCTTGAAGAAATCTGGTTCATCACATCCACAAATACTGATAGGGCACTGATGATGTAGGGTTCCTAGGCACTTCCAAGAGGTCTCACAAGGCATCAACCATGCCAATTTCAAAAATACGGTGCCGAGAAACCCTAGACTAGATCGTTGGCTAGAAGTTTAGGCGGTAAAATGAAACTATTTTACAACTAAACTAAGAGTACGGATATACAACCTTTGTAGATCCGGTCCTCCACCTCCATAGCTCCGCAATGAAGTCTCCTCGCTGTCCAAGTCGAACCCCGGGCTCTAGCGTCGGCTTCATCGGAGAATGGACGGGCTAGGTCATCGACGACGATGCCGAAGATGATCTACGTCGAGGCATCACTAGAACAAGCTCCAACTTCACCAAGTCAAGAAACTTGTGAAGAAAACACACTCTACTACTTGGCAAGAGGTTGAGGATGAAGAAATAGGAAGTGGGGAGACTTTAGAATTGGATTTCTCACTCATTTTCATCAATCACCATTGATGAAGCAAGCTTTTCTTCTTGTGAAGAAGAAGAAGAAGATGAAGATAATATTATGATAAGTTAAAAGAAAATAATCCTTATCATATAATAAACCATGGTCAAGTGTAGAGAACTAACTAAGGTTATAAGAATGGTTCGGGTTAAAAGAACAAGACAAAATGGTCACTTGGTCAAAGCTTCATGAAGCTTCAATAAGCTTCATGAAAGAAAATAAAATAAAGAAACCATTTTGCTTTTCTTTTCATGATTTTATTAATATCCAAAATGAATAAACAAATAATAAAATGACAAAGCAAAACCCTAATCATCAAGGTAACCATGGTTTAATTCTATACACTTAACCAAAGAAGCATGTATCATCAAACATGATACAAACATGTGCACTAAAGTATATCACATATATAACTTGCACAATTCAAGTGAGAAATACCATTTAAAGTGAACCAATACTAGTTAATGCAGAGTAATATATCAAATATATAATTATGCATTAAATCATTAAATCAACACTTGATTTAATGATCCGGTCATATCGCATATAACCGACTAATATTAACAGTAACAACTTATCGAATCAACACTTGATCCGATAACCCGGCCACATCGCATATAACCGATCTATGTCACAAATCGCGAGAATCGAATACAGTATCACATACGGGTATCATTCTCGGTCCCACACATATCTCATATGCGCTCCTATTTCGTTTCGCTTGAGCTAGGAAACCTCTGTGTAGGACTCTAAAGACTCGTCAATACGCCGGCAGTAGGTGATGATCATATCAAACACCCACAAGCCGCAAGCGGTCTGCTAAACGTAACGGCCACCGGGGTATTGAGCGATCAGAAGATCGACGAGCAAGCCCGCTTACACTCCAGTGAATCCAACCAGTAACACTTACCGTACAGTCCGGTCTGTTCGTCTGATATGTCGCATATCTTGCCTAGGGGTGGTAAACGTCAGACCCCAACAGCTCGATAAGTCGTGTCGATATGAGGCTCATAACGGGTCGATAAACTACTGGTAACAATTACCAGCAATTCTCTGATCAGCCCTGGCCAGGGACTTCCTGTTATAGCCAATCGAACACAGTGCAACATCAACTCCCTATACCGGGAGAGACGAATCCCCTCCTATCGCTCATTGCCTCCATGTGACTCGTGACTGTACCCAAAAACCACCGTTTTGCACGCCCTCTTGGACGTGGTAAGATGGAAATCAAAGCACAGTGGGAACCACAAAAGACTCTATGACAATCTCGGGTCAAAAGACTACTCTGTACCAGTGTCACCTGAGAACTGCCATCTGACGTAAGGTATAATACCATCTGGGAGTTCTCGGCGAGTCCGTCCAGTGTACCCAGTCTCTACTGAGCACCCGTACACCATCTCTGATGTCAAACACCAATGGATATGGGATCATCCATCGCCCATCTGTATGGGTCGAGAAGGTATACGCTAGTCTACTCTGGTATATCGATGCCCCGTCTCGATACACCCATGACTAGGGACCTTGAAGGATGTACTTATAGACTACCATGTCCCCACTAGTATGATCCGCATCATAGTCCAGGTAGTCAAGTACACATCCTAAGGGCTTTACCAACATGTAACAGAGAGACAATCAGTATACACGTTAAGGTAAAGAGTAACCAGATAGCATACTATCATGTCGAGCAAGAAAGTCCTCCCTATATATGTCCCAGCATCCACTACAATATACATCCTATGTACAGTAATGGCCTTAGGGCATACATATAACAAACAATCTCCCACTTGCACTAGGGCCATCTGTAGCAGTGGTTGCAGTATCTCATACTCAACCATCCTATAAAAGTCTCTCTCTGGGAATAGGCCTTCGTGAGTGGATCCGCCGTGTTGTCCTCTGAGTCTACTCTCCTTACCTCGATCACCCTGGAGATCAACTATCTCCATGATCAGGTGATACTGCCTTAGAATATGTCTGGATCACTGATGGGACGGGTGTTCCTTGGCATAAGCCACAACTCCATTGTCACACAATGGGAGGAACTAAGTTCATCTCATGAACTAATATTCATCCAGACTGCCTCTTTGGTAGCATCTTAAGTAGCGATGTATTCAGCCTTTATCGTCTAGTATGTCACGGTATCTAGCTTGGAACTCTTCCAACATACCGTCCCTCTACTGAGGGTAAAGACAATGCCTGTGACTGACTTTCAGTCGTCTTTATCACCCTGGAACCTTTCCAGTGATTCTCCCCAGGATCGATTGATACCATCTCACTACATCTAGTGAGTATCCTAACATCCAATTAGATCTATCTCATAGATCCAAAATCCAGGATTTACTAGGTATCATTTTGATCTTATATGGAGAATCATTGTGATAAGCGGAGATTGACCGAGCGTAGCATAGGGAACTGCTTTTTTATCAAGAGTATGTCATCCACGTACTCTACGAGGATCACCACCATACTCCCTACTACCTTTTTGTTTATACAAGGTTCATCTACCATTTTGATGATGTCAAACTTTTTGACTACTTCATCAAAACAGACGTTCCAACTCCGCGATGTCTGCTTTATCCTTTAAAACTTCTTGCACACGTTTCCGCTGCTCCCACTATCTACGAAGCCCTCTGGCTGTGTACTTATAGACGCTTTCTTCCAAATCATCATTTAGAAAAGCAGTCAAGACACCCAACCACCAGATATCGTAGTCATGGTATGTAGCCATGACAAGTAGGATCTGGATGGACTTAAGCATAGGCACTGAAAAAGTTTCATCATTATCCACGCCTGGTCAATGATGCAAATCTTTAACAAGTCTAGCTTTGAAAGTCTCAACTTTTCCATGTACACCAAGTAATCTTCTCAAGATATACTTGCTCTTGATGGGGATTTAACCCTTCAGATATAGCAACCAAAGTCCATACTTTGTTGGTGTATAAGGATTCCATCTCAGATCGCTAAGCATCCAGCCATTCTTACAGAGTCTCACTCCTGATGGCCAGCTCGAAACTAGTTGGGTCATCATCTCATGATGCAATCCTCGCTCCCACTGTCATAGAGAAACCGAAGTATCTCTCAGGTGGGTGAGGAACCCTACTAGATCGGCGGAGAGGCCGAGGTTCGTTGGAATCTACTGAATCCTTCGGTTCTACCAAATTATCAGCTGCAGTTTGTATAGCTGGAACGTTTCCAGTTCTACATAACAGACGTTGCCTCGAGCTTGTCCGGATTTTGCTTTTCAGACATAGGCCGGACAACCCCAAATCTTAACTAACTTAAGATATGGGCTCTTCCCTTTCCATATCACATATGAAGTGGTAGGTAACTGATTTGATTTGGAACCCTATTCAATAGGTATGCAGCTTCCCAAGCGTATAACTCCCAAAAGGAAATAGGTAACTCAGTAGTACTCATCATAGAGCACACCTTATCATATAGGGTGTGATTGCTCCGCCCCGATATACCATCGTGCTATGGTGTATACGGAGGAGTAATGCTGAGAGAGAATCTCATTCTCCTTTAGAATAGTTCAGGAATTCCATGCATAAGTATTCTCCTCCCTGATCTCATCAAAGGATATAATACTTAAACCCGTATTTTGGTTCTCTACTTCTAACTTATATTCTGTGAATATCTCAAAAGGTTCAGACTTGTGTTTCAACAGGAACATGTGTCTGAATCTAAAGAGATCATCAGAGAATTTAATGAAGTACAAAGAACCGGTCCTGGCATATATAGACAGGGGACCTTACATACATCAACATGTATCATCCCAAGAGTTCACTAACTCTTTCTCTGTTTCCAATAAACTGAGCTGTGTTCATCTTACCTTTGTGACATGACTGGCGAGTTTCACAAGATGTAAATTCAAACTAATTTAAATATGCATCTTTATGTAACTCTGCTAGTCGGGTCGCATTGATATGACCTAGTCTACAATACCTCAAGAAGGATCCGTTCATTTCTGAACTCTTCCTCTTGTGTGTGTTCTATATATTAAGAATTGTAGTTTGATTTAGAACATGAATGCTTTTAGATAACGTGCCTGAACCGATCAACTTTTGATATAGGAAATGTTCAAAACATTATCCAACAATACAAAATTTTATCATTTCTTTACTAATAAAGAGACTGATATGATTTTGTATATCAGGTTCGGTATCTAATAACATTCGTTCAGAATCATTGTATTGGTAATACAGGGTGACAGTGACCAACAGACTTGGATGCAACACTTGCCCCGTTTTTTGCCTCATGAAACTTATCACCCGTTCTCAGTTCTCTACCTATCTGTAGCCCTATGTAACAGATTACATATCTGGGATCCTGATCCGGTATCATATACCCAGGACGTAAAGGACAATGAGAAACAGTTCTATATAATGAACACACCCGAAGATGATGCATCAGCATGCACTCTCTTCGTTTGGGCGGCACGGGAAATATGGTATTCCCCAATTTCCTGCTCGATCTTATAACAATTATAAGTAGGAGCGGGACCAACGTTCCCCAGTTCAGTATAACAAGCGGGTTCGGTCAATATTCCGTATTATTATCTTGATTAAGGCATGATATGGTCGCTACCTGGAGAGAGAGAAAAGAAAACACTCAGCGTGCGCTCTAACAAGAATAGATTGGTTATTATTTTATCTAATCAGGATGGCTCCCACTGCTTTTTATCAAATCTTCCTTCAAACCCTAAAAGGAAAGACTAGCCGGGATTAATTAGACACTACAGGTTCGCCAATCTTTCAGCCAGGCCAGTGTCGGTACTTTGAGGGAGGTCCCCCGTGCTTTCGCAAGAACCTAATTAATGTAAACCTCGTTTTCCCAGAGGCGTCACCTCGTTGACACCTTTCTAGACACCTACTTGATCGGCTAATTATAATGTGTAAAACTCTCCCAGGAGTAACAATTACTCGCAGCGGGTATCGGGATCCAACTATCTCATAGATGGTATGCAATCTCATTGCAAATTTCAACACTTGAAATTCCCGATAATATTTTGCCCCTAACGTGCTATGACCTTGACGAAAGCCAACAAACCATAGCCCGCTAGTCAAGTTCAACCCGTACATTTCTTGATTGAATTAAACCCACCCGCACGACCCTTGACGAAAGCCAACAAAGTCGCACGACTACCCTAATCCAATCGCATCGTATGCTGGCAGATAAGAAGCATATAGCTACCGTACACTGCACCTTGACGAAAGCCAACAAATGCAGCACGAATACTATATACAACTTATCTGAAATGACGGAGAGCTACGACAGGTTTTTCTGAAAACCTATTGCGTAATGAACTTGATATCGTTGTAGAATCAAATGATTTTAAAATGGAGTGTTTTTGAGGCTTTTCTAGTTTTGCTAAAGGAGTCACTCCCGATGAAGGGATCGTCGGTCCTTTCCTCGTCGAATGAGGTGCGGGATATATCATATATATCACTGTGCAAAGCAAAAACACTTAAAAGCTATCAAAAGACAAACCGAGTGTGTAGCATCTGCCAGTTATTGCTAAAGGAGTCATTCCCGGTGAAGGGATCTCGGTCCTTTCCTTATCGAATAAGGTGCAGGATATATCATATATACCGTTGTGCAAAGCAAGAACTGTAGCTACCTGTTTTATTTTTGAAATTCAATTCTACAACATCTTAGGTTTCTTTTCTTTCATTAATCATATTAATGAAGTCCCATCATTTAAATTACCTAAACATCACAGATAAATACGACGTACACTTATGCCATCCGCATTCGCCTCGAAGTCCCCTCGTGCACCGTTAGGTTAGGTAACTAACGGCAGAGCGGGGCAGGGCTAGTGCGGGTGGAAAACATAAGTAACGCCTATATAATATATCATATATACTATATACTGTATCTATCACAGAACATCACATGATCACATCACAGATATCGCAGCAGAAGAAACATATGAAATATTGGATATACTAGGACGTCCGTGTTTTCAATACGAGCCAGTATAAAACACGGATTCCACGGTCGTGATGAATAGCCAAACCCACACCCCTAGACCCCTACGAGAGCGGCAAGCAACCCTACCAATTCTAGAGTTAGGAGACCCGAACTCGACTCCTCGAGTTGGTCTCCCACTGGACTCCAGAACCCGGTTACTTGTGCCCTCCTCCTTGGGTCTATCCTAGTGCGAAAAAGTAAATAATATACAAACGGTGACAACTTCCGCAACCTGAAAGTGCCCCAATAAAAAGAATATTACATACAAGTTTTTACATGAATGAAAATGAAAAACACTCATCTCACATAAAAACCCCCGGCTATTCAAACACGACGATCCAATATAACATATCTAGCAACACATAACATCACATGTCATCAACGTAAGTAAATATGTCCATCCCAATTGTCGTTGACATATAGCAACGAAACCGGCGATATCACATATTACACTTACGGTCACAGAAAAAAAAGTGTAAACCTACAACAGTTGGAATCCGCAACCACCTCAGACATCGCATGCCTGACCAAATGAATTACTTAGACATCTGTTCATGACAGATTTTTGCATTTTCATACCGCCCAATTTTTGTCACATTGCATATCGGTAGATACTCTTGAGCCATGTTTGCTAGTCAATTGCAGGATACAGGTTCTCGGTTCTAAAACGGTGAAATTCATGGAAAACACAACAAAATCCGGGTTCCTGCCAACCTCTGAGAAAACACGGTCTCCGCTCGTCATCCGTATGTTGCCAGATACCAGTTTAGGAAGACAAAATGTCAAATCAATGTCACCTTCATGCACAAGGCTCAATGGTAGCACAAAATCCAAGAAATCTACGCGGAGCTCGAGGCAATCATGACAAAATCTTGACAAAAAGTCCACCTTTCCCTCAACAGAAATTCTGAAAAAATCGGGGAGCCAAATTGAGAAAATACATATGCCAGAATAATGTACACAGGAAAACAGGAAAACCCAAAAAAAAGAAGGCCCAACTCCTCCAATGGGCCGCTGATCCGCGGCAAAAGGTGGGTCCAGGCCGCGGATCCGCGGCCGTTTAGGCGCCAAACCTGCAGATTTTTGGGGGGTGTTTTGGTCTTTTTGTTTTGGTTCTGGTGGTTGCCCTAGGTTTTCATTTTTTGGCCTATAAATAGCCTAGAACTATGTGAAGGAAAGGGTCCATTCTTGTATTTTCATTTTGCTAAGTTCTAGTGTGTTTCTTCTTCCTCTTCTCACCTCTTCTCCATTAAACTTGTAGTGAGCTTTTGAGTGAAGAGTGATGAATAAAGAAGAACCATTTATTATCATGCTTGTCTCTTTACCTTGTTAATATTGTAACTTTAATTTGTTAAGTAGTTGTTGTTATTTCCTTGTTGTTTCTTTCTTCTCTTTTTTTCTTTATCTTTACATACGACAATGATGCTTGCGCTCGATCCTCGCCATGGTGAGGTCGCAAATAGCTAGTCGTATTCTTCTAATCTCCTTCTTTCTATCTTCCTCTTTTGTGTTGTTTTATTTTTCCGTATTATGATGTGTGAGTAGTTCATTCTTGTTAGGGTAGGATAAGGGAAGTTTGAGAGAAGGAAATCTCTCTCACTCTTTCCTTGCCCAACAGCTTAAATCGACTCCCGTTAATTGAACCACAATCCGCTCCTTACGGCACCCTATCCTACATGATAGCGGTGATTCCGTAGTGAGACCGGTTGTGGTTGAATTAACCGGAGGTTATGGCTAAGAGCCAAGAACGGACGGACAAGCACCAAAAGGAAGGACTTATGCGTTGGAAAGCCTAGCTTATACTCGCAAGTTCCTTCCTAGTCGTGCTAATCCCCGTTGTTGCCGATTACCGTAACACCGATATTAAGAGGGGCAACGAAAGATGTGGAGACTCCTAACTCAAACTAACCTAATCCTAACCCTAACAAGCTCGCTTTAAATATCAACTCAACACTTAGATAATCACAAACAAAATCTGAACAACCGGACTTAACTCGTTAACACACATTGAAAAAGACTCCCATCTCCCTACGGACGACCCGTACTCAACCGGCTAGCTACAAGCGAAACCGTCTTCATTGCGGTATTTAAAACTAAACTTGAACACGCACATATCCTAACAATCAAATGGCGCCGTTGCCGGGGAGACGATTGTTTATTTCTTTGTGTAATTTCGGGTTAATTTGTAAGTATAAAAAAAAACAAAAAAAAATACACTTTGTAAAAGAAACCATCTTGTTATTCTTGATTAGTTTTTGTGCAAGTGTGCAGGAAAATACGAAGTTCAAGATCGACGCCAAGGACGTAGAAAATACGGAGTTCAAGTACAGTGCCAAAGACGTGGGAAGATAGACCCACATTTCGCGGCTACACCGCGACGGACAAAACGAAACATCCGGTCTACTGTAAAATTCTGGAGCAGATACAGTGAGCAAATCAGAATTCCACACATCCAGACAACCAGAGGAGACACAGACCAGCATCTCCACAAAATTTCAAATCCCAAGCCCAACATATTGCCGCGGAACCGCGGCCTTAGCACATGTTTGGCCGCGGATCCGCGGCCATTTAGTGGCTTCAGGGTCCCATTTTCTTTCTGGTGAGTCTTTCTGTTCTCTCCACTCCTCTGAACTCCAATAAATTGTGTTTTCTGCAGCTTTCTTTGCGCAAATTCTTCTCCCCCTTCCAATAAACTGTTCTTGTGCAGGATTCTTTGCGCCGCAAAATAAAAATTGTTTGCAGTTGATTTGTTACTGCTTTGCATTTCTTTAATACGGACTTAAGGGGCTTGAAACCAATCCAGATTGGGTGGGGATTTCATCACCCTTCCCAGGACCCCAAAAATCACTAAAGCATATGTATTGTCCATTGTAAATTAAAAAATACTAAACTTCAGCCCTAAGGACTTCGCGCTCATTAGGAGAAGATAAACCGTGTTTAGAACCTCGCTTAACCGTATATTGTTTACGGGGTGTCTAGGAAAGTGTTAAAGGCGCAACCGCCGAAAGAGAAATGGTTATTTAATTAAGGAACATCGCGAAACCGTTGGACAACCTCCCCTTATCTCTGCACTTACCTGGCCTCGTGATCAGTGTATTTTTAAGCCCGTTTCTCGACATTGTTTAACTTCGACAATCAAGTTCAGGAGCAGGTCTAGTAGACCTAGGTTACCCTAGATCTAGGTGTGATTGTGCATATCTTGTTTATGATTGCTTAAGCCGTATTTCCGTACATATTTCTGTAAAAATCTTTCTAACAAAAGAAAAAATAAAAAAATCAAAAACTTTTATAAAAACTAGCCCTTTGTCGCCAAATCCATTTTTTCACCCACCACCCATCGCCTTTCTCCATTGACGTTTTCTTACCCTCACCTTCTCCGCTTTGACTATACTAAACTCGTTTAGTGTATGTCCGCTTGGACTCGGGACACTAGCGCCCGTCTAGTCCGCGTTACGTTAGTCGCGACCGACTACGCGATCGACTCCGAGGTCGATACTCCGTCCACTCCTCTTTCACCCCTTCCTTTGCCGGCCAACTCCGACGTTGACCTGAATTCTGTTCATACATCTTCACCTTCACATTCACCTTCACCAACCTCTTCTTCCGCGATGTCGGGATTTAATCCGAACATCTTTTTGACCACCGCTGGATTGGCTCCACCTCCTACGGAGACCAATCTTCCACCACCTCCGCCTGTTGTAGCGCCGCAGCGAATCGCGCTCCAGGATCGTTTCTACCCCACCCGTTCTGCACTTCCCACCTGCCTTTCTCTTCCTCCGGCCAATGGAGACAACTTTGAAATTAAGCCTCATTTCATCAACATGCTTCCACGTTTTCATGGGCTTGAATCTGAAGATGCCTATATCTTCATCAATAAATTTCAAAACGTCTGTGCCATGATGAAAACCACCCAGCTGTTGGACGATGCTATACGTCTACGGGTCATTCCGTTCACTTTATGCGATCTTGCTGAAAAATGGCTGTATAGCACCGCTTCCCACTCAATCACCAGCTGGGACGAGTTTGTTAAAGCGTTTCTGAAAAAATTCTATCCAAATCATAAGACCGCAAGAATTCGAAATGAAATCAACCAATTCTCCCAGCTTCCTTCTGAACCCTTCTGGAAGTGCTTTGACCGATACAAAGACCTTCTTGTTCAGTGTCCTCACCACGGTATAGAGAAATGGCAACTCTGCCAAACCTTATACGAGGGCCTAAACCCAGCAACGAAGCAGTTGCTGGAAACCATCTGTCAGGGCCACTTCCAATCGAAATCTGACGAGGAAGCGTGGCAGTTCTTTGACGATCTTGCGGAGCAAACGCTACAGTGGGAGAGCACCAGACCGACTACTTCTTCTTCTTCTACCTCCACTTCTACCGGTCAGTCTAGGGTAGGAATCCACCAACTCGATGTCTCTATTGCAATGAAAGCTGAAATGGCTGCTATAACAAGAATGCTTGAAGCGATAGAGAGCAAATTTTCTGCTCCTGCCCCCACACCTGTTCCCCCCTTCGTACCATCTGCGCTTGTTGTTCCGATCCTTCCCACTTGACCGAAGAGTGTCCTTACAATCCACCCTCGCAAGGACAGGATCAGGTTAATGCTCCCTTCCAGCAAAGACCGAGGAATGATCCATACTCTTCCACCTACAATCCCGGTTGGAGGAACCACCCCAATTTCGCTTGGAATCAGAATCAGAATCAATTCCAAGGCAACAATTTCCAAAGGGCCCCTCCACCGCAACAACAAGCGCAACAACAAACTCAGTATCAGCAGCACTTCCAACCCCAACCTTTCCAAAATCAGACGAACAACTTTGCACCCAACAATTCTTTTCCACTAAACAACTTTGTTCCGTCAAACAATGATAAGGTTTCCTCGCTCGAACGAAGTCTGGAGGCGTTTGTTAAACAATCGACTCAATCCACCGCCAACATCCAGTCTTCCATTCAATCTTTAGTACAACACACCGCCGCACACGGGCAAAGCATCAAGACCATCGAGGCCCAGATTGCACAGCTGAACGCGGCCTTAAGCGAGCGAGAGAAGGGAAAGCTCCCGTCCCAGCCACTTCCAAATCCCGGTCACCCACATAATGCACATGTTGCTCTTGAACAACAAAACCATAATGTGAGTGCCGTGACTACACTAAGATCGGGGAGGATGCTGGAAAACAACATTGGCAAACGGATCAACGATGACACCCCGGCCGCTTCTTCTTCTTCTTCTTCTTCTTCTTCGTCTTCTGAGCCTATTCTCCGTTCTTCACAAGGCTCTCCTTCCTCTTCTTCTTTGAACGGACCCATTTCTCACTCCACGAAAACACCTATTCTGGGATCCGTTCCAACTCCACAATCTCCTCCTCTAGCATTAGACTCAACCAATTTTCAAAATGTTCCATTTCCAAACCGGTTGAGATCTAATAAACAAAATCCTCAAATGGAGAAGATTCTGGAGTTATTTAAGCAAGTTAACATTAACATTCCTCTTTTAGATGCTGTCCAACAAGTCCCGTCTTACGCGAAAATCTTAAAGGACTTGTGCACGAAAAAGAGGAAGTCTCAGGTACCCAAGAAAGTTTTCTTGGCTAGTGCTGTGAGTGATGCCCTTACCCAATCTTTACCACAAAAACGGAAGGACCCTGGCTGTCCTACGATTTCAATTACTATTGGGGATAAGAACATCAACCGCGCACTATTAGATCTTGGTGCCAGTGTTAACCTGCTTCCGTATTCAGTATACGAGCAATTAGGCGTCGGAGAGTTGAAACCCACACACTGCACTCTCCAAATGGGCGACCGATCGATCACCCATCCTAAGGGTGAGCTAGAGGATGTGTTAATCAGAGTCTGGGACTTCATATTCCCCGTCGACTTCATTGTATTAGATACACAGCCTGTAGCTAACCCCCAGAATCAAATTCCGGTGATACTCGGTCGCCCATTTCTCGCAACCTCAAATGCTGTGATCAATTGTCGCAATGGTTCGATGAACCTCTCTTTTGGAAATATGACGATTGAACTCAACATTTTTAGGTTGGGGAATCAGCCCGCCGAACCTAATGCTCATATACTGGACGTCTGCTCGATCCAGGAGATCACCCCAGAAGAGTGTGAATTCGAGGAGTTTCTGTTTGAACACGATAATCTTGACGCCACTAGTGCGTTTCTCTTCGAACCTGCTGCTGTTTCTGCGCCCGACAACGACTACGAGTGTTTCACGTTTTCGAACGATCTTAGCTGCGCACAACCCGAGTTTCAATCCTTCGACTTTTCGGATGAGTTACCTGAACCATCCAACTCGGTTGCCTACACTCGCTTTGAACCTTTGCTGGAGTCCTTTGAGTTCGAGACCTTTGCACCAGTCTTGCCTTCCATCGTTTCACCTCCAACGCTCGAACTCAAGCCTTTGCCGTCTCACCTTAAGTACGCTTACTTAGGTGAGAACGAGACCCTCCCTGTCATCATCTCGGCTTCTCTAGCTCCCGAGCAAGAGAAAGCCCTTCTCGCGGTCTTGCACAGCCACAGGCAAGCTTTTGGCTGGTCCATGGCGGACATCAAGGGGATTAGTCCCCTGATCGTTGAGCATCACATTCATCTGATGGATGATGCCAAACCAGCCCGGGATCCACAAAGACGTCTTAATCCAGTCATGAAGGAGGCTGTGAAGAAGGAGATCGTCAAATGTCTAGATAGTGGTATCATTTACCCTATCTCGGATAGCCAGTGGGTTAGCCCCATTCATGTTGTCCCCAAGAAGTCGGGCATCACGGTCATCACTAACGAGGCGAACGAGTTAATCCCTACTCGCACCCAAACTGGGTGGCGAGTTTGCATTGATTACAGAAAACTCAACGCCGCAACGCGGAAAGACCACTTTCCGCTACCTTTCATTGACCAAATGCTTGAACGATTGGCCGGACATGAGTACTATTGCTTTCTAGATGGCTACTCTGGCTATAATCAAATTCCCATCGCCGAAAAAGACCAGGACAAGACCACTTTCACTTGTCCTTTCGGCACGTTTGCATATCGACGCATGCCCTTTGGGTTATGCAATGCGCCCGCTACCTTCCAGCGGTGTATGATGGGAATTTTCTCGGACAAGGTGGAAAAATTTCTGGAGATTTTCATGGATGACTTCTCCATCTTCGGCGACTCCTTTGACGAGTGTTTGCTGCATCTTGACGCTGTCCTTACCCGATGTAAGGACAAGAATCTCACTTTGAACTGGGAGAAATGCCACTTCATGGTGCACGAAGGTATTGTCTTAGGACATATCATCTCGCAAAATGGCATAGAGGTTGACAAAGCAAAGATTGAGGTCATTTCCAATCTGCCTCCTCCCCGATGCGTCAGAGATATCCGAGCCTTCCTTGGCCATGCCGGTTTCTATAGACGGTTTATCAAGGACTTTAGCAAGATTGCTAGGCCCTTGACTCTTTTGCTGGCCAAGGACACTCCTTTCGACTTCAACTCGAGCTGTGTGACTGCATTCGAGTCACTGAAACGCTCACTCACTTCTGCTCCCGTTCTTTCTTCACCTGACTGGACGCACCCATTCGAGATTATGTGCGATGCATCCGACTTTGCCATCGGTGCTTTCCTTGGACAGCACATCAACAAGATGCCGCACGTACTCTATTACGCAAGCCGAACCCTGAACGACGCCCAACTCAACTATACAACAACTGAGAAGGAATTCTTGGCTGTTGTATTTGCTTTAGAAAAGTTCAGGCCCTACCTCATCGGCTCTCCAGTCATTGTCTACACTGACCATTCTGCTCTGCGCCATCTTTTTGCGAAGAAAGATGCCAAGTCTCGGTTAATACGTTGATCCTCTTGCTTCAAGAGTTTGACCTTGTCATTAAGGACAAACGAGGATGTGAAAACGTAGTTGCCGACCATCTCTCACGACTTCCTTCTTCGCCTTCGCTTCCAATTCCGATCAACGACGTTTTCCCGGATGAACAACTCTTGACAGTATCGTGCGAACCCTGGTTCGCAGATATTGTGAACTATTTGGCCACGGGATTACTACCGACCGAATGGTCACGTCAGGACAGACTTCGCTTCTTATCCCAAGTAAAACACTTTTACTGGGACGAACCCTACTTGTTCAAGTACTGTCCCGACCAGATTATTCGTCGGTGTGTCCCTGATGAGGAATTCAAGAGTGTGCTGTCATTTTGCCACGATCAAGCGTGTGGCGGGCATTTTGGGCCCAGAAAGACAGCTGAGAAGATCTTGCAATGTGGTTTCTACTGGCCACAACTTTTCAAAGACGCTCACGACTATTGCAAGACTTGCTCCCGGTGCCAACACATGGGCCGGATATCCCGGAGGAACGAGATGCCGCTCCAACCGATCTTGGTTGTGGAGATTTTCGATGTTTGGGGGATAGACTTCATAGGGCCGTTTCCCAGCTCTTTTGGGAATTTGTACATCCTTCTAGCTGTTGATTACGTCTCTAAATGGGTCGAGGCTGTGCCCAGCCGGACTAACGACAACAAGGTTGTCGTTAGGTTCCTTAAAGAAAACATTTTCTCCCGGTTTGGGCACCCCCGAGCGATCATTAGCGACAATGGAAGTCATTTCTGCAACAGAACCTTCGAGGCCTTGATGCGGAAATATTCCATTAATCATAAGCTTTCTAGCCCTACCACCCCCAAACCTGTGGGCAGGCCGAAGTTTCAAATTGGCAAATCAAGCAGATACTGGAGAAGACGGTTTCCAAGAACCGTAAGGATTGGTCTCTGAAACTCACTGATGCCCTTTGGGCATTTAGAACCGCTTATAAGACCGACCTTGGCATGTCTCCCTATCGGCTTGTGTACGGAAAAGCCTGCCACCTTCCTGTCGAAATAGAGCATCGCGCTTTTTGGGCGATAAAAGAGCTGAATCTGTCTCTTGAGGACGCGGGAAGCCATCGGAAGCTGCAGCTGAACGAACTATGCGAGCTTAGGGATGAGGCATACGATAATGCGGTTGTTGTTAAGAATCGAACGAAGGTGTTTCACGATAAATGCCTTTTGCGCAAAACCTTCGTACCTGGTCAGCAGGTACTGCTTTACGACACTCGACTTCATTTCCATCCAGGAAAGCTCCGATCTCGCTGGAAAGGGCCGTATTTTGTGCGGAATGTGTATCCGCAGGGCGCTATGGATTTGGAAAATCCAAAGGACGGTTCACTTTTCAAAGTAAACGGACACCGCTGCAAACCGTACCTTAGCGCCGAACCAACAGAGGAGCTCCTGTTCTTATAGGAGCCGGTTTACCCTGAATGATCTTCCTCTGCCTACCTCCAAACATCGGTTATCCAGCCAAGAACAGTGGACACTGTCCCAAATAAGTTTGGGGGTATGTACAAACCATTTTGTATATATTTGTGTATATTCATTTTTCTTTAAAAACAAAAACAAATAAAAATTTGTGTTTCGCTAACCGACAATTTTGACCCTTCCAACTGCTCTCTTCATGTACGACAGTGAGGACACTGTCCAGTTTAAGTTTGGGGGTACGCTCGGTACGCATTTCTTCCCTTTGCATTCATATGTATATTTTTGCATCTGCATATTAAAATCCATAAAATCCATAAAAATTTGAAAATTTTCTAAAAATATAAAAACTTTTTTGTCAAGTTAGCTTGTGGAAAAACTCTGATTCAACATTCGACGGTTTTTGTTTGAAAAAAATAGGAATAACTAAATCTTATATTTGGATTTTGAAAACCTGAAAGATAACTCACCTTTGAAGTTAACTATAGCTGATATACGTCTTTACATCACACTACACCTGTCGTAAGATTTTGGGAATTAGATGACAAGTCTTTCATGTTTAAACTTTTAAATAGATAAATGATTTTCTGAGGATCAAATAGGTTTGTTCTGAAATAAGTAATGTCAAGAATAGTTTATGAAGTAAAGCGAATATGAAGGAATGTTTTTGATGCCGTAATTGGAGCTAAGCCTGAAAAATAACCCATCGGAAACTTGATTGGAATGATTACACACCAAACCCACTAAACACGTCTTTTATCCAAAAAAAAAATAATTGAACTGCCGATTATATCTCCGTTCGTATTAAATCATCTGATTTTCACGCCAAACTGTCTTTTGTTTTTGGACCTAGGTAACTTGAGTAATTAAGTCCGCTGGGGTGTTTCTACACCTAATGCCCTAAAACCAACTGGTTTGGGTGCATTGGCCCAAAGCTCGCTAAGAAGCCTAGAAAGTCCAGTTTTAAAACAAAGTCAAGCAAGTGTTCTCTCCGAGTTAAAATTCCTAACGGTTCTTTGTGTGAGAATAATCTTGATAAAAGACAGGCTTTTATAAAAAAATTTAACGGAGATATGAAGGTTTTATTCTATGATAAAGACTATTGCACGTTCACAGAGGTGTGTATGAAATGAAAACAAGAAAAAGGTGGAGTGAAAAATACGACTTAGTTTCCTGTTATGGAAGATAGAAATTCTGAAGTTGAAACCTTACTGGAAAACGAAACTTGAAAAATGCTTAACTCTTTATAAAACTTATGTGATCCTCTTAAAATTGCTATCTGGGCTTTATTGTGCGACATGATGACTTTAATCGACCTTTCGGGAACTTAACGACACTATTTGCACTACACGTAAAGACATGTAAAATCTGTAGTTAAATAAGAAGCGAGGTGTGAAAAATAAAGGTTCGATGGTCTAGACTTAGGATTATAGAATTGTTATTTTCTGAAACAAAACTTTAGGGTTTGACTCTTAGTTATTTTACAAAACCAACTTGACCGGATTTTGTGGGTAGTATCCGCTGAAAACCCTCAGGAGACAACACTCCTCCTACTAGGGACACCTAGAGGTTTAACGGCTTATTGCACATGCTTAGTGCAATCGCGTTCCCTGCGAAAGTGAGGTTAGGAAATTTTTTGTGAATAAATGGGCTTTGCTCGAGACGAGCAAATGATAAGTTTGGGGGTATTTGTTCATATCAGATTTTTGCATTTTCATACCGCCTAATTTTTGTCACATTGCATATCGGTAGATACTCTTGAGCCGTGTTTGCTAGTCAATTGCAGGATAAAGGTTCTCGGTTCTAAAACGGTGAAATTCATGGAAAACACAACAAAATCCGGGTTCCTGCCAACCACTGAGAAAACACGGTCTCCGCTCGTCATCCGTATGTTGCCAGATACCAGTTTAGGAAGACAAAATGTCAAATCAATGTCACCTTCATGCACAAGGCTCAATGGTAGCACAAAATCCAAGAGATCTACGCGGAGCTCGAGGCAATCATGACAAAATCTTGACAAAAAGTCCACCTTTCCCTCAACAGAAATTCTGGAAAAATTGGGGAGCCAAATTGAGAAAATACATATGCCAGAATAATGTACACAGAAAAACAGGAAAACCCAAAAAAACAGAAGGCCCAACTCCTCCAATGGGCCGCGGATCCGCGGCAAAAGGTGGGTCCAGGCCGCGGATCCGCGGCCGTTTAGGCGCCAAACCTGCAGATTTTTGGGGGGTGTTTTGGTCTTTTTGTTTTGGTTCTGGTGGTTGCCCTAGGTTTTCATTTTTTGGCCTATAAATAGCCCAGAACTTTGTGAAGGAAAGGGTCCATTCTTGTATTTTCATTTTGCTAAGTTCTAGTGTGTTTCTTCTTCCTATTCTCACCTCTTCTCCATTAAACTTTTATTGAGCTTTTGAGTGAAGAGTGATGAATAAAGAAGAACCATTTATTATCATGCTTGTCTCTTTACCTTGTTAATTATTGTAACTTTAATTTGTTAAGTAGTTGTTGTTATTTCCTTGTTGTTTCTTTCTTCTCTCTTTTTCTTTATCTTTACATACGACATTGATGCTTGCGCTCGATCCTCGCCAAGGTGAGGTCGAAAATAGCTAGTCGTATTCTTCTAATCTCCTTCTTTCTATCTTCCTCTTTTGTGTTGTTTTATTTTTCCGTATTATGATGTGTGAGTAGTTCATTCTTGTTAGGGTAGGATAAGGGAAGTTTGAGAGAAGGAAATCTCTCTCACTCTTTCCTTGCCCAACAGCTTAAATCGACTCCTGTTAATTGAACCACAATCCGCTCCTTACGGCACCCTAGCCTACATGATAGCGGTGATTCCGTAGTGAGACCGGTTGTGGTTGAATTAACCGGAGGTTATGGCTAAGAGCCAAGAACGGACGGACAAGCACCAAAAGGAAGGACTTATGCGTTGGAAAGCCTAGCTTATACTCGCAAGTTCCTTCCTGGTCGTGCTAATCCCCGTTGTTGCCGATTACCGTAACACCGATATTAAGAGGGGCAACGAAAGATGTGGAGACTCCTAACTCAAACTAACCTAATCCTAACCCTAACAAGCTCGCTTTAAATATCAACTCAACACTTAGATAATCACAAACAAAATCTGAATAACCGGACTTAACTCGTTAACACACATTGAAAAAGACTCCCATCTCCCTGCGGACGACCCGTACTCAACCGGCTAGCTACAAGAGAAACCGTCTTGATTGCGGTATTTAAAACTAAACTTGAACACGCACATATCCTAACAATCAACATCGCATGCCTAACAATTATAAACCCCGCATTTTAGTCTCAAAATCGAAAACTCTTTTCAATATCAAGTCGGGCAATTCAACAAGATTCCCGACATCCTGATCGAATGCTCGTCGCAAACTTCAGTAGGCGGCCGCACCCCCGACGCCGTCGACGAAGTGCACTAAGGCGGAACACCGCCACTGCGAGCACCCGAACGGATGCTTTCGGCGACGGGGTTCTCCTACAGTCACTTGGTTGGGGCTATGGGGTGTAGCTGTCAATTAAGTTTACCCGGCGAGTATCCGCGTACGCTACGTGATTGTGACGGACTTTTGATCACATCAAAATTCTGTGGCAACCGATCAAGTGAGACTAAACTGCTATGTTTATAACATTCATTCAGTTATCTCATAACTAGTTGTGAATTCCAATTATTGTATCACATTCCGGATAAATAGAAAATGTTAAACTTTCCGATCGAACAGTCAAACACCCAAGTTTTCCCGAAACAGATCAATTCTTGAAATAAGTCTAAAAACATTCAGTTCGTGCCTCAGTACCAACGGTCCAGCCGTAGAAGGGTCAAGCCAACGCCTCACATGTGGCACGCCATACTGCCCCAAACCCGAAGGTTCAAAGGGCAGTTCAAGACGGTCACATAATCGAGTTAAGGTTTGTTGTCTTCTAGAGGGACCATCACATTACTTGCACTACTTAGAACGTCTTTAAACCATGGAAAAATCCAACACTTGGAAATTCCCGACAGGGGAAAAAGTGGGTATTTATATCCGGTCGAACTTTTTAACATATTCTAAAAAATTATCCGGAAAACTTATAGACAAGTTTAGACAATCCGATCGAATCCATGAAATCCCAAAACAACCCCAGAAAACTCAACTGTATAGTATATATTAAAATTACCCAGAAAACACAGGAATTAATTATAAACATTACTGTGCAAATAGGAGTCAAAGAGTCAACAATATGGCCGCGGAACCGCCGCGCCACGTGGGCTTAGGCCGCGGTTACGCGGCGTTATTACGGAGTTAGGTCTCCGTTTTTCACAGTAATTCATAAAAATCCCTGCTTAATTTTCTTCATATTTTTAATATTGAAAAATCCAGATTTTTAAAAATTGGACAAAGAGCATTTTGGAAAATGGGTTTCGGGTTCATTCGGATTTCAAACTCCGTCTAGACTTCGCCTAAGGCTCTAGCTAGGCTCTGATACCACTGTAGGGTTCCTAGGCACTCCCAAGAGGTCTCACATGGCATCAACCATGCCAATTTCAAAAATACGGTGCCGAGAAACCCTAGACTAGATCGTTGGATAGAAGTTTAGGCGATAAAATGAAACTAGTTTACAACTAAACTAAGAGTACGGATATACAACCTTTGTAGATCCGGTCCTCCACCTCCATAGCTCCGCAATGAAGTCTCCTCGCTGTCCAAGTCGAACCCCGGGCTCTAGCGTCGGCTTCATCGGAGAATGGACGGGCTAGGTCATCGACGACGATGCCGAAGATGATCTACGTCGAGGCATCACTAGATCAAGCTCCAACTTCACCATGTCAAGAAACTTGTGAAGAAAACACACTCTACTACTTAGCAAGAGGTTGAGGATGAAGAAATAGGAAGTGGGTAGACTTTAGAATTGGATTTCTCACTCATTTTCATCAATCACCATTGATGAAGCAAGCTTTTCTTCTTGTGAAGAAGAAGAAGAAGATGAATATAATATTATGATAAGTTAAAAGAAAATAATCCTTATCATATAATAAACGATGGTCAAGTGTAGAGAACTAACTAAGGTTATAAGAATGGTTTGGGTTAAAAGATCAAGACAAAATGGTCACTTGGTCAAAGCTTCATGAAGCTTCAATAAGCTTCATAAAAGAAAATAAAATAAAGAAACCATTTTGCTTTTCTTTTCATGCTTTTATTAATATCCAAAATGAATAAACAAATAATAAAATGACAAAGCAAAACCCTAATCATCAAGGTAACCATGGTTTAATTCTATACACATAACCAAAGAAGCATGTATCATCAAACATGATATAAACATGTGCACCAAAGTATATCACATATACAACTTGCACAATTCAAGAGAGAAATACCATTTAAAGTGAACCAATACTAGTTAATGCAGAGTAATATATCAAATATATAATTATGCATTAAATCATTAAATCAACACTTGATTTAATGATCCGGTCATATCGCATATAACCGACTAATATTAACAGTAACAACTTATCGAATCAACACTTGATCCGATAACCCGGCTACATCGCATATAAACGATCAATGTCATAAATCGCGAGAATCGAATACAGTATCACATACTGGTATCGTTCTCGGTCCCGCACATATCTCATATACGCTCCTATTTCGTTTCGCTTGAGCTAGGAAACCTCTGTGTAGGACTCTAAAGACTCGTCAATACGCCGGCAGTAGGTGATGATCATATCAAACACCCACAAGCCGCAAGCGGTCTGCTAAACGTAACGGCCACCCGGGTATTGAGCGATCAGAAGATCGACGAGCAAGCCCGCTCACACTCCAGTGAATCCAACCAGTAACACCTACCGTACAGTCCGGTCTGTTCGTCTGATATGTCGCATATCTTGCCTAGGGGTGGTAAACGTTAGACCCCAATAGCTCGATAAGTCGTGTCGATATGAGGCTCATAACGGGTCGAGAAACTACTGGTAACACTTACCAGCAATTCTCTGATCAGCCCTGGCCAGGGACTTCCTGTTATAGCCAATCGAACACAGTGCAACATCAACTCCCTATACCGGGAGAGACGAATCCCCTCCTATCGCTCATTGCCTCCATGTGACTCGGGACTGTACCCAAAAACCACCGTTTTGCACGCCCTCTTGGACGTGGTAAGATGGAAATCAAAGCACAGTAGGAACCACACAAGACTCTATGACGATCTAGGGTCAACAGACTACTCTGTACCAGTGTCATCTGAGAACTGCCATCTGACGTAAGGTATAATACCATCTGGGAGTTCTCGGCAAGTCCGTCCAGTGTACCCAGTCTCTACTGAGCACCCGTACACCATCTCTGATGTCAAACACCAATGGATATGGGATCATCCATCGCCCATCTGTATGGGTCGAGAAGGTATACGCTAGTCTACTCTGGTATATCGATGCCCCGTCTCGATACACCCACGACTAGGGACCTTGAAGGATGTACTTATAGACTACCATGTCCCCACTAGTATGATCCGCATCATAGTCCAGGTAGTCAAGTACACATCCTAAGGGCTTTACCAACATGTAACAGAGAGACAATTAGTATACACGTTAAGGTAAAGAGTAACCATATAGCATACTATCATGTCGAGCAAGAAAGTCCTCTCTATATATGTCCCAGCATCCACTACAATATACATCCTATGTACAGTAATGGCCTCTAGGGCATACATATAACTAACAGATGAGTCCAACGACACCACCAAAAACTCATGCTACCCATAGCGCACACAAGCATTCTTCGGAATGTCATCACTCCGAACCCGCAACAATGATGACCTGATCCAAAACAAACTTAGGAAAAGTCTCGCACTCTGGAGGAAGTTGAATAAATCGTCAACGCGAGGTAAAGGATACCCATCCGCACCGTAATTCGGTTCAATAGACGATCAATCAACACCAACCTCAAACTGCCGTCTTCTCCCTTACGAACAGAAATAGAGCTCCCCAAAGCGAAACACTCGGACGCACAAGTCCCTTAACAACAACTCTGCAACTGATCCTTAAGCTCCGCCGGCTTATCTGGAACAATGTTGGAAAACTCTCGCACGATAATAGCCAGAAGAAACTGCTGACCATCCTGGGAATAAGAGCTGAACGACTATCCTCGTCCCTAGCCTCTACTCTCCCGTGACGGTCACGAAATCTGTCTCGACGCCTAGGCCTCGGTCTCTGGGCTGGTACACCTGTACGAGCCCTCCTCTGTTTCGGAACTTCCAAAGTCTCGGAAAAATGCTCATCGTCAAAACGGGCTGCGTCCACTGGTGCTGTATAAGTAACACGAGGCTGAGTGTTGATTGCAAGGAACAACTGGGTAACAGGGGTGACAACCTCCTGTTGCTGCGCTCGGATGGCCCCAACCAAAGAACTCATCGCCAGGCGCAAATCCTGCATCTCTGCCACATGCCTATCAATATGAACTATCGAAAGCGGATACATATAGTCCGATGCAACGAGCATGCCATCCTGGTCAGTCCTCGTCCCACGCGGGTCAACTTTGACCTCGGCTCTCGCTGCATCACTCAAATCCTCATAGTCATCAGTGGCAAAGGCTATAAATGGAATAAGGATTCGATATGAACACGGAAATCGAATCACAAGGATTTGTATCATCAAGGAAGGAATTTCAAGCAATTTGTACTTAGGTCACTTTAGGTGGAGTACCGCGTCGTGAGTATGCCGCGGACATACACACACAACGTTACTCAGTTTTAAGCTACCTACTCCATCATACCAAGGTCATCTTACACTCTGAAAGGTAAAAACCTAGCGCTTTGATACCAATTTTGTCACGACCCGAAATTGGCACGTGACGGCCCTAATACTATGCAACGTCTACAGGCGTAACATAGTAAAAGAAAGACAAAACGCAGCAATCTAAACCATCAAAAGTAGTACGAAAGTGACAATATTATTTTCAAAACCTTTGAAATCACAACCCAAATTCTTTAAAGTCCCACTTTTATTCCTTTAAAATTTTGACAGTACCTACTTTGTAAAACAAGCCCCCAAAAATGGGTACAACATAATAAAAGTTAAATCAACCCAAACGGGAGCAAAAATCCACGCCCAACGGCGGAAAACAACCACCACACAGATATACGACGCCGTAGCGAAGAAAAAGATGATATACATAAAACTGCATAAAAACCTCCAAGTCACAAAATAATATACAATATCGTCCTCTAATCAAGTCTCTAAGTCAAACAAGAAAATGGTAGATGGACAGAACATGATACAACGAATATACAACAAGCAACATCGGATAACCGCAAACCTACCTAAGCAAAACTGCACAATGTCAGGCGAAGCGGTATCCGCAGCAAAAGATGATACGATGGATGGAAATAGCCCTGCCTCTGAATATCCTGAGGAACACCTGCAAAACACTGTGGCACAACGGGGGTGAGTTGCGAACTCGTGAATAGTAAATAACATATGCAGGTAATCGCAAGTATGCACGTACAGCGCGAATCTAACATATGCGAACTATCAGCAGTAAATGGTCATATGTAATGCATCAGTCGTGAAAGGTACACTAGCAGGTACTACTAATACTTGAAGCAAAATATGGCTATCTGTATGCGATAATCATGTAAGGTACTTTATCGGGTACAAATAATACATGAAACAATGCATATAATAGTATTTAATTGCAACAGTCATAGAAAGTAGTCTATCAGGTACAACTACTACATAAAGCAGTGCATAAACAATAAATATGGAGTATGGAATAAAACATGCCTTTCCCACGGAAATCTTAACCTCGTGGTAGGACCACAATCCAACAAGACAATCCAATTCCCAATTTCCACAAATCAGCCCCTCCAAATTGGCTCTCATATCATGTAGATCTCATATATCCTGTATGTACCACATCTGTATATCTCACATATCCTGTATATCCAGTATCAGTATATCTCACATATCCTGTATGTCCAATATAAGGTGAATGTACAGTATCGACACCCAAAAACATCATGAAACAATTGTCTAGCATCGACACATAAATACATGTTTATACGTCCTCGAATCTTAAGTGCCAAACACCGACACTCTCGATCCCCGTATCGGTAATATACGTCCTCGAATCTTAAGTGCCAAACACCGACACTCTCGATCCCCGTATCGGTATAAAACAAATCTTAAGTGGATCCATCCAATATCAAGTAAAGAATAAGAATACTTACGAAATTCCTTGAAACCACCACGGTCCTCAAATCCAGGAAACATCAAATAGTGAATACGTATGAATGCATGAATCAATACACAGATATTAGCGTCTCATTCCACTAATATATGTGTATAGGCATATATAACAGTGTCACATTCTACTGTTATATATACATAGGAGTAAAAGTACCAAAGAACATCATATGAAATCCATGAATGTAATATATGCAACATGAAACAGTAATATGATCATATAAAGGAAAACAGCTATTTAACTACAACAAGTTACTAAATATATCACGCGGTTCCTGATTTCCCCGAAATCAGATGCAACATCATAGATAGGTGAACATGTAGCTATAACTAGGTATGCGTTACCATGTCGGTATAGCAAGATATGTGTGTCCATATGTAAGTATGTATGATGTCAAAGTAGCTGTAGCAAGGTATATGTCTGTACCTATCACATTGGTACAATACCATATAGGTATATGGGTAACTAGCATGTAAGCATGTCAGAGCATATGCGTGAGCATGTAGGTATACATGTATGCTATATGTTATACGCACAAGAAAATATGAATCAATGTCTCAATGTCCCTAACCAAACAATATTATATCTATAAGGCTATTGTGCGTGTCATGGCAATTATTGACGGTGTGTGTGGCATATAATCAGTGCTCGTGCAACATAGGCCGTCAATAATAGTGAAGTGTCCTAAGGATACTAGCCCAAGCACAACAATAACCAAGTAGTAATGTGTATGCGCAACTCTATATATGCAATAGAATATGCGACAAAACATAACAGTTCTAGCCCAGACGCATAACGCCATGCGGGTGATTCCCCTGCAGATGTTAAATCTACTCACCAACCGTCCTGACTAAGTAAAGCCAACCACCTGTTTCCCCTTCTTCGCAACGTCCGAAGTCCCCACCTGCGAACCTAAAACAACAAAACGATAACACAATTGTATATTAGCAAATGACTAAAAACACGAACAAACTACGTTTTAACGATACGCCAAATCCAAACCTACTCCCAAGTGTTCGTATTGTGGCTAACGTACTTAGGGACACGACGAAACCAACTCAAAAGCAAAACCAGCACGAGGTGCACGGACCTTGTCGGATAACGTATCGCGCGTAGTCAATTCACTAAAAACTATCTATGTGATCCCAGATTTTTCATACAGAGAAAACTCAACAACTAAACAAGACCAAACATACATAAACCGCTGCATACACCTACCCACAAAATACCTAACATCCATCTCCCCTCCAAAACCGGCGTCGCCGGAATTCCTTCTTGGGCCGCCAGCCAAAGCCGGTGAGGTGGGTCTCGTATCTCAGGTGGGGTCTTAGGTTCATTAGCACATCACTAAAATCTTGTTTGGTCACACAGTAAAAATCCCAGATCACAGAAGATCACGGAGACTCAAAAAGACACTGAAAACGCGATATTGTACTAATCGATACTTTAAGTGTTCTACGCAACAACCAACGAGCTATATATCATAAAAACTCCTATTTAACATATTAAGGATTTTACCTATCAATACTTGCTCACAAGATCAAAGCTTTCCTAGCTCCAAGTGATCATGAAGGCAAAAACTCAAGACTTGAAGTAATTTTGGAGATTTATTGATTTGGAAATATTGCAAATGGAAAAGAATGAGTCAAGGGCAGATGAAGGAAGTAGGAGCTCGGCCAAGTGATGAGATGGGGGTTTTGTGTGGAATTTCCTAGCTAATTATAGTGATAAATGCTCATAAATGCACACATAAATGCACATTCATGCATGAAGCCACCTCATTCCAATTCTTTTCTTTTCTTTTTAAAACTTAATTCCCTTTTCTCAAAAGATCTAAATATTATGTGGGGTTTTGGTTTTAGTTAAACTTGATTTGTTTGAAAAGAAACAAATTTTGGAGAATTTTCCCAAACCCAAAATGTAAATACCACATTAAAATAATATTTAAATTAGAAAAAATCTTTTTGAACCAAAACGTCCCATATACCCCCAAAGCTTGCGCACTAGCTTTATTTTAGTTAGACTAGGTGCCGGCAAGTTTATATGGACGTCTGATCACAGACGGGTTAAAACGGGAAATACCGACAATTTTACCCTAAAACGGAAAATTTCGCATAACGATTTTCTAAAACGTTACAAAAAGTAGTAAAAATAAATAACTCCTGGAATACCAAAAACCAGAGACCAAAACATGGAAAAAAATTAGGACCATAATTCTTTACTGGGGCCGGCCTCCCCGGTTTTCTAGCCTATGTGATCCGTCCAAATCCGAGCACGTGGTCCCAACTTTCTCCCATGTTCATTGTTTAGCTCATAGATGATTCCGTACATGTTTCAAAATTTTTGGAGCTCATTTGAAAATTGACAGAATGCAGGTTTTAGTATTTCAAGTTTCGGAGTTCGTTTCGTTTTCGTAATCTAAAAATATCCGTATAATTTACTAGCTAGGCTCTGATACCACTGTATGGTTCCTATCGACGGCAGCAAGGTTTCGGGAGGCATCGTCCATGCCATTTTCAAAAAATTTCCATTTCAAGGAACTCTAAATTAGAATCGTTAACTAGAAAATAATACAGAAACGAATGTAAACCATTTTACATCTAAGTGAAAAGGAAATACAAACTTTGTAGATCGGTCCTTCACTTCATAAGCTCCTTGTAGTAGTCCCTTCGCTGCGATAATCGAACTCCCGGACTCTTGGACAGCTCGATGAGAAGAAGGAAACGGTCTTGCTTGAAGTCTTCGAGGCCGACGATGATCTACGTCGAGGGAATACTAGCTCAAGCTTCTACTTCACCAAAGTTAACCAAACTCCATTTACTAAAGTGCTAATCTAGTAATGGAAGATGAAATAGGAAGTGGGCTCACTTTAGAATTTCTTTTCTCACAATATTTCCTTACTTGGATCAAACCCTAGAAAGCCTTTTCTTTTGGAGGAAGACGATGAAGAAAGAAGAAGAGAATGAAATTAATCTAAAGTGAGATATGTAACCATGGGTGAGTGGGTATCATATACTAACTCATGTAGAGACATAACCATGGCTAATTATAGTGGTTAGGTCAATAAATATCCTAAGTAAAACAAAATGGGTGGACATTGTCTAAGCACTCACAAGCTTCTACAAGCTTCATGCTTTCAACAAGGTTTCCACTAATTTTGTATTTACTCTGAATATTAAAACCCCACAAATATAATTATTATGGTGTATGTCTTATACACCCATGTAGTGTGTATCAACAACCATGACACACACAAAAACAATGCACATCAATATATATCACATATATATTACATGTACATACAAGTGAGAAAAGAATGCTTACGTGAGCTAATGTTAGTTAATGTAAATTAGTATATCAAATATACAATTATACACTAAATTATTAAATCAACACTTGATTTAATAATCCAGTTATATCACATATAACCGACCAACACTAAATGTACCAACTTATCGAATTAAAATTTGATTCGATAACCCGGCTATATCACATATAACCGACCGATACAAATGTCGCGAGAATAGAATACGGTATCACATACACGCATTATTCTCGGTCCTGTACATATCACATATGCGCTCCTATTTCATTTTGCCTGAGCCAGTAAAAGCTCTATGTAGGACTCTAAAGACTAGTCAATACGCCGGCAGTAGGTGATGATCACATCAAGCACCCACAAGCCGTCAGCGGTACAAGCTGGACGTAACGGCTACCCGAATATTGTGCGATCAGAAGATCGGCAAGCAAGCCCGCTCCAACTCCTGCAAATGCTTGACAGTGACATTACCGTACAGTCCAATCTCCTCGTCTGATATGTCGTATATCAAGTCTGGGGGTGGTAAACGTCAGATCCCAATAACCGATAAATCATGCCGATACGAGGCTCATAACGGGTCGAGAAAACTACTGGTAACACTTACCAGTAAATCTCTAAACCGGCCCAACATCAACCCCTAATACCGGGAGAGACGAAACCCTTCCTGTCGCTCATTGCCTCCATGTGACTCGGGACTGTACCCAAAAACCACCGTTTTGCACGCCCTCTTGGACGTGGTAAGGTTGAAATCAAAGCACAGTGGGAATCGTACAAGACTCTATGAGGATCTCGGGTCTACAGACTAACCTGTACCAGTGTCACCAGAGAACTGCCATCTGATGTGAGGTATAATATCATCTGGGAGTTCTCGACGAGTCCGTCCAGTGTACCCAGTCTCCATTGAGCACACGTATATCATCTCTGATTTCAAACACCAATGGATATGGGATCATCCATCGCCCATCTATATAGGTCGAGAAGCTATACGCCAGTCTACTCTGGTATATCGATGCCCCGTCTCGATACACCCACGACTTGGGACCTTAAAGGATGTACTTATGGTTTACCATGGTCCCACTAGTATGATCTGCATCATAGTCCTGGTAGTCAAGTACACATCTTAAGGTCTTTACCAACATGTAACAAAGAGATAATCAGTGTACACGTTAAGGTAAAGAGTAACCAGATAGCATACTATCTTGTCGAGCAAGAAAGTCCTCCCTATATATGTCCAAGCATCCACTACAATATACATCTCATGTATAGTAATGGTCTCTAGGGCAAACATATAACTAGCAATATGAACTTGTTGGATTGTCGTGGATGAATAGCCGGGAGTGTGAGATGAGAGTTTTTATCTTTCATTCGATATAAATTGTAATTTGTTGTAATATTATTTCGCGGGGCACATCCGGGTTGAGCTTGGAGCCAGCGTTGTATTATTTCATTTATTGTTTATTTCTCCTAGGATAGACCCAAGGTAGGGTGCACAAACTACCGGATACTTTGAAGTGCCGAGTGATCTATTCACTTTGTTGAGGGAGGTTGTTCAACTTCGGGTATTTGACGGGTAGTTTGCCGCCCCCGTAAGGGTCTAGGGTGGGGTTTGGCTATTCATCACGACCGTGGAAACCGTCTTTTATTGCAGACTCAATCGAAATGGTGACTTCCTAATATATCCAATGTGTTCATCTGTGATCTGGAATGCCTATTATTGTGTCACGACCCAAGTATTTCGACTCGTGACCGGCACTTAACCACGCTACGTCTACAGGCGTAACGCGACTAAGTAAGCCGAACCCAGAAATCAAAACCATTTAAAAATAGTGAGTGTTGAAAACATTTAGTTAAAGCTTTTAGAAAACCTTAAATAATTCAATAAGTTCCTTTTAAAGTTACTTAATCATTTGAATAATTTTGGCAGCATTTCCTTTGTAAAAGTAGCCCCGAGATCGGGTACAAAACAGGATATACGTGAAATGAAATGTAATGAAATGAAACATCCCCAAACGGGAGCAATCACGCCCAACGGCGGAAACCAACATCACAAGAGTAATATACGACTCCGTAGCGTAGAATAAACAATAAGTGGACATCACAGAATATAAACTGCATATAAAAACAGTCGGCTCCTACGAGCTCGACACCAGAATACAAAATATACATCATCGTCCTCACACAGTATCTAAGTCCAGTACATAAATGGTAGATGGAGAGTACTAGATACAAAAGGGATACAATAAAAGTACTCAGAATACCACAACCCACCTAAATGCAAAACAGCTCTCACCGCAACTGTAGTGGTATCTTTAGCCAAAAGATGCAAAAGACAGCCTGCCGCGACTATGCTGAGGGCAACCAGCAAATACTGTGGCACAACGGGGGTGAGTTGCCAACTCGTGAATAGAGATAACATATAAAGGTAATCGCGAGTATGCACGTACTGCGCTACTCTAACAAATGCCAGCAGATAATATCAAAGCGTGATAAGCAGTATGTGCAATAATCATGCAGATGCTCTATCAGGTAAAATAACTACAGGATGAGGTATATGGTAATCAATGCTGAGCATGGGATAAACAACATCTACACGGAATATCAACGTGGAAAACAATCGGTGCCCACAACTGCACCCAAATCCCAAATAACTCAGGCGCCGGCACACCCATCGGCCCTCAAATCCTGTAAACCTCTGAGAAATCACGAGTGCCCAACATCGGCACCCAAAACATCATCAAATACTCGTGTCCAGCATCGACAAGCAAATCCTCATATATCGGGCTCCGTCAGTCCGGATCAGCCCACGGGCTCCGTCTGCGGTATCGGCCCTCGGCCCCGGTAGTACGGATCATCCCGCATCCATCTCTCGACTCTGGTCGGTATCCTTCGGACAACCGCCAGGTCCAACCAATCACCGGTAGGTACTCGCCACCCTGCCAGGCTCATCGTCTACTCCACGAAAAACATTTCTCGCCCCGGGGAACCATACCGGGTCCACCACGAACCCGCAAACGGATCATCCATCTCCTCGGATCTGGTTTCAAGCACACGTCTCAGCACCGAGAAAACGCGTGGTGGACACACCAAAATATCATATCACGAGGAACCGGGTTTTCAAATAGTGCAACTGTTGTTAAAACTCCCACGGTCCTCAAAACCAGAAATCACATGAGAATCCAACACCAAGAAATAAATCCAATGCGATGTGCCATGTACATCAATCCATGATATAGGTCTAGGGGGGAAAACCGCTTTTAAAATTAGTTTCCGTTTTTAAAGATATCATGCGGCTCCCAATTTCCATGAAAGTCATATCGAATCATATATGAAATGAACTACAGCAATATAATCATGGCAGTTCTACAGTGAGTGTGTCATGGCAATTACTAACGGTGTGTGTGTAGCATGCAGATCAGTGCTCGTGCAACATGAACCGTTAGTAATAGTGCGGTGTTCTATCAATTCTAAGCATACATACAACAGGGAATGCAATATGCAATGACATTACAGGAGATAAATGCAACATATAATAATAAAGTCCTATCAGCCCTGACGCATAACGCCATGCGGGCGATATCCCCGTAGATGTTAAATCTACTCACCGAAGTCTCGCGCTAAATGTAGCCGATGACTTGCTTGCCCTTCTTCGCAGCGTCCGTCTCACTCGCCTGCGAACCTAGAATCACATAACATATATCACACATAAGTTCAATTTCACCAAAAACGTGATATTAGGGTCCAACTAGAAACCCGTGTCGCAAACCAATCGCGCGTGTGCGCGATATGTTAAAACGTGTGATCACGCGCCTGAAACTACCCTGACGCGTCGCGATACGCAGAAACCCCAAATTCACACACGAATCACGCGTGTCGCGAAAGTTTAGAAAATACGAGAAATAGGTAATAAGCCCCAGATTTTTATACAGAACTTAACTTACAAAAATATATATATCACAACACTCCACACATTAGCAGACACCTATAAGACCAAACCCCAACCCAAACCCTACCCATCTGGCCGCAAATTGCGGCCAGAACGAAGAAATTGGCGGCCACATGAAGGAATTAGGGGGTCGGGTTCTATCTAGGGTATCAGTACCTAGCCACTACACTGCAGTCTCCTCAATTTTATTCTGAACTCACCGGATCAATAGCAGTTTCCAGAAAACTCAGTTTTGCTTTAAAACGACGAAATACATCAAATAGAGATCTGGTGGTTTATCAGTGCAATCGGGGTTAAAGCTAGGTTAATATGGCCTTAACAACACTCTATCAACCTACTGAAACTAAAACACACCTCACTTGGCCAAGGTTCTCACTAAACACCTCATATCGCACTAAAACGCATCAAAAACCACTAATCGAAGCAAAACTACTCTAACCAAGCAAACTAGGGAGTAAGTTAAGGAAATATACCTCAGACTCGACCCTGGGGAGCTGGAGGAAGATGATGAAGTGAAGGGAAGGAGCTGCTGTCGAAGTTGATGCTTGCTGCTGCTGCTGTGAAGTCTCTGTTGCCGCTGTTGCTTGTTGCTGCTGTGCTGCTTGCTTGCTGCTGCTGCTGTGGGTGCTTGCTGCTGCTGCTGCTGTGAGGTAAGTGTGTGTGTGTGTGTGAGAGAGAGAGTGAGGTTGAGAGAAAGGAAACAAAACAAATGAGAGGAATCATTACCCCAATGTCAACCCCTCCTCTCTCTCTCCTCATTAATTGCAAGCATGGCTTAAGCCATGATGCACTCTCTCTCTCTTACCAAGTCAACCCCCCCTTAACAATTTCAAATAAAAGCAACTAATACTTAACTAATTAAACTTGATTAAAAACCCAAAAGACTTAATCCTCAAGATTAACCCACCATGGTTACTAATCATGGTAATAACTAATTTAAAAACCCTAGTTTACATGCACATGTGTGTGCAAGCCTAGGAAAATTTTAGAAAAATATTTATTAAATTAGGAAAAATATTTGAAACACAATTTGGTAAACTTTTCATTAAAAACCCTTTATTTAAATATAATTAGTCACTAACACATCCTAAGGTGTTACATATTGCATCAGACGAATGTACATATCTATACATGATATCTAGTAGACGTTGCTTATGTTTTGCATCCGCGCTGGTCCAGCCCCCGCTCTGTCGTTAGTTAAGTAACCTAATGGGTGATGACGGGGCCCAGTGGCGAATGCGGATGCTATAAGCGTACGTTGTATTTTCGTTGTTTTCTGCAATGATAGGTTTAAATGATGGGACCGTGTCACGACCCGCGGAGTACGGAATGTGACCGACACTTAAGTTACGAAACATCTCAAGGCGTTCGTAAGATAAGTAAGCCAAAGCCTAGAAATCAAAATCTTATTTAGAAATAGAGTGAAGGAAACCAATTTATTTAAAGCATTCTACTCCATTAAACCACATCAAGTTTCCTTTTTAAAACAACTTTCCCTTTTTCCAAAAATTCCGGCAGAATCTCCTTTGTAAAACAATCCCCAAACGGGTACAAAACAAGAATATAAATGAATAACATGAATATGGCATCCCCAAGCGGAAGCTAGCTCTTCGCCTTAAGGCGGTCACAAATCCCACGCAATGTAAAATACAATGTGCATAAGTAAGAATGAAAGCACAGATAAAATAATATGTCGACTCAAGTGAGCTCGACCCCAAATATAACATATCATCCACAAGTCTCACAACCTCGCCTCTAGGTCAATATACAGTAATCCAAATAAGACTGGTACAGCTGAAATAATAGCAGATGGAGTACTCTAGATACAGTGAATGCATAAGGTGGTAAAAAATGATAACAACCTACCTATGAGCAAAAGCCTCGAGTCCAGGCAAAAAGAGCGAAAGAGGCAAAAGTGTTCGCCGCTACAATGCTGACGGAACGGACCTGCAGAAAAGTTGTGGCACAATTGGGGTGAGTTGCCAGCTCGTGAGTAATAAATAACATCTACAAAGGCTATCGCATGCATGCACACAAGTATCCTAGCATCTCTAGCAGGCATGGCTATATGTACTAGCAGGTATGTATGCAGCATTAGTAAACTAGCAGGTATGTATGCCACATGAATGTACTAACATGTATGTATGCTGTATGAGTCAACTCAAGATCTCAACATGTAAGTACAAGAACTATTCTTTCTTTGTTTTTGACACTCTTTCATATATCAGCATAATATCCATGAAATCAACAAGATCCGTGTCCAGCAACGACACCTCAAAACTGTCTCAATCTCATATATCCATGTCAAGTATCTTTGGTCTCAGCCATCCGGCTGATCCATCCCAAATATCCATATCTTATTCTAGCGGCCAAGGTCGGTATCCTCTGGATATCCGCCGTGCCAAATGAAGTCACTGGTAGGTAGTCTATCCCCTGCCAGGCTCAATGCCATCTCCTGCGATCCACTTGCCCCGGGGTACCTTACCGGGCCCACCATGTACCCGAGACGGTTCATCCACCTCCTCGAAACGGGTCTCAAAAACAACAACAAACTCATGGTGGACGAAAATTTACATCACTAGAAAACCGCAACTTTTATATTTTTAAATGATCATAAGTTTGAAATCTTGCGGCTTTTCCCCTAAATCCAGAAATATCATAAATCTCATGAAATCATCATGGGTGCATATGTCAACCATAATGAATGCATATGTTATTAATGTTCAAGTTGCAATGTATGATTTATAACTAGGCATGAACAACTGATATAATGATGAATATGCACGAGAGTAGCAATTCTATGATTCCATTTAAAAGATTTATGGCAATAGCACAGGTCTAAGCTATTAATATGTTTCAGATTAAAAGTTATCTAGTGTCGTGACATGGCAATTACCAGGGTGTGTGTGTACACATGAATAGTGCTCGTGCTGCATATAAAAAACCTGGTAATGGTGCATGTGTCCTATAGAATGAGTTTGCGCATATGGGCACAACATATAGATCTTAACTGCAGCTGTTAGTTGTATGTATGCCCTAGAGGCCAGTATTGTACAGATGATGTATATTATATTGGATGCTTGGACATATATAGAGATGACTTTCTTGCTCGATATGATAGTATGCTATCTGGTTACTCTTTATCTTAACATATACACTAGTCTCTTTAAACTGTCTTATGGTTACATGTTGGTAAAGCCCATAGGATGTGTACTTGACTACCTGTACTATGATGCAGATCATACTAGTGGGGACATGGTAGTCCATAAGTACATCCTTCAAGGTCCCTAGTCGTGGGTGTAACGAGACGGGGCATCGATATACCAGAGTAGACTAGCGTATACGCTTCTCGACCCATGAGATGGGCGATGGATGATCCCATATCCATTGGTGTTTGACATCAGAGATGGTATACGGGTGCTCAGTGGAGACTGGGTACACTGGACGGACTCGCCGAGAACTCCCAGATGGTATTATACCTCACGTCAGATGGCAGTTCTCAGGTGACACTTGTGCAGGTTAGTCTGTAGACCTGAGATCGTCATAGAGTCTTGTGTGATTCCCACTGTGCTTTGATCTCCACCTTACCACGTCCATGATGGCGTGCAAAACGGTGGTCTTTGGGTACAGTCCCGAGCCACATGGAGGCAATGAGCGATAGGAGGGGTTTCGTCTCTCCCGGTATTGGGGGTTGATGTTGCGCTGTGCTCGATTGGCCGTAACAGGGAAGTCCCTGGCCAGGGCTGATCAGAGATTTGCTGGAAAGTGTTACCAGTAGTTTCTCGACCCGTTATGAGCCTCACATCGGCACGACTTATCGGTTATTGGGGTCTGACGTTTACCACCCCTAGACTTGATATGCGACATATCAGACGAACAGACCGGACTGTACGGTAAGTGTTACTGGTTGGATTCACAGGAGTGTGAGCGGGCTAGCTCGTCGTTCTTCTGATCGCTCAATACCAGGATGGCCGTTACGTTTAGCAGACCGCTTGCGGCTTGTGGGTGCTTGATATGATCATCATCTGCTACCGGCGTATTGACGAGTTTTTAGAGTCCTGCACAGAAGTTTCCTGGCTCAAGCGAAACGAAATAGGAGCGCATATGAGATATGTGCGGGACCGAGAATAATGCGTGTATGTGATACCGTATTTCATTCTCGCGATAAATGTTTCGATTGGTTATATTCGATATGACCTAGTTATCGAATCATTGATTCGATAAATCGATACATTGGATACTAGTCGGTTATGTGCGACATGACCGGATCATTGAATCAAATGTTGATTTAATGATTTAATGTATAATTATATATTTGATATATTACTCTGCATTAGCTAGTATTGGTTCACTTTATATGGATTTTCTCACTCGATGTGCAAGAAGTATATATGATGTACTTTTGTGCACACATTTGTATCATGTTTGATGATACTTGATAATTTAGTTAAGTGTATAGAATTAAACCATGGTTAATTTGATAATTAGGGTTTTGCATATTCATTTATTTATTTATTTCTTCATTTATTTATTTGGAAAAGATTTAGATAAGAATGGTGGAGAAGTTTATTTTTAGTTGAAGCTTCATGAAGCTTTGACTTCTTAACCATTCTTGTCTTCATGCTTAACCCTAACCTATCCAAGTAACCATGGTCTATTCTCTACACTAAACTATGGTTTGTAAATGATAAGTATTGATTTATTTTATCATTTACACAACACTTATCATATTCTTTCTTCTACTTGACCTTCTCCTTCAAGATAGAAAGCTTGATGCCATCAATGGCAACTTGAGATCTAAAGTGAGAAATCTAATTCTAAAGTGAACCCACCTCCTATTTCTTCACCCTCTACCTCTTGCCAAGTTGTTTTGGGTGTTTTCTTCACAAGTTTCACCACTTGGTGAAGTTGGAGCTTGAACTTGTGCAACCTCGACGTAGATCATCTTCGGCACAAAGCCGACGACTTATTCCGCTCACTTCTCCGATGAAGCCGTCGCGAGAGTGCGAGATTCGAGATGGAAAGCGAGGGGATGACCACGTGGAGCTAAGGAAGTGGATAACCGGATCTACAAAGGTTGTAGCCTTTCTCCTTTAGTTAAATTGTTAACTTGAATCGTTTTTCGCCTAGAATTCTAGTCTTAGATCCGTATTAGGGTCTCTCGGCACCCATAAATTTTTATATTGGCATGTTCGATGCCTTGTGAGACCTCTATAGGGTGCCTAGGAACCTTTCACTGGTATCAGAGCCTAGCTAGAGCCTTAGGCGAAGTCTAGACGGAGTTTGAAGTCCGAACGAACCCGAAACCCTAAAACCCGAGTGCTCTCTGGACTTTTTCTAAAATCTGGGATTTTTCCAGATTAAAAATGCCTAAAAAATTCAGTAGGAAGATCTAAGAATTATGGTGAAACACGAGCTCATGATGCGTCTAAACAGCCGCGGAAACGCGGCAGAAGCATGGCTTCTGCCGCGGTTCCGCCGCCTACTGTTCATATTGCGCAATATTGTTTGCACAGTAATTCTTCTTTTCTGGTGCTGAGTTTTATGGGAATTTTTAATATTTATTCAAGAGTTGAATTTTCTGGGGTGTTTTAGAGCTTCGGTGTTTCGACCGGATTATCAAATTTCGTCTTTGTGTTTTTCCGGATAATTTTTTGAATTTGTTAAAAAGTTCGACCGGATATAAATACCCAACTTTTCCCCTGTCGGGAAATTTCCAAGTATTGGATTTTTCCGTAGTTTAACGACGTTCTAAGTAGTGCAAGTAACGCGATGGACCCTCTAGAAGACAACAAACCTTAACTCGATTATGTGACCGTCTTGAACTGCCCTTTGAACCTTCGGGTTTGGGACAGTACGGCGTGCCACATGTGAGGCATTGGCTTGACCCTTCTACGGCTGGACCGTTGGTACCGAGGCACGAACTGAATGTTGTTAGACTTATTTCATGTGTTGAGCTGTATCGGGAAAACTTGGGTATTCGATTGTTCGATCGGAAAGTTTAACATTTTCTGTTTATCTGGAATGTGATACAATAATTGGAATTCACAAACAGTTATAAGATAACTGAATGAATGTTATAAATCTAGCAGTTTAGTCCCACATGATATTGAAAAGAGTTTTCGATAATGAGACTAAAATGCGGGATTTATATCTGTTAGGCATGTGATGTCTAAGTATTTCATTTAATTAGGCATGCGATGTCTAAAGAAGTTGCGGATTCCAATTGTTGTAGTTTTACACTTTCTTTTCTGTGACCGTAAGTGTAATATGTGATATCGCCGGTTTCGTTGCTATATGTCAACGACAATTGGGATGCGCATATTTACTTACGTTGATGACATGTGATGTTATGTGTTGCTGGATATGTTATATTGGATCGTCGTGTTCGAATGGCCGGGGGGTTTTTATGTGAGATGAGTGTTTTTCATTTTCATTCATGTAAAAACTTGTATGTAATATTCTTTTAATTGGGGCACTTCCAGGTAGCGGAAGTTGTCACCCTTTGTATATTATTTACTTTTCCGCATTAGGATAGACCCAAGGAGGGGAGCACAAGTAACCGGGTTCTGGGGTCCAGTGGGAGACCAACTCGAGGAGTCGAGTCCGGGTCTCCTAACCCTAGAATTGGCAGGGTTGCTTGCCGCACTCGTAGGGGTCTAGGGGTGTGGGATTGGCTATTCATCACGACCGTGGAATCCGTGTTTTATACTGGCTCGCATTGAAAACACGGACGTCCTAGTATATTCAATATTTCATATGTTTCTTCTGCTGTGATATCTGTGATGTGATCATGTGATGTTCTGTGATGGATATAGTATATAGTATATATGATATATTATATAGACGTTACTTATGTTTTACACCCGCGCTAGCCCTGCCCTGCTCTGTCGTTAGTTACCTAACCTAACGGTGCACGAGGGGACATCGAGGCGAATGCGGATGGCATAAGTGTACGTCATATCTATCTGTGATGTTTAAGTATTTAAATGATGGGACTTCATTAATGTGATTAATGAAAGATAAAAAACCTAAGATGTTGTGGAATCGAATTTTAAAATAAAACAGGTAGCTACAGTTCTTGCTTTGTACAGCGGTATATATGATATACCCTGCACCTTATTCGATGAGGAAAGGACCGAGATCCCCTCACCGGGAGTGACTCCTTTAGCAATAACTGGCAGATGCTACACACTCGGTTTGCTTTTGACTGCTTTTGGGTTTTTGCTTTGCACAGCGATATATATGATATATCCCGCACCTCATTCGACGAGGAAAGGACCGAGATCCCTTCGCCGGGAGTGACACCTTTAGCAAAACTAGAAAAGCCTCAAAATCACTCCATTTCAAAACTTTATTTGATTCTACAACGATATCAAGTTCATTACGCTCATGGTTTTCAGAAAAACCTGGCGTAGCCCTCCGTCATTTCAGATGAGTAGTAGTTAGTATTCATGCTACGTTTGTTGGCCTGCGTCAAGGCGTAGTGTGCGGTAGCTAACTAGTATTTATCTGCTTATGCATATGATGCAGATTGGATTAGGGTAGTCGTGCGACTTTGTTGGCCTGCGTCAAGGGTCGTACGGATGGGTTTAATTCGATCAGGAAATGACGGGTTGAACTTGACTAGCGCACTATGGTTTGTTGGCCTGCGTCAAGGTCATAGGACGCTAGGGGTAAAATATTATCGGGAATTTCAAGTGTTGAAATTTGCAATGAGATTGCATACCTTCTATGAGATAGTTGGATCCCGATACCCACTGCGAGTAAGAGTTACTCCTGGGAGAGTTTTACACATTGCAATTAGCTGATCAAGTAGGTGTCTAGAAAGGTGTTAACGAGGTTACCCCTCTGGGAAAATGAGGTTTACATTAATTAGGTTCGTGCGAAAGCACGGGGGACCTCCCTCAAAGTACCGACACTGGCCTGGCTGAAAGATTGGCGAACTTGTAGTGTGTAATTAATCCCGGCTAGTCTTTCCTTTTAGGGTTTGAAGGAAGATTTGATAAAAAGCAGTGGGAGCCATCCTGATTAGATAAGATAATAACCAATCTGATCTTGCATGAGCATACGCTAAAGTGTTTTCTTCTCTCTCTCTCCAGGTAGCGACCATTTCATGCCCTAATGAAGATAATAAAATGGATGTATTGACCGAACCCGCATTTTATACTGTGCTGGGGAACGTTGGTTCCGTTCTTTCTTATAAGAGTTATAGGAATGAACAGGAAATAAGGGAATACCAGGATTCCCATGCCACCCGATTGAAGAAAGTACATGTTGATGCATTTTCTTCGGGTGTGTTCGTTACAGAGAACAGTTTCTCCATTTGCTCTACGTCCTGGGTATTAGATAACGGGTCAGGATCCCATATATGTAATCAGTTACATGGGCTAAGGAAAGGTAAAGAACTTGGAGAAGGTGATAAAGACATTAGAGTTGGAAATGGTGCAATTGTTGCAGCTAAGACTGTCGGGGAATATCACCTTGTATTTCCAACTGATAATACATTGGTTCTGAACGAATGCTATTACATGCCGAACCTGATATGCAGCATTATATCAGTTTCTTTATTGAGTAAAGAGGCATATAATTTTGTATTACAGGACAATGTTATGAACATTTTTCGTAACCAAAAGTTTGTTGGATCAGGCACGTTATGCAATGGCATTTATGTTCTAAATCAATCAACAGTTCTGAGCATAACAAACACACACAAGAGGAAGAGTTCTGAACTCAACGAATCCTTCTTGTGGCATTGTAGACAGGGTCACATCAATGCAACACGACTAGCTAAGTTGCATAAAGATGGATATTTAAATCCGTTTGAATTTTTATCTTATGACACTTGCCAGTCATGTCTCAAAGGCAAGATGACCAAAACTCCGTTTACGGGACACGGAGAAAGAGTTACCGAACTCTTGGGACTGATACATAATGATGTATGCGGTCCCATGTCTACACATGCAAGGGATAGTTCTTCGTACTTCATTACATTCACTGACGATCTCTCTAGATTCAGATATGTGTTCCTGATGAAACACAAATCAGAAGCTTTTGAGAAATTTAGAGAATATAAACAAGAAGTCGAGAACCAAACCGGAAAAAGTATTAAAATCCTTCGATCTGATCGAGGAGGTGAATACTTGAGCAATGAATTCCTGGACTTCCTAAAAGAGAATGGGATTCTCTCTCAGCTGACTCCTCCATATACACCACAGCACAACGGTGTATCAGAACGGAGGAACCGTACCCTATTAGATATGGTGCACTCTATGATGAGCACAGCTGAGTTACCTATTTCCTTCTGGGGATATGCACTGGAAACAGCTGCAGACCTATTGAATATGGTTCCTACCAAAACCGTGCCAACCACTCCATATGAGATATGGAAAGGAAAGAGACCATGTCTTAATTATGTTAAGATATGGGGTTGTCCGGCCTATGTAAAAACGCAAAATCCGGACAAACTCGCGGCAAGGTCTATTCTGTGTAAGTTTATTGGATATCCCAAACATTCGCGTGGGTATATCTTCTACCACACAGAGGAACAAAAGGTGTTTGTTTCTCGACATGCCACCTTTTTAGAAAAGGAATTTCTTGAAAAGGAGATTAGTGGCAAGGAGGTAGAACTGGAAGAGGTTCCAGCAATACAGACTACAACAGAAGATTTGGTTGAACCAGAGGATTCAGTAGCTCCCGATGAACCTCAGCCTCTCCGCCGATCTAGTAGGGTTCCTCGCCCACCTGAGAGATACTACGGTTTTCTCATGGATGGTGGGAGCGAGGATTGCATCATAGAGGATGATGACCCAACTAGCTTCAAGCAGGCCATCACGAGTGGGGACTCAGTGAAATGGCTGGATGCTATGCGGTCCGAGATGGAATCCATGTACACCAACAAAGTATGGACTTTGGACGTTGCTCCTAAAGGGGTAAAACCCATTGGGAGCAAGTGGATCTTCAAGAAGAAACTTGGTGTAGATGGGAAAGTGGAGACTTTCAAAGCTAGACTTGTAGCAAAGGGTTTTCGTCAAAGACCAGGTGTGGACTATGACGAGACCTTTTCTCCAGTGGCTATGCTTAAATCCATCCGGATCATGCTTGCCACCGCTGCTTATCATGATTACGAAATCTGGCAAATGGATGTTAAGACCGCCTTTCTAAATGGTGATTTAGAAGAGTGCGTGTACATGACTCAGCCAGAGGGCTTCGTAGACAGTGGGAGCAGCGGGAAGGTGTGCAAGCTGCTTAAATCCATTTATGGATTAAAGCAAGCATCGCGGAGTTGGAACATCTGCTTTGACGTCGTTATCAAAGAGTTTGATTTCGTCAAAAACCCAGATGAACCTTGTATCTACAAGAAGGTGGCAGAGAGTAAGGTTGTCTTCCTCGTATTGTACGTGGACGACATACTCTTGATAGGAAATGATATTCCTATGCTGCAATCGGTCAAGCTCTTCTTATCACAAAGATTCTCAATGAAAGATCTTGGTGATGCCTCCTGCATATTGGGAATTAGGATCTATAGAGATAGATCCAAAAGGATTTTTGGATTGTCCCAATCCAGGTACATTGACACCATACTAAAGAGGTTTAGTATGGAAGAGTCCAAGCGTGGGAACTTGCCCACGATCTCTGGAGTCACTCTCTCCAAAGAGATGTCTCCCAAGACTGATTTGGAGAGAGCTCGCATGCAAGGGATACCCTATGCTTCGGCAGTAGGCTCTATCATGTATGCGATGCTATGTACCTGACCCGATATAGCATACTCATTAAGTATAGTGAGCAGGTATCAAGCTGATCCTGGAGAGAGTCACTGGACAGCTGTGAAGAGCATTCTCAAGTACTTGCGAAGGACTGGAGACATGTTCTTGGTGTATGGTAACGGAGAGCTCTAAGTGGAGTCCTTTACCGATTCGAGCTTCCAGAGTGATAAGGACGACTCTAAGTCGCAGTTGGGCTTTGTCTTTACCCTTTACGGAGGGGCGGTTAGCTGGAAGAGTTCCAAGCAGGAAACCGTGGCAGACTCGACGATGGAGGCTGAATACATCGCTGCCAACGATGCTGCCAAAGAGGCTGTCTGGATCAAGAAGTTCATTACTGAACTTGGAGTGGTTCCATCCATTGAGCATCTAATACCGTTGTATTGCGATAACAATGGAGCGGTGGCTTTTGCCAAGAAACCCAGGTCCCATCAGCGATCCAGGCATATTCTGAGGCGGTATCACATGATCTGGGAGATAGTTGATCGCCGGGAGATCGAGGTCAGGAGGGTTGACACGAAGAACAACACGGCGGATCCACTCACGAAGGCCATTCCCCAGATACAGTTTGAGAGACTCTTCGGGATGCTCGGTATGCAATACTACAGCAGCTGGCCCTAGTGCAAGTGGGAGATTGTTAGTTGTATGTATGCCCTAGAGGCCAGTATTGTACAGATGATGTATATTATATTGGATGCTTGGACATATATAGAGATGACTTTCTTGCTCGATATGATAGTATGCTATCTGGTTACTCTTTATCTTAACATGTACACTAGTCTCTTTAAACTGTCTTATGGTTACATGTTGGTAAAGCCCTTAGGATGTGTACTTGACTACCTGGACTATGATGCAAATCATACTAGTGGGGACATGGTAGTCCATAAGTACATCCTTCAAGGTCCCTAGTCGTGGGTGTATCGAGACGGGGCATCGATATACCAGAGTAGACTAGCGTATACGCTTCTTGACCCATGAGATGGGCGATGGATGATCCCATATCCATTGGTGTTTGACATCAGAGATGGTATACGGGTGCTCAGTGGAGACTGGATACACTGGACGGACTCGCCGAGAACTCCCAGATGGTATTATACCTCACGTCAGATGGCAGTTCTCAGGTGACACTTGTGCAGGTTAGTCTGTAGACCCAAGATCGTTATAGAGTCTTGTGTGATTCCCACTGTGCTTTGATCTCCACCTTACCACGTCCATGAGGGCGTGCAAAACGGTGGTCTTTGGGTACAGTACCGAGCCACATGGAGGCAATGAGCGATAGGAGGGGTTTCGTCTCTCCCGGTATTGGGGGTTGATGTTGCGCTGTGCTCGATTGGCCGTAACAGGGAAGTCCCTGGCCAGGGCTGATCAGAGATTTGCTGGTAAGTGTTACCAGTAGTTTCTCGACCCGTTATGAGCCTCACATCGGCACGACTTATCGGTTATTGGGGTCTGATGTTTACCACCCCTAGACTTGATATGCGACGTATCAGACGAACAGACCGGACTGTATGGTAAGTGTTACTGGTTGGATTCACAGGAGTGTGAGCGGGCTAGCTCGTCGTTCTTCTGATCGCTCAATACCCGGATGGCCGTTACGTTTAGCAGACCGCTTGCTGCTTGTGGGTGCTTGATATGATCTTCATCTGCTACCGGCGTATTGACGAGTCTTTATAGTCCTACACAGAGGTTTCCTGGCTCAAGCGAAACGAAATAGGAGCGCATATGAGATTTGTGCGGGACCGAGAATAATGCGTGTATGTGATACCGTATTTCATTCTCGCGATAAATGTTTTGATTGGTTATATTCGATATGACCTAGTTATTGAATCATTGATTCGATAAATCGATAAATTGGATACTAGTTGGTTATGTGCGACATGACCGGATCATTGAATCAAATGTTGATTTAATGATTTAATGTATAATTATATATTTGGTATATTACTCTGCATTAGCTAGTATTGGTTCACTTTATTTGGATTTTCTCACTCGATGTGCAAGAAGTATATATGATGTACTTTTGTGCACACATTTGTATCATGTTTGATGATACTTGATAATTTAGTTAAGTGTATAGAATTAAACCATGGTTAATTTGATAATTAGGGTTTTGCATATTCATTTATTTATTTATTTCTTCATTTATTTATTTGGAAAAGATTTAGATAAGAATGGTGGAGGAGTTTATTTTTAGTTGAAGCTTCATGAAGCTTTGACTTCTTAACCATTCTTGTCTTCATGCTTAACCCTAACCTATCCAAGTAACCATGGTCTATTCTCTACACTAAACTATGGTTTGTAAATGATAAGTATTGATTTATTTTATCATTTACACAACACTTATCATATTCTTTCTTCTACTTGACCTTCTCCTTCAAGATAGAAAGCTTGATGCCATCAATGGCAACTTGAGATCTAAAGTGAGAAATCTAATTCTAAAGTGAACCCACCTCCTATTTCTTCACCCTCTACCTCTTGCCAAATTGTTTTGGGTGTTTTCTTCATAAGTTTCACCACTTGGTGAAGTTGGAGCTTGAACTTGTGCAACCTCGACGTAGATCATCTTCGGCACAAAGCCGACGACTTATTCCGCTCACTTCTCCGATGAAGCCGTCGCGAGAGTGCGAGATTCGAGATGGACAGCGAGGGGATGACCACGTGGACCTAAGGAAGTGGCTAACCGGATCTACAAAGGTTGTAGCCTTTCTCCTTTAGTTAAATTGTTAACTTGAATCGTTTTTCGCCTAGAATTCTAGTCTTAGATCCGTATTAGGGTCTCTCGGCACCCATAAATTTTTATATTGGCATGTTCGATGCCTTGTGAGACCTCTATAGGGTGCCTAGGAACCTTTCAGCTGCAACTATCATGCGGGTATTATTATTTCTCATGTCACAAGTAAATGTTAAAGCTTACTATTTTCAAGTTTTACTGAATCTATCGGGCGACTTGCGCCATCCAAACAATCGTCCCCCGTAGATGTGAAATCTACTCACCCGTGATCCTGCTCTAGGTGTGCCCGACCACCTGCTTCCCTTTCTCCGCTGCCCTCGAAGTCTCCCCCGGCGAACCTGGAATTTACAAAAGTCACCATATAAGGAAAAATCTTGCAAAACATGATATATCGATAAAAGGGATACGCGTGTGTGAAACTAAACGCACGTGCACACGACACGTCGCGACGCGCACAAACCCACCAGAACCTACTCGGACGCGCTGTGTCGCGCAGTGCGCCACAGAACTACGCGTATCACGCGCGTGTCGCACAAGACTTATAATATCGAAAACACTTTTATAGCTCCAGATTTTGCCTCTGGGCCAAACTCAAAAAGTTGCAGGCACCAAAACACTAAGCTACCCAACAGAACCCCACACCCAAAAACCCAACACCCTACCCCCTACTCTGGCCGCAAATTGCGGCCAGATTGAATAAACCGGCGGCCAAGAGTGGGAGGTGGGTCCCCGTGCTTTGTGTGTGTGTCTCTGCTAGTCTCAACATGCTACAGTTTTCCCAATTTTATCTTGAAGGGCTCGGTTCAACAGCAGATCTAACAGAGGCTAAAAAGTCGCTAAAACTGGTAAATTACGCCAAGTCGGATAAATCGAGTATTTTTATGAAATCTATGACTAAACTTGGTTATCTAGTCTCAACAGCACTTACTAAGGTTGCCCTAAACATCACAACCATCACTTGGCTACATCTCACTCAAAATCGCTAAAACTAGCACTAAACCATATAATATAAATAATAAATTATACTAACAACCATAACTTAGCAAAAAGAGGTCGGGTTAAAGGGTTATACCTCTAGAGATCCTAGGTGAGGGAGAAGAGAAGGAGAAGGAAGGTGTTGTGCAGCTGCTACAGCTCCAAGTGCTCAACTCCTTGGCTGAAATGTGCTGTGTCTGGCTGCTGATGCTGCTTCTGTTTGAGGCTGAGGCTGTTCTGGCTGAAACTGCTGTTGTTGTTTTGGTTAAATATTTTTGTGTGTGGCTGTAGCAGCAGCTACTGTGGTATTGTGGTTGTTTTTTGAAGCTGAAGTTGTTAGGTGGTTGATGCTATGGGTTATGTAGCTGTAGTTGATGGCATTGGGGTTGGTGTGGCTGATGTTTGGGCTGATGGTGTTGATTTAGTGGCTGATGTGCTGAGCTGATGATGTATTTGGCTGATGCTTGCCTATGATGTGTGTGTGTCAGGGAGAAAGGTGTGAGTGAGGTGAGTGTTTGAGGGCTAAGCAAAAAGTTGTGAAAAGAATGGAGTGTGACACAATCCTAGAGCCACCATTCCCTCTTCCCTCATTAAATGCTTGCATGACACCCATCAAAATCTCTCATTCTCATCACAAGTCGACCCTAAATCCTAATCACCCTTAACCAAATCTAAAACTCATAATTATCCCAATTAGCTTAACCAAGTGTGTTAGACCACCATGGTTAGCTAATCATGGTTAACCCATCATGCACACCCAAACTTGGTAACCCTAGGCTTAACCCTAGTTATCATGCACAAGTGTGTGTGGTCGAGATAAAATTCTACAAAAATAACCATAAAACCAAATAAATTATTAGAAACCCGTTTTGGTAAACTTTTTACCAAAAACCCCACATTAACGCGTAATTACCACTAAACCTAAACTCAGGTGTTACAGACTGCATTAGATTAATGCAAAGCAAATAAGCCAAAGTTGAATCGTTGGAACAAAGTTTAAAAACCACTCGGTTATTTTAAAACAACAGTTTTTAATTGCGGAGCTTAAACCACTCCTTTTAAAAAGATATCAGGTTCATTCGATTATATCAAGTTCACTACGTTCACGATTTCACCAAAACCAGTCGTAGTCCTCCGTCATTTCCTATGAATATTCAGTAGTATTCAAGCTATGTATTTTGACCAACGCCAAGGCATAGTGATTGGTAGCTACTGGATATTCATCTGTTACATAGATAGATGCGTTGGTTTGGGACAGACGTACTACCATTTTGGAAAACGTCAAGGGTATGTACAGGTGGGTTCAAATTAACCTGGATAATGATGGGTAGAACTTGACATATGACTTATGACATTTTGGCCAATGTCAAGGTCATAAGAACATGGGGAAAAAATCTACATCGGGAGTTTCTAAAGAAACTGAAACTTGCTAGTGCTGCATACCATTTGGAGTTTGATAATGTTGGTAGGATTCCTTCAGCATTATCACACGATTATATTTGGGTCCCGATCCTACTGTGAGTATATGCTACTCTTCGGGAGATTTTCACTTAACGATCAATGCTATAAACCAAGTAGGTGTCTAGAACAGTGTTAGCGGGGCCACGCCTCCACGGAAAAGAGGTTATTTAATTAAGGAACTTCACGAAAGAGTCGTAAAACCTCCCTCGAAGTACCAACACTAACCCGGCTGAACGGTTAAGCAAGTATTGTACGGTGAGATTAGTCCTGACTAGTTCTTCTTTTATGGTTTGAGGAAGGATTCGAGAAACAGTGGGCGCCATCCTGTTTAGATAAATTAAATACCAATCTAAACTTGCAAGGGCATCATGCTAAGTGTTTTCTACTCTTTCTCTCTTAATTGCAGCGACCCTGTGACCGAGACTAGGTTACATCTAGATAATGAATTGTCTAAATCTGTTTATAATGACTGGCAAAGGTTTGTCCAGATGTCCATTGCCTATGACAAGCTGGACCACATCATTACTACTCAAAATCCCGCCGTCTCAGGTCCAGTTTCCACCATCGCGGATATGGATAACCGTAAGACAAGGGGAAAAGAATGTGCGAATGCCAAGTGCCTCGTGACAGCCTCAGTTGATGGTGTATACCAGAGGCAGCACGAGAAGATGGACTTAGTTTCTATCTTTCTCCATAACAAAGTCTTATATTGAGAACAATCTCATATCGCAAGATATATGACCACGAAAGAATTGCTTCAAACGAGGTTGGTTTTCGGGTCATCTGTAGGGGACAACGTCCTTACGATGACTAGCTATATTGATGAGCTCACGGACATGGAGATCATGTTGAGAAACGGGTCACATGCTGACTTGATTTTATAGTCCCTACCTCCTACTTACGCCCAGGAGAAGAAAGTTATACTTCCAGATAAAGGCACCCTGAAGGAACCCAGGGCGACACCCGCTCTGCTTATTGGAGAATCTTTCTCTTCTGGATCCAAGGCGGAAGCCGAGGGTGAGAAGGTGAAGACCTCCACAAAGCTGAAATGCGGTGTCAGTAAGGTAGAAGGACAGGGAAGGGCAAAAGTTTCAGGGTTAACAGTATGGAAGGAGGGCTGTTCCTGTTGTTATGGGAAGGGGAATTGGCAGAGGGATTGCAGGGCTTGGAAAGCCAGAATCCAGGATCCGAAGCATGTTGTGGCTTCGACTTCGGGTATGTTTGTGATTGAAAACTCTATGTCAATTAACTCTGCTTCCTGGGTACTAGATACCGGATCAGGATCTCATATCTGTAACTCGTTACAGGCTTTGAGAAACCGTAGAGTTATCAAGGTAGGTAATATGTCTCTCAGAGTTGCGAACGGAATGAGCGTGGATGCTGAATCCGTGGGGGAATATCATCTAGGACTGAAAGGTGGGCAGAAATTGATTCTACGTAATTGTTTGTATGTACCTAGTTTGACTTGTAATATCATATCAGTATCCCTGCTTTCAAAAGATGGATATGATTTTACATTTGTAAGCGATGTCATGCACATCCACCTAAATCAAGTTCTGATTGGGTCCGGTAGATTAGTGGACGGTATTGTTGGAGATAGTGCCCTCAAAGTCAATTATTGGATCGCAGGTACGTGATTGCAATGATTGCGGAGGACCTATCCCGGTAGGACAGTCTTACTCGAGATGATAGTATGCTATCTGGTTTGCCTTTATCAGTCGTGTACTTGTTCAGGTGACTGATTGCATGTTACACTTTGATAGAGCCCTTAGGATCTTGCTTTACTACCAACAGTATGATGGCGATCATATACGTGAGAGTTGGGTAGTTTATATGCATATCCTTAATTGTTGTCCCTAGTCATGGGAGTTTCGAGACAGGGCATCGATACTCCGGAGTAGACTAGTGTGTACAGTCGAGACCCCGACGAGGGGCGGTGGCCGGTCTCACAAGCCACTGGTGTCAGTTGGATCACCTAAGATGTATACAGGTGCTCATTGGGTTATGAGTACACCGAACAGGACTCGCCGGGAATCTGCTAGTTTGTATTATATCTACCGTCAGATAGCAGTTCCCTGGTGACATGTGTACAGGTTAGTTCATCGACCTGAGGTCGTCATTTGTCTCGTGTGAGTTCCCACTGTGCTTTGATTTCTACCCTACCACGGCTCAAAGGAGTCGTGCAAACATGTAGTTTTTGGGTACAGTCCCGAGCCATATGGAGGCACGTGAGCGGATCGGCAGGGGATTCGTCTCTCCCGGTATTGGGGGCGAGGTCGTGCTGTGTCTAGGAGAGCCAGTACACAAATCCATGGCCATGGTAGGAGATTTACTGGTAGGTACTCCAGTAGTATCTCAGGGTGTATTGAGGCTTCACTCCGACACGACTTATACTGCTATTGGGGGTCTGACGTTACTAGCCCCCTAGGCAGATATGCGATACTCATTGACGAACGGACCGGACTGTATATACATTGTCACTGTTAGGCTCAGTAGGGTTTTCGGAGGAGTTCGCTCATCGGTCTCCCTTGAGTTTGCTCCTCGGCCTCCCTAGTGGTCAGTCCATGGGCAGCCGTTACGCATAGCTAGTGCCGCTGACGGTTTGTGGTTAAACCCACTGCCAGGGTACTGACGAGTCATTAGAGTTCCCCACAGACAGTTTTCCAAGTTCGGGCGAAACGTTGTAGAGGCCGTATGGTTTTATGGCAGGGTTCGGAAAATGCACGTGCGTTTACGCACGTGTCAGTTTTCGGGCAGATGATACTGGTCGGCTTTGGTTTAAGCCGGATCCGAGTATTATATTGAGTAGGTATAATATCTTTGTCTCAGTTGCATTTGTATTCGGTCGTAATACAAATGCGGGTATATTTATACAGTTTCGGGGTTATCCTGAAAGTTGTTTCAGGATCACTTTTGGAAGTTGCCAGTTTCAAGTTTTTTATCAGCCGTCTTTTAACATTCGGTTAAAAACGGATTTATCTTTTCTTGATATGAGTGTGGATTCTTCTAGAAGTTTCTAGATGAGGTGACTAGGATTATATGGTGTTGAGTTTTCATTGGATGCATTTAATGGTTCATTAATGCATGATGATGTGTTTAATGACTCATGCTTTGTTCTTAATGGTTTTGTTTTCCTTAGGATATTTGTTCATAATATCTTTTGCTTGTGGTCACCTCCCTCCTCCTACGGTCACCTCCCTCCATCATATAAAGAGGCCGTCCCCTCTCTCTCTCTCACTCACTTGATAGTTTTTCATGGTTGTTGATTTCATTTAGAGAAAAGATTATGATAGTATTCGGGGTGTATGGAATTTTACAGTTCATTTCATTCCATCACCCGATTTCCACGGCAACTTCATTAACCGATCGTCCACGGATTTGGACGAAGTGAGACAAAGTCATCTACTCATTCTCTACATCAATCTTGGTCGTCTCTTTTAGCAAATTTGACGATCGAGTTGCCTCAAGTCAGAGGCGGGAGCCCGTTTAAAGAACCGATCATGTGGTGCCACCTCGACGAGGAGATCGGAGATCGATGAGATCGGAGCAGCCGCAACGGAGCGTGGGATGATGGTTAAAGAACGAAGGACTCGGATCGTTCGGTATAACCTTTCTGCACTCTTTACAGTTTGTTAGTTTAGCAATAATGGCAGATCCGGGTTAAAGTATACGATAGCGCCAGTTTAAAAGTTTTTGTTCCGCATTTGGCGTCTGTAGACTGCCGGGGCGCTAGCGTAGACTTACAGTGGTATCAGAGCCTCACCATTTTGCTATACTAACTTGTGCTAACGCGTTTAAAACATCGATCCGACCGGAAATCGAAAATTGCAAAATCCATGCCCGACAGTTTCTGTTGATTTTAAATGGTCTCAAAAATTAATTCTGTATGTCTTAAAAATCTGTGCAGGCTTTTCTAAGAACCACGACGAAATTTGGGCACGTGTCTCCACCAAAGCGCCGCGGAAACGCGGCCAAACCCATGGTTTGGCCGCGCATCCGCGGCCACGTGGTGAGCTCGTGCTCCCAAATTTTGTCAGTGGGTTCTCTGTTGGATTTTGTGATTTTTGGTATATATCTTTTTGGCCCAGGTTTTGTTACTGTTCACCAGTAAGCAGTGGGGCCCACTTTTTGATATTTGGTCTTTGGTCGATCGAAATTTAAACACGTTAGTTTACAGTGCTCACATTATATCTCCGACCGGGAATGTCATTTGATCGGTAAACCGCGTCTGATTGCTATAGTTCTTTTAGACGGGTTTGCGAACGTGACATTCGCGTTGATGTTCTGTGTTGTGCTGTGATGTTGCGGATTTGTCGTGGTGGATAGCAGCGTGCAAGGGTAGTACAGTTTGAGTTTATTTGTACATTTGATATTGCGGGGCTAGCGTCCAACTTGTGGACTGCCGTCACTGCCTGTTGTATAATATTCTTTTGGGGCACGACCAGGTTGCGGTCGATGTACCTATTGTACTATTTTTCATTACTGTACTAGGTTTTACCCCAAGACGGAGTGCACGGATAGCCGGGTTCTGAGAAGCAACGGGTCCGCATCTCATGGCTTTGAGAGGCAGAGGGGTCCCACTCGAGAATTGGCAGACTATTCGCCGCACTCGTAGGGGGTACAGGTTGACCCAAGGAGGGGTGCCCAAGATTACCGGAATCCGTAGAGTGATGGGTGGTCCATTCACTATGCTGTAGAGGGCTGCCCCGCTTCAGGTTTTGGCGGGTAACTTGCCGCTCCCGCAGGGGTCTAGGTTTCATTGCACAGGCTATCCACACGACAGGGGAACGTCGAGTTTCAGCAGCGGCTCTGTGAAACTCGGGGATCCCAGATTATCTGTATTGTTCTGTGATGCTTATTACTTTTCTGTAATGTTGCATACTATCACGCCTGGAGCGATTATTGTATATTGGTTTATATACAATTAGATGTTGTATATGTTTTACACCCGCGCTAGTCCAGTCCCCGCTCTGTCGTTAGTTAAGTAACCTAACGGGTGATGACGGGGCCCAGTGACGAATGCGGATGGCATATACGTACATTTTATTTTCGTTCTTTTCTGGTGTGATTTTTGATGGGACTGCGTTGATTCTGATCAACGCAAAGTTAAACAAACCTGTTTACAGTTGTTGGAACAAATTTAAAAAGTGTTATTGCAAAGACGTTTCCTTTTGTTATGCATAGCGGTATTCAGTGGAATATCCTGCACCTCATTCGACGGGGCAAGGGCCAATATCCCTTCACCGGGACTGACCCCTTGGACAGAAGTTTGCGTCAGAGTAATAACTTCACTATAGTCGATTACAAGTTGCTTTGCATAGCGGTATTCAGTGGAATATCCTGCACCTCATTCCACGAGGAAAGAGCCGAGATCCCTTTACCGGGAGTGGCCTCTTTAGCAAAAGGTTTTCACCACTATATTTTAAAAAGCTATCAGGTTCCTTCAGCGATATCAAGTTCACTACGCTAAAGGTTTTTCGCCAAAAACCAGCCGTAGCCCTCCGTCATTTCATATGGATGGTCAGTAGTATTCAAGCTATGTTGGTCTAGCCCTTAGCTAGGACATAGTGATTGGTAGCTGCTGGGGTGTTCACATGTTGCATACATAGATGAGTTGGTTTGGGACAGTCGTACAGCCTTGTTGGCCCTTAGTCAAGGGCGAGTACGGGTGGGTTCAAATTAACAAGATAATGATGGGAAGAACTTGACATGTGACTTATGGTGGGCTGGCCCTTAGTCACGATCATAAGAGCATGGGGCAAAAACTTTATCGGGAGTTTCTAAAGAAACTGAAACTTGCCAAGTATGCGCATACCTTCTGGAGTATGAGTAACGTGGATGCATTCCATCACGTTATCATGCGATGAGAGTTGGATCCCGATTCCCACTGATGAGTTGGTTTACTCTTCGGGTGATCCTGATTGATTCTTCTTTAGGTTTGGAGGAGAATTTGACAGGACAGTGGGAGGTTTCCGGATTAGATAAAGTTATGACCATTCTGATCTAGGTTAGAGTGCACGCAGAGTGTTTCTTTTCTCTCTCTCTCTTTGGTAGCGACCTTTGACCGACCCTAGACTATGACTCAGTGACCAGGTTGACCGAACCTTCTTAAAATACTGGCTTTTGGATTGTCTGAGTTGCATAAGTCATTGCCACTCCTTCTTTTACCCTTTGCATTTCTCAGAACACCCGTATTACTACGGATATCCACTTCCATTGGATAGATCCATCGTATGGTTATATACGAACTCGAAGGGACTTCTTCGGGGATGGATCCAGGTTCAGGAGAAATAGAATTGGTTTATTCAGTTGTCTTTTATTATCACCTTCTCTCAGGTTGCGAGAGCTCCTTGGTTTAGGAGAGTACACCTATTACGCCTATTGGATAGTCTTATTCCAAACCATAGGCTGGTGCCGAAAGGTATGGAATGAAGAAAACCAATTAGCCTAAGTAGGGTGTGCAGAAGGTAATATATAAAGACAAAATAAAGGGATTAGAAAGAGGGCAAAGTAAATTGCGACTGATATCATTCACGACCAAAACCGCGTACTTCATCGCCACTCCGATTTCACCTTTAAAAGAATAAGGTATTATTCAGTTGTCTTTTATCGTCACCTTCTCTCGAGATGCGAGTACTCCTTAGTTTAGGAGGGTACACCTATTATGCTTACTGGATAGTCTTCTTCCAAACCATAGGCTGGTGCCGAACGGTAGGGAAGGAAGAAAACCATTTAGCCTAACGATGGTGTACAGAAGGTAACGACTAAAGACAAATAAAGGGATTTGGAGAGATGGCAATAAAATATACGGTTGAAGTCATGAATTGGATTATGGAAGAGGCATTGCTATGAATACCAGGATACCTCTATGAAACATTTTCATGTTTCAGTGCATTGTTAAAGGAAAAACTGTTTTCCCGATTAGACACTTACTCCAAGGGTATGTATTTACCAGGTTTCATTCTCATATCTGTATGGTTTTACAGATGATGAGTAGGAGTAAGATATTGGGAATTAGGTGATCATCCTCATTATATCGGAATTCGTTGTAATTGGTGATATTTGAGGAAATCGCCAGGGTACAGTTTTCAACCTACGACGCACAAGTTTTGAGTTGTTTAACTCAGCGGACTTATACAGAGTATTGTATGTTGTCCAGTGTCCATCAGGACAAAGGGGTAGGTCCTCGTACTATGTTCTGTTTACTTATAACTTCTCTAGTATTTAGACAAGTGTTTCGTAGAAATACAAGGTCTAAGTTTTGAGAAGTTGTGGGTATAAGAATAAAGTAGAGAACCAGGTATCACAAGTATCGGGATTCTTCAAAGAGATCGAAGATGTAGATTCTTGTGATTGGTATTCAGATGATAGTGATGGTTTTGAGAAACGTGTTTCTCTTTCAGGTTACTCATAATTGGATGGATTCCTAAGTTGAGTAATGCTGATTAGCCTCTTTCCATTAAGTTGATATGCACTGGAGACAGCTGCATGATTCGAATATGGTTCAAATTAAATAAGTGCCAAAGTTTCTATATTGGATATAGAATGGATCGTACCCTAAAAGATGTTAAGGTACGGGGAGTTGTCCAGCTTATGATTAAAACCAGACACTGGATAACTCAGGGCACGTTTCTGTAATGGCTCTTTGTGGGTTGACCCTGGTTATGACGAGGGTTGATATTCTACCATTTGCAAGATCAATAGTGATATTGTTCTTGACTCGCCACAGTTTTAGTAAAAATGGATCTTTTTCAGAAAACAGTAGTGGGAGTATGGTAGAACTGGAAGTGATTCCAGAACCGCGAACGATTACGGAAAATTTAATAGGACCTATACATTCAATCAGGTTTGACATTCCAATAGCCACTCCGCAGGTATGGTAGGTAACCTCAGACACCCGAGAGGTACTTCGGTAGGCTCAAGGACGGTGACAGGGAGGTTCTTATCTATCCAGACTTGACACTACTGTTGTTCCAGGATATGAGACCCGGTAGGAGGGTTGTCATAGTCAGTGGGAGCAGCGGAAGCATAGTGGGCAAGATGCTTATATCTATTTATAGACTTGAGCAGATATAGCGGAGATAGATCATCTAATTTTGATGTGACAGTCATGGGTTTGACTTCAATCAGAATAGGGGATGGATCAGTTAAGAAGGTAGTAGGGTGTGATGTCATGATATTTGGATGACATACACAGAGTAGGAAGTAAAATTCCTATACTAAGATCGGTTGTACTGTGGTCGTCACACAGTTGTTTCTCCAGACAGGATGTGGATATAATATTTGACATTCTGGTTTCTAGATCTATGGTTTTAAATCTGGATTTGTGTAGTTTCCCAATGTGGGTACTTTGACAGTTATTCTAATGGTTTTTGGAATAGTTGACTCCTAGCATGGTGGTGTACCTGCAGGTGATGGAGTCACCCTCTCTAAAGGTGTCTTACAGACTAAAGAGGAGAGGGATGTGCATGATTGGCAGATCACTTGCTTAGGCAATTGAGTCAATCATGAGATGTCAAGTACCACACCAAATGTTGGTTTTGCACTAGTTGCAATAAGTTTGTATTAATCCAATCCTGGAGAAACATAAGGAAGCAGTTTTAAAACATAAGTACATGTTCTACGGATTTGATGACGGCAGCCTCTTTCGGGAGACGGTTATCATTCCAGGCTTCAAAGGTGACATGGATGACAGAGTGATTGTCAGAGTTTTAGTTTTCCCTCTGACGAGGGACAGTATTATGGACAGGTGGTCCAAGAGGATACTGTGGGTGGCATGGTGCCCGATACTGATTAGGTTCAGTGATCGATTCAGTCTAAGAAGTTTGGATATGGAGTTCATTTATGAACTAAGGTCCCATCAGATATCCAGACATGTTCTAAGACAGGTATTACTCAATTCAGGAGATGGTTTTCTCCGCGAACTTGAGATTAAGAGAGATATAGAAAGATACTTCTAGGCGGATCCACTCACTGAAGCTATTTCTCGAACACAATAGTTTTACAAACGGGCTTTGTGAAACTGATTAGTAGAGGAGTTGGATGTTCGGTTTCACACGGGCTGTGAGTAGTCGACATCGCAATATTAGCCTTGAGTGCAAGTGGGAGATTGTTGGAGATAGTGCCCTCATAGTCAATTATTGGATCGTAGGTACGTGATTGCAATGATTGCGGAGGACCTATCCCGGTAGGACAGTCTTACTCGAGATGATAGTATGCTATCTGGTTTGCCTTTATCAGTCGTGTACATGTTCAGGTGACTGATTGCATGTTACACTTTGATAGAGCCCTTAGGATCTTTCTTTACTACCAACAGTATGATGGCGATCATATACGTGAGAGTTGGGTAGTTTATATGCATATCCTTAATTGTTGTCCCTAGTCGTGGGAGTTTCGAGACAGGGCATCGATACTCCGGAGTAGACTAGTGTGTTCAGTCGAGACCCCGACGAGGGGTGGTGGCCGGTCTCACAAGCCACTGGTGTCAGTTGGATCACCTAAGATGTATACAGGTGCTCATTGGGTTATGAGTACACCGGACAGGACTCGCCGGGAATCTGCTAGTTAGTATTATATCTACCGTCAGATAGCAGTTCCCTGGTGACATGTGTACAGGTTAGTTCATCGACCTGAGGTCGTCATTTGTCTCGTGTGAGTTCCCACTGTGCTTTGATTTCTACCCTACCACGGCTCAAAGGAGTCGTGCAAACAGGTAGTTTTTGGGTACAGTCCCGAGCCATATGGAGGCACGTGAGCGGATCGGCAGGGGATTCGTCTCTCCCGGTATTGGGGGCGAGGTCGTGCTATGTCTAGGAGAGCCATTACACAAATCCATGGCCATGGTAGGAGATTTACTGGTAGGTACTCCAGTAGTATCTCAGGGTGTATTGAGGCTTCACTCCGACACGACTTATACTGCTATTGGGGGTCTGACGTTACTAGCCCCCTAGGCAGATATGCGATACTCATTGACGAACGGACCGGACTGTATATACATTGTCACTGTTAGGCTCAGTAGGGTTTTCGGAGGAGTTCGCTCATCGGTCTCCCTTGAGTTTGCTCCTCGGCCTCCCTTGTGGTCAGTCCATGGGCAGCCGTTACGCATAGCTAGTGCCGCTGACGGTTTGTGGTTAAACCTACTGCCAGGGTACTGACGAGTCATTAGAGTTCCCCACAGACAGTTTCCCAAGTTCGGGCGAAACGTTGTAGAGGCCGTATGGTTTTATGGCAGGGTTCGGAAAATGCACGTGCGTTTACGCACGTGTCAGTTTTCGGGCAGATGATACTGGTCGGCTTTGGTTTAAGCCGGATCCGAGTATTATATTGAGTAGGTATAATATCTTTGTCTCAGTTGCATTTGTATTCGGTCGTAATACAAATGCGGGTATATTTATACAGTTTCGGGGTTATCCTGAAAGTTGTTTCAGGATCACTTTTGGAAGTTGCCAGTTTCCAGTTTTCTATCAGCCGTCTTTTAACATTCGGTTAAAGACGGATTTATCTTTTCTTGAGATGAGTGTGGATTCTTCTAGAAGTTTCTAGATGAGGTGACTAGGATTATATGGTGTTGAGTTTTCATTGAATGCATTTAATGGTTCATTAATGCATGATGATGTGTTTAATGACTCATGCTTTGTTCTTAATGGTTTTGTTTTCCTTAGGATATTTGTTCATAATATCTTTTGCTTGTGGTCACCTCCCTCCTCCTACGGTCACCTCCCTCCATCATATAAAGAGGCCGTCCCCTCTCTCTCTCTCACTCACTTGATAGTTTTTCATGGTTGTTGATTTCATTTAGAGAAAAGATTATGATAGTATTCGGGGTGTATGGAATTTTACAGTTCATTTCATTCCATCACCCGATTTCCACGGCAACTTCATTAACCGATCGTCCACGGATTTGGACGAAGTGAGACAAAGTCATCTACTCATTCTCTACATCAATCTTGGTCGTCTCTTTTAGCAAATTTGACGATCGAGTTGCCTCAAGTCAGAGGCGGGAGCCCATTTAAAGAACCGATCATGTGGTGCCACCTCGACGAGGAGATCGGAGATCGACGAGATCGGAGCAACCGCAACGGAGCGTGGGATGATGGTTAAAGAACGAAGGACTCGGATCGTTCGGTATAACCTTTCTGCACTCTTTACAGTTTGTTAGTTTAGCAATAATGGCAGATCCGGGTTAAAGTATACGATAGCGCCAGTTTAAAAGTTTTTGTTCCGCATTTGGCGTCTGTAGACTGCCGGGGCGCTAGCGTAGACTTACAGGTATATACGTATTGAATCAAGCTCTGGTTTTCAGTGTCCAGAACACACTTAAAAGAATGTCTCCAGAAACAAATCAAGCTTTCTTATGGCATTGTAGACTGGGTCACATCAATGAAACACGGTTGACGAAGTAACATAGAGAAGGATATTTGAATCCGTTCGAATATCAGTCTTATGCCACTTGTCAATCTTGTCTCATGGGAAAGATGACAAAGACTCCGTTCACTGGCACGGAGTAAGACCGGGCGAGCTCTTAGGACTCATACAAAGCGATGTATGCGGCCCAATGTCTACACATGCACGAAGTGGTTATTCCTATTTCATTACTTTTTAAGGATGATTTCTCTAGGTATGGATATGTCTTCTTGATGAAGCACAAATCCGAGGCCTTTGAGAAATTCCGAGAAAACAAGAATGAAGTGTAAAACTAAACAGGCAAAAGTATCAAGACACTAAGATCTGATCGAGGTGGTGAATACTTAAGTGCCGAGTTCCTGGGTTACCTAAAAGAGAATAGAATTCTCTCTCAGCTTACTCCTCCATACACGCCACAACACAATGGTGTATCGGAAAGGCGGAATCGAACCCTATTGGATATGGTTCGTTCCATAATGAGTAAGGCTGAGTTACCAAGATCCTTCTTGGGTTATGCGCTAGAATCAGCAGCATATCTTTTGAACCGGGTTCCAACCAAGACTGTGCCTACCACACCATATCAGATGTGTAGTGGGAAGAAACCCTGTCTTAAGTACCTTAAGTCATGGGGGTGTCCAGATTTTGTAAAAAAGCAGCATGCAGACAAGCTCGAGGCACGCTCAATACAGTATAAGTTTGTGGGATACCCAAAGAACTCCAAGGGGTATTTTTTCTATTACGCAGAGGAGCAAAAGGTATTTGTTTCTCGTCATGCCCACTTCTTGGAAGCTGAATTTTTAGTAAATCAGAAGAGTGGCAGTGCAATAGAACTGGAAGAAATTCTAGAACCACAAGTTATTACTGAAAGCTTGGTAGAACCAGAAGTTTCAGAAGAAAGGGACATCCCAGCGCCAATCTGCAGAAGTAGTAGGCAGTCTCATCCGTCCAAGAGATACTACAGTTTTCTCATACACGGGGATCGAGAGAATTACATCATTGATAATGATGACCCAACTAGCTTCCAGCAAGCCATTCACAGTGGCGACTCGGTAAAATGGCTGGATGCAATGCGGACCGAAATGGATTCCATGTACACCAACAAAGTATGGACTTTGGACATTGCTCCAGAAGGGGTAAAACCTATATGATGCAAATGAATCTTCAGAAAGAGGATGAGTGTAGATGGAAAGGTTGAAACCTATAAGGCTAGACTTGTTGCAAAGGATTTTCGTCAAAGACCTGGTTTGGACTATGACGAAACCCTTTCTCCAGTGGCTATGCTCAAATCCATTTAGATCCTTCTTGCCATTGCTGCCTTCCACGGTTATGAGATCTGGCAGATGGACGTAAAGACAGCTTTTCTAAATGGTAATTTGTAAGAGTGCGTCTATATGGATCAGCCAGAGGGTTTCATTCCGAGTGGGAGCAGCGGGAAAGTGTGCAAGTTGTTTCAGTCCATTTATGGTCCAAAGCAGGCATCGTGGAGTTGGAACATCTGTTTTGATGATACTGTTAAAGAATTCAACTTTATCAAAAATTCAGATGAACCATGCGTTTACAGTAAGATTGTAGGGATAATTATAGTATTCCTCGTCTTGTACGTGGATGACATTCTCTTAATAGGAAATGATATTCCTATGCTACAGTCAGTCAAAGGATTCTTGTCACAGAAGTTCTCCATGAAGGACCTGGGTGATGCCTCCTACATTCTGTGGATCCAGATCTATCGTGATAGATTTAAACGGATAGTTGGACTTTCACAGTCAAGGTACATAGACACCATACTGAAAAGATTCAGTATAGAAGATTCTAACCGTGATAATCTGCCAGCTTGTCACAGAATCACCATCTCCAAAGAGATGTCTCCAAAGACTGATTTGGAAAGGGCTCGCTTGTCATCTATACCCTATGCTTCAGCGGTAGGCTCTATAACGTATGCGATGTTATGTACCAGACCAGATGTAGCCTACACATTGAGCGTTGTAAGCCGGTATCATTCGAACCTAGGGGAGAGGCACTGTATAGCAGTAAAGAACATTCTGAAGTACCTAAGAAGGACTAAGGATATGTTCTTGGTGTATGGCGGAAAAGACCTCCAGATCGAGGCTTTTGCTGACTCCATATTCTATAGTGACAAGGAAGACTCCATGTCCATGTCGAGTTATGTCTTTAACCTCAATGGAGGGGCGGTCTGTTGGAAGAGCTCCATGCAAGACACCATTGCTAACTTGACGTTGGAAACAGAGTAGTTAGCTGCATAAAGACACCGCAAAAGAGGAAGTCTGGATATGGAAGTTCTTAACTGAACTTCAGGCAATTCCTTCTAATTGTTGGTCCAATACTTTAGTATTGTGATGACATACGGCGCTATAGCCTTAGCGAAGGAACCCAGGTCCCATCAGAAGTCCAGACACATCTTAAGGCGGTATCACCTGATCAGTGAGATCGTAGATCGCCAGGAGATCGAGGTGAGAAGAGTAGATACAGAGGATAACACCGCTGATCCACTTACGAAGGCCATCCCTCAGACGCAGTTCGGGAGGCTAATCGACCTGATAGGTCTGCGATACGCCAGTACATGGCCCTAGTGCAAATGGGAGATTGTCAGTGTATATTACCTAGAGTCCATTATTGTATCATACTGGCTTGTATATTACTAATGGAAGCTTGGGATATTCACTGTTGTATTGACAGTCTTGCTAAAAAGGGTAGTATGCTACTTGGTTTGTTTCTACTCAGATATGTGCGTATGTTTCTTTTAGCATATCGCTTATACATATTAGTAGAGACCTTAGGATCTTTGCTTGATTACCAGCGTTGTGATGGCAGTCACACTAGTGGGGGCTGGGTAGTCTATAAGCACATCCTTATACAGGTCCCTGGTCATTGGATTATCGAGACGGAGCATCGATACTCCAGAGGAGACTGGTGTATACATTTCTCATTCCAGGTCGGGAGATGGTTTGTGTAATTGATGTGCAACACCCCACGAGTTTCGGGGAGGCGGAAATATGAAAAACAATCTTGTTCTTGAAGCATACATCGACTAACCGAAGATCTTTGCTAAACGATAATTAACACCTACCATAGAAGTTCTAAACTACTATGTAAAGAGATTATACCTAGTGATACGTGTCCTTCGTCTTTGCGATCTCTTCATCCTCCTCGGCCTCCTCCAAGTGATAGATGATCCACCCGAGAACCATAATCCAAGCTTCACCTCAAGACTTGAGGTAACTAAGTTTCTCTAGTTGCTAACCAAAGGGACTTAGGTCATATAGAGTTAGGTTATGGGATGTTTAGTCTTTTATAACCCTTGTACTCAACTCATGAGTGGTAGGATTAGAGCTTGAAGAAAAGGAGAGCTTGAGGAGAGAGAAGGTGAACTAGAATAATGAATATGAAATTGCTTCTCACTTAATATATCAAGCATAATGAAATATCAATAAAATGAATAATAATAGATTATTCATCATGCTTCATAAATGAATATGAGTGATTCACTTTGTGAGTCATTAAGCATTTAATGATGCATTAATGACATAGTGAATCACACATAATGAGTCACAATTACATTAATGACAATGCCACCTAAACCCCTCAAGTCACCATGCTTCTAGAAGCTTCCCGGAAATTACGAGAACGCCCCTCTCATCCGTGAAAACACGGAAAAACTTTAGACTGTATAAATCCAATAACCTGATACTAGAATCTGGCTTAAACCAAAGCCGTCTAGTAAAAACTGTCCGAATGTCGTACGTGCGTTTAAACTCGTATTCGTCCGAACCCTTGTCGTAAAACCGTATGACCTCTATATGGTTCCGCCTGGAGTTAGGAAAACTCTGTGTGGGACTCTAAAGACTCGACTACTACGTTGGCAGTGGGTTTAACCACAGACCGCAAGTGGCACTAGCTGAACGTAACGGTCCCCAGGTAGATGTTGATAAGAAGGCCGATGAGGAAACCCATCCGAACTCTTACTGAGCCTGTCCGTGACAATATCCGTGCAGTCCGGTCTGTTCGTCTAAGAGTATCGCATGTATGGTCTAGGGAGGTGGTTAACGTCAGACCACTAATAACCTACAAGTCGTGTCGGTATGGCTCTATCACCATCCGAGAATCTACTAATCAATCTATCAGTAATTCTCAATCAGCCCTGGCCAGGGAATTATGGTAATGACTAACCGATCACTGTGCGACATCAACTCCCTATACCGGGAGAGTCGAATCCCTAACAGTCACTCACTGCCTCCACGTGGCTCGGGACTGTGCCCAACTAAAACCTGTTTGCACGACTCTTTTGAACCGTGGTAGGATAGTAATCAAAGCATAGTGGGAACTCACACGAGACAAATGACGACCTTAAGTCAACGGACTATCTGCACACATGTCACCTGAGAACTGCTATCTGACGTTAGGTATAAATACCATCCAGTCAGTTCTCGGCGAGTCCTGTCCGGTGTACTCACACCCAGTGAGCATCTGTATACAATCTTAGGTGCACTCCACCAATGGCTGCGGGACCAATCCATCGCCCCTCCTCAGGGTCTAGATATGTATACACCAGTCTACTCTGGAGTATCGATGCCCAGTCTCGATACTCCTACGACCAGGGACATCTAAGGATGTGCCTATTGACTATCCTGCTTCCACTTGTATGACTGCCATCACAACGCCGGTAGTCAGGCAAACACCCTATGGGCTTTATCAACATGTATATATATATGAATACTACGAAAATATATCATATGTTAAGATAAAGACAACCCAAATAGCGTACTATCATATTAAGCAAGACTGTCATGTACATACATATCCCAGCATCCTATACAATGAAGGCCTCTAGGGCATATATATCCAACAATCTCCCACTTGCACTAAGGCCTATAATTGGCGCAATGAGTACCCACTGTCTTCACTATATCTAGTTGCTGGAGTACGGCATGCCCAACATCTCAAACAGCCTCTCGAACTGAACTTGAGGGATGGCCTTGGTGAATGGATCTGCAGTGTTATCTTTTGTGTCCACTCTCCTACCTCGATCTCCCGACGATCAACGATCTCCCTGATCAGGTGAAACCGCCTTAAGATATGCCTAGATTTCTGATGAGACCTTGGTTCCTTCACCAATGCTACGGCCCCATTATTATCACAATACAAAGGTATTGGATTGGCAATGGACGGAACCACATGAAGTTCAGAGATGAACTTCCTCATCCGGACAACCTCTTTTGCGGCTTCACTAGCAGCTATATACTCAGCCTCCATAGTTGAGTCTGCGACGGTATCCTTTTTGGAACTCTTCGAACATACCGCCCCTCCATTGAGGGTAAACACAAAACCCGAAATGGTTTAGAATTATCTTTGTCACTTTGGAAGCCGGAGTCGGTAAAAGCCTCTACCTGGAGGTCCCCATTACCGTAAATCAAGAACATCTCCTTTGTCCTTCTCAGGTACTTGAGAATGTTCTTTACCGCTATCCAATGTTTCTCACCTAGGTCAGACTGATACCTGCTTACCACACCAAGTGCGTAAGCTACATCCGGTCTTGTACATAACATCGCATACATTATAGATCCTACCGCCGAAGCGTAGGGTATAATGCCCATGCGATCCCTCTCTTCATCAGTATTTGGAGACATCTCTTTGGAGAGGGTGATCCCGTGACAAGCGGGCATATTACCGCGCTTGGAATCTTCCATACTAAATCTCTTTAGTGTATCGTCAATATACCTGGACTGTGAAAGTCCCAACATTCTATTAGATCTATCACGATAGATCTTAATGCCCAAAATATAGGTTGCATCACCCAAGTCTTTCATGGAGAATTTCCGTGACAAGAAGAGATTTACTGATTGTAGCATAGGGACATCATTCCCTATCAGTAGTATGTTGTCGACGTACAAAACGAGGAAGACTACTGTTCCTTCTACAATCTTTCTATAAATACATGGTTCATCTACATTTTTGATAAAGTCAAACTCTTTGACTGTCTCATCAAAGCAGATATTCCAACTTCGCGATGCTTGCTTTAATCCATAGATGGATTTAAGCAACCTGCACACTCTTCCCCTGCTCCCACTGTCTAAGAAACCTTCTGGTTGATCCATGTAAACACTCTCTTCTAAATGTCCATTTAGAATAGCTGTTTTTACATCCATTTGCCAGATTTCATAGTCATGGAAGGCAGCAATGGCAAGCAGGATCAGAATGGATTTAAGCATAGCTACAGATGAAAAGGTTTCATCATAGTCCAATCCTGGTCTTTGACGAAAACCTTTTGCAACGAGTCTAGCTTTGTAGGTTTCCACTTGTCCAAGTGCACCAATCTTCTTTTTGAAGATCCATTTGCATCCAACTGGTTTCACCCCAGGAGGAGAAACTTCTAAAGTCCATACTTTATTGGTGTACATGGACTCCATTTCGGATCTTATAGCATCCAGCCACTTCATCGAGTCAATACTCGTGATAGCTTGCTGAAAACTAGTACGCTCATCATCATCGATGATGCAATCCTCTCGATCCCCATCTAGAAGAAAACCATAGTATCTCTCAGGAGGATGAGAAAGCCTACTAGATCTGCGGAGTGGCGTTGGTTCGTTATGTTCTATTGAAATCTGAGGTTCTTCTAAGTCCTCGGTAGCAGTTTGAGGTTCTGGAATTTCTTCCAATTCTACCACTCTCCCACTAATTTCTTTTTCAAGAAATTCGCTTTCTAAGAAGACAATGTGGCGAGCGACAAACACCTTTTGTTCTTCAGTGTGGAAGACCATGTACCCCCTTGAATGTTTGGGGTATCCTACAAACTTGCACAAAACCGATCGTGCCTCGAGCTTGTCCGGTCTATGCTTTTTAACATATGCCGGACACCCCCATATCTTGATATACTTGAGATATGGTCTCTTCCCGCTCCACATTTTATATGGAGTGGTAGGCACTGACTTAGTTGGAACTCTATTCAATAAGTATGCTGCTGATTCTAGAGCAAATCCCCAGAAGGAAAGTGGCAACTCAGAACTACTCATCATTGAACGCACCATATCTAATAGCGTGCGATTCCTCCTTTCTGATACGCCATTATGCTGAGGTGTATAAGGCGGAGTAAGCTGAGAGAGAATTCCATTCTCATTTAAGTATTCAAGAAAACTGGTACTTAAGTATTCTCCACCTCGATCAGATCGAAGTGTCTTGATGCTCTTACCAGTTTGGTTCTCTACTTCATTTTTATACTCCTTAAACTTCTCAAAGGCCTCGGATTTATATTTCATTAAGAACACATGTCCATACCTTGAGAAGTCATCAGTAAAAGTGATGAAGTAGGAGTGACCGCTTCGTGCATGTGTAGACATTGGACCACATACTGTTGGTGTATATGCCCTAGGGGCCATTATTGTATCATACTAGTTTGTATATTACTTAATGGAAGCTTGGGATATTCACATGTATATAACAGTCTTGCTAAACATGGTAGTATGCTACTTGGTTTTTCAATCTTAATATGTGAGTATACGTATTGATAGAGCTCTTAGGATCTTGCTTGACTACCAGCGTTGTGATGGCAGTCACACTAGTGGGGGCTGGGTAGTCTACAAGCACATCCTTATTCAGGTCCCTAGTCGTTGGATTATCGAGACAGAGCATCGATACTCCGGAGTAGACTAGTGTGTACGCTTCTCATCCCAGTTGGGGAAATGGTCTGTCCCACAGCCGTCAGTACGTCGTACTGGAGATAGTATGCAGGTGCTCGTTAGGTTACTGGTACACCGGACAGGACTCACAGGGAACTGTTGGTTGGTTTTATACCAGTCGTCAGTGAACAGTTCCCAGGTGACATGAGTACAGCATAGTCCGCAGACTTGACACTGCTACTTCGCCTCGAGTGTGTCCCACTGTTCTTAGACTGCTACCCTACCACGGCTCAAAGGAGTCGTGCAAATAGGTAGCAGTTGGGTGCAGTCCCGAGCACTTGGAGGCAGTGGCGGTTAGACAGGATTCGTCTCTCCCGGTATTGGGGGTTGATATCGCGCTGTGTCAGAGAGCCATTACGCAAAGTCCCTGGCTAGGGCAAGCGAGATTTGCTGGTAGGTTCCAGTAGTTTCTCAGGGTGTAATGGGCTTCCCTCCGACACGACTTATACCGCTATTAGGGGACTGACGCTTGCCGCCCCCCTAGGCCCGATATGCGATAGTCTTGGACGAACGGACCGGACTGTATGGAGATTGTCACAGCAGGCTCAGTAGGAGTTCGGATGGATTTCCTCATCGGCCTTCTTATCGACATCTACCTGGGGACCGTTACGTACAGCTTGTGCCGCTTGCGGTCTGTGGTTAAACCCACTGCCAGCGTGGTAGTCGAGTCTCTAGAGTCCCACACGGAGAGTTTCCCTACTTCGGGCGAAACGATATAGAGGTCGTATGGTTTTACGACAAGGGTTCGGACGCATACGTGTGTTTACGCACGTACGACTTTCGGACAGTTTTTACCAGTCGGCTTTGGTTTAAGCCAGTTACTGGTATCCGGTTATTGGATTTATACAGTCTAAAGTTTTTCCGTATTTTTGCGGAAAGGAGGGGCGTTCTCGTAATTGCGCGAGAAGCTTCTAGAAGGTGATGACTAAGGAGGTTTAGGTGGCATATACAATGAATGTGATTAGTGAGTCCTATGGATGATTCATCCATGTCATTAATGCATGATAAATGCTTAATGACTCATGGAGTGAATCATCACTAGATATTATCAAGCATGGTTGCTAAATTGTTTTATTTTCTTTTCTTGATAAAAAGAAATGCTTGATATATATTATCATAACTCATTATTCTCACTTCATGATTATTCTCATCTTCTCTCTCCTCAAGCTCTCCCTCTTCAAACCCTAATCCTACCCTCTCATGTGTTGAGTACAAGGATTAGCTAGACTTATTAAACCATAACCCTTACTCTATATCACCTAGCTTCTTTGATTAGCACTTAAAGAAGGTTAGTTGCCTCAAGTTTAGAGGCTAAGCTTGGAGTAAAGTTCTCGGGTGGATCGTCTACTACTTCGAGAAGGCCGAGGAGGAGGTGGAGTTCGCAAAGACGAAGGACACGTTTCGTTAGGTATAATCCCTAAGCATTGTAGTATAGAACTTCTATGTTTCATGTTAGTTATCGTTTAGCTTCGATTCATGCGGTTAGTCGATGTTTAAGCAAAGAACAAGATCGTTTTTAAAATTTCCGCCTCCCCGCAATTCGTGGGGTGTTTTACATCGACTTACAGTGGTATCAGAGCCTTGCTAAACAATAAATAACTTACTTGCAAATTTGTATGAATTTCGAACGGAAAAAACGAAACCTGAAAAGCCCGAAATCACAAGTTTCTGTCGATTTTTAAATGAAGTCTAAAAATTTTTCAGGGAGGTTCAGAAAGCTTAAAATGACAGTAGAAGAACACCCAAGAAATTTGGGCCCCTGAATCGTCTAAAGCGCCGCGGAACCGCGGCGGATCCCACCGATCCGCCGCGCTTCCGCCGCCGAGTTGGCGATTCAGGAACCCAAATTTACTGTGTTGGTTCTATGGGATATTTGGTATTTTCTGGAATTTTTTATTTTTGCCCAGGTTTCAGATTTACAGAGAAGTATTGGAGAAAAATTAAAAGTGTTTAATCGATCGAAATTATACAGTATTTGCTTGTTGGATTATATCTGTGTTTGTATAATGTGTTCGTAAACCTCCCCTAACTGCTAGTATGTCGGTTGGCAGGGGGTTGCACATTTCTGTAATGGATTTTATCTGTTTGTGCATATGAACTGTATTGGACTGTTGTGATGTATAGCCGGGGTTATGTGATGGGTTATTATTTAATTCATTTGATGTAAATGTAATTTGTTGTAATATTATTTTGCGGGGCACATCCAGGTTGCGGTTGTAGCCACCGTTGTATTATTTTATTTTACTGTTTTTGCTCCTAGGACAGACCCAAGGTGGGCTTCACAAACTGTCGGGTGGGTAGTTTGCCGTACCCGTTGGGGTCTTGGGTGGGGTAATGGCTATTCATCAGAACTGTGTAATCCGTCTTTTGTTGCAGGCTCAAAACAAACACGGATTGCTTGCAAATCCAATTAAGTTCATCGGTGATCTGGAATGAATATCATTGCGTCAGACGAATGTAAAATATCTATATTTATGATAGCTATTTTAGACGTCACTTATGTTTTACACCCGCGCTAGCCCAGTCCCCACTCTGTCGTTAGTTAAGTAACCTAACGAGTAATGACGGGACCCAGTGGCGAAAGCGGATGGCATAAGAGGACGTCATATTTTCGTTGTTCTTTGCAATGATAGGTTAATGATGGGACGCATTATCTATAATGCAAAGAAAATAAACCAAAGTTTTAATCGTTGGAACAATTTAAAAGAAACCACTCGGTTAATTTTAAAAACAGATATTTTTAAATGCGGAGCTTTAACCACTTCTTTTTAAAAGCTATCAGGTTCCTTCGGTTATATCAAGTTCACTACGTTCACGGTTTCGCCAAAACCATTCGTAGCCCTCCGTCATTTCATTTGGGTATTCAGTAGTATTCATGCTATGCATTTTGGCCAAAGTCAAGGCATAGTGTTTGGTAGCTGCTGGGTTTTCATTTGTTGTATAAGATAGATGAGTTGGTTTGGGACGGTCGTATTATCATTTGACCAAAGTCAGGGGTATATACGGATGGGTTCAAATTAACAAGATAATGACGGGTAGAACATGACATGTGACTTATGACATTTTGACCAAAGCCAAGGTCATAAGAGCATGGGGCAAAAACTTATATCGGGAATTTCTAAAGAAACTGAAATTTACAAAGAGTTGCATACCATTTGGAGTTTGATGAATGTTGGTAGGATTCCTTCAACATTATCATACGATGATATATGGATCCCGATCCTACTGTGAGTATATGCTACTTATCAGGATATTCGTCACTTAACGATCAATGCTATAAACCTAGTAGGTGTCAAGAAAGGTGTCAGCGGGGTTACGCTCCCAGAGAAAAGAGGTTATTTAATTAAGGAACTTCGCGAAAGCGTTGGAAAACCTCCCTCGAAGTATCGACACTGGCCTGGCTGAACGGTTAAGCAAGAATTGTACAGTGAGAATAGTCCTGGCTAATTCTTCTTTTATGGTTTGAGGAAAGATTCGAGAAACAGTGGGAGCCATCCAGTTTAGATAAACTAAAAACCACTCTAAACTTGCAAGAGCATCATGCTAAAGAGTTTTCTTCTCTCTCCTAATTGCAGCGACCCTGAAAATGACTGGACTTAAGTTACTTTTAGAGAAAAATATACTGACAGGGCCAAACTATAATGATTGGCTGCGGAATGTCAAAATGGCTTTGACCTATGACAAATTGGGGTACGTCCTCACCGCTACGGCACCTGCTGTCCCTGGTCCTAAATCCAGCAATGCGGATAAGGAAATCCGCAAAACCTGGGATTTATATTGCGCGAAAGCCAAGTGCATCGTGCTTGCCTCGATGAACAATGAACATCAGAGGAGGCACGAGGATATGGAACTAGACGCCATATTTCTCCATACAAAGGAACTTTATGGAGAGCAATCTCGAATAGCAAGATACGAGACCTCAAAGAACTTGTTTCGAGCGAGGTTGGCTGTCGGGTCATCGGTAGGAGAACATGTCCTAAAGATGATCGGCTATATAGAAGAGCTCGCAGACCTTGGGACGATTTTGGATAATGAGCTCTATACAGACCTTATTCTCCAGTCCCTTCCTTTCACCTACGCCCAGTTTATCCTGAACTTCAACATTCAAAGAAAAGAAGTTGAACTTCCGGAACTCCTGAACATGTTAAGGAGTGCAGAGGGCACCTTGCAGAAAGCAAGGGAACCACCCGCTATGTTTGTTGGCGGTGCATCTTCTTCCGGGTCCAAGGCTAGGGCCAAAGGAAGGAAGAAGAAGGCCGTCCCCAGACCTAGAGGAGGTGTAAGTAAGGTGGGAGGGAAGGGAAAGAAAAAGTTTGCGGTACCGGTAGTTGGCCAGGATGAGTGCTTCCATTGTCACAGGAAAGGGCACTGGAAGAAGGATTGCAAGGCGTGGAACGCCAAGAACCAGGAACCGAAGCAAGCTGTGGCTTTGACTTCTGGTGTGTTTGTAATTGAGAATTGTCTGTCGATCAACTCTACTTCCTGGGTATTGGATACCGGATCAGGATCTCATATTTGCAATTCATTGCAGGCACTGAGAAACCGTAGAGTGCTGAAGGAAGGTGATATGACCCTAAAGGTTGCTAACGGAGCTAGCGTGGGAGCTGCGTCCGTCGGGGATTATCACCTAGGATTGACGAGTGGACACATTTTGGTTTTACATAACTGTTTTTTGTACCAAGCTTAACGTGTAATATCATATCAATTTCCTTGTTATCAAATAAAGGTTATGATTTCACGTTTGTAAGAGATGTTGTTAACATCCACCTTAATCATGGTTTGATTGGGTCAGGTACACTAAATAACGGTATATATGTTTTAAACCAACTCCAAATTTTCAATGTCCAGAACACACTAAAAAGAAAGTCTCCAAATTTAAATAAAGCTTTCTTATGGCATTGTAGACTGGGTCACATCAATGAAAGAAGGTTAACTAAGTTGCATAGAGAAGGATATTTGGACTCGTTCGAATATCAAACTTATGACACTTGTCAATCTTGTCTCAAAGGAAAGATGACAAAGACTCCATTTACTGGACAAGGAGTAAGAGCGAGCGAGCTCTTAGGACTCATACACAGCGATGTATGTGATCTAATGTCTACACATGCAAGAGGTGGTTTTTCCTATTTCATTACATTCACGGATGATTACTCAAGATACGGATTCATTTATCTGATGAAACATAAATCCGAGGCTTTTGAGAAATTCCAAGAGTATAAGAATGAAGTAGAAAACCAAACCGGCAAAAGTATCAAGACACTAAGATCTGATCGAGGTGGTGAATACTTGAGTGCCAAGTTCCTAGTGTTAGTTATATGTATGCCCTAGAGGCCATTACTGTACATACGATGTATATTGTAGTGGATGCTTGGACATATATAGGGAGGACTTTCTTGCTCGACATGATAGTATGCTATCTGGTTGTACTTTATCTTAACGTGTACTCTGATTGTCTCTATGTTACATGTTGATAAAGACCTTAGGATATGTAATCGACTACTGGGACTATGATGAGATCATACAAGTGGGGCCATGGTAGTCGACGAGTACATCCTATAACTGTTCCTAGTCGTGGGTGTATCGAGACAGGGCATCGATGCACCAGAGTAGACTAGCGTATACGCATCTTGACCCATATGATTGGCGATGGATGATCCCATATCCATCGGTGTTTGACATCAAGGATGGTGTACGGGTGCTCAGTGGAGACTGGGTACACTGGACGGACTCGCCGAGAACTCCCAGATGGTATTATACCATACGTCAGATGGCAGTTCTCCGGTGACACTGGTACAGAGTAGTCTGTTGACCCGAGATCGTCATAGAGTCTTGTGTGGTTCCCACTGTGCTTTGATTTCCATCATACCACGTCCAAGAGGGCGTGCAAAAAGGTGGCTTTTGGGTACAGTCCCGAATCACATGGAGGCAATGAGCGATAGGAGGGGATTCGTCTCTCCCGGTATAGGGAGTTGATGTTGTGCTGTGTTCGATTGGCTATAACCGGAAATCCCTGGCCAGGGTTGCTGAGATTTACTGGTAAGTGTTATCAGTAGTTTCTCGAACTGTTATAGACCTCATATCGACACGACTTATCGAGCTACTGGGGTCTGAAGTTTACCACCCCTAGGCGAGATATGCAACATATCAGACGACGAGACCGGACTGTACGGGAGTGTTACTGTTTGGATTCACAGGAGAATGTACAGGCTTGCTTGTTGATCTTCTGAGTGCTCAATACCTGGGTAGCTATTTCGTTTAGCTGACCGCTTGCAGCTTGTGGGTGTTTCATATGATCATCACCTACTGCCGGCGTATTGACGATTCTTTAGAGTCCTACACAGAGGTTTCTTGGCTCAGGCAAAACGGAGTAGGAGCACATATGCGATATGTGAGGGACCGAGGATAATGCGATATGTGATACCGTATTCTATTCTCGTGATATTTGATATCAGCCGGGTCATCGGATCAAGTGTTGACTCGATGAATCAGTACGGATAAATATTAGTCGGTTATATGCGATATAGCCGGATTGTCGGATCAAGTGTTGATTCGATAATTTAATGTATAATAATATATATGATATATTGAAATACATTAACTAATATTTGCTCACTAAAAGATTCTTTTTCTCACTCGGGTAATACATTGATATATATGCGATATATGTTAAATGTATTATTTTATTTGGTTACAATAAATATTATATATGTGATATATAATATTGTAACATGATATGATAAATAATGCAACTAGTTTAGTAGAGATTAAATATGGTTAGGGTTTGATTAGGGTTAAGGCTTTCTAGAAGTTTCTAGAAGTTTTCTTTCTTTGGCTTTGTTAAGATATTATGCTAGATATTTCCTTAACCCTAACCAAACCATTAACCTTAGTTAATTCTCTACAAAGGTTTACTTGACCATGGTTACATTATTCATCATATCATTTCATTTCCTATTCATCACAAAAGAATTAACATTATTGTTCATCATCTTCTTCCTTCTTCTTCTTTGCTTGAAATGGTTTCTTGCTTTGATTTTTGTGATGGATAAATATGAGAAAAAGATAAATAATGGGAGCAAAAATCCTACTTCATCATCCTCATCTTCCCTTGCCATTTAGATGAGGGTGTTCACATCATTTCATGAGTGTTAGCTTGTGTTAAAGAAACTTCAAGGTAGATCATCTTAGTATCGAAGATCTGAAGCAAAGGTTGCGTCTTTCTCTTCGTGGAACCTCTCGAGAGTCCGGATCCCGATGATCGCAGCGAAGGGACCACAACACGGAGCATATGAAGTGAAGGACCGGATCTACAAAGGTTGTAATTGTAGGGTTCCTAGGCACTCTTGTGAAGGTTCGTAAGGCATCAAACATGCCCGGATTAAATTTTAGACGTGCCGAACAACCCAAAGCCGGGATCTTTGCTAGATTATTAGGGTTTAACATGTAATTAGATAACATTTATCTAAGTGTGAGGGATTACAACCTTTGTAGTCCGCTCCTTCACTTCACAAGCTCCGAGTAGAAGTCCCTTTGCCGCGATCCACGATCTCCCGGACTCATGAGAGGCTCCACGACTCGAACGATCCATTCTAGCTCGTCGTAATCCAAATCTCCGATGATCTACGTCGAGGTTTCGAAGAACTCAAGCTATCTCACTCTAAAGAGAAAAACACCCTAATCCCAAGGGCTAGATGAGATGAGGATGAGAGAGTAGTGATTTTGCTTTCTTTCTATATCATTTTCTCATATTTTATCATCACTTAAGGATTTTCAAGAGAGCTTTTCTTGAAGAAGGAAGAAGATGATAATGGAAAATATATTCATAAGCTTAAAACCTTTTGTGATGAATAGAAAGAATTATATGATTGATTTGTAAACCATGGTCAAGGATGATAGGATAAGAATGAGTAGAGAATCAACTAGGGTTAGGGTTTGGTTAGGTTAAAAAGAATGTGTCATCTTAAATATCTTAAGGATGACAAAATAAAATGCTTCTAGAAGCAACTTGAAGCAACTAAACCAAATCAAACCCAAACCTCAATTAATCATCCTTAAACATGTTTAACAATTAATCATATCATGTCACAATAATATATATCATATATATATTATATATTTGCAACAAAAGAAAATAATACAATTAACATATATCGCATATATATCAATGTATCATCCACTGAGAAAATGAAATAGTAAAGTAAGCCAATATTAGTTAATATAATAATATATCATATATATTATTATATATTAAATCATCGAATCAACACTTGATCCGACGATCCGGCTATATCGAATATAACCGACTAATATATCATGTACCGATTCATCGAATCAACACTTGATCCGATGACCCGGTTCATATCCATATATCGCGAGAATATAATACGGTATCCCATATCGCATTATTCTCGCTCCTGCGCATATCACATATGTGCCACTACTCTGTTTCGCCTGAGCCAAGAAACCTCTGTGTAGGACTCTAAAGAATCGTCAATACGCCGGTAGCAGGTGATGATCATATCAAACACCCACAAGCTGCAAGCGGTCAGCTAAACGTAACAGCCACCCAGGTATTGAGCGATCAGAAGATCAACAAGCTAGCCTGTGCGTTCTCCTGTGAATCCGATCAGTAACACTCCCGTACAGTCCGGTCTGTTCGTCTGATATGTCGCATATCAAGTCTAGGGGTGGTATACGTCAGACCCCAGTAACCGATAAGTCGTGTCGATGTGTGGCTCATAACGGGTCGAGAAACTACTAGTAACACTTACCAGTAAATCTCTATATCAGCCCTGGCCAGGGACTTCCAGTTATAGCCAATCGAACACAGCACAACATCAACTCCCTATACCGGGAGAGACGAATCCCCTCCTATCGCTCATTGCCTCCATGTGATTCGGGACTGTACCCAAAAGCCACCGTTTTGCACGCCCTCTTGGACGTGGTAAGGTGGAAATCAAAGCACCGTGGGAATCACACAAGACTCTATGACGATCTCGGGTCTTCAGACTACCATGTACCTGTGTCACCGGAGAACTGCCATCTGACGTGTGGTATATCACCATCTGGGAGTTCTCGGCGAGTCCGTCCAGTGTACCCAGTCTCCACTGAGCACCCGTACACCATCCTTGATGTCTAACACCGATGGATATGGGATCATCCATCGCCCATCATATGGGTCAAGATGCGTATACGCTAGTCTACTCTGGTGTATCGATGCCCTGTCTCGATATACCCTCGACTAGGAACAGTTATAGGATGTACTCATCGACTACCGCGGCCCCACTAGTATGATCTCATCATAGTCCCGGTAGTCGAGTACAAGTCCTAAGGGCTTTATCAACATGTGAGAGTAAAACAGTAAACCAATACAGTCAACATGTTAAGATAAAGTGAAACCAAATAGCATACTATCATGACGAGCAAGAAAGTCTTCTCTATATATAACCAAGCATCCATTATAATATACATCATATGTACAACAATGGCCTCTAGGGCATATACATAACTAACAATCTCCCACTTGCACTAAGGCCAGCTGCTGTAGTATCGCATACCTAGCATCCCAAATAATCTCTCAAACTGTATTTGTGGAATAGCCTTCGTGAATGGATCCGCAGTGTTGTCCTTCGTAGCTACTCTCCTGACCTCGATCTCCCGGCGATCAACTATCTCCCTGATCAGGTGATACCGCCTCAGAATATGTCTGGACTTCTGATGGGACCTGGGTTCCTTGGCCAAAGCCACAGCTCCATTGTTATCGCAATACAGAGGTATTGGATGCTCAATGGATGGAACCACACCAAGTTCACTAATGAACTTCTTGATCCAGACAGCCTCTTTGGCAGCATCGTTGGCAGCGATGTATTCAGCCTCCATCGTTGAGTCTGCAACGGTATCCTGTTTGGAACTCTTCCAACATACCGCCCCTCCATTGAGGGTAAAGACAAAACCCGAATGCGACTTAGAGTCGTCCTTATCACTTTGGAAGCTGGAATCGGTAAAGGACTCCACCTGGAGTTCTCCGTTACCATACACCAAGAACATCTCCTTAGTCCTTCGCAAGTACTTGAGAATGTTCTTCACTGCTGTCCAATGACTCTCTCCAGGATCTGCTTGATACCGACTCACTACACTTAGTGAGTATGCTACATCGGGTCTGGTACACAGCATCGCATACATGATAGAGCCTACTGCCGAAGCATAGGGTATCCCTTGCATGCGAGCTCTCTCCAAATCAGTCTTGGGAGACATCTCTTTGGAGAGAGTGAGTCCAGAGATCGTGGGCTGATTCCCACGCTTGGATTCTTCCATACTAAACCTCTTTAGTATGGTGTCAATGTACCTGGATTGGGACAATCCCAGTATCCGTTTAGATCTATCTCTATAGATCATGATTCCCAATATGCAGGAGGCATCACCTAGATCTTTCATTGAGAATCTCTGTGATAAGAAGAGCTTGACTGATTGGAGCATAGGAATATCATTTCCTATCAAGAGTATGTCATCCACGTACAATATGAGGAAGACTACCTTACCCTCTGCTACCTTCTTATAGATACAAGGTTCATCTATATTTTTGATGAAGTCAAACTCTTTGACTACAACATCAAAACAGATGTTCCAACTCCGTGATGCTTGCTTTAACCCATAAATGGATTTAAGCAGCTTGCACACCTTTCCGCTGCTCCCACTATCTACGAAGCCCTCTGGCTGAGTCATGTACACGCACTCTTCTAAATCACCGTTTAGAAAGGCGGTCTTAACATCCATTTGCCAGATTTCGTAATCATGGTATGCAGCAATGGCAAGTAAGATCCGGATGGACTTAAGCATAGCCACTGGAGAAAAGGTTTCGTCATAATCCACACCTGGACGTTGACGAAAACCCTTTGCTACAAGTCTAGCTTTGAAAGTCTCAACCTTTCCATCTACACCAAATTTCTTTTTAAAAATCCACTTGCTCCCAATGGGTTTTACCCCTTCAGGAGCATTTTCTAAAATCCATACTTTATTGGTGTACATGGATTCCATCTCAGATCGCATTGCATCCAGCCATTTCACAGAGTCAACACTCGTGATGGCCTGCTCGAAACTAGTCGGTTCATCATCATCCATGATGCAATCCTCGCTTCCACCATCAATGAGAAAACCGTAGTATCTCTCAGGTGGACGAGAAACCCTACTAGAACGGCGGATAGGCTGGGGTTCGTCGGGTACTACTGAATCCTCTGGTTCCACTAAATCTTCAGTTGCAGTTTGTGTTACTGGAACTTCTTCCAGTTCTACCTCATTGCCATCAATTTCTTTCATAAGAAAACCTTTTTCTAAGAAAGTAGCATGTCGAGAAACAAACACCTTTTGTTCCTCGGGGTGGTAGAAGATATACCCTTGTGAATTTCTGGGATATCCTACAAAATTACATAAGACTGATCTTGCCTCGAGTTTGTCCGGATTTTGTCTTTTGACATAGGCTGGACAGCCCCATATCTTAACATACTTAAGAGATGGTCTCTTCCCTTTCCATATCTCATATGGAGTGGTAGGCACTGATTTGGTAGGAACCATATTCAATAGATGTATCGCTGTCTCAAGCGCATACCCCCAGAAGGAAATAGGTAACTCAGCCTCGCTCATCATAGATCGTACCATATCTAATAGGGTTCGATTCCTTCGTTCCGATACACCGTTGTGCTGTGGTGTATAAGGAGGAGTAAGCTGAGAGAGAATCCCATTCTCTTTTAGATAATCTAGGAACTCACCGCTCAAGTATTCACCTCCTCGATCAGATCGAAGAATCTTAATACTTTTGCCCGTTTGGTTCTCTACTTCGTGTTTATATTCTCTGAATTTCTCAAGAGCTTCAGACTTGTGTTTCATCAGAAACACATGTCCGTATCTAGAGAGATCGTCAGTGAATGTAATGAAGTAGGAAGAACCGTTCCTGGCATGCGTAGACATGGGACCGCATACATCACTATGTATCAGTCCTGAGAGTTCGATAACTCTTTCTCCGTGTCCACTAAACGGAGCTTTGGTCATTTTTCCTTTGAGACATGAATGGCAAGTATCATAAGATGATAATTCGAACGGATTCAAATAACCATCCTTATGTAACTTAGCCAGTCGTGTCGCATTGATATGACCAAGTCTACAATGCCACAAGTAGGATTCGTTCATATCTGAACTTTTCCTCTTGTGTGTGTTTTGTATATTTAGGACTGTATTCTGATTTAGAATGAATATGCCATTATGTAACGAGCCTGATGCAATCAACTTTTGATCTAGGAATATGTTCATAACATTTTCCTGTACTACAAAATTATATCCCTCTTTACTCAATAAAGAAACTGATATAATGTTGCACATCATGTTCGGTATATAATAGCACTCATTTAGAATCAGTGTATTACGACTTGGTAATACAAGGTGATATTCGCCAACTGCTTTGGCTACAATACTTGCACCGTTCCCTACTTGAACGGAATGATCACCTTTTCCCAGTTCTCTACCTTTACGTAGCCCATGTAACTGTTTACATATGTGGGATCCTGATCCGGTATCTAATACCCAGGACGTAGGGTGAACTGAGAAACAGTTCTCAATAACAAACACACCTGAAGAAGATGCATCAACATGCATGTTCTTTTGGGCGGCGTGAGAATCTAGATATTCTCCTGTTTCCTGTTCAGTCTTATAACTCTTATAAGAAAGAACGGGTTCAACGTTCCCTTGCTCAGTACAATAATTAGGTTCAGTCAATACATCCATATTATTATCTTGATTATGGCCTGAAATGGTCGCTACCTGGAGAGAGAGAGAAGAAAACACTTTAGCGTATGCTCTTGCAAGATTAGATTGGTTATTATCTTATCTAATCAGGATGTCTCCCACTTTTTTTTTATCAAATCTACCTTAAAACCCAAAAAGGTAAGATTAGCCGGGATTAATTACACCCTACAACTTCGTCAATCTTTCAGCCAGATCAGTGTCGGTACTTTGAGGGAGGTTCCCCGTGCTTTCGCACGGACCTAATTAGAAAACCTCGTTTTCCCAGAGGCGTAACCTCGTTAACACTTTTCTAGACACCTACTTGAATGACTAATTGTCCTGTGTAAAACTCTCCCAGGAGTAACTCTTACTCGCAGTGGGTATCGGGATCCAACTATCTCATAGGAGGTATGCAATCTCATTGCAAATTTCAACACTTGAAATTCCCGATAATGCTTTTACCCCTAGTGTTCTATGACCTTGACGAATGCCGAACAACCCATAGTCCACTAGTCAAGTTCAACCCGTACATTTCTTGATTGAATTAAACCCACCCGTACGACCCTTGACGAATGCCAAACTACGCCGTACGAATACCCTAATCCAATCTGCATCATATGCATAAGCAGATAAATACTAGTTAGCTACCGTACACTACGCCTTGACGAATGCCAAACTACCGTAGCACGAATACTAAGTAGTACTTATCTGAAATGACGGAGAGCTATGCAGGTTTTTCAGAAAACCCTGAGCGTAAAGAACTTGATATCGTCGTAGAATCATGTGTTTTTGAAAAGGAGTGTTTTTGAGGCTTTTCTTAGTTTCGCTAAAGGGGTCACTCCCGGTGAAGGGATCGTCGGCCCTTTCCTCATCGAATAAGGTGCAGGATATATCATATATACCGCTGTGCAAAGCGAAACACTAAAAACAATCAAAAGACAAACCGCGTTTTGTAGCATCTGCCAGTTTCGCTAAAGGAGTCACTCCCGGTGAAGGGATCTCGGTCCTTTCCTCATCGAATAAGGTGCAGGATATATCGTATATATCACTGTGCAAAGCAAAACTGTAGCTACCCTTTTTATAAAGTTTTTGATTCTACAACATCTTTAGGTTTCTTTTCTTTTATTAATCTCATTAATAAAAATCCCATCAGCTTATGCTTCCTAAGCATCACAGAAGAAACGAAAGCAGTAATATTTATATATCAGCATATATATATAGTATAAGCATTCGTCTCAGGCAGTAATATGATCTCATCACAGAACATTGCAGCAGAAGAACATATATGAAATATTGGATATACTAGGACGTCCGTGTTTTCAATACGAGCCTGTATAAAACACGGATTCCACGGTCGCGACGAATAGCCAAACCCACATCCCAAGACCCCTACGAGAGCGGCAAGTAACACTGCCAATTCTAGGGTTAGGAGACCCGGTCTCGACTCCTCGAGATAGCCTCCCACTGGACCCTAGAACCCGGTTACTTGTGCTCCCCACCTTGGGTCTACCTAATGCGGAAAAGTAAATAATATACACTGGTGACAGCAACCGCATCCTGGAAGTGCCCCAAATAAAAGAATATTACATTACAAAAGAATTTTACATGAATGAAAATAAAAACCCTCATCTCACATAAAACCCCCCGGCTATTCTGATCGCGACGATCCAATATAACATATCACAGCAACACATAATATCTCATATCATCAACGTAAGCAAGTATGCGTATCCCGATTGTCGTTGATGTATAGCAACGAAGCCGGCGATACACCACATACTACGCTTACGGTCACAGAAAAAAAAGTGTAAAACTACAATATTTGGAATCCACGATCACTTTAGACATCGTAAATCCGAAATATCACATATTCCGCATTTCATGCCTAACTCTATGAATTCCACATATTGTATCACATTCCAGATAAATATACGGTATTAAACTATTTGAACAGATAATCAAACACCCAAAATTTCCCGAAGTGCTCAACTCTTGAGCGGAGTTCAAATAATCCCAGAATATGTCACAGTACCAGTGATCCAGCCGTAGAAGGGCCAAGCCAACGCCTCACATGTGGCACGCCGTACTGCCCCAAACCCGAAGGTTCAAAAGGCAGTTCAAGACGGTCACATAATCGAGTTAAGGTTTGTTGTCTTCTAGAGGGTCCACCGCTTAACTTGTACAATTTTCCGAAAGATTTAAACCCAATAAAAATTCAACGCTTGAAAGTTTGCCGTGCCGGAATAAAGTGGGTTAATGATATCCGTTCAACCAGTTTAACAGTTTCTAAATATCCGGATAGAAATACGAATTTAAATATTCCGATCGAATCTACGATTACAAATAAACCCCAGATTTAAATAATACTGGAATCACTATTAAAAATATCCAGAAGCCTCAGCAAGTACCTACGGACATTACCATGAAGCCACGTGTCCTGATGTTACCGTTCAGCCGCGGAAGCGCCGCACAAGCCATGCTTATGCCGCGCTTCCGCCGCCGTTTGGTGGAATTAGGGGCTCGGGTTTTATGGTAATTCTTACAATTCCCTGCTGATTTTTTTACATATTTTTAATTCAGAAAAATCCCAAAATTTAAAAAATTTCCAGAGAGGGGTCATTTTGCGTCGTTTCGGGTTCGATCGGAGTTTTAACTTCGTAAACACATCGCCTAATGCTCTAGCTAGGCTCTGATACCACTGTAGGGTTCCTAGGCACTCTTGTGAAGGTTCGTAAGGCATCAAACATGCCCGGATTAAATTTTAGACGTGCCGAACAACCCAAAGCCGGGATCTTTGCTAGATTATTAGGGTTTAACATTTAATTAGATAACATTTATCTAAGTGTGAGGGATTACAACCTTTGTAGTCCACTCCTTCACTTCACAAGCTCCGAGTAGAAGTCCCTTTGTCGCGATCCACGATCTCCCGGACTCATGAGAGGCTCCACGACTCGAACGATCCATTCTAGCTCGTCGTAATCCAAATCTCCGATGATCTACGTCGAGGTTTCGAAGAACTCAAGCTATCTCACTCTAAAGAGAAAAACACCCTAATCCCAAGGGCTAGATGAGATGAGGATGAGAGAGTAGTGATTTTGCTTTCTTTCTATATCATTTTCTCATATTTTATCATCACTTAAGGATTTTCAAGAGAGCTTTTCTTGAAGAAGGAAGAAGATGATAATGGAAAATATATTCATAAGCTTAAAACCTTTTGTGATGAATAGAAAGAATTATATGATTGATTTGTAAACCATGGTCAAGGATGATAGGATAAGAATGAGTAGAGAATCAACTAGGGTTAGGGTTTGGTTAGGTTAAAAAGAATGTGTCATCTTAAATATCTTAAGGATGACAAAATAAAATGCTTCTAGAAGCAACTTGAAGCAACTAAACCAAATCAAACCCTAACCTCAATTAATCATCCTTAAACATGTTTAACAATTAATCATATCATGTCACAATAATATATATCATATATATATTATATATTTGCAACAAAAGAAAATAATACAATTAACATATATCGCATATATATCAATGTATCATCCACTGAGAAAATGAAATAGTAAAGTAAGCCAATATTAGTTAATATAATAATATATCATATATATTATTATATATTAAATCATCGAATCAACACTTGATCCGACGATCCGGCTATATCGAATATAACCGACTAATATATCATGTACCGATTCATCGAATCAACACTTGATCCGATGACCCGGTTCATATCCATATATCGCGAGAATATAATACGGTATCCCATATCGCATTATTCTCGCTCCTGCGCATATCACATATGTGCCACTACTCTGTTTCGCCTGAGCCAAGAAACCTCTGTGTAGGACTCTAAAGAATCGTCAATACGCCGGTAGCAAGTGATGATCATATCAAACACCCACAAGCTGCAAGCGGTCAGCTAAACGTAACAGCCACCCTGGTATTGAGCGATCAGAAGATCAACAAGCTAGCCTGTGCGTTCTCCTGTGAATCCGATCAGTAACACTCCCGTACAGTCCGGTCTGTTCGTCTGATATGTCGCATATCAAGTTTAGGGGTGGTATACGTCAGACCCCAGTAACCGATAAGTCGTGTCGATGTGTGGCTCATAACGGGTCGAGAAACTACTAGTAACACTTACCAGTAAATCTCTATATCAGCCCTGGCCAAGGACTTCCAGTTATAGCCAATCGAACACAGCACAACATCAACTCCCTATACCGGGAGAGACGAATCCCCTCCTATCGCTCATTGCCTCCATGTGATTCGGGACTGTACCCAAAAGCCACCGTTTTGCATGCCCTCTTGGACGTGGTAAGGTGGAAATCAAAGCACAGTGGGAATCACACAAGACTCTATGACGATCTCGGGTCTTCAGACTACCCTGTACCTGTGTCACCGGAGAACTGCCATCTGACGTGTGGTATATCACCATCTGGGAGTTCTCGGTGAGTCCGTCCAGTGTACCCAGTCTCCACTGAGCACCCGTACACCATCCTTGATGTCCAACACCGATGGATATGGGATCATCCATCGCCCATCATATGGGTCAAGATGCGTATACGCTAGTCTACTCTGGTGTATCGATGCCCTGTCTCGATATACCCTCGACTAGGAACAGTTATAGGATGTACTCATCGACTACCGCGGCCCCACTAGTATGATCTCATCATAGTCCCGGTAGTCGAGTACAAGTCCTAAGGGCTTTATCAACATGTGAGAGTAAAACAGTAAACCAATACAAGTTAACATGTTAAGATAAAGTGAAACCAAATAGCATACTATCATGACGAGCAAGAAAGTCTTCTCTATATATAACCAAGCATCCATTATAATATACATCATATGTACAACAATGGCCTCTAGGGCATATACATAACTAACAGTAATCCCTCTCACTTAGTGTTAAAATGTTTAGCATGCTTGTTTTCGCCTAATCTCTAGTTTAAAGTTCCGTATTCGGGTTGTTCGGCACGGCTAAATTTTAAATCGGGCATGGTTGATGCCTCGTAGACCCTTGTGCGCGTGCCTAGCAACCCTACAGTGCTATCAGAGCCAAGCTAGAGCTTTAGGCGAAGTCTAGACGACGTTTGAAGTCCGATCGAACCCGGAAAACCCGAACAAACCCCTTCTCTGGAAATTTTCTGAAAATTTGGATTTTTGTGAATTAAAAATGCTTAAAAAATTCAGCAGGGAATTATAAGAATTACGGTGAAAATATTTTTTGATGAACAGTAAAAAGCGCGGCGGAACCGCGGCATAAGCATGCCTTCTGCGGCGGTTCCGCGGCGCAATGATGACGTCACCAACCCAATTTTGCACAGTAACTTCTTTTATTCAGTGCTGAGTTCTCTGGGAATTTTTAATATTTATTCTACAGTTGAGTTTTCTGGGGTTGTTTTGGGGATTCGGTGTTTCGATCGGAGTATCAGATTTTGTCTATGTGGTTTTCCGGATAACTTTTAGAAACTGTTAAAAAGTTTGAACGGATATCAATAACTCACTTTTTCCCCTGTCGGAAAATTTTTCAAAAGTTGGATTTTTTCTCGTGTTTAAGAATGTTCTAAGTCATGCAAGTTACTCGGTGGTCCCTCTAGAAGACAACAAACCTTAACTCGATTATGTGACCGTCTTGAACTGCCTTTTGAACCTTAGGGTTTGGGGCAGTACAACGTGCCACATGTGAGGCGTTGGCTTGACCCTTCTACGGCTGGACCATTGGTACCGTGGCATGTAATGGATTTTTTTAAACTGATTTCAAGTGTTGAGATATATTGGGGAAATCTTGGGTGCTTGACAATTCGATCGGAAAGTTTAACTTTTTCTATTTATCTGGAATGTGATACAATAATTGGAATCCACAGGTAGTTATGAGATAACTGATTTGAATATTATAAACATAGCAGTTTAGTCTCAGATGATCGGTTGCCACGGAATTTTGATGTGATCAAAAGTCCGTCGCAATCACGTAGCGTACGCGGATACTCGCCGGGTAAACTTAATAGATAGCTACGCCCCATAGCCACGACCAAGTGACTGTAGCAGAACCCCGTCGCCGAAAGCATCCATTCGGGTGCTCGCGGCAGCGGTGTTCCGCCTTAGTGCACTTCGTCGACGGCATCTGGGGGTGCGGCCGTCTACTAAAGTTTGCGACGAGCATTCGATCAGGACGTCGGGAATCTTGTTGAATTGTCCGACTTGATATTGAAAAGAGTTTTCGATAATGAGACTAAAATGCGGGGTTTATAATTGTTAGGCATGTGATGTCTAAGGAATTCATTTGGTTAGGCATGCGATGTCTAAAGAGGTTGCGGATTCCAACTGTTGTAGTTTTACACTTTCTTTTCTGTGACCGTAAGCGTAGTATGTGGTGTATCGCCGGCTTCGTTGCTATACATCAACGACAATCGGGATACGCATACTTGCTTACGTTGATGATATGAGATATTATGTGTTGCTGTGATATGTTGTATTGGATCATCGCTTTTGAATAGCCGGGGGTTTTATATGAGATGAGAGTTTTTTCTTTTTCATTCATGTAAAATTCATTTGTATGTAATATTCTTTTATTGGGGCACTTCCAGGTAGCGGAAGATGTCACCGTTGTATATTATTTACTTTTCCGCATAAGGTAGACCCAAGGTGGGGAGCACAAGTAACCGGGTTCTAGGGTCCAGTGGGAGACCATCTCGAGGAGTCAAGACCGGGTCTCCTAACCCTAGAATTGGCAGTGTTACTTGCCGCTCTCGTAGGGGTCTAGGGATGTGGGTTTGGCTATTCATCGCGATCGAGGAATCTGTGTTTTATACAGGCTCGTATTGAAAACACGGACGTCCTAGTATATCCAATATTTCATATATGTTCTTCTGCTGCAATGTTCTGTGATGAGATCATATTACTGCCTGAGACGAATGTTTATATTATATATATAAGATATATGTTATATTGCAGATTTCGTTTCAAAAGAGATGCTTGTGAAGCATAATAAAATGGGACTTCATTAATGAGATTAATGAAATAAAAGAAACCTAAGATGTTGTAGAAACTTGTTTATAAAAACTGGTAGCTCTAGTTCTTGCTTTGCATAGCGGTGTTGCTTGTAGAACATCCAGCACCTTATTCGATAAGGAAAGGACCGAGATCCCTTTACCGGGAGTGACTCCTTTAGCAATAACTGGCAGATGCTACAAACTCGGTTTGTGTTTTGATTACTTCTATAGTTCTTGCTTTGCACAGCGGTATTTGTGAAATATCCTGCACCTTATTCGATGAGGAAAGGGCCGACGATCCCTTCACCGGGAGTGACCCCTTTAGCAAAACTAGAAAAGCCTCAAAAACACTCCATTTAAAATCACTCGATTCTACAACGATATAAAGTTCATTACGCAAAAGGTTTTCTTAAAAACCTGTCGTAGCCCTCCGTCATTTCAGATAAGTAATAGTTAGTATTCGTGCTGCGTTTGTTGACTCAGTCAAGGCGTAGTGTGCAGTAGCTGATTAGTGCTTATCTGCAAAGCATATGATGCGATTGGATTAGGGTAGTCGTGCGGCCTTGTTGACTCAGTCAAGGGTCGTGCGGGTGGGTTTAATTCAATCGGGAAATGACGGGTTGAACTTTACTTGCGGTCTATGGTTTGTTGACTCAGTCAAGGTCATAGATCGCTTGGGGAAAAATATTATTGGGAATTTCAAGTGTTGAAATTTGCAATGAGATTGCATACCTTCTATAAGATAGTTGGATCCCGATACCCGCTGCGAGTAAGAGTTACTCCTGGGAGAGTTTTATACATTACAATTAGCCGATCAAGTAGGTGTCTAGAAAGGTGTTAACGGGGTTACGCCTCTGGGAAAACGAGGTTTACTTTAATTAGGTTCGTGCGAAAGCACGGGGGACCTCCCTCAAAGTACCGACACTGGCCTGGCTGAAAGATTGGCGAACTTGTAGCGTGTAATTAATCCCGGCTAGTCTTTCCTTTTAGGGTTTGAAGGAAGATTTGATTAAAACAGTGGGAGACATCCTGATTAGATATATTAGATAACCAATCTAATCTTGCAAGAGCATACGCTGAGTGTTTTCTTCTCTCTCTCTCCAGGTAGCGACCATATCACGCCTTAATCAAGATAATAATACGGATATATTTACCGAACCCGCTTGTTATACTGAGCTGGGGAACGTTGGTCCCGCTTCAACTTATAATTGTTATAAGACAGAGCAGGAAATTGGGGAATACCAGAATTCCCGTGCCGCCCAAACGAAGAAAGTGCATGTTGATGCATCATTTTCGGGTATGTTCATTACACAGAACTGTTTCTCAGTATCATTTACGTCCTGGGTATGTGATACCGGATCAGGATCCCGTATATGTAATCTGTTACATGGGCTACAGACAGGTAGAGAACTGAGAACGGGTGATAAGTTTCATGAGACAGAAAACGTTGCAAGTGTTGCAGCCAAGTCTGTTGGTCACTATCACCCTGTATTACCTGAATACATTGATTCTGAACGAATGTTATTAGATACCGAACCTGATATACAAAATCATATCAGTCTCTTTATTAGTAAAGAAAGGATATAATTTTGTATTGTTGGATAATGTTTTGAACATTTCCTGTATCAAGAGTTGATCGGTTCAGGCACGTTATCTAAAAGCATTGACATTCTAAATCAAACTACAGTTCTTAGTATAAGGAACATACACAAGAGGAAGAGTTCAGAAATGAATGAATCCTTCTTGAGGTATTGTAGACTAGGTCATATCAATGCGACCCGACTGGCTGAAGTTACATAAAGATGCATATTTAAATTAGTTTGAATTTACATCTTGTGAAACTTGCATGTCATGTCACAAAGATAAGATGACTACAACTCTGTTTGTTGGAAACAGAGAAAGAGTTAATGAACTTTTGGGATTGATACATGTTGATGTATGAAAGGTCCTCTGTCTACACATGCCAAGATCGGTTCTTTCTACTTCATTACATTCTCTGATAATCTCTCAAGATTCAGACATATGCTTCTATTGAAACACAGGTCCGAACCTTTTGAGATATTCACAGAATATAAGTTAGAAGTAGAGAACCAATATACGGGTAAAAGTATTATGTCCTATGATGTGATCAAGGAGGAGAATACTTGAGCACGGGATTCCTGGACTATTCTAAAGGAGAATGAGATTCTTTCTCAGCATTACTCCTCCGTATACACCATAGCACGATGGTATATCGGGGCGGAGCAATAGCACCATATGTGATATGGTGTGCTCTATGATGAGTACTACTGAGTTTCCAATTTCCTTTTTGGGAGTTATGCACTTGTGAAGTTGCATACCTATTGAATAGGGTTCAAATCAAATCAGTTGCCTACCACTTCATATATGATATGGAAAGGGAAGAGCCCGTATCTTAAGCTTGTTAAGATTTGGGGTTGTCCGGCCTATGTCTAAAAGCAAAATGCGGACAAGCTCTAGGCAAGGTCTGTTATGTACAACTGGAAAGGTTCCAGCTATAGAAAATGCAGCTGATGATTTGGTAGAACCAAAGCATTCAATAGTTTCCAACGAACCTCGGCCTCTCCGCCGATCTAGCAGGGTTCCTCACCCACCTGAGAGATACTTCGGTTTCACTATGACAGTGGGAGCGAGGATTGCATCATGGATGATGACCCAACTAGTTTCGAGCTGGCCATCAGGAGTGGGACTCTGTAAGAATGGCTGGATGCTTATCGATCTGAGATGGAATCCTTATACACAAACAAAGTATGGACTTTGGTTGATTTATCTGAAGGGTTAAATCCCCATCAGGAGCAAGTATATCTTGAGAAGATTACTTGGTGTACATGGAAAAGTTGAGACTTTCAAAGCTAGACTTGTTAAAGGTTTGCATCATAGACCAGGTATGGATTATGTTGAAACCTTTTCTAAGGATCTATGCTTAAGTCCATCCAGATCCTACTTGCCACGGCTACATACCATGACTACGATATCTGGTGGTTGAGTGTCATGACTACTTTTCTAAATGATGTTTTAGAAAAGAGCGTCTATAAGTACACAGCCAGAGTGCTTCGTAGACGGTGGGAGCAGCGGAAACGTGTGCAAGATGTTTTATATGATAAAACAGGAATCGCGGAGTTGGAACATCTGTTTTGATGTGGTAGTCAAAGAGTTTGACTTCATCAAAATGGTAGATGAACCTTGTATATACAAAAAGGTAGTAGAGAGTATGGTGGTGATCCTCGTAGAGTACGTGGATGACATACTCTTGATAGGGAAAGATTTTCCTATGCTACGCTTGGTCAATCTCCGCTTATCACAATGATTCTCCATATAGGATCAAAGTGATACCTCCTAAATCCTGGGTTTTGGATCTATGAGATAGATCTAATTGGATGTTAAGATACTCACTAGTTGTAGTGAGATGGTATCAATCGATCCTGGGGAGAATCACAGGAAAGGTTCCAGGGTGATAAGGACGACTGAATGTCAGTCGCAGGCTTGTCCATACCCTCAGTGGAGGGACGGTATGTTGGAAGAGTTCCAAGCTATATACCGTGACATACTAGACGATTAAAGGCAAGATACATCGTTACCAAGGATGCTACCAAAGAGGCAATCTGGATATATATAAGTTCATAAGATGAACTTCGTTCCTACCATTGTGTGACAATGGAGTTGTGGCTTTAGCCAAGGAACTACCGTCCCATCAGAAATCCAGATATAATTCTTAGGCAGTATCACCTGATCATGGAGATGGTTGATCACCAGGGAGATCGAGGTTAGGAGAGTAGACACAGAGGACAACAGCGCGGATCCACTCACAAAAGCCTTTTTCCCAGTAGAGACTCTTACGGGATGGTTGAGTATGGGATACTACAACCGCAGCTAATTGTTGGGTATGTGATACCATAACAGATGGCCCTAGTGCAAGTTGGAGATTGTTAGTTATATGTATGCCCTAGAGGCCATTACTGTACATACGATGTATATTGTAGTGGATGCTAGGACATATATAGGGAGGACTTTCTTGCTCGACAAGATAGTATGCTATCTGGTTGTACTTTATCTTAACGTGTACTCTGATTGTCTCAATGTTACATGTTGATAAAGCCCTTAGGATATGTACTCGACTACTGGGACTATGATGAGATCATACTAGTGGGGCCATGGTAGTCGACGAGTACATCCTATAACTGTTCCTAGTCGTGGGTGTATCGAGACAGGGCATCGATGCACCAGAGTAGACTAGCGTATACACATCTTGACCCATATGATGGGCGATGGATGATCCCATATCCATCGGTGTTTGACATCAAGGATGGTGTATGGGTGCTCAGTAGAGACTGGGTACACTGGACGGACTCGCCGAGAACTCCCAGATGGTATTATACCATACGTCAGATGGCAGTTCTCTGGTGACATTGGTACAGAGTTGTCTGTTGACCCGAGATCGTCATAGAGTCTTGTGTGGTTCCCACTGTGCTTTGATTTCCATCAGACCATGTCCAAGAGGGCGTGCAAAAAGTTGGCTTTTGGGTACAGTCCCGAATCACATGGAGGCAATGAGCAATAGGAGGGGATTCGTCTCTCCCGGTATAGGGAGTTGATGTTGTGCTGTGTTCGATTGGCTATAACCGGAAATCCCTGGCCAGGGTTGCTGAGATTTACTGGTAAGTGTTATCAGTAGTTTCTCGAACTGTTATAGACCTCATATCGACACGACTTATCGAGTTACTGGGGTCTGACGTTTACCACCCCTAGGCGAGATATGCAACATATCAGACGACGAGACCGGACTGTACGGGAGTGTTACTGTTTGGATTCACAGGAGAATGTACAGGCTTGCTTGTTGATCTTCTGAGTGCTCAATACCTGGGTAGCTGTTACGTTTAGCTGACCGCTTGCAGCTTGTGGGTGTTTGATATGATCATCACCTACTGCCGGCGTATTGACGATTCTTTAGAGTCCTACACAGAGGTTTCTTGGCTCAGGAAAAACGGAGTAGGAGCACATATGTGATATGTGCGGGACCGAGTATAATGCGATATGTGATACCGTATTCTATTCTCGCGATATTTGATATCAGCCGGGTCATCGGATCAAGTGTTGATTCGATGAATCGGTACGGATAAATATTAGTCGGTTATATGCGATATAGCCGAATTGTCGGATCAAGTGTTGATTCGATAATTTAATGTATAATAATATATATGATATATTAAATTACATTAACTAATATTTTCTCACTAAAAGATTCTTTTTCTCACTCGGGTAATACATTGATATATATGCGATATATGTTAAATGTATTATTTTATTTGGTTACAATAAATATTATATATGTGATATATAATATTGTAACATGATATGATAAATAATGCAACTAGTTTAGTAGAGATTAAACATGGTTAGGGTTTGATTAGGGTTAAGGCTTTCTAGAAGTTTCTAGAAGTTTTCTTTCTTTGTCTTTGTTAAGATATTATGCTAGATATTTCCTTAACCCTAACCAAACCTTTAACCTTAGTTAATTCTCTACAAAGTTTTACTTGACCATGGTTACATTATTCATCATATCATTTCATTTCCTATTCATCACAAAAGAATTAACATTATTGTTCATCATCTTCTTCCTTCTTCTTCTTTGCTTGAAATGGTTTCTTGCTTTGATTTTTGTGATGGATAAATATGAGAAAAAGATAAATAATGAGAGCAAAAATCCTACTTCATCATCCTCATCTTCTCTTGCCATTTAGATGAGGGTGTTCACATCATTTCATTAGTGTTAGCTTGTGTTAAAGAAACTTCAAGGTAGATCATCTTAGTATCGAAGATCGGAAGCAAAGGTTGCGTCTTTCTCTTCGTTGAACCTCTCGAGAGTCCGGATCCCGATGATCGCAGCGAAGGGACCACAACACGGAGCATATGAAGTGAAGGACCGGATCTACAAAGGTTGTAATCCCTCTCACTTAGTGTTAAAATGTTTAGAATGCTTGTTTTCGCCTAATCTCTAGTTTAAAGTTCCGTATTCGGGTTGTTCGGCACGGCTAAATTTTAAATCGGGCATGGTTGATGCCTCGTAGACCCTTGTGCGCGTGCCTAGCAACCCTACACCTAGGTTACCTAAAAGAGAATGGAATTCTCTCTCAGCTTACTCCTCCATACACTCCACAGCACAACGGTGTATCGGAGAGACGGAATCGAACCCTATTGGATATGGTACGATCCATGATGAGTAAGGCTGAGTTACCGCGACCTTTTTGGGGTTATGCGCTAGAATCAGCAGCATATCTTCTGAACAGGGCTCCTACCAAGACTGTGCCTACCACTCCATATCAGATGTGGACTGGGAAGAAACCCCATCTTCAGCATATGAAGATTTGGGGATGTCCAGCTTTTGTTAAAAAGCAGCATGTGGACAAGCTCGAGGCACGATCAGTAAAATGTATGTTTGTGGGATATCCAAAGAACTCCAAGGGATATTATTTCTATTACGCAGAGGAACAAAAGGTCTTTGTTTCTTGTAATGCCCATTTTCTGGAACATCTATTTTTAGAAAAGGAAATAAGTGGGAGCGAAATAGAACTGGAAGAAATTCCAGAACCACAAACTGCTGCTGAAAGTTTGGTAGAACCGGAAGTTCAAGAACTACAGGACATTCCCGCACCCCTCCGCAGGAGTAGTAGGCTGTCTCATCCGCCTGAGAGATACTACGGTTTTCTCATAGATGGGGATAGAGAGGATTGCATCATAGAAGATGATGAACCTACTGACTTCCAGCAGGCCATCCAGAGCGGCGACTCGGTACGATGGCTAGATGCAATGCGGACCGAAATGGAGTCCATGTACACCAACAAAGTATGGACTTTGGACTTTGCTCCAGATGGGATAAAACCCAGAGGATGCAAATGGATCTTCAAGAAAAAGATTGGTGTAGATGGACAGGTGGAAACCTATAAGGCTAGACTTGTTGCAAAGGATTTTCGTCAAAGACCTGGTTTGGACTATGACGAAACTTTTTCTTCAGTGGCTATGCTCAAATCCATTCGGGTCCTTCTTGCTATTGCTGCCTTCCATGATTATGAAATCTGGCAGATGGACGTAAAGACGGCTTTTCTGAATGGAAATTTAGAAGAGTGCGTCTATATGGATCAGCCAGAGGGTTTCAATCAGAGTGGGAGCAGCGGGAAAGTATGCAAGCTGCTTAAGTCCATTTATGGACTAAAGCAGGCATCGCGGAGTTGGAACATCTGTTTTGATGAGACAGTCAAAGAATATGACTTTATCAAAAATCCAGATGAACCGTGCATATATAGTAAAGTTGTAGCCAGAAGTGTCGTATTCCTCGTCTTGTATGTGAATGACATTCTATTGATAGGAAATGACATTCGTATGCTACAATCTGTCAAAGGATTCTTGTCACACAGGTTCTCCATGAAAGACCTGGGTGATGCCTCTTACATTCTGGGGATCCGGATCTATCGTGATAGATCCAAGAGGATGTTGGGACTTTCGCAGTCCAGGTATATCGACACTGTACTGAAAAGATTCAGTATGGAAGATTCTAAGCGCGGTAATCTATCGGCTTGTCACGGAATCACCCTCTCCAAAGAGATGTCTCCCAAGACTGATTTGGAAAGGGAACGCATGTCTATTATACCCTACGCTTCTGCGGTAGGCTCATAATGTATGCAATGTTGTGCACCAGACCAGATGTAGCTTACGCACTGAGCGTGGTATGCCGGTATCAGTCATACCCAGGGGAGAAACACTGGATAGCAGTAAAGAACATTCTCAAGTACCTGAGAAGGACTAAGGAGATGTTCTTGGTTTACGGCGGAAAAGACCTCAGGTTGGAGGCCTTTGCTGATTCCGGCTTCCAGAGTGATAAGGACGATTCCAAGTCCATGTCGGGTTATGTCTTTTCCCTCAATGGAGGGGCGGTGTGCTGGAAGAGTTCCAAGAAAGACACCGTTGCTGACTCAACGATGGAAGCGGAGTATATAGCTGCTTGCGATGCCGCAAAAGAAGCAGTCTGGATGAAGAAGTTCCTAACAGAACTTCAGGTGGTTCCTACCATAGTTGATCCAATACCTCTGTATTGCGACAACAACGGAGCTATAGCTTTAGCGAAGGAACCAAGGTCCCATCAGAAGTCCAGACACATCTTAAGGCGGTATCACCTGATCAGGGAGATCATTGATCGTCAGGAGATCGAGGTTCGGAGAGTTGCTTCTGAAGAGAACATTGCTGATCCATTCACGAAGGCCCTACCTCAGATTCAGTTCGAGTGGCTACTCGAGATCATCGGTCTTCGATATGCCAGTACATGGCCCTAGTGCAAGTGGGAGATTGTTAGTGTATATGCCCTAGGGGCCATTATTGTATCATACTAGTTTGTATATTACTTAATGGAAGCTTGGGATATTCACATGAATATAACAGTCTTGCTAAACATGGTAGTATGCTACTTGGTTTTTCTATCTTAATATGTAAGTATACGTATTGATAGAGCTCTTCGGATCTTGCTTGACTACCAGCGTTGTGATGGCAGTCACACTAGTGGGGGCTAGGTAGTCTACAAGCACATCCTTATTCAGGTCTCTAGTCGTTGGATTATCGAGACAGAGCATCGATACTCCGGAGTAGACTAGTGTGTACGCTTCTCATACCAGTTGGGGAAATGGTCTGTCCCACAGCCGTCAGTACGTCGTACTGGAGATAGTATGCAGGTGCTCGTTAGGTTACGGGTACACCGGACAGGACTCACAGGGAACTGTTGGTTGGTTTTATACCAGTCGTCAGTGAACAGTTCCCAGGTGACATGAGTACAGCATAGTCCGCAGACTTGACACTGCTACTTCGCCTCGAGTGTGTCCCACTGTTCTTAGACTGCTACCCTACCACGGCTCAAAGGAGTCATGCAAACAGGTAGCAGTTGGGTGCAGTCCCGAGCACTTGGAGGCAGTGGCGGTTAGACAGGATTCGTCTCTCCCGGTATTGGGGGTTGATATCGCGCTGTGTCAGAGAGCCATTACGCAAAGTCCCTGGCCAGGGCAAGCGAGATTTGCTGGTAGGTTCCAGTAGTTTCGCAGGGTGTAATTGTAACGCCTTGAAAATTCGTTTTGGTGTTTTCCTGAAAATCGGTGAAAATTCGGTATTTTTCCGAAAACCGTCCTTTTTGTTATTTTGCAGTTTAGGACTAATTATACCTAAATTGGATAGATAATTGCTTATTTTTAGTAGCAAATGAGTTACTTATGAAATTCTGGTCGTTTAAAAATTTTCACTAATTTTTCAATTTTTTAATATTATTTTAAGCCGGTAAGAAAATACATTAAATTAGCGATAAATATAAATTTAAATGGGCTAAATTTAAGCTTTAAAATCATGTTAATTAAAATCTAGTTGTAACATAAATTTTTAGTAATTTATTTTAAGTTTTAACTCATTTTTATTATGGAAAACGAAATTTATTGAATTTAAGCTTAAACCTGCAATTTTTGAACTTGTGGGGGGTCTTTTTGCATAGAACCTTTTTGTATTCACTCCCACTCAACCCCACTCCCCAAGGCCGGCCCCACCACTGCTGAAGCAGCCCCATCCCTCTCTTTTTTGATCTTAAGTCTTGTGAATGAATGGTTTTGAATAGGATTTAAATATAATATTTAGGTGGGGGTATTATGGTATTTTTGGGGGGGTTTTGACTAAGACTTTTTGCACCATCCCCTCACATCCCCCATCCCCTCTCTCTCCACCGAATTCCTGCAGTTTGCAGCAGCCCCTCCCCCATTTTTTTGCCTTATCTCTTTTCTTCATCAAAGTTAATCCAAAAATTGCTCCAAAAATCAACAATTTCCTTCACCATTTCAACACAAAACCTTGTTCTATCTCTTCTCAAGCCAAATTGGTTTAAATTTTGGAGAAAAGTTGCAACTTTGGAGGCTAATTGCAAGAGGTTCAAAACATGTGAGGTGAAAATTCTAATCTAATTGTTAAATTGTAGCTAAACTTGCTAAATTAGAAATTGAAAGTGTTAATTTTAGTGCTAATTTCTAATCTAGTTTTTTTTAGTTCATGGTTAGAATTTAAACTAGGATTTTAGAAAACATTAGTAGGTTAATTAAATCTATTTTGTTATCTAGTTATTTTGTTAGCCTAATCTAAGTGGTTAACTTGCCTTTTGAACTTTAAATTAGAGTTAAATTAGTGTATCATGTATGATTTGGGTTGGATTTTGCTAAGTTTGAAAAATCAAGAAGGGTTATTTATGGAAACATAGGATTTGAAGCTTTGTAATGTGTTTTAATCAATGTGATTGTGGGTAACTAGTTATGCGGTTGGATGTTATGCTAGGCTGTAGTCCTTTTTGTCCCAAATCGGCGATATTTGCACCGATTTTGGAATGCAAATGCTTACTAGTTTTGTTATAAAATTATGAGATGAATTATTTTTGATATCTTGATGATTGTAATGGCTTCTCCTACGACTTATAGGATGTGTGAGTGCGGATTTTTGAGTGATCGGGTTTTAGCTTTCCCGGGCGACCAAATCGACGATTCTAGTTAGTTTTTGCGGTTTTCGCGTGCGTTCCGCGCACCTTGTGCACGTTGTGCCTAGCTTGTGAACGTAGATATTCTCGTTCGGGATTTGCATTGTTTCATGATATGTAACCTTATGTCTTGTATTGATGTAAATTCCAGGTTCGGTCGCGGAGGCTTCGGATGCGGCACGAAAAGGGAAAGCGGTGATCGGACGTAGCTAGCTGAGGATTTCTGTGAGTAGAAGTAACATCTACGGGGGACTATCGTTGGATGGCGCAAGTCGCCCGATAGTTTTAGTAGCTTAAAAAGATTCTTAGTAATGTTAGTAATTAGGGGTGTAATACTTGTATGATTATTTTCTACATTCATGCCTTATATCGACATACATATGCGAACCCATTCTATAGGACACCTACACCATTGCCAGGGTTTTTATATGCAGCACGAGCACTATTCATGCTGACACACACACCCTGGTAATTGCCATGCCACCACACTAGATAACCTTTAAATTGAAACCTTTTACTAATTGACACTTAAACTTGTGTTGTTGCCTCTAATTCCTTAAAATGAAATCGTAGGATTGCTATTCATGTGCATGTACTTCATCATATTATTTGTTCATGCCTAATCTATTAATCACACATCGCAACTTGATTATTGACACCATACGCATTCATTATCGTTGACATATGCACTTATGAGGATTTCTTGAGATTCTATGATATTTCTGGATTTCGGGGGAAAGCCGCAAAATTTCTAAACTATTATATTTTTAAAATATGTAAATTGCGGTTTTCTAGTGATGTAAGTGTCGTCCACCATGAGTTTGTTGTGGTTTTCGAGACCCGTTTCGAGGAGTTGGATGAACCGTCTCGGGTACATGGTGGACCCGGTATAGTACCCCGGGGCAAGATGAATGTGGTGTTGACGTTGAGCCTGGCAGGGGACGGATTACCTACCGGTGACTGTTTGGCACGGCGGATATCCAGAGAATACCGACCGTGGCCGCGAGATGATGAGATTTTGATATTGAGCTGGGTCAGCCGGATGGCTGAGGCCAGAGATACTATGACATGGATATATGAGATTTGTGATAGTTTTGAGGTGTCGTTGCTGGACACAGGTTCTTGTTGATTCTATTGGTATTGTGCTGGTATTTCGAAAGAGATTCTTAAAGGGAAAAAACATGATTTCTTATACTTACACATTCAGATCACGAGTTGATTCGCATTGCATTCATACCTGCTAGTATATTCATATTGCGTACATACTTGCCATTATGTCCTGCCTTACCTGTATTTAGATGCTAGGATGCTTGTGTGCGTGCATACGATAGCCTGTGTAGATGTTATTTTTTACTCACGAGTTGGCAACTCACCCCCGTTGTGCCACAGCCTTTTTCAGGTCCGCTCCGTCAGTAAAGTAGCGGCGGGCGCACTTGCTTCTTTTGCCTGGACTCGAGGTTTTGCTCTTAGGTGGGTTATATTATTATTTTTGCACCACCTTGTATATTCTTTGTATCTAGTGTACTCCATCTACTGTATCTACCAGTATTTTTGTATATTGACCTAGAGATGAGACTGTGAGGTTTGTGGACTTTTATGCTGTATTTTGGTGTTGAGCTCACTTGAGTCGACATGCTGTTTTTCTTATGCTTTCTTATGATTATTTCGCATGTTGTTGCTTTACATTGCGTGGGATTTGTGACCGCCTTGTGGCGAAGAGCTAGCTCCCGCTTGGGGATGCCTTATTTGTTGGATTCATATATATTCTTGTTGTACCCATTTTGGGGGCCAGTATTTACAAAGGAGACTCTGCCGAAATTTTCGGAAAAATTGATATTGTTTTTAAAAAGGTTTTATATGACTTATTTGATAAACTCGTTTTCAATTGATTGGGTTCTCTTCACTCTTTTTCTTTTTTCTTTTGGTTTCTGGGCTTTGGCTTACTTATTTTACGGATATCTTGAGATGTTTCGTAACTTAAGTGCCAGTCACGTTCCGTACCCTGCGGGTCGTGACAAAGTTGGTATCAGAGCGATAGGTTTTACCTTTTTGAGTGTAGGATGACCCTTGGTAGATTGAGTAAGTGACTTAAGTAGGGTAACGTAGCGTGTGTATGTCCGCGGCATACTTACGATACGGTACTCCGCCTAAGTGACATTACGATATACTTGCTTGAAAATTCCTTCTTCAATTCCGTGTATCCTATGATCCTATTGCACTGTTCTTATTATCCGTTTTCCGGTAACAGCCACTATGCCGCCGAAGGCTACGAGGGCACAGAGGGCTGCCGCCCGAGACGAGATTCGAGCTGGCTCGTCCGAGACTAGGACTGAGCAGGGTGGTATACCTACGCCTCAGGGACAGACCGATCCACCTTCCCCAGGCTGTATGGATAGGCTCGAGACTGGTATGGAGGAGTTGCGACAGATGATGGGGAGCATGCAGGAGCTACGTCAGATGGTAGGATCCCTAGTTGCAGCCAGTCGTACACCGAGGCCGGATGACGCACCTACTATATCCCAGACTGCTATGATACCTGCTTCTACTACTACCGCCGTGACCATCCCGGTTTCACTACAGGATTTCATAAGGCTGAGACCTCCAGTATTCACCAGCACCGAGGCAGCGGAGGACCCACAGACGTTCCTTGACAGTTTAGCCAGGATCTGCCGTTCGCTGAGATGTTCGGATGATCGATGGGTAGAGCTTGCGAGTTTCCGACTAGAGGGTCTCGCGCAGACATGGTGGGAGTCAGTCTTGAGAGGTCGAGCTGCAGGTCTACCGCCTATGACGTGGGCCGAGTTTACAGCGGTCTTTCTAGCTCGTTTCCTCCCAAAGAGCGTTCGTGACGCCAGAGCTCGTAGCTTCGAGGCCTTAGTCAAGACACCTGGGATGACGGTGTCTGAGTATGACATCCAGTTTACACAGTTATCCCGATATGCTCCGTATTTGGTGGATACCGAAGAGAAGATGGTGAAGAGGTTCGTACAGGGACTTGATGCCCAGCTATATCTTGCCATTGGCGCCCAGCACTACGACACGTATTCAGCTGCTATGGATACGGCATTACGGATGGAGGCACGCATATCACAGACTTCGGCCGTTTCTGGGCCGAAGAGGATTCGCACCGATGTACCGTCTCAGAGGCAGCGCGCCAGATTTTTTCCGAGAGATAGGCCTGGCAGAGGATTTGGACGGGGACAGTTATATGGTTCTTATCCCCAGAGACAGCAGCCGTCGCCAGGGTGTTTTGGGTGCGGGAGTCCGCACCATCTTGTCAGAGACTGTCCGGCGAGAAGACAGGGAGCAGCGACAGTTCCGCTGTGACCCTACCACCATCACCACCCCCTCCTCAGAGAGCCCTACTTCCTACCACCGGCGATGCTCCACGCCAGTTAGGTGCACCCAAAGGCCGTGGACACGGCGGTCCTGTTCAGAGAGGACGAGGAGGCAGAGGCCGAGGTCGAGGTCAGCCCGCTATCGGTGGAGGACAGGCCCGAGTTTTTGCTTTGACACCGCAAGATGCGCAGGCATCCAATGCCGTTGTGACAGGTACCTTGCCAGTTTGTTCTTTTGACGCACGGGTGTTATTTGACCCAGGTTCCACACATTCGTACGTCTCTACACACTTTGCACCGATGTTGGGCCGTGAGTCGTCGTCGTTAGATCACCCGCTTGTTGTTGTTACTCAGGTAGGCGAGTCGTTTGTCGCTCGTTTTGTATTTCGTTTGTGTTCCGTTCGTATCGGGGAGAGGGATTCATCAGTTGATTTGATTCTCCTCGATATGTTGGTCTTTGATGTGCTTCTGGGCATGGATTGGCTAGCCACTTGTTATGCTTCGGTGGACTGCCGTGAGAAGGCAGTCAGATTTAGCTTTCCGGGAGAGCCAGTCCTTGTTATTCAGGGAGACCGCAGCGTCACCCTTCCCATCTTGATTTCGTCTCTTCGCGCTCGTCAGCTCTTGCGGAAGGGATGTCAGGGATTCTTAGCGTATATTTGTGATACTCGAGCTGCAGAGGTTCCATTGGACCGGGTCCCGGTTGTTTGTGAGTTCCCTGATGTTTTCCCTGATGAGCTACCTGGGCTACCACCTGAGCGCGATGTTGAGTTCTGCATTGATTTGATTCCCGGCTCGGGGCCTATTTCTATACCGCCTTATCGGATGGCCCCGGCAGAGCTTCGAGAGCTGAAGGATCAGTTGCAGGATTTGTTAGAGAAGGGGCTTATTCGACCTAGTGTTTCTCCGTGGGGTGCTCCGGTCCTGTTTGTCAAGAAGAAGGATGGAAGTTTGCGCTTATGTATCGACTACCGCCAGCTGAACAAAGTTACCGTTCGGAACAGATATCCGTTGCCGCGCATTGATGATTTGTTCGACCAGCTTCAGGGTGCAGGGTATTTTTCGAGGATCGACTTGCGATCAGGATACCATCAGCTGTGAGTTCGACAGGAGGATATACCGAGGACAGCTTTCCGCACGCGCTACGGCCACTACGAGTTTTTGGTGATGTCGTTCGGACTCACCAACGCCCCAGCAGCGTTCATGGATTTGATGAACCGTACATTCAGGTCGTATCTTGACTTGTTCATCATCGTGTTTATCGACGATATCTTGGTGTACTCCCGGAGCAGAGAGGAGCACGAGCAGCACTTGCAGATTACGTTACAGACTCTGAGGGAGCACCAGCTGTTCACAGAGTTCTCCAAGTGTGCTTTCTGGTTGGACAGCGTCGGATTCTTGGGTCACGTGGTTACGAGAGACGGCATTTGTGTGGACCCGAAGAAGATTGAGGCTGTTCAGCAGTGGCCCGACCTACATCGGTTACTGAGATCCGTAGTTTTCTAGGCCTGGTAGGCTACTACAGGCGTTTTGTTCTGGACTTCTCCCGTATAGCTGCACCTTTGACCGGTTTGACCCGGAAGGGAGTTCCTTTCGTTTGGACGGAGGAGTGCGAGCGTAGTTTTCAGCAGCTACGGACTTGTTTGACTACGGTGCCGGTATTATCTTTGCCTTCGGGATCAGGCGGATTTGTGGTCTACTGTGATGCTTCGCGAGAGGGATTAGGATGCGTATTGATGCAGCATGGCCGGGTGATCGCTTATGCTTCTCGGCAGTTGAAGAAGCATGAACAGACCTACCCCACTCATGATTTGGAGATGGCTGCAGTGGTCTTTGCATTGAAGATTTGGCGACATTACCTATATGGCGAGTCGTGCTAAATATTCACAGATCACAAGAGCTTAAAGTACATATTTCAGCAGCGAGACCTGAACCTCAGACAGCGTCGTTGGATGGAGTTGGTGAAAGACTACGACTGCGAGATCTTATATCACCCAGGCAAGGCGAATGTGGTGGCAGATGCGTTGAGTAGGAGGCCCAGGGGTAGTCTATCCTTTTTGCGCGCAGTGCAGAGGCAGCCGTCAGCAGATTGGCAGACTTTATGCGACAGCCGAGTTGAGTTCGAGTTCACTCAGACAGGGGGAATGTTGCGCCATGGCAGCGCCCCGGCCGTCTTACCGAGGCCAAAATGCGGAATCAAAATTTTTCCTTACTCGGAAACCGGCGCTACCGCGGACAAAGAAAACCCGGATCGTTAACCATTAACCTATACTAGCTATCAAGAGATGGGAAGAGAAGTATACCGAGAGATCCGAGTCCTCCGGTCTTCTCGTCATCGTCCCGATCTCCCGCGGAAAGTCTTGCCTCCACATCGTCGCCTCCTCGCCGGAAGGGCACCACATCGCCTGCGTCTTTTACGGGCTCCCGCCTCAATACCGAGGCAACTCGGGCATGAAGCCGGCAACTCGACATGCTCAAGATATGCTGTAGGAAGTGTAGTGTAGAATCATAGTCTCTTTTGGGGTTTGTTGCCATTTGTAGATGAAGGAGGAATCAAGGTAAGAAAAATGGTGCTTGCATTTTTCTAGCATAAAAAATGAGATCAAGAATGCTACTCTCTCAAAGATGAAGCTCTCCTCTTTTTCTTTTCTTCTTCTCTCTTTTCTCTAATGAAAACTCTCATGATGAAGAAAATGGTGGAGCAAAGGTTATGAAGCATGAAGGGAGGTGAGTGTAGGAAGTGAAAAGAGGTGACCACATCCTAGACAAGAAAACATCAACCATGCTTATCTTTCCATACCCTTTCAAATCTCATTAAATGCAAGTGATGGATGAAAGATATCATAATCAAACCTTATGCAATAAAACCCTCCACAATGTGTTATTTGCATAATTGCAAATAACCCTCTCCATCGGAAAAGTCCGGCCGGGAAAGAACAAATGAAAACCGGCCGGAACGGAATGCAAACTGGCAACTCCAGAAAACTGGTCCCGTAATAAATCACAGGAAAACCCCCATACTGTGCATACACACCCGCATCTGTATTCCGTCCGGATACAAATGCAATGAGACAAAATCTACACTGTACTAAACTAGGACCGGCTTAAACCAAAGCCGGCTAGTAATATCCGTCCGATCCTGATCCGTGCAATACCGCACGTATCTGATCGAACCCTGCCATATATCCATACGGCCACTAGTACAAACTGTCCGATCCTGATCCGTGCAATACCACACGTATCTGATCGGACCCTGCCATATCTCCATACGGCCTCTACAGCGTTTCGCCCGAAAGCTTGAGTAACTGTAAGTGTGGTGGACTCTAAAGACTCATCAATACTATGGCTGTGGATTTAACCACTAGCACGTCAGAGGTATTAGCCAATACGTGACGGGCCACCAGCTATTGACCAAAAGGGACGTCGATGAGCGAACTCATCCTGACACCCTACTGAGCCTGTCAGTGACAATATCCGTACAGTCCGGTCCGTTCTTCTATGAGCATCGCATGTCGGGCCTAGGGGGTTGGTAAAAGTCAGACCCCCAAAAGCGGTACAAGTCGTGTCGGAGTGTAGCCCAGAACGCCCTGAGATACTACTGGAATACCTACCAGTAAATCTCCTGCCTCGGCCGAGGGCTTTGCGTAATGGCTCTCCTAGACACAGCGCGACCTCACCCCCAATACCGGGAGAGACGAACCCCTGAAGATCCGCTCACTGCCTCCATGTGGCTCGGGACTGTACCCAACTAAAACCTGTTTGCACGACTCCTTTGAGCCATGGTAGGGTAGTAATCAAAGAACGGTGGGAACTCACACGAGACAAATGATGATCCTCAGGTCGATGAACTAACCTGTACACATGTCACCAGGGAACTGCTATCTGACGTCAGGTATAAGACCAACTAGCATATTCCCGGCGAGTCCTGCCCGGTGTACTCATAACCCAATGAGCACCTGTATACATCTTAGGTGAACCAACTGACACCAGTGGCTTGTGAGACCGGCCACCGCCCCTCGTCGGGGTCTCGACTGTATACACTAGTCTACTCTGGAGAATCGATGCCCTGTCTCGAAACTCCTACGACTAGGGACCATTTAAGGATGTGCTTATAGACTACCAGCTCCCACGTATATGATCGCCATCATACTGTTGGTAGTCAAGCAAGAATCCTAGGGGCTCTATCAGCGTGTAATAGCGACATGTCAGGTCACCTAAAGCAGTACACGATGATAAAGATAAACCAGATAGCATACTATCATCTCGAGTAAGACTGTCCTACCGGGATAGGTCCTCCCTCAATCATTGCAATCACGTGCCTGTGATCCAATAATTGACTCTGAGGGCACTATCTCCAACAATCTCACACTTGCACTCAAGGCTAATTATTGCGATGTCGCATACTCACAGCCCGTGTGATACCGAACACCCAACTCCTCTATTAGTCAGTCTCACAAAACCCGTTTGCAAAACTATTGCGTTCGAGGAATAGCCTCAGTGAGTGGATCCGCTGTGATGCTTCTTTCTATGTCTCTCTATATCTCAAGTTCGCGGAGAAAGCCATCTCCCAAAATGAGCAATACCTGTCTTAGAATGTCTGGATGTCTGATGGGACCTAGCTCATAAATGAACTCCAAATCCAAACTTCTTAGACTGTATCGTCAACTGAACTTAATCAGTATCCTGCGCCATGCCACCCCCAGTATTGCCTTGGACCACCTGTCCAAAATACTGCCCCTCGTCAGAAGGAAAATTATAACTCTGACAACCTCCTTGTCGTCCATGTCACCTTGGAAGCCTGGAATGATAACTGTATCCCAAATGAGGCTGTTGTTATCATATCCCTAGAACATCCACTTATGTTCTAAAACTGCTTCCGACTGTTTCTCCAGGATTGGATCAATGTCAACTTATTGCATCTAGTGCAAGAACAACATCTGGTGTGGTACTTGACATCTCATGATTGACTCAATTGCCTAAGCAAGTGATCTGTCAATAATGCGTATCCCTCTCCCCTTTAGTCTGTAAGACACCTTTAGAGAGGGTGACTCCATCACCTGCTGGTACATTACCATGCCAGGAGTCGTCCATTCTAAATACTCATAGAATGCTGTCAAGGTACCCAGATTGGGAAACTACCCAAATCTAGATCTAAAACCATAGATCTAGTGACCAGTATGTCTGATATAATGTCCAAGTCCTTTATGGAGAAACCACTGTGTGACGACCAAAGTATAACCGATCGTAGTATAGGAATATCACCTCCTACAACCTTCTCAACAGATCCACCCCCTATTCTGATGATGTCAAACCTATGACTGTCACATTAGAAATAGATGATCTATCTCCGCTACATCTGCTTTAGTCTATAAATAGACATAAGCCTGATGTCCACCAATGCTTCCGCTGCTCCCACTGACTACGACAACCCTCTGGCAGAGTCATATAGACGTGCACTTCTAAAGCTAGTTTAGAACGACGCTATACTCATCCTCCTGCCGGGTCTCGCAGCCTGGAACAACAACAATGGCAAGTGTGGGTAAACAAGAACTTCCCTGTCACCGTCCTTGAGGCTACCGGAGTACCTCTCGGGTGCCTGAAGTTACCCACCATATCTGCGGAGTGGCCAATGGAATGTCAATCCAGATTGAATCTTTAGGTTCCTTATCAAATCTTCAGTAATCGTTTGTGGTTCTGGAATCACTTCCAGTTCTACCATACTCCCACTACTTTTTCTGAAAAAATCCATTTTTAATAAAACTGTGGCGAGTCTAGAACAATATCACTATTGATCTTCCAGATGGTAGAAAGTCAACCCTCGTCATAGCCTGGGTCAACCCACAAACAGCCATTACAGAAACGTGCCTTGAGTTGTCCAGTGTCTGGTTTTAAGCATAAGCCGGACAACTCCCCGTACCTTAACATCGTTAAGATATGAACTGTTCTATATCCAATATAGAACCAGAGGCACTGATTCAATTGAACCAGATTCAAATCATGCAGCTATCTCCAGTGCATGTAAACTAAATGGAAGGAGGCCGATCAGCGTTACTCAACTTAGGAATGCTTCCAATTATGAGTAACCTGAAAGAGAAGCAATTTCTCTTAATCATTACTATCAACTGAATACCATACACAAGTATCTACATCTTCGATCACTTTGAAGAATCCCGATACTTGTTACACCTGGTTCTCTACTCTATTCAAATACCTATAACTCCTCAAAACTTAGACCCTGTGTTCCTCGAAACACCTGTCTAAAAACTAGAGAAGTCATAAGTAAACCGAATATAGTACGAGGACCTACCCCTCTGTCCTGATGGACCCTGGACAACATACAATACTCTGTATAAGTCCGCTGAGTCTAACAACTCTTTCACTGTGCGTCGTAGGTTGAAAACTGTACTTATGGTTAAGAAGAATTACACCGCTGTTTAATGCTCCTTACCTAACCATCCACTGATATAGGTAAATGTCATCGACATAATATCAAAAGGTATATCTCACTCTATGAAAATAGACGTACAGATATATCAATTTGAAATTGGTGCACAACAGCGGATATTCAAAACCAAATATTTGCCGACCGGCAAACAGCCCAGATGATCTCCTCAAATACCACCGATTACAACGAATCCCAATATAATGAGGATGATCACCCAATTCCCAATAACTTACTCCCACTCACCATCTGTAAAACCATACAGATGTGAGAATCAAACCTGGTAAATACATACCCTGGAGCAAGTGTCTAATCAGGAAATCAGTTTTCTTTTAACAGTACACAGTGAAACTGAAACATTGAAATGTTTCGTTTGGGGTATCCTGGTATTCTTAGTAATGCCTCTTCCATTATCCAGATTCACAACTGTAACCGTATAATTCTTTGCCACCTCTCCAAATCCCTTTCTATGTCTTTAGTCATTACCTTCTGTACATCCCTTTAGGCCAAATGGTTTTCTTCCTTCCCTGCCGTTCGGCACCAGCCTATGGTTTGGAAGAAGACTATCCAATAAGCATAATGGGTGTACTGTCCTAATCCTAGGAACACTCGCAATGCGAGAGAAGGTGAAGATAAAAGACACCTGAATGTACTTTATTCCTATTTCTCCTGAACCAGAATCCATCCCCGAACTGGAACAAGTTCCTTTCGAGTTCGTATATAACCATACGATGGAGTATCCAATAAACTGTGGATCTTCGTAGTGATACGGAGTGTCCTGGAGAAATACAAAGGTGATTTAGGATTGGCGAAGAAATACTTGGTTTGGTCGTGAATATCAGTCGCAATTTACTTTGCCCTCTTACTAATCCCTTGCTTTGTCTTAACTTAATACCTTCTGCACACCATCGTTATGCTAATTGGTTTCCTTCATTCCCTACCGGTCGGCACCAGCCTAAGGTTTGGAAGAAGACTATCCAATTTGCGTAATAGGTGTACTATCTCCTAAACCAAGGAGTACTCGCAATGAGAGAAGGTGAAAAGAAAAGACAACTGAATAATCCTATTCGTTTTCTCCAGAACCAGAAACCATCCTCGAAGTCCTTCGAGTTCGTATATAACCATACGATGGTTTTGTCCCATGGAAGTGGACGTTCGCAGTAATGCGGGGTGTCCTGGAGAAAAGGGTAAAAGTAGGAGTGGCAATGAGGTCTGCAACTCTGACAATCCAAAAAGCCTGTGTTAAGAAGGTTCGGTCAACTTGGTCACTGAGTTATAGTCCAGGGTCGGGTCAATGGTCGCTGCCAAAGAGAGAGAGAAAAGAAACACTCAGCGTGCACTCTAACCTAGATCAGAATGGTTATCACATTATCTAATCTGGAAACCTCCCACTATACCTCAAATTCTCCTCCAAACCTGAAAGAAGAATTAGTCGGGGTCACCCGAGGAGTAAACCAACTCATCAGTGGGAATCGGGATCCAACTCTCATCGCATGATAACGTGACGGAATCCGCTCACGGCATCACACTCCAGAAGGTATGCGCATATCTGGCAAGTTTCAGTTCTTTTGAAACTCCCGATGTTTGTTTTTACCCCTAGGACCCAAGTGACCTTGACAAAGCCAACAAATCAAAGAGTCCTAGTCAAGTTCTACCCATCATTATATTGATTGCATTAAACCCACCCGTACGAGTCCTTGACAATGCCAACAAGACCGTACGACTGTCCTAACCAATCCACTTATCCATGTGACAGAAAAGCATTACATAGCTACCGAACACTACGCCACGGCAATGCACGACAAACGCAGCACGAATACTAAGTAACACTAATCTGAAATGACGGAGGGCTACGACTGGTTTTTGGCGAAAAACCTTTAACGTAATGAACTTGATATCGTTGAAGGAACTGGATAACCTTTTAGAAAATATAGTGATGAAAACCTTTACTAAAGAGGTCACTCCCGGTGAAGGGATCTCGGCTCTTTCCCCGTAGAATGAGGTGCAGGATATTCCAACTGAATACCACGATGCAAAGCAAAAGTGATCGGCTATAGTGAAGTTAATGCCCTAACGCAAACTTCTGTCCAAGGGGTCACTCCCGGTGAAGGGATCTCGGCCCTTGCCTCGTCGACTGAGGAGCAGGATATTCCAAATGAATACCACGATGCAAAACAAAAGTGAACGTCCTTGCAATAACAGCTTTTTGAAAAATGTTCCAACAACATCAGAATAGGTTTGTTTATCTTGCATTGATCCGAATCAACGCAGTCCCATCAATTAATCACACCACAAAGAACGAAAATATACTGACGTACGTATATGCCATCCGCATTCGCCACTGGGTCCCGTCATCACCCGTTAGGTTACTTAACTAACGACAGAGCGGGGACTGGACTAGCGCGGATGTAAAACATATACAACATCTACTAATATATATACCAATATATTATATTCACTCAAGGCGTGATAAAATGCAACATCACAGAAATGTACAGCATCAAAGAACAATACAGATATCTGGAAGCCCCGGGTTTCACAGAGCCGCTGCTGAAACCCGTCGTTCCCCTGGTCGTGTGGATAGCCTGTGCAATGAAATCCTAGACCCCTACGGGCGCGGCAAGTCACCCGCCAAAACCTGAAGCGAGGCAGCCTCCTCCAGCACCGTTAATGGACCACCCAGCACTTCACGGAATCTGGTAACTTGGGCACCCCTCCTGGGTCAACCTGTACCCCCTACGAGTGCGACGAATAGCCCGCCAATCCTAGAGTGAAGCCCCCTCCGTCTCAATGCCATGAGATGCGGGCCCGTTGCCCTCTAGAACCCGGCTATCCGTGCACCCCTCCGCGGGGTAATCCTAGTACAGAAAGTAAAATATACATACACCGGGTACATCGACCGCAACCAGGTCGTGCCCCAAAAGAATAATACAAACAGGCAGTGACGGCAATCCACATGTCGGACGCTCGCCCCGCAATATCAAATGTACATAATACAACAAAACTGTACTAGCATTGCATCCAGGCTATCCCCCACGACCGATCCGCAACAACACAGCATAAACATAGAACATCAACGTGAAAGTCACGTTCGCAAATCCTTCTAACCGGGCTATAGCAGCTAGACGGGATTTACCGATCAAGTGACATTCACGGTCGCAGATATAATGTAAATACTGTGAAATTATGTGTTTAAAAATATCCGATCGATCAAACAATTAACAAGTGGGCCCCCAAGTAAAACTGTAGCAGTCACAGAAGATCTGGGCCCAAATTTAATATCCCAAAAGCCCTATTTTCAGCCCAGAAAGAAACTGGAAAAAACCGACCAAGTGAACTCACCATAGTGCGGCGGAACCGCGGCCCCAAGGGGGTTTTGGCCGCGGTTCCGCGCTCCAACCAGTGAGTCACTTTATCGTTTTTCTACAGTATCCTTATATTTTCCTGCACATCATTTTTCTGAAACCTGAAAAATTTTTAGACACCAAAAAATTCCAACAGAAACTGATGTGAACAAAAATGAAGTTTTTGGAATTTCGGTCGATCGGAAATGCAAAACACATTAGAACAAGCTAGGTAAGGTTAATGGCGTGGCTCTGATACCATGTTGCGCCACGGCAGCGCCCCGGCCGTCTTACCGAGGCCAAAATGCGGAATCAAAATTTTTCCTTACTCGGAAACCGGTGCTACCGCGGACAAAGAAAACCCGGATCGTTAACCATTAACCTATACTAGCTATCAAGAGATGGGAAGAGAAGTATACCGAGAGATCCGAGTCCTCCGGTCTTCTCGTCATCGTCCCGATCTCCCGCGGAAAGTCTTGCCTCCACATCGTCGCCTCCTCGCCGGAAGGGCACCACATCGCCTGCGTCTTTTACGGGCTCCCGCCTCAATACCGAGGCAACTCGGGCATGAAGCCGGCAACTCGACATGCTCAAGATATGCTGTAGGAAGTGTAGTGTAGAATCATAGTCTCTTTTGGGGTTTGATGCCATTTGTAGATGAAGGAATAATCAAGGTAAGAAAAATGGTGCTTGCATTTTTCTAGCATCAAAAATGAGATCAAGAATGCTACTCTCTCAAAGATGAAGCTCTCCTCTTTTTCTTTTCTTCTTCTCTCTTTTCTCTAATGAAAACTCTCATGATGAAGAAAATGGTGGAGCAAAGGTTATGAAGCATGAAGGGAGGTGAGTGTAGGAAGTGAAAAGAGGTGACCACATCCTAGACAAGAAAACATCAACCATGCTTATCTTTCCATACCCTTTCAAATCTCATTAAATGCAAGTGATGGATGAAAGATATCATAATCAAACCTTATGCAATAAAACCCTCCACAATGTGTTATTTGCACAATTGCAAATAACCCCCTCCATCGGAAAAGTCCGGCCGGGAAAGAACAAATGAAAACCGGCCGGAACGGAATGCAAACTGGCAACTCCAGAAAACTGGTCCCGTAATAAATCACAGGAAAACCCCCATACTGTGCATACACACCCGCATCTGTATTCCGTCCGGATACAAATGCAATGAGACAAAATCTACACTGTACTAAACTAGGACCGGCTTAAACCAAAGCCGGCTAGTAATATCCGTCCGATCCTGATCCGTGCAATACCGCACGTATCTAATCGAACCCTGCCATATATCCATTCAGCCACTAGTACAAACTGTCCGATCCTGATCCGTGCAATACCGCACGTATCTGATCGGACCCTGCCATATCTCCATACGGCCTGTACAGCGTTTCGCCCGAAAGCTTGAGTAACTGTAAGTGTGGTGGACTCTAAAGACTCGTCAATACTATGGCTGTGGATTTAACCACTAGCACGTCAAAGGTATTAGCCAATACGTGACGGGCCACCAGCTATTGACCAAAAGGGACGTCGATGAGCGAACTCATCCTGACACCCTACTGAGCCTGTCAGTGACAATATCCGTACAGTCCGGTCCGTTCGTCTATGAGCATCGCATGTCGGGCCTAGGGGGTTGGTAAAAGTCAGACCCCCAAAAGCGGTACAAGTCGTGTCGGAGTGTAGCCCAGAACGCCCTGAGATACTACTGGAATACCTACCAGTAAATCTCCTGCCTCGGCCGAGGGCATTGCGTAATGGCTCTCCTAGACACAGCGCGACCTCACCCCCAATACCGGGAGAGACGAACCCCTGAAGATCCGCTCACTGCCTCCATGTGGCTCGGGACTGTACCCAACTAAAACCTGTTTGCACGACTCCTTTGAGCCGTGGTAGGGTAGTAATCAAAGCACAGTGGGAACTCACACGAGACAAATGACGATCCTCAGGTCGATGAACTAACCTGTACACATGTCACCAGGGAACTGCTATCTGACGTCAGGTATAAGACCAACTAGCATATTCCCGACGAGTCCTGTCCGGTGTACTCATAACCCAATGAGCACCTGTATACATCTTAGGTGAACCAACTGACACCAGTGGCTTGTGAGACCGGCCACCGCCCCTCGTCGGGGTCTCGACTGTATACACTAGTCTACTCTGGAGAATCGATGCCCTGTCTCGAAACTCCTATGACTAGGGACCATTTAAGGATGTGCTTATAGACTACCAGCTCCCACGTATATGATCGCCATCATACTGTTGGTAGTCAAGCAAGAATCCTAGGGGCTCTATCAGCGTGTAATAGCGACATGTCAGGTCACCTAAAGCAGTACACGATGATAAAGATAAACCAGATAGCATACTATCATCTCGAGTAAGACTGTCCTACCGGGATAGGTCCTCCCTCAATCATTGCAATCACGTGCCTGTGATCCAATAATTAACTCTGAGGGCACTATCTCCAACAGGGGACAGCTCGCGCATGTCCGTGCACGCCCACAGTTTCTTGACTGTATATATGAGGCACAGCGCAGTGACGGCCGTTGCTCAGAGATCATGGCACAGATGGGACAGGGCAGATTTTCCGAGTTCGTGATTGACGATCAGGGGATTTTACGATATGGATCTAGACTGTGCATACCAGATGCTGATGGATTGCGGCGCGACATTCTTGAGGAGGCACACCGATCAGTGTATAGTGTCCATCCCGGTTCCACCAAGATGTACCATGATATGAGAGAGACCTACTGGTGGGACGGGATGAAGAGGGACATTGCAGAGTTTGTATCGAGATGCCTGACTTGTCAGCAAGTCAAGGCCGAGCACCAGAGGCCCGCAGGAGAGCTACAGCCGTTACCCATTCCGGAGTGGAAATGGGAGCAGATTTCGATGGATTTCGTTGTGGGTCTACCCAGGACCAGTCGAGGGTACGACTCCATCTGGGTGATCGTAGATCGATTGACGAAAGCGGCTCACTTCCTTCCAGTGAAGACGACCTTCAGCTTCGCTCAGTATGCCCAGCTTTACATCGACGAGATCGTGCGGCTGCATGGCGTACCGAATTGTATCGTGTTAGATCGAGGCTCCCAGTTCACCAGCCGACTTTGGCAGAGACTTCAGGAGGCTTTGGGCACTCGTTTGAGCTTCAGCACAGCGTTTCATCCGCAGACCGACGGACAGTCAGAGCGGACCATTCAGACTCTCGAGGACATGCTCAGAGCGTGCGTTTTAGACTTCGGCGGTAGCTGGGATCGTCATTTACCTCTAGTGGAGTTCTCCTATAACAACAGCTTCCAGGATACTATTCAGATGGCACCTTTCGAGGCGTTGAATGGGAGGAGATGCAGATCGCCCGTCTGTTGGACAGAGCTCAGCGAGAGCAGTATATTGGGGCCGCAGCTTGTTGAGGAGACGACAGCGAAGATACAGTTGATCCGAGACCGGATGAGAGCGGCTCAGAGTAGGCAGAAATCGTATGCGGACAGGCGCCATCGCAGATTAGAGTTCGCAGTTGGCGACCATGTTTTTCTGAGAGTCTCTCCGATGAAGGGTGTGAGGCGTTTTGGGCGAAAAGGGAAGCTTAGCCCTAGATTCGTAGGTCCCTTCGAGATCCTCGAGCGTGTCGGAGCTGTTGCATATCGTTTGGCCCTTCCACCCAGCTTTCCCGATGTTCACCCCGTCTTCCATGTTTCGATGCTCCGCAAGTACCTTCACGACCCTTCGCATGCGATTCAGCACCCGACAATCCAGCTAGAGCGTGACCTTTCGTTTGCAGAGCAGCCGGTGGCCATCCTGGATCGGCAGGTGAAGAAGTTGAGATCGAAGATTATACCAACCGTCAAGGTCCTTTGGCGTAGCCTGAGCAGCGAGGAGGTTACCTGGGAGACCGAGGGCGAGATGAGGAAGAAATATCCCCATCTCTTTGAAGGTACGCGTAGTTATATTTTTAAATTCGGGGACCAAATTTCTTTAAGGGGGGAAGATTGTAACACCTTGAAAAGTCGTTTTGGTGTTTTCCTGAAAATCGGTGAAAATTCGGTATTTTTCCGAAAACCGTCCTTTTTGTTATTTTGCAGTTTAGGACTAATTATACCTAAAATGGATAGATAATTACTTATTTTTAGTAGCAAATGAGTTACTTATGAAATGCTGGTCGTTTAAAAATTTTCCCTAATTTTTCAATTTTTTAATATTATTTTAAGCCGGTAAGAAAATACATTAAATTAGCGATAAATACAATTTTAAATGGGCTAAATTTAAGCTTTAAAATCATGTTAATTAAAATCTAGTTGTAACATAAATTTTTAGTAAATTATTTTAAGTTTTAACTAATTTTTATTATGGAAAACGAAATTTATTGAATTTAAGCTTAAACTTGCAATTTAAGCTTAAGCTTTAAGATCACGAGTTGATTCGCATTGCATTCATACCTGCTAGTATATTCATATTGCGTACATACTTGCCATTATGTCCTGCCTTACCTGTATTTAGATGCTAGGATGCTTGTGTGCGTGCATACGATAGCCTGTGTAGATGTTATTTTTTACTCACGAGTTGGCAACTCACCCCCGTTGTGCCACAGCCTTTTTCAGGTCCGCTCCGTCAGTACAGTAGCGGCGGGCGCACTTGCTTCTTTTGCCTGGACTCGAGGTTTTTCTCTTAGGTGGGTTATATTATTATTTTTGCACCACCTTGTATATTCTTTGTATCTAGTGTACTCCATCTACTGTATCTACCAGTATTTTTGTATATTGACCTAGAGATGAGACTGTGAGGTTTGTGGACTTTTATGCTGTATTTTGGGGTCGAGCTCACTTGAGTCGACATGCTATTTTTCTTATGCTTTCTTATGATTATTTCGCATGTTGTTGCTTTACATTGCGTGGGATTTGCGACCGCCTTGTGGCGAAGAGCTAGCTCCCGCTTGGGGATGCCTTATTTGTTGGATTCATATATATTCTTGTTGTACCCATTTTGGGGGCCAGTATTTACAAAGGAGACTCTGCCGAAATTTTCGGAAAAATTGATATTGTTTTTAAAAAGGTTTTATATGACTTATTTGATAAACTCGTTTTCAATTGATTGGGTTCTCTTCACTCTTTTGCTTTTTGCTTTTGGTTTCTGGGCTTTGGCTTACTTATTTTACGGATGTCTTGAGATGTTTCGTAACTTAAGTGCCAGTCACGTTCCGTACCCTGCGGGTCGTGACAGTAATAGGCTTCCCTCCGACACGACTTATACCGCTATTAGGGGACTGACGCTTGCCGCCCCTTAGGCCCGATATTCGATAGTCTTGGACGAACGGACCGGACTGTATGGAGATTGTCACAGCAGGCTCAGTAGGAGTTCGGATGGGTTTCCTCATTGGCCTTCTTATCGACATCTACCTGGGGACCGTTACGTACAGCTAGTGCCGCTTGCGGTCTGTGGTTAAAGCCACTGCCAGCGTAGTAGTCGAGTCTCTAGAGTCCCACACAGAGAGTTTCCCTACTCCGGGCGAAACGATATAGAGGTCGTATGGTTTTACGACAAGGGTTCGGACGCATACGAGTGTTTACGCACGTACGACTTTCGGACAGTTTTTACCAGTCGGGTTTGGTTTAAGCCAGTTACTGGTATCCGGTTATTGGATTTATACAGTCTAAAGTTTTTCCGTATTTTTGCGGAAAGGAGGGGCGTTCTCGTAATTGCGCGAGAAGCTTCTAGAAGGTGGTGACTAAGGAGGTTTAGGTGGCATATACAATGAATGTGATTAGTGAGTCATATGGATGATTCATCCATGTCATTAATGCATGATAAATGCTTAATGACTCATTGAGTGAATCATCACTAGATATTATCAAGCATGGCTGCTAAATTGTTTTATTTTCTTTTCTTGATAAAAAGAAATGCTTGATATATATTATCATAACTCATTATTCTCACTTCATGATTATTCTCATCTTCTCTCTCCTCAAGCTCTCCCTCTTCAAACCCTAATCCTACCCTCTCATGTGTTGAGTACAAGGATTAGCTAGACTAATTAAACCATAACCCTTACTCTATATCACCTAGCTTCTTTGATTAGCACTTAAAGAAGGTTAGTTGTCTCAAGTTTAGAGGCTAAGCTTGGAGTAAAGCTCTCGAGTGGATCGTCTACTACTTTGAGATGGCCGAGGAGGAGGTGGAGTTCGCAAAGACGAAGGACACGTTTCGTTAGGTATAATCCCTAAGCATAGTAGTATAGAACTTCTATGTTTCATGTTAGTTATCGTTTAGCTTCGATTCATGCGGTTAGTCGATGTTTAAGCAAAGAACAAGATCGTTTTTCAAATTTCCGCCTCCCCGCAATTCGTGGGGTGTTGTACATCGACTTACACATACATCACTGTATACAAGTCCTAAGAGTTCAGTAGCTCTTGCTCCGTGTCCGAAGAACGGAGATTTGGTCATTTTTCCTTTGATACATGATAGACAAGTTGCATATGATGAATATTCAAACGGATCTAGATATCCATCTTTATGTAACTTAGTCAACCTTGTTTCGTTTATATGACCAAGTCTACAATACCATAGGAAAGCTTGATTTGAATCTGGAGCCTTTCTTTTAAGTGTGTTTTGAATATTGAAAATTCGAGGTTGATTAAGTATGTATATGCCGTTTTCCAGTGTGCCATACCCAATCAGTTCTTGATTTAGGAGAATGTTCATGACATTTCTTTCAAGCGCAAAATTATATCCTTCTTTAGATAACAAAGATACTGATATAATATTACACAACATACCGGGAATACAAAAACAGCTGTACAACACTAAAATGTGCCTACTAGTCAACCCTAGGTGATATTCCCCTATTGCAATAGCATCTACATGCATTACATTGCCCATCCGGAGAGTCATATCACCTGCCCCCAGTACTCTACTATTTCTCAGATCCTGCAATGAATTACAGATGTGAGAACCAGAACCGGTATCAAGTACCTATGATGTAGAGTTTACTGAATGACAATTTTCGATTACGAACACACCTGAAGCAGAAGCAACAGCTTGCTTCGTGTCCTTTGCCTTGAAGGCTATACAGTCCTTCTTCTAGTGCCCTTGCTTGTGACAATAATGGCATTCGTTTATATCCGCTTACACCCTTCCTGCCTTGTTCTTTCCCTGCACCTTCTTGACCCCACCTTTCGGTTTGATGGTTTTCATCTTCTTCTTCCCTTTAGCTTTCGCTTTAGATTTAGAAGAGGATGATTGGCCAACAAACAGAATGGGGGTCTTCTTCTTTTTCAAGGAGGTCTCTGCTACCCTCAACATGTTGAGGAGCTTTGGAAGATCAGCTTCCATTTCGTGCATGTTGAAGCTAAGCACGAATTGAGAGAAGGTGTGGGGAAGGGACTACAATATCAAGTCGATATAAAAATCATTCTCTAGCACGCATCCCAGGTTTGCGAGTTCCTCAATGAAGCTGATCATTTTGAGGACGTGCTCTCCTACAGGCGATCCTGGAGCTAACCTCATCTGGAAGAGTTTCCTTGAGGTCTCGTACCTTGCGATACGGGAGTGCTCTCCATATAATTCCTTAACATGGAGAAAGATGGATACAATATCCATACTCTCGTGCTGTTTCTGGAGTTCATTGTTCATGGACGCCAGCACGATACACTTAGCTTGCTCACAATCTAGATCCCAGGTTTTGCGAACTTCCTTGTCCATAACTGAGGAATCTGGTCCAGGGATAAGGGGAGGAACAACGGTGGTAACATATGCTACTTTGTCATAAGTTAATGCAATGTTGACGTTCCTTAGCCAATCTTTATAGTTCTGCCCGGTCAGTATATTTTTTTCAAGTAATAGTTTTAGTCCTGTCATGGTAGCTGCTAGAGAGAGAAAAAAGAAAACACTCAGCATATGCTTCTTGCAAGTTTAGATTGGTTATTAGTTTATCTAAACAGGATGGCTCCCATTGTCCCCTCAAATCCTTCTTCAAAACCTAAAAGAAGAACTAGTCAGGATTTAATCACACGTCACAATACTTGCTTAACCTTTCAGCCAGGCTTGTGTTAGTACTTCAAGGGAGGTTTTCCAACGCTTTCGCGAAGTTCCTTAATTAAATAACCTCTTTTCCCTGGAGGCGTGGCCCCTCTAACACCTTTCTGGACACCTACTTGGTTTATAACATTGATTGTTAAGTGAGAATGTTTCCTGAGAGTAATCCTACTCATCAGTAGGATCGGGATCCATTTATCATTGCATGATGTACTAGATGGAAGCCACTCTAGTCACCACACTCCAGAAGGTATGCTAAATCTGCAAGTTTCCTTTATGTTTGTAACTCCCGATGTGATTTTCACCCCAAGTTCTTATTGACCTTGACGTAGGCCAACAAGTCATAAGACGCAAGTCAAGTTCTACCCATCATTGTCCTGATTAATTTAGGTACATCATACACGCCCTTGACGTAGGCCAACAAGGCTGTACGTCTGTCTTATACTAATGCATCTATCTATGCAACAAATAAGCAAGCCACACTACTACCATCTACTATGCCTTGACGTAGGCCAACAAGCATAGCATGAATACGATGTGTTGTCTATTTGAAACGACGGAGGGTTACGGCTGGTTTTTGGCAAAAAAACCGTTAACGTAGTGAACTTGATTTGATCGAAGGAACCAAGATAGCTTTTATTAAAAGGAGTGATTTAAGCTCCGCATTTAAAATTTGCTTTTTCAAGAAAACCGAGTGGTTTTAGAAATTGTTCCAACGATTCAGTTTAGGTTTTATTTTTCGTTGCATTAAAAATAATGCGTCCCATATTTAACCTATCATTACAGATAACAACGAAAATACAACGTCCTCTTATGCCATCTGCATTCGCCACGGGGTCCCGTCATCACCCGTTAGGTTACTTAACTAATGGCAGAGCGGGGGCTGGGCTAGCGCGGGTGTAAAACATAAGTGACGTCTAAATAGCTATCATATATAGATATTGTACATTCGTCAGACGCAATAATAGGCATTCCAGATCACAGATAAACTTTATTGAATATGCAAGTAATCTGCCTGTAAGAAAAGACGGATTACACAGTTGTGATGAATAGCCATTACCCCACCCTAGACCCCTATGGGTACGACAAGCTACCCGCCAAGTACCCGAAGTGAAGCGGTCTCCCTCAACAACATGAGTAGGCCACTAAGCACTTCGAAATACCCGGTAGTTTGTGCACCCCACCTTGGGTCTATCTTAGGAGCAAAAACAGTAAAAAGAAATAATACAATGGTGGAAACAACCGCAACCTGGATGTGCCCCGCAAAATAATATTACAACTTATTACAATTACATCGAATGAATTAATACAATAACCCATCACAAAACCCCGGCTAATCATCACAACAGTCCAATAGAGTTCATAATCACAAACAGTTAAAACATTACAGATATGTGCAACCCCATGCCAACCGACATACTAGCAGTTAGGGAAGGTTTACGAACACATAATACAGTTCACAGATATAATCAAACAAGCAAACATCGTATAATTTCGATCGATCAAACCCATTAGATTCTGCTCCAAAGCTTCTCTGTAAACCTGAGATCTGAGCAAAAAATAAACTATACCAGAAAAGACAAAATATCACAGAAGATGCACAGAGAAAAACTGGGCTGAATCGGCCCCAACGCGGCCGCGGATCCGCGGCGAATCGGTGGGATCGGCCGTGGTTCCGCGGCACAGTGGCCGATTAAGGAGCCTATTTTTTTTTTGTTCTTATAGTTTCATGTAGGGTGTTCTGGAGGAACCTGAAAAATTTTAGGACCTCATTTTAAAATCGACAGAAACTATGTGATATCGGGGTATTTTTCGGTTCGTTTTGCGTTCGAAATTCATACGACTTTGCAAGTGAGTTAATTATTGTTTAGTGAGGCTCTGATACCACTGTAAGTTGATGTGCAACACCCCACAAGTTGCGGGGAGGCGGAAATATGAAAAACGATCTTGTTCTTGAAGTATACATCGACTAACCGAAGATCTTTGCTAAACGATAATTAACACCTACCATAGAAGTTCTAAACTACTATGTAAAGAGATTATACCTAGTGATACGTGTCCTTCGTCTTTGCGATCTCTTCATCCTCCTCGGCCTCCTCCAAGTGATAGATGATCCACCCGAGAACCCTAATCCAAGCTTCACCTCAAGACTTGAGGTAACTAAGTTTCTCTAGTTGCTAACCAAAGGGACTTAGGTCATATAGAGTTAGGTTATGGGATGTTTAGTCTTTTCTAACCCTTGTACTCAACTCATGAGTGGTAGGATTAGAGCTTGAAGAAAGGGAGAGCTTGAGGAGAGAGAAGGTGAACTAGAATAATGAATATGAAATTGCTTCTCTCTTAATATATCAAGAATAATGAAATATCAATAAAATGAATAATAATAGATTATTCATCATGCTTCATAAATGAATATGAGTGATTCACTATGTGAGTCATTAAGCATTTAATGATGCATTAATGACATAGTGAATCACACATAATGAGTCACAATTACATTAATGGCAATACCACCTAAAACCCTCAAGTCACCATGCTTCTAGAAGCTTCCCGGAAATTACGAGAACACCCCTCTCATCCGTGAAAACACGGAAAAACTTTAGACTGTATAAATCAAATAACCTGATACTAGAATCTGGCTTAAACCAAAGCCGTCTAGTAAAAACTGTCCGAATGTCGTACATGCGTTTAAACACGTATTCGTCCGAACCCTTGTCGTAAAACCATACGACCTTTATATGGTTTCGCCTGGAGTTGGGAAAACTCTGTGTGGGACTCTAAAGACTCGACTACTACGCTGGCAGTGGGTTTAACCATAGACCGCAAGCGGCACTAGCTTTCCGTAACGGTCTCCAGGTAGATGTCGATAAGAAGGCCGATGAGGAAACCCATCCGAACTCCTACTGAGCCTGTCTGTGACAATATCCGTGCAGTCCGGTCTGTTCCTCAAAGAGTATCGCATGTATGGTCTAGGGAGGTGGTAAACGTCAGACCCCTAATAACCGTACAAGTCGTGTCGGTATGGCTCTATCACCATCCGAGAATATACTGATCAATCTATCAGTAATTCTCAATCATCCCTGGTCAGGGACTTATGGTAATGACCAACCGATCACTGTGCGACATCAACTCCCTATACCTGGAGAGACGAATCCCTAACAGTCACTCACTGCCTCCACGTGGCTCGGGACTGTGCCCAACTAAAACCTGTTTGCACGACTCCTTTGAACCGTGGTAGGGTAGTAATCAAAGAACAGTGGGAACTCACACGAGACAAATGACGACCTTAACTCAACGGACTATCTGCACACATGTCACCTGAGAACTGCTATCTGACGTTAGGTATAAATACCATCCAGTCAGTTCTTGGCGAGTCCTGTCCGGTGTACTCACACCCAGTGAGCATCTGTATACAATCTTAGGTGCACTCCACTAATGGCTGCGGGACCAATCCATCGCCCCTCCTCAGGGTCTAGATATGTATACTCCAGTCTACTCCGGAGTATCGATGCCCGGTCTCGATACTCCTACGACCAGGGACATCTAAGGATGTGCCTATTGACTATCCAGCTCCCACTAGTATGACTGCCATCACAACGCCGGTAATCAGGCAAACACCCTATGGGCTTTATCAACATGTATATATATATGAATACTACGTAAAATATATCATATGTTAAGATAAAGACAACCCAAATAGCGTACTATCATATTAAGCAAGACTGTCATGTACATACATATCTCCAGCATCCTATACAATGAAGGCCTCTAGGGCATATTTATCCAACAGTTTGTCCCATAGCCATCAGTACGTCGTACTTGAGATAGTATGCAAGTGCTCGTTAGGTTACGAGTACACTTGAAAGGACTCGCCGGGAACTACTGATGGTTATTATACCTGTCGTCAGGTAGCAGTTCCCAGATGATATGAGTACAGCTTAGTCCGTCGACTTGACACGGCTACTTCGCCTCGAGTGTGTTCCTACTGTACTTTGATCACTACCCTACCACGACTCAAAGGAGTCATGCAAACTGGTAGTAGTTGGGTACAGTCCCGAAGCACTTAGAGGATGTGGCGGTTAGACAGGATTCGTCTCTCCCAGTATTGGAGGTTGAAATCGCGCTGTGTTGGAGACCCATTACACAAAGGTTCGTGGTAACGACAAGTAAGATTTACTGGTAGGTGTTTCAGTAGATTCTCAGAGTATTTTGGGCTACACTCCGACACGACTTATACCGCTTTTAGGGGTCTAATGTTCACCATCCCTCTAGGCCCGATATGCGATACTCTTAGACGAACAGACCGGACTGTACGGAGATTGTCACATACAGGCTCAGTAGGAGTTCGGATGAGTTACCTCATCGGCCTTCTTATCGACATCTACCTGGGGACCGTTACGTACAGCTAGTACCGCTTGTGGCCTATGGTTAAACCCACTGCCAACATAGTGTCGAGTCTTTAGAGTACCACACAGAGAGTTTCCCTTCACTGGGCAAAAGGTGTAGAGGCCGTATGGTTTTACGGCAAGGCCGCGATCACTTACGTATACTTGTGCACGTAATGTGATCGGGCAAATAATACTAGTGGGCTTTGGTTCAAGCCAGATTCTAGTATTATACTGATGGATTTATTTAGTCTCAGATTATCCATGTTTTTCGTAAATACGGATGGGAGGGGCAGTATTGTAATTTTTCGGGAAGCTTCTAGAAGAAGATGACTCATTAGGGTTTATTTCTTTTTGGATTAAACACAAATGAGGTGGAGAAATGAAGTGTAGGTTTTCATTAAATGAACCATGACTCATGTGGTGATTCACCCTTTGAATTAAATGAAGCTTACAAGATATTTCTAGATATTTATCAAGAGATATTTGTATGCTTCATGATAATTCAAGCATGAGAATAATTCATATCATTATCATAAACACTTTCTCTCTCCTCAAGTCTTCATCTTCTTCCTCAAACCCTAAAATCTCTCATGTGTTGAGGATCCTAGGGTTTGAAGTGACAAACTAATCCATCTAAATACTCCACACCATCTAGGACTTCTCGATTAGCAAACTGGAAGCCATAGTTATCTCATATTCGAGATAGGAGCTCGGACTATAGACTCTCGGGTGGATCATCTTTGACTCGAGGAGGCCGTTGAGGTAGCCGCGATCCGTTACGATCCTTGGAGTCGACGACGAGTAGAGGATAGCGATGAAGACCCGAAGGACTTGTATCGTTAGGTATAACTACAAATCCGAGTAGTTAAACCTCCAGTAGTTTGCTAGCTACGGTTTGTGTTCGATCCTTGGTTTGAGTCGGTGTTGCGAAGCTAGTAAAAATCGTTTTTTTCTATTTCCGCCTCCCCGCGGACACATGGGGTGTGTGACATCGACTTACAGGATTTTCGTAGCTCGATATCATCGGTGAGTAGATTTAACATCTACGGGGAAATCGCCTATATGGCGTTATGCGTCAGGGCTGGATATGATATGATAGCTATATGTTATTTGCATATCAGTTGAATGCGCATGAGCGTCATTGCATATTATTACCAGTTGTACATTGACTTGTACCTTTTGGACACAACACCATTATTGACGGTTCATGTTGCACGAGCACTAATTTGTATGCTACACACACACCGTCGGTAGTTGCCATGACACGCACAACCCATACACATACGTGATATTGTAATGGATAGGGATAAATTGAGATAGTGACTCTAATTCCATTTCACGTATACCTTGCTATAGATACATGTACATTATGCATACACACTGACATGTACACCCACATAACTTGCTATAGCTGCATATACCCCTAAGTGGTATTGTATTGACATGTGATATTGAGACGTTGATTTTTGTGTTATTGCGCTTATAAAATACATCATACATACTTGCTTACATGTAGATACTTATATCTTGCTATAGTTACATGTACACCTCATATGATGCTGCACTTGATTTCTGAGGATTTGCGAACTGCATGATATATTTTAAAAGCAAGATTCATTTAAAAGAGCGGTTTTCCCTTAATATGCTCATATTGTTGTTTTATGTTGCATATATCAGTTTTCATGGATTTACGCATTGAGATATGGATTTCATGTGATTTATGGATTTGAGAATTGTGGGGGTGTTTCAAGAAACTATATATTGTTGGAATACCCGGTTTTTCTTGATATGATATTTCAGTGCGTCCAGTATGAGTTTTCTCTGTTTTGAGACTTGTGTTATATACCCGATTCGAGGAGCGGATAAGCACCGTCTACAGGTACATGGTGGACCCGGTACGGTTCCCTAGGGCAAGATATGTTTTTCGTGGTATAGACGATGAGCCTGGCTGGCAGGGCAAGTACCTACCGGTGATAGTATTTGGACTCGGCGGTTATCGTAGGGATACCGACCGGAGTGATGTACGGACATGATATCAGGGCCAGTCGTGGTGACGGCGCCTGAGTTATGAGGATTTACGTGTCGATGATGGACACAGATTTCATGATGTTTCGAGTGTCGGTGTTAGACACTCAGGTTTCCATGATTTTTACGTATCGTCGCTGGACATACATGGTTGATATCCGTATACATACATACATACATACATATATATATATATATATATATATATATATAGACACACACACACACACATACAGGTATATGTTTTCATGATGTTTCGGGTGTCGATGTTTGACACTCAGGTTACATGAGACTTAAAGGATATGAGGGCCGATCTGAAGATACGGTGCCTGAGGATTTTGGGATTTGATGTCTCAGCGAGGGACACTGGGTTTTTCCATGCTGATGATTTTTGCATGAGGTTTTATTATATCATCCCACACTCAGGATTATTTTTATATTCATTGCTTCATGTAGTTGTAGTACCCTGATGATGTACCTTTAGATGATTGTTGCATATTCATATTGCCATACTTATGCTATCAAATTACATGTGATAGATTTATCGCGGTTCGTGCATACTTGCGATTACAATATGATGTTATTTACTTTACACTAGTTGGTAACTCACCCCCGTTATGCCATAGTGTTTTGCAGGACTTAACCTCAGAGTAGTCGCGGCAGGGGGCCTTTTTATCACTACTTTTGCTGATACCGCTACGGTTGGTTGTGAGGCCTTTGCTATTAGGTGGGTTCTCGGTTATCCGTTTATGTACATTGTATAACTTTTTATTGGATCTAGTACTCTCCATCTAGCACTTCATGTATTTGACTTAGAGATGAATTGTCAGGATCGGTGTTGTATATATTTTTGGTGACTTTGGGTGCCGTGCTTGTGGGAGCCGGCCTTGTTGTAAAGTTTTACCTACTTATGCTATTTTCGTTTATATTTCTTCGCTACGGCGTCGTATATATGTGTTAGTATATATGGCCTAGGGGCCATTATTGTATCATACTAGTTTGTATACTACTTAATGGAAGCTTGGGATATTCACAGTTATACAGACAGTCTTGCTCAAAATGGTAGTATGCTACTTGGTTTGTTTCTGCTTCAATATGTGCATATGTTTCTTTTAGCATATCGCTTATACATATTAGTGGATCCCTTAGGATCTTTGCTTGATTACTAGCGTTGTGATGGCAGTCACACTAGTGGGGGCTGGGTAATCTACAAGCACATCCTTATACAGGTCCTTAGTCGTAGGATTATCGAGACGGGGCATCGAAACTCCGGAGTAAACTAGCGTATACGCTTCTCATCCCAACAGGGGAGATGGTCTGTCGCACAGCAATTAGTACGTCATACTGGAGATAGTATGCGGGTGCTCGTTAGGTTACGAGTACACTGGACAAGACTCATCGGGAACTGTTGGTTGGTACTATACCGATCGTCGGATAACAGTTTCCAGGTGACAGGAGTACAGCTTAGTCCGTCGAATTGACACTGCCACTTCGCCTCGAGTGTGTTCCTACTGTAATTTGATTACTACTCTGCCACAGCTCAAAGGAGTTGTGCAAACAGGTAGTAGTTAGGTGCAGTCCCGAAGCACTTGGAGGCAGTAGCGGTTAGACATGATTCGTCTCTCCCGGTATTGGGGGTTGATATCGCGTTGTGTCTAGGAGAGCCATTACACAAAGTCCCTGGCCAGGGCAAGCGAGATTTACTGGTAGTGTTTCCAGTAGTTTCTCAAGGTGTTCTGGGCTACACTCCGGCATGACTTGTGCCGCAATTAGAGGTCTGACGTTTACCGCTCCCTAGGCCCGACATGCGATACTCTTTGACGAACAGACCGGACTGTATGGAGATTGTCACATTCAGGCTCAGTAGGAGTTCGGATGGGTTTACCTCATCGGCCTTCTTATCGACATCTACCTGGGGACCGTTACGTACAGCTAGTGCCGCTAGGGGTTTGTGGTTAAACCCACAGCCAGTGTATTGTCGAGTCTTTAGTGTCCCATACAGAGAGTTTCCCTCCACTGGGAAAAAGGTGTAGAGGCCGTATGGTTTTACGGAAGGGCTACAATCACTTACGTGCACTTGTGCGCGTATGATGTTCGGGCGGACAATACTAGTGGGCTTTGGTTTAAGCCGGATCCTAGTATTGTATAGATGGATTAGTTTTGTCTCCTGTGAATTCGTATTCTACGGAATGCGGATGCAGGTGTGTTTGCACGGTTTTGAGGAGCGAAGAAGGAGGTGCCTCCTTAGGGTTTTGATCGTTGACTTGGTCAAAACCATTATGAGGTGGAGGGAAATGTTTACTTATCTTTTTTAATTATAATTGTGTTATGGCTAATTGGTTTGACCATTTGACCATGCTTGACCGCTTGACCTAGTTGACTATTGTTGACTTAGATATTTTGTGAGCACTAGATTCTTCTTTTGTTTTGGATTTATCTTGAGATGATAATGGTCAATTCAAGTGTAGCCATCACATATTATCATGATAAAAGATTAGTAAATATATTTTTCTCTTGATCATTATCTCTTGCTTATTCTCTCTCATCAAAAGAGAGCTCCCATGGTTCTTCTTCTTCCTCCTCACTAGAAATTTCTATAGCTCTTATGTGTTGAGAAAAATAGAATCTAAATAGGCAAACAAATCCATCTTCTTCCTCTACATTGTTGGAGATAGTGCCCTCAGAGTCAATTATTGGATCACAGGCACGTGATTGCAATGATTGAGGGAGGACCTATCCGGTAGGACAGTCTTACTCGAGATGATAGTATGCTATCTGGTTTACCTTTATCATCGTGTACTGCTTCAGGTGACCTTACATGTCGCTATTACACGTTGATAGAGCCCCTGGGATTCTTGCTTGACCACCAGCAGTATGATGGCGATCATATACGTGGGAGCTGGTAGTCTACAAGCACATCCTTAAAAGGTCCCTAGTCGTGGGAGTTTCGAGACAGGGCATCGATTCTCCAGAGTAGACTAGTGTATACAGTCGAGACCCCGACGAGGGGCGGTGGCCGGTCTCACAAGCCACTGGTGTCAGTTGGTTCACCTAAAATGTATACAGGTGCTCATTGGGTTATGAGTACACCGGACAGGACTCGCCGGGAACATGCTAGTTGGTCTTATACCTGACGTCAGATAGCAGTTCCCTGGTGACATGTGTACAGGTTAGTTCATCGACCTGAGGATCGTCATTTGTCTCGTGTGAGTTCCCACTGTGCTTTGATTACTACCCTACCACGGCTCAAAGGAGTCGTGCAAACAGGTTTTAGTTGGGTACAGTCCCGAGCCACATGGAGGCAGTGAGCGGATCTTCAGGGGTTCGTCTCTCCCGGTATTGGGGGTGAGGTCGCGCTGTGTCTAGGAGAGCCATTACGCAAAGCCCTCGGCCGAGGCAGGAGATTTACTGGTAGGTATTCCTGTAGTATCTCAGGGCGTTCTGGGCTACACTCCGACACGACTTGTACCGCTTTTGGGGGTCTGACTTTTACCAACCCCCTAGGCCCGCCATGCGATGCTCATAGACGAACGGACCGGACTGTATGGATATTGTCACTGACAAGCTTAGTTGGGTGTCGGGGTGAGCTTCCTCATCGACGTCCCTTTTGGTCAATAGCTGGTGGCCCGTCACGTATTGGCTTATACCTCTGACGTGCTAGTGGTTAAATCCACAGCCATAGTATTGACGAGTCTTTAGAGTCCACCACACTTACAGTTACTCAAGCTTTCGGGCGAAACGCTGTAGAGGCCGTATGGAGATATGGCAGGGTCCGATCAGATACGTGCGGTATTGCACGGATCAGGATCGGACAGTTTTGTACTGGTGGCCGTATAGTTATATGGTAGAGTTCGATCAGATACGTGCGGTATTGCACGAATCAGGATCGAACGGATTTTACTAGCCGGCTTTGGTTTAAGCCGGTCCTAGTTTAGTACAGTGTAGATTTTGTCTCATTGCATTTGTATCCGGTCGGAATACAGATGCGGGTGTGTATGCACAGTATCGGGGTTTTCCTGTAATTGATTACGGGACCAGTTTTCTGGAGTTGCCAGTTTGCATTCCGTTCCGGCCGGTTTTCCTTTGTTCTTTCCCGGCCGGACTTTTCTGATGGAGGGGGTAATTTGCAGTTTTGCAAATTACATTTGTGGAGGGTTTATTTGTAAGTTGAGAGCATCTTTTTATTCCATTCTTTTCCTTCATCATTTGTTGCTTTATTGTGAAAAGATTGGATTTGAGGTTGATGTAAGTTTGATGATGATTATGTCTTGATATGGTCACCACTTCCTTTACCCTACACTCACCTCCCTTCATGCTTGATATTCCCTCCTCCACCATTCTTCTTCTCACTTGATGAAATGGATGATAAGTTTTTCATGAGAGGAAAAAGAAAGAGAGAAGAAGAAAAAGAGAGCTTCATCTTGAGAGTTTCATCCATGATCTCATTTTCTTGCTAGAAAAATGCAAGCACCATTTTTCTATTCTTGATTCCTCCATCACCATGGCAACAAACCCCAAAGAGACATACCCTCTACACTACACATTCTACAGCATATCTTGAGCATGTCGAGTTGCCGGCTTCATGCGCGAGTTGCCTCGGTATTGAGGCGGGAGCCCGTAAAAGAAGAAGGCGATGTGGTGCCCTTTCCGGCGAGGAGGCGACGATGTGGAGGCAACACTTTCCGCGGGAGATCAGGACGATGACGAGAAGACCGGAGGACTCGGACCACTCGGTATACTTCTCACCCCATCTCTAGTTAGCTAGTAGAGGTTAATGGTTCACGATCCGGGTTTTCATTGTCCGCGGTAGCGCCGGTTTCCGAGTAAGGAAAATTTTTATTCCGCATTTTGGTCTCGAGCAAGAGGCCGGGGCGCTGCCGTGGCGCAACATGGCATCAGAGCCACGCCATTAACCTTACCTAGCTTGTTCTAATGTGTTTTTCAGTTCCGATCGACCGAAATTCCAAAAACCGTATTTTTCCTTCACATCAGTTTCTATCGAATTTTTTTGGAGTCTAAAAATTTTTCAGGTGGTCTCAGAATGATATGCAGGGAGTTCTAAGAATACTGAAAAAATTTGGTAAAGTGATCGTTCCGTACGACCGCTCAAGCGCGGCCTAAGCCCCTCATTGGCCGCGCTTCCACCGCAAGAATTGGGCTTCACTTCACCAATTTTTCTCAGTGGTCTTGTGGGCTTAAATTAGGGGTTTTGGAATATTAAAAATGGGCCCAGGTTTTCTGTGAGTGCTACAGTTTTGATTGGGGGCCCACTTGTTAAGGTTTGATCAATCGGAAAATTTTAAACACATTATTTCACAGTATTTACATTATATCTGCGACCGTGAATGTCACTCGATCGGTGAATCCGGTCTAACTGCTATAGCCCGGTTAGACGGATTTGCGAACGTGATTTTCACGTTGATGTTCTATGTTTATGCTGTGATGTTGCGGATCGGTCGTGGGGGATAGCCTGGATGCAATGCTAGTACTGTGTTGTTGTATTATGTACATTTGTTATTGCGGGACGAGCGTCCGACATGTGGACTGCCGTCACTGCCTGTTTGTATTATTCTTTTGGGGAACGACCTGGTTGCTGTCGATGTACCCGGTATATGTATATTTTACTTTCTGTACTAGGATTACCCCGCGGAGGGGTGCACGGATAGCCGGGTTCTAGAGGACAACGGGCCCGCATCTCATGGCATTGAGACGGAGGGGGCTTCGCTCTATGATTGGCGGGCTATTCGCCGCACTCGTAGGGGGTACAGGTTGACCCAGGAGGGGTGCCCAAGTTACCGGATTCCATGAAGTGCTGGGTTGTCCATTCACGGTGCTGGAGGGGGCTGCCTCGCTTCAGGTTTTGGCGGGTGACTTGTCGCGCCCGTAGGGGTCTAGGATTTCATTGCACAGGCTATCCACACGACCAGGGGAACGTCGGGTTTCTGCAGCGGCTCTGTGAAACCCGGGGCTTCCAGATATCTGTATTGTTCTGTGATGCTGTACATTTCTGTGATGTTGCATTCTTATCACGCCTTGAGCGAATATAACATATTGGTATATATATTAGTAGATGTTGTATATGTTTTTCATCCGCGCTAGTCCAGTCCCCGCTCTGTCGTTAGTAAGCTAACCTAACGGGTGATGACAGGACCCAGTGGCGAATGCGGATGGCATATACGTACATCAGTATATTTTCGTTCTTTATTGGTGTGATCATATGATGGGACTGCGTTGATTCGGATCAATGCAAGCTAAACAAACCTATTCTGATGTTGTTGGAACAATTTTTCAAAAAGCTGTTATTGCAAGGACGTTCACTTTTGTTTTGCATCGTGGTATTCATTTGGAATATCCTGCTCCTCAGTCGACGAGGCAAGGGCCGAGATCCCTTTACCGGGAGTGACCCCTTGGACAGAAGTTTGCGTCAGGGCAATAACTTCACTATAGCCGATTACTTTTGCTTTGCATCGTGGTATTCAGTTGGAATATCCTGCACCTCATTCTACGGGGAAAGAGCCGAGATCCCTTCACCGGGAGTGACCTCTTTAGTAAAGGTTTTCGTCACTATATTTTCTAAAAGGTTATCCAGTTCCTTCAACGATATCAAGTTCATTACGTTAAAGGTTTTTCGCCAAAAACCAGTCGTAGCCCTCCGTCATTTCAGATTAGTGTTACTTAGTATTCGTGCTGCGTTTGTCATGCATTGCCGTGGCGTAGTGTTCGGTAGCTATGTAATGCTTTTCTGTCACAAGGATAAGTGGATTGGTTAGGACAGTCGTACGGTCTTGTTGGCATTGTCAAGGACTCGTACAGGTGGGTTTAATGCAATCAAGATAATGACGGGTAGAACTTGACTAGGACTCTTTGATTTGTTGGCATTGTCAAGGTCACTTGGGTCCTAGGGGTAAAAACAAACATCGGGAGTTTCAAAAGAACTGAAACTTGCCAGGCATGCGCATACCTTCTGGAGTGTGGTGACATGAGTGGATTCCGTCACGTTATCATGCGATGAGAGTTGGATCCCGATTCCCACTTATGAGTTGGTTTACTCCTCGGGTGATCCCGACTAATTCTTCTTTCAGGTTTGGAGGAGAATTTGAGGTACAGTGGGAGGCTTCCAGGTTGGATAAAGTGATAACCATTCATATCTAGGTTAGAGTGCACGCTGAGTGTTTCTTTTCTCTCTCTCTCTGGCAGCGACCATTGACCTGACCCTGGACTATGACTCAGTGACCAAGTTGACCGAACCTTCTTAACACAGGCTTTTGGATTGTCAGAGTTGCAGACCTCGTTGCCACTCCTACTTTTACCCTTTTCTCCAGGACACCCCGTATTACTACGAACGTCCACTTCCATTGGACAAAACCATCGTATGGTTAGATACGAACTCGGAGGACTTCGAGGATGGTTTCTGGTTCTGGAGAAAACGGATAGGACTATTCAGTTGTCTTTTCTTTTCACCTTCTCTCAGGTTGCGAGTACTCCTTGGTTTAGGAGATAGTACACCTATTACGCAAATTGGATAGTCTTCTTCCAAACCTTAGGCTGGTGCCGAACGGTAGGGAATGAAGAAAACCAATTAGCATAACGATGGTGTGCAGAAGGTATTAAGTTAAAACAAAGCAAGGGATTAGTAGGAGGGCAAAGTAAATTGCGACTGATATTCACGACCAAACCAAGTATTTCTTCGCCAATCCTAAATCACCTTTGTATTTCTCCAGGACACTCCGTATCACTACGAAGATCCACAGTTTATTGGATACTCCATCGTATGGTTATATACGAACTCGAAAGGAACTTATTCCAGTTCGGGGATGGATTCTGGTTCAGGAGAAATAGGAATAAAGTACATTCGGGTGTCTTTTATCTTCACCTTCTCTCGCGTTGCGAGTGTTCCTAGGATTGGGACAGTAAACCCATTATGCTTATTGAATAGTCTTCTTCCAAACCATAGGCTGGTGCCGAACGGTAGGGAAGGAAGAAAACCATATTGGCCTGATGGGGTGTACAGAAGGTAATGACTAAAGACATATAAAGGGATTTGGAGAAGTGGCAAAGAATTATACGGTTACAGTTGTGAATCTGGATAATGGAAGAGGCATTACTAGGAATACCAGGATACCCCAACGAAACATTTCAATGTTTCAGTTTCACCGTGTACTGTTAATGGAAAACTGATATCCCAGTTAGACACTTGCTCCAGGGTATGTATTTACCAGGTATGATTCTCACATCTGTATGGTTTTACAGATGATGAGTGGGAGTAAGTTATTGGGAATTAGGTGACCATCCTCATTATATCAGGATTCGTTGTAATCGGTGATATTTGAGGAGATCATCTGGGCTGTTTGCCGGTCGGCAAATATTTGGTTTTGAATATCCGCTGTTGTGCACCAATTTCAAATTGTTATATCTGTACGTCTATTTTCATAGAGTGAGATATACCTTTTGATATTATGTTGATGACATTTACCTATATCAGTGGATGGTTAGGTAAGGAGCATTAAACAGCGGTGTAATTCTTCTTAACCATAAGTACAGTTTTCAACCTACGACACACAGTGAAAGAGTTGTTAGACTCAGCGGACTTATACAGAGTATTGTATGTTGTCCAGTGTCCATCACGACAGAGGGGTTGGTCCTCGTACTATATTCAGTTTACTTATGACTTCTCTAGTTCTTAGACATGTGTTTCGTAGAAACACAGGGTCTAAGTTTTGAGGAGTTATAGGTATTTGAATAGAGTAGAGAACCAGGTATAGCAAGTATCGGGATTCTTCAAAGAGATCGAAGATGTAGATACTTGTGTATGGTATTCAGTTGATAGTAATGATAAAGAGAACTATATTCTCTTTCGGGTTACTCATAATTGGAAGCATGCCTAAGTTGAGTAACGCTGATCGGCCTCCTTCCATTTAGTTGACATGCACTGGTGACAGCTGCATGATTTGAATCTGGTTCAATTAAATCAGTGCCTCTGGTTCTATATTGGATATAGAACAGTTCATATCTTGACATTGTTAAGGTACGGGGAGTTGTCCGGCTTATGCTTAAAACCAGACACTGGACAACTCAAGGCACGTTTCTGTAATGGCTGTTTGTGGGTTGACCCAGGCTATGACGAGGGTTGACTTTCTACCATCTGGATGAACAATAGCAATATTGTTCTAGACTCGCCACAGTTTTTATTAAAAATGGATTTTTTCAGAAAAAGTAGTGGGAGTATGGTAGAACTGGAAGTGATTCCAGAACCGCAAACGATTACTGAAGATTTGATAAGTAACCTAAAGATTCAATCTGGTTTGACATTCCATTGGCCACTCCGCAGATACGGTGGGTAACTTCAGGCACCCGAGAGGTACTCCGGTAGCCTCAAGGACGGTAACAGGGAAGTTCTTGTTTACCCACACTTGCCATTGCTGTTGTTCCAGGCTGCGAGACCCGGCAGGAGGATGAGTATAGTGTCGTTCTAAACTAGCTTTGGAAGTGCACGTCTATATGACTCTGCCAGAGGGTTGTCGTAGTCAGTGGGAGCAGCGGAAGCATTGGTGGACATCAGGCTTATGTCTATTTATAGACTGAAGCAGATGTAGCGGAGATAGATCATCTATTTCTGATGTGACAGTCATAGGTTTGACGTCATCAGAATAAGGGGTGGATCTGTTGAGAAGGTAGTAGGAAGTGATATTCCTATACTACGATCGGTTATACTTTGGTCGTCACACAGTGTTTTCTCTACATAGGACTTGGATATTATATCAGACATACTGGTTACTAGATCTATGGTTTTAGATCTAGATTTGGGTGGTTTCCCAATCTGGGTATCTTGACAGCATTCTATGAGTATTTAGAATGGACGACTCCTGACACGGTAGTGTACTTGCAGTTGATGGAGTCACCCTCTCTAAAGGTGTCTTATAGACTAAAGAGGAGAGGGATACTCATGATTGGCAGATCGCTTGCTTAGGCAATTGAGTCAATCATGAGATGTCAGGTACCACACCAGATGTTGTTCTTGAACTAGATGCAATAAGTTGATATTGATCCAATCCTGGAGAAACAGTCGGAAGCAGTCTTAGAACATAAGTGGATGTTCTAGGGATATGATAACGACAGCCTCATTTGGGAGACAGTTATCATTCCAGGCTTCCAAGGTGACATGGACGACAAGGAGGTTGTCAGAGTTGTAGTTTTCCCTCCGACGAGGGGCAGTATTTTGGACAGGTGGTCCAAGGCAATACTGAGGGAGGCATGGCGCTGGGTACTGATTAAGTTCAGTTATCGATACAGTCTAAGAAGTTTGGATTTGGAGTTCATTTATGAACTAGGTCCCATCAGACATCCAGACGTTCCAAGACAGGTATTGCTCTTTTCGGGAGATGGCTTTCTCCGCGAACTTGAGATATAGAGAGACATAAAAAGAAACATCACAGCGGATCCACTCACTGAGGCTATTCCTCGAACACAATAGTTTCACAAACGGGTTTTGTGAGACTGACTAGTGTTGGAGATAGTGCCCTCATAGTCAATTATTGGATCGCAGGTACGTGATTGCAATGATTGCGGAGGACCTATCCCGGTAGGACAGTCTTACTCGAAATGATAGTATGCTATCTGGTTTGCCTTTATCAGTTGTGTATATGTTCAGGTGACTGATTGCATGTTACACTTTGATAGAGCCCTTAGGATCTTGCTTTACTACCAACTGTATGAGGGCGATCATGTACGTGAGAGTTGGGTAGTTTATATGCATATCCTTTATTTTGGTCCCTAGTCGTGGGAGTTTCGAGACAGGGCATCGATACTCCGGAGTAGACTAGTGTGTACAGTCGAGACCCCGACGAGGGGCGGTGGCCGGTCTCACAAGCCACTGGTGTAGTTGGATCACCTAAGATGTATACAGGTGCTCATTGGGTTATGAGTACACCGGACAGGACTCGCCGGGAATCTGCTAGTTAGTATTATATCTACCGTCAGATAGCAGTTCCCTGGTGACATGTGTACAGGTTAGTTCATCGACCTGAGGTCGTCATTTGTCTCGTGTGAGTTCCCACTGTGCTTTGATTTCTACCCTACCACGGCTCAAAGGAGTCGTGCAAACAGGTAGCTTTTGGGTACAGTCCCGAGCCATATGGAGGCACGTGAGCGGATCGGCAGGGGATTCGTCTCTCCCGGTATTGGGGGCGAGATCGTGCTGTGTCTAGGAGAGCCATTACACAAAGCCCACGGCCGTGGCAGGAGATTTACTGGTAGGTACTCCAGTAGTATCTCAGGGTGTTATTGGGCTTCACTCCGACACGACTTATACTGCTATTGGGGGTCTGACGTTACTAGCCCCCTAGGCGGATATGCGATACTCATTGACGAACGGACCGGACTGTATATACATTGTCACTGTTAGGCTCAGTAGGGTTTTCGGAGGAGTTCGCTCATCGGTCTCCCTTGAGTTCGCTCCTCTGCCACCCTTGAGGTCAGTCCATGGGCAGCCGTTACGCATAGCTAGTGCCGCTGACGGTTTGTGGTTAAACCCACTGCCAGGGTGCTGACGAGTCATTAGAGTCCCCCACAGACAGTTTCCCAAGTTCGGGCGAAACGTTGTAGAGGCCGTATGGTTTTATGGCAGGGTTCGGAAAATGCACGTGCGTTTACGCACGTGTCAGTTTTCGGGCAGATGATACTGGTCGGCTTTGGTTTAAGCCGGATCCGAGTATTATATTGAGTAGGTATAATATCTTTGTCTCAGTTGCATTTGTATTCGGTCGTAATACAAATGCGGGTATATTTATACAGTTTCGGGGTTATCCTGAAAGTCGTTTCAGGATCACTTTTGGAAGTTGCCAGTTTTCAGTTTTCTATCAGCCGTCTTTTAACATTCTGTTAAAGACGGATTTATCTTTTCTTCAGATGGAGTGAGTCATCATTCTAGAAGGTTCTAGAAGTGATGAAGTGGCTTAGTGACTCATCTTTGCATTAATGGTTCTTTAATGTTAAAGCATGACTAGGTTATTAAGGTTCAATGTTTCTTATGACTCATTCTTTTGCATTAAGTGTTATGATAACTATGAAGGATATGGTCACCACTTGAACCCTCCTACACTCACCTCCCTCCTTTGATATATATAGCCTCCTCTCTCTCTCTCTTAGATACACTCTCTCACTTGATGTTTCATTGTAGAAAAGATATGATAGTTTTGGGGTGTATGGAATTTCACAGTCCATTTCATTCCATCACCCGATTCCCTCGGCAACTTCATTAACCGATCGTCCACGGATTTGGACGAAGTGAGACAAAGTCATCTACTCATTCTCTGCATCAATCTTGGTCGTCTCTTTTAGCAAACTTGACGATCGAGTTGCCTCGAGTCAGAGGCGGGAGCCCGTTTAAAGAATCGTCGACGTGGTGCCACCTCGACGAAGGAATCGGAGTTCGAAGAGATCGGAGCAGCCGCAACGGAGCATGGGATGATGGTTGAAGAACGAAGGACTCGGATCGTTCGGTATAACCATTCTACACTCTTTACAGTTTGTTAGTTTAGCAATAATGGCAGATCCGGGTTAAAGTATACGATAGCGCCAAGTTAAAAGTTTTTGTTCCGCATTTGGCGTCTGTAGACTGCCGGGGCGCTAGCGTAGACTTACAGTGGTATCAGAGCCTCACCATTTTGCTATACTAACTTGTGCTAACACGTTTAAAACATCGATCGAACCGGAAATCGAAAACTAAAAAATTCCATTTTGACAGTTTCTGTTGTTTTAAAATGATCTCGTAAAATTATTCTACACATCTCAGAATACTGTGCAGGCTTTTATTAGAACGACGTAGAAATTTGGGCACGAGATTCGATGAGACTGCCGCGGAAACGCGGTCAAACCTATGGTTTGACCGCGCTTCCGCGGCCAAACAGTGAGCTCGTGGCCCCAAATTTTTCCAGTGGGTTCTTGGTGGGATTTTGTGGTTTTTGGTATATAAAATTTTGGCCCAGATTTTGTTACTGTTCACCAGTAAGCTGTGGGGCCCATTTTTTGATATTTGGTCTTTGGTCGATCGAAATTTAAACACGTTAGTTTACAGTGCTTACATTATATCTCCGACCGGGAATGTCATTTGATCGGTAAACCGCGTCCGATTGCTATAGCTCTTTTAGACGGGTTTGCGAACGTGACATTCGCGTTGATGTTCTGTGTTGTGCTGTAATGTTGCGGATTTGTCGTGGTGGATAGCAGTGTGCAATGGTAGTACAGTTTGAGTTTATTTGTACATTTGATATTGCGGGGCGAGCGTCCAACTTGTGGACAGCCGTCACTGCCTGTTGTATAATATTCTTTTGGGGCACGACCAGGTTGCGGTCGATGTACCTATTGTACTATTTTTCATTACTGTACTAGGTTTTACCCCGCGACGGAGTGCACGGATAGCCGGGTTCGGGAAATCAACGGGTCCGCATCTCATGGCTTTGAGAGGCAGAGGGGCCCCACTTCAGAATTGGCAGACTATTCGCCGCACTCGTAGGGGGTACAGGTTGACCCAAGGAGGGGTGCTCAATTTACCGGATTCCGTGAAGTGCCGGGTGTTCCATTCACTATGCTGTGGGGACTACCTCGCTTCAGGTTTTGGCGGGTAACTTGCCGCACCCGTAGGGGTCTAGGTTTCATTGCACAGGCTATCCACACAACAGGGGAACGTCGAGTTTCAGCAGCGGCTCTGTGAAACTCGGGGATCCCAGATATCTGTATTGTTCTGTGATGCTTATTACTTTTCTGTAATGTTGCATATTATCACGCCTGGAGCGATTATGTATATTGGTTTATATACTATTAGATGTTGTATATGTTTTACACCCGCGCTAGTCCAGTCCCCGCTCTGTCGTTAGTTAAGTAACCTAACGGGTGATGACGGGACCCAGTGACGAATGCGGATGGCATATACGTACATTTTATTTTCGTTCTTTTCTGGTGTGATTATTGATGGGACTGTGTTGATTCTGATCAACGCAAAGTTAAACAAACCTGTTTACAGTTGTTGGAACAAATTTAAAAAGTGTTGTTACAATGACGTTTCTTTTTGTTATGCATAGCGGTATTCGGTGTGAATATCCAGCACCTCATTCGACGAGGCAAGGGCTGATATCCCTTCACCGGGAAAGACCCCTTGGACAGAAGTTTGCGTCTGGGTAATAACTTTACTATAGTCGATTACATGTTGCTTTGCATAGTGGTATTCAGTGGAATATCCTGCACCTCATTCCACGAGGAAAGAGCCGAGATCCCTTTACCGGGAGTGACCTCTTTAGCAAAAGGTCTTCGCCACTATATTTTAAAAAGCTATCAGGTTCCTTCAGCGATATCAAGTTCACTACGCTAAAGGTTTTTTCGCCAAAAACCAGCCGTAGCCCTCCGTCACTTCTTTTGGGTATTCAGTAGTATTCAAGCTATGCATTTTAGCCAAAGTTAAGGCATAGTGTTTGGTAGCTGCTGGGTATTCAATTGTTGCATAGATAGATGAGTTAGTTTGGGACAGTCGTTCTGCCGATTGGCCAAAGTCAGGGGCATGTGCGGGTGGGTTCAAATTGACAAGATAGTGATGGGTAGAACTTGGCATGTGACTTATGACATTTTGACCAAAGCCAAGGTTATAAGAGCATGGGGCAAAAACTATATCAGGAGTTTCTAAAGAAACTGAAACTTGCCGAGTATGCGCATACCTTCTGGAGTATGAGTAACGTGGATGCATTCCATCACGTTATCATGCGATGAGAGTTGGATCCTGATTCCCACTGATGAGTTGGTTTACTCTTCGGGTGATCCCGATTGATTCTTCTTTAGGTTTGGAGGAGAATTTGACAGGACAGTGGGAGGTTTCCGGATTAGATAAAATGATGACCATTCTGATCTAGGATAGAGTGCACGCAGAGTGTTTCTTTTCTCTCTCTCTCTTTGGCAGCAACCTTTGACCGACCCTAGACTATGACTCAGTGACCAGGTTGACCGAACCTTCTTAAAATACTGGCTTATGGATTGTCTGAGTTGCATAAGTCATTGCCACTCCTTCTTTTACCCTTTGAATTTCTAAGAACACCCGTATTACTACGGATATCCACTTCCATTGGATAGATCCATCGTATGGTTATATACGAACTCGAAGGGACTTCTTCGGGGATGGATCCAGGTTCAGGAGAAGTAGAATTGGTTTATTCAGTTGTCTTTTATTATCACCTTCTCTCAGGTTGCGAGAGCTCCTTGGTTTAGGAGAGTACACCTATTACGCTTATTGGATAGTCTTATTCCAAACCATAGGCTGGTGCCGAAAGGTAGGGAATGAAGAAAACCAATTAGCCTAAGTAAGGTGTGCAGAAGGTAATATGTAAAGACAAAATAAAGGGATTAGAAAGAGGGCAAAGTAAATTGCGACTGATATCATTCACGACCAAAACCGCGTACTTCATCGCCGCTCCTATTTCACCTTTAAGAAGAATAAGGTATTATTCAGTTGTCTTTTATCGTCACCTTCTCTCAGTTGCGAGTACTCCTTGGTTTAGGAGGGTACACCTATTATGCTTACTGGATAGTCTTCTTCCAAACCATAGGCTGGTGCCGAACGGTAGGGAAGGAAGAAAACCAGTTAGCCTAACGATGGTGTACAGAAGGTAACGACTAAAGACAAATAAAGAGATTTGGAGAGATGGCAATAAAATATACGGTTGAAGTCATGAATAGGATTATGGAAGAGGCATTGCTATGAATACCAGGATACCCCTACGAAACATTTTCATGTTTCAGTGCATTGTTAAAGAAAAACTGTTTTCCCGATTAGACACTTACTCCAAGGGTATGTATTTACCAGGTTTCATTCTCATATCTGTATGGTTTTACAGATGATGAGTGGGAGTAAGATATTGGGAATTAGGTGATCATCCTCATTATATCGGAATTCGTTGCAATTGGTGATATTTGAGGAAATCGCCAGGGTACAGTTTTCTACCTACGACGCACAGGTTTTGAGTTGTTTAAACTCAGCGGACTTATACAGAGTATTGTATGTTGTCCAAGTGTCCATCAGGACAGAGGGGTAGGTCCTCGTACTATGTTCTGTTTACTTATAACTTCTCTAGTATTTAGACAAGTGTTTCGTAGAAATACAAGGTCTAAGTTTTGAGAAGTTATGGGTATAAGAATAAAGTAGAGAACCAGGTATCACAAGTATCGGGATTCTTCAAAGAGATCGAAGATGTAGATTCTTGTGATTGGTATTCAGATGATAGTGATGGTTTTGAGAAACGTGTTTCTCTTTCAGGTTACTCATAATTGGATGGATTCCTAAGTTGAGTAATGCTGATTAGCCTCTTTCCATTAAGTTGATATGCACTGGAGACAGCTGCATGGATTGAATCTTGGTTCCAATTAAATAAGTGCCAAAGTTTCTATATTGGATATAGAATAGATCGTACCTTAAAAGAAATTAAGGTACGGGGAGTTGTCCAGCTTATGATTAAAACCAGACACTGGATAACTCAGGGCACGTTTCTGTAATGGCTGTTTGTGGGTTGACCCTGGCTATGACAAGGGTTGATATTCTACCATTTAGAAGATCAATAGTGATATTGTTCTTGACTCGCCACAGTTTTAGTAAAATGGATCTTTTTCAGAAAACAGAAGTGGGAGTATGGTAGAACTGGAAGTGATTCCAGAACCGCGAACGATTACGAAAAAAAAAAAAAAAAAAAAAATTTAATAGGACCTATACATTCAATCAGGTTTGACATTCCAATAGCCACTCCGCAGGTATGGTAGGTAACCTCAGACACCCGAGAGGTACTTCGGTAGCCTCAAGGACGGTGACAGGGAGGTTCTTATCTACCCAGACTTGACACTACTGTTGTTCCAGGATATGAGACCCGGTAGGAGGGTTGTCGTAGTCAGTGGGAGCAACGGAAGCATGGTGGGCAAGTAGCTTATGTCTATTTATAGACTTGAGCAGTTATAGCGGAGATAGATCATCTAATTTTGATGTGACAGTCATGGGTTTGACTTCAATCAGAATAGGGGATGGATCAGTTAAGAAGGTAGTAGGGTGTGATGTCATGGTATCTGGATGACATACACAGAGTGGGAAGTAAAATTCCTATACTACGATCGGTTGTACTGTGATCGTCACACAGTTGTTTCTCCAGATAGGATATGGATATAATATTTGACATTCTGGTTTCTAGATCTATGGTTTTAGATCTGGATTTGGGTAGTTTCCCAATGTGGGTACTTTGACAGATATTCTAATGGTTTTTGGAATAGTTGACTCCTAGCATGGTGGTGTACCTGCAGGTGATGGAGTCACCCTCTCTAAAGGTGTCGTATAGACTAAAAGGGAGAGGGATGTGCATGATTGGCAGATCACTTGCTTAGGCAATTGAGTCAATCATGAGATGTCAAGTACCACACCAAATGTTGGTTTTGCACAAGATGCAATAAGTTTGTATTAATCCAATCCTAGAGAAACATAAGGAAGCAGTTTTAGAACATAAGTACATGTTCTACGGATTTGATGACGGCAGCCTCCTTCGGGAGACGATTATCATTCCAGGCTTCAAAGGTGACATGGATGACAGAGTGACTGTCAGAGTTTTAGTTTTTCCCTCTGACGAAGAGGGACAGTATTATGGACAGGTGGTCCAAGAGGATACTGTGGGAAGCAAGGTGCCCGATACTGATTAGGTTCAGTGATCGATTCAGTCTAAGAAGTTTGGATATGGAGTTCATTTATGAACTAAGGTCCCATCAGATATCCAGACATGTTCTAAGACAAGTACTACTCAATTCGGGAGATGGCTTTCTCCGCGAACTTGAGATTATGAGAGACATAGAAAGATACTTCTAGGCGGATCCACTCACCGAGGCTATTTCTCGAACACAATAGTTTTACAAACGGGCTTTGTGAAACTGATTAGTAGAGGAGTTGGATGTTCGGTTTCACACGGGCTGTGAGTAGTCGACATCGCAATATTAGCCTTGAGTGCAAGTGGGAGATTGTTGGAGATAGTGCCCTCATAGTCAATTATTGGATCGCAGGTACGTGATTGCAATGATTGCGGAGGACCTATCCCGGTAGGACAGTCTTACTCGAAATGATAGTATGCTATCTGGTTTGCCTTTATCAGTTGTGTATATGTTCAGGTGACTGATTGCATGTTACACTTTGATAGAGCCCTTAGGATCTTGCTTTACTACCAACTGTATGAGGGCGATCATGTACGTGAGAGTTGGGTAGTTTATATGCATATCCTTTATTTTGGTCCCTAGTCGTGGGAGTTTCGAGACAGGGCATCGATACTCCGGAGTAGACTAGTGTGTACAGTCGAGACCCCGACGAGGGGCGGTGGCCGGTCTCACAAGCCACTGGTGTAGTTGGATCACCTAAGATGTATACAGGTGCTCATTGGGTTATGAGTACACCGGACAGGACTCGCCGGGAATCTGCTAGTTAGTATTATATCTACCGTCAGATAGCAGTTCCCTGGTGACATGTGTACAGGTTAGTTCATCGACCTGAGGTCGTCATTTGTCTCGTGTGAGTTCCCACTGTGCTTTGATTTCTACCCTACCACGGCTCAAAGGAGTCGTGCAAACAGGTAGCTTTTGGGTACAGTCCCGAGCCATATGGAGGCACGTGAGCGGATCGGCAGGGGATTCGTCTCTCCCGGTATTGGGGGCGAGATCGTGCTGTGTCTAGGAGAGCCATTACACAAAGCCCACGGCCGTGGCAGGAGATTTACTGGTAGGTACTCCAGTAGTATCTCAGGGTGTTATTGGGCTTCACTCCGACACGACTTATACTGCTATTGGGGGTCTGACGTTACTAGCCCCCTAGGCGGATATGCGATACTCATTGAAGAACGGACCGGACTGTATATACATTGTCACTGTTAGGCTCAGTAGGGTTTTCGGAGGAGTTCGCTCATCGGTCTCCCTTGAGTTCGCTCCTCTGCCACCCTTGAGGTCAGTCCATGGGCAGCCGTTACGCATAGCTAGTGCCGCTGACGGTTTGTGGTTAAACCCACTGCCAGGGTGCTGACGAGTCATTAGAGTCCCCCACAGACAGTTTCCCAAGTTCGGGCGAAACGTTGTAGAGGCCGTATGGTTTTATGGCAGGGTTCGGAAAATGCACGTGCGTTTACGCACGTGTCAGTTTTCGGGCAGATGATACTGGTCGGCTTTGGTTTAAGCCGGATCCGAGTATTATATTGAGTAGGTATAATATCTTTGTCTCAGTTGCATTTGTATTCGGTCGTAATACAAATGCGGGTATATTTATACAGTTTCGGGGTTATCCTGAAAGTCGTTTCAGGATCACTTTTGGAAGTTGCCAGTTTTCAGTTTTCTATCAGCCGTCTTTTAACATTCTGTTAAAGACGGATTTATCTTTTCTTCAGATGGAGTGAGTCATCATTCTAGAAGGTTCTAGAAGTGATGAAGTGGCTTAGTGACTCATCTTTGCATTAATGGTTCTTTAATGTTAAAGCATGACTAGGTTATTAAGGTTCAATGTTTCTTATGACTCATTCTTTTGCATTAAGTGTTATGATAACTATGAAGGATATGGTCACCACTTGAACCCTCCTACACTCACCTCCCTCCTTTGATATATATAGCCTCCTCTCTCTCTCTCTTAGATACACTCTCTCACTTGATGTTTCATTGTAGAAAAGATATGATAGTTTTGGGGTGTATGGAATTTCACAGTCCATTTCATTCCATCACCCGATTCCCTCGGCAACTTCATTAACCGATCGTCCACGGATTTGGACGAAGTGAGACAAAGTCATCTACTCATTCTCTGCATCAATCTTGGTCGTCTCTTTTAGCAAACTTGACGATCGAGTTGCCTCGAGTCAGAGGCGGGAGCCCGTTTAAAGAATCGTCGACGTGGTGCCACCTCGACGAAGGAATCGGAGTTCGAAGAGATCGGAGCAGCCGCAACGGAGCATGGGATGATGGTTGAAGAACGAAGGACTCGGATCGTTCGGTATAACCATTCTACACTCTTTACAGTTTGTTAGTTTAGCAATAATGGCAGATCCGGGTTAAAGTATACGATAGCGCCAAGTTAAAAGTTTTTGTTCCGCATTTGGCGTCTGTAGACTGCCGGGGCGCTAGCGTAGACTTACAACTAGTAGAGGAGTTGGGTGTTCGGTATCACACGGGCTGTAAGTATGCGGCATCGCAATAATTTGCCTTGAGTGCAAGTGGGAGATTGTTGGAGATAGTGCCCTCAGAGTCAATTATTGGATCACAGGCACGTGATTGCAATGATTGAGGGAGGACCTATCCGGTAGGACAGTCTTACTCGAGATGATAGTATGCTATCTGGTTTACCTTTATCATCGTGTACTGCTTCAGGTGACCTTGCATGTCGCTATTACACGTTGATAGAGCCCCTGGGATTCTTGCTTGACCACCAGCAGTATGATGGCGATCATATACGTGGGAGCTGGTAGTCTACAAGCACATCCTTAAAAGGTCCCTAGTCGTGGGAGTTTCGAGACAGGGCATCGATTCTCCAGAGTAGACTAGTGTATACAGTCGAGACCCCGACGAGGGGCGGTGGCCGGTCTCACAAGCCACTGGTGTCAGTTGGTTCACCTAAGATGTATACAGGTGCTCATTGGGTTATGAGTACACCGGACATGACTCGCCGGGAACATGCTAGTTGGTCTTATACCTGACGTCAGAGAGCAGTTCCCTGGTGACATGTGTACAGGTTAGTTCATCGACCTGAGGATCGTCATTTGTCTCGTGTGAGTTCCCACTGTGCTTTGATTACTACCCTACCACGGCTCAAAGGAGTCGTGCAAACAGGTTTTAGTTGGGTACAGTCCCGAGCCACATGGAGGCAGTGAGCGGATCTTCAGGGGTTCGTCTCTCCCGGTATTGGGGGTGAGGTCGCGCTGTGTCTAGGAGAGCCATTACGCAAAGCCCTCGGCCGAGGCAGGAGATTTACTGGTAGGTATTCCAGTAGTATCTCAGGGCGTTCTGGGCTACACTCCGACACGACTTGTACCGCTTTTGGGGGTCTGACTTTTACCAACCCCCTAGGCCCGCCATGCGATGCTCATAGACGAACGGACCGGACTGTACGGATATTGTCACTGACAAGCTCAGTTGGGTGTCGGGGTGAGCTTCCTCATCGACGTCCCTTTTGGTCAATAGCTGGTGGCCCGTCACGTATTGGCTTATACCTCTGACGTGCTAGTGGTTAAATCCACAGCCATAGTATTGACGAGTCTTTAGAGTCCACCACACTTACAGTTACTCAAGCTTTCGGGCGAAACGCTGTAGAGGCCGTATGGAGATATGGCAGGGTCCGATCAGATACGTGCGGTATTGCACGGATCAGGATCGGACAGTTTTGTACTGGTGGCCGTATAGTTATATGGCACAGTTCGATCAGATACGTGCGGTATTGCACGAATCAGGATCGAACGGATTTTACTAGCCGGCTTTGGTTTAAGCCGGTCCTAGTTTAGTACAGTGTAGATTTTGTCTCATTGCATTTGTATCCGGTCGGAATACAGATGCGGGTGTGTATGCACAGTATCGGGGTTTTCCTGTAATTGATTACGGGACCAGTTTTCTGGAGTTGCCAGTTTGCATTCCGTTCCGGCCGGTTTTCCTTTGTTCTTTCCCGGCCGGACTTTTCTGAAGGAGGGGGTAATTTGCAGTTTTGCAAATTACATTTGTGGAGGGTTTATTTGTAAGTTGAGAGCATCTTTTTATTCCATTCTTTTCCTTCATCATTTCATGCTTTATTGTGAAAAGATTGGATTTGAGGTTGATGTAAGTTTGATGATGATTATGTCTTGATATGGTCACCACTTCCTTTACCCTACACTCACCTCCCTTCATGCTTGATATTCCCTCCTCCACCATTCTTCTTCTCACTTGATGAAATGGATGATAAGTTTTTCATGAGAGGAAAAAGAAAGAGAGAAGAAGAAGAAGAGAGCTTCATCTTGAGAGTTTCATCCATGATCTCATTTTCTTGCTAGAAAAATGCAAGCACCATTTTTCTATTCTTGATTCCTCCATCACTATGGCAACAAACCCCAAAGAGACATACCCTCTACACTACACATTCTACAGCATATCTTGAGCATGTCGAGTTGCCGGCTTCATGCGCGAGTTGCCTCGGTATTGAGGCGGGAGCCCGTAAAAGAAGAAGGCGATGTGGTTCCCTTTCCGGCGAGGAGGCGACGATGTGGAGGCATCACTTTCCGCGGGAGATCGGGACGATGACGAGAAGACCGGAGGACTCGGACCACTCGGTATACTTCTCACCCCATCTCTAGTTAGCTAGTAGAGGTTAATGGTTCACGATCCGGGTTTTCATTGTCCGCGGTAGCTCCGGTTTCCGAGTAAGGAAAATTTTTATTCCGCATTTTGGTCTCGAGCAAGAGGCCGGGGCGCTGCCGTGGCGCAACATACATCACCTAGGACATCAAGCATAGCAAACTTGTTGTCCTAGTTACCTCGGCTTGAGGTGGAGCTCGGACTATAGACTCTCGGGTGGATCGTCTTCTACTCTAGGAGGCCGCGGAGGTGACCAAGATCCGGATCGAACCTTAGAGCTCACATGGACGAGGAGGACAGCGGAGAAAAGAACCGAAGGACTAGTTTCATGAGGTATAATAGTCTATCACAATAGATTATACCTCCTGTAGTTTCGTTAGATATGGTTTGGCAAAGATCCTTGGCTTAGTCTATGTTGCTTTTTGTAAGAATGTTTTGATTTTTACTTGTTCCGCCTCCTCGCTAGCTTACGGGGTGAACGACATAGACATACAATGCTATCCGAGCCTCGCTACACCATAACTAACAGTTTAAACGACGAGTTAAACTACAAAACCGAAACAGCCCGAAAACAATGAACCCAAAACATAAGTTTCTGTCGTTTTTTCATTGAACTCTGAAAAATATTTAAACAAGTACAGAGTGTTATTTGAGCAGCAAAAAGTGCACATAAAAAAAATTGAGCATTTCTTCGAAGTTTGGGCCGTCCACATTGGTGGTAAAACCGGCGAGCTCGGTTTGGTATTGGAGGAAATGGTTCATTTTTGTTGTGTGGCTTTTTGACTTATATCTTAGGTTTCAGGAGTTGTTTTCTTTCGCCGATTTTGATTTTACTGGAAGTTATTCACTGTGGCACTGCGGGTGTTTCAAAGTCATAACTTTAAAGTCGTTTAATGTTTCTGAGTTTGTGAAATGATATATGTACTGAATGTCTACTAATCGCTATACGTCGGTTAGTGGGGGTTGTGCATATCTGTGATCTGTGATGATGATGGTTTGTGTATATGAACTTGTTGGATTGTCATGATGAATAGCCGGGTGTGTGAGATAAGAGTTTTCATTCAATATAATATTTGTAATTTGATGTAATATTATTTTATGGTCGCATATCCGGGTTGAGGTTGTAGCCACCATTGTATATTATTTCTTTTACTGTTTTTTTCTCCTAGGATAGACTCAAGGTGGGGTGCACAAACTACCGGGTACATTGAAGTGCCGAGTGGCCTACTCACGTTGTTGAGGGAGGTTTCTTCACTTCGGGTATTTGGCGGGTAGTTTTCCGCACCCATAGGAGTCTAGGGTGGGGTTTGGCTATTCATCGCGACTATGTAATCCGTCTTTCGTTGCAGGCTCAAAACGAAATGCGGATTCCTAGCATATCCAATGTGTTCATCTGTGATCTGGAATGGCTATCATTGCATCTGACGGATGTATATATCTATATATGATATCTAGTAGGCGTTGCTTATGTTTTACATCCGTGCTAGTCCAGCCACCGCTCCGTCGTTAGTTAAGTAACCTAACGGGTGATGACGGGGCCCAGTGGCGAATGCGGATGGCATAAGAGTACGTCATATTTTCGTTATTTTCTGCAATGGTGGGTTTAATTGATGGGAGGCATTACATTATGCTAAGAAAACAAACCAAAGCTGAATCGTTGGAACAATTTCAAAGCCACTCGGTTTTTTCCAAAACAGAAAACTTTTAAAAACACGGAGCATAAACCACTCCTTTTAAAAGCTATCAGGTTCCTTCGATTATATCAAGTTCATTACGTTCACGGTTTAGCCAAAACCATTCGTAGCCCTCCGTCATTTCATATGAATATTCAATAGTATTCAAGCTATGTTTGTTGACCTTCGTCAAGACATAGTGATTGGTAGCTATTGGGTGTTCATATGTAGCATATATAGATGTGTTGGTTTGGGACAGTCGTATTACCGTGTTGACCTTCGTCAAGGGTATATACGGGTGGGTTCAAATTAACCTGCATAATGATGGGTAGAACTTGACATGTGACTTATGATTTGTTGACCTTCGTCAAGGTCATAAGAGCATGGGGCAAAAATCCACATCGGGAGTTTCTTAGGAAATTGAAACTTGCTAGTCCTGCATACCATTTAGAGTTTTGTAATGTTGGTAGGATTCCTTCAGCATTATCACACAATGATATTTGGATCCCGATCCTACTGTGATTATCCGCTACTCCTCGGGAGATTTTTTCACTTAACGATCAATGCTATTGTAACGCCTTAGATTTCGGTTAGTGTTCGTTTAGACGTTAATACGGGTTTACTGTAAAAAGTTTACCAATTCGGATTCCTCACATTTTATAACATTTAATTAATAATTTATTATTATTTGTTATAAGCATGCACGCACGTGTGCACGTAAATGTGAGATTTGTTTGTGCTAATCTAGTTTTAGCAACCATGACACTTAACCTAATCTCATGCTTTATCCAAATCTTTGCTTTAATCCGTAACCATTTCTTTGATCATTTGTGAGAAATAGAGTGAGATAATTCTTTTGGAGTGAGGTATGGTGCATTTAATGTGAGGCATGGTTAGCAATTAATGCTATGGTTACACTCACCTCTCACCTCACCCTACACTCACCTCCCTCTCTCATTTCCTTACACCCTCTCTTTTCTCTATCTCTTTCTCATTTCATCATCTCATTCTCTTTCAAACTGAACACTCTCAAATATTCACACAAATCCATCACAAAATTCACAAACTTCATCAAAATCACATCTTTGATCACTTTTCACCTCTTGGATGCCATGGAGTGTGCAAAGCTTGGATCTTTGAGTTCTTTGGTGTAGGTAACGATCTCTTTTTGTTGTTTATGTAGTTTTTGTGCTTTGTAGCTAGTTAGTCTCAGTTTAGATAGTGTAAAGTTTAGTTTGGACCATAATATCGTATTTTTAGTGCCTATTTGTGACATATGGGATCTGCTGTGACCCGAAGAGTGTACTAGAAAACCAAACAATGTAGTTGTGTTGTACCAGAGACCATAGGACTCCACCTGAGATACGAGACCCACCCCACCGGCCATGGACGGCGACGTCTGAAGGTAATTTCGGTGACCTCGGCTTGGTGGGAGAGTTGGGGTGTGGGTTTTTGAGGGTAGGTCTATGCTGTAGTTTAGGTGTTTTTGGCCTTGTTTGTTTGTTGAGTTTTCTCTGTATACAAAATCTGGGATCACTTAGGTAGTTTGTAGTGTTTCTTTTAAGCGCAATACATTATACGAGACGGATCGTGCACTTTGTGTGGTTTTGCTCTTGGGTTAGTTTCGTCGTGTCGCTACGCACGTTAGCCACAATACGAACACTTGAGAGTATGTTTTGTGTTGTTGCGTCGGTCTAATATAGTTTGTACGCATTTTTGATCTATTATTAATATATATTTGCGTTATTGTTTTAATGTTGCAGGTTCGGAGGCGGGGACTTCGGACATTGCTACAAAGGGAAAACAGGTGGTAGGCTTCGCTTAGCCAGGAGCGTTGGTGAGTAGATTTAACATCTACAGGGGAATTGCCCGCATGGCGTTATGCTTCTGGGCTAGAGATGTTAATTCTGTCGCATATTCTATGTCATATTTAGAATTGCGCATTTACCCTACTGCTTCGTTAGTGTTGTGCTTGGACTAGTATCCTTAGGACACTGCACCTTTATTGACGATTCATGTTGCACGAGCACTGATTGTATGGCACACACACCGTCAATAATTGCCATGTCATACACAACCCACTTATAGATATGATATTGCTTGGTTAGGGACATTAGGACTTTGATTCATATTTCTTATTGCATATGACATATAGCATACTTGTATATCCACATGCTTACACATATGCCTTCATATACTTATATGCTAGTTACATGCATACCTATAGAGTATTGTACCATTAGTGATAGGTAGATACATACTTTATGACATAGCTACAGGTATACCTTGCACACATACTTCACTTATACCCAGGGTGTATATTACATCATTACTTATAGGTAGATACATATACCTTGCTATACCTTTATGTTTACAAATATATCAGTTATAGCTACATGTTTACCTTTACTTGATGTTATTTAGACTTGGATAAATTAGGAACCGCATGATATTTTTATATTAACTTATTGCAGTTAATTAGCGGCTTTTCCTTTATATGCTTTCATTACAGTTTTTTGTTGCATATATTATATCCATGGATTTTCGCATTGAGATATGGATTTTTCATGATATTTTCTGGATTTGGGGACCGTGGGAGTTCATGAAATTATGAATTATTTGAAAAACCCGGTTTCCCTTGATATGATATTTCAGCATCCACCATGAGATTTATCGGTTCTGATATATATATATATATATATACCCCTACGAGGAGGCGTTGAGGCCGTATGAGGGTACATGGTGGGGCCCGGAGGTACCCCGGGGCAAGACGATTGATGGACCTTGCCGATTGAGCCTGCCAGGGGAACTATACACTCCGGTGACATTACCTATGACTCGGCGGTTATCATGGGGATACCGACGGGAGTCATGTACGTATAGATATGTCGAAAGGCGAGGGTCAGAGCTAGACACTCGTGCTTTCGGTATAGCGTCTGATACGTACCTATCAGGGTGCCTGTCTTGGTGACAACACCTGATAGATCAGCATTTCTGTGTCGATACTTGACACATTGGTTTCATGATATTTCTTTTACTCCTATGTATATATAACAGTGGAATGGGAAGCTGTTATATATGCCTTTACACCAATATTAGTGGAATGCGACGCTAATATATGTGTATCTATATCAATTCATATACTTCATCATATTTATTCATGCAAATATACCTAGGTTATAAGAGATTCACTTGATATTGGATTTAGGACATATGACATTTACTTGATATTGTACATAAAGGATATATGAGATTCACTTGATTTTGTACATTCAAGATATAGGAGATTTATTCGATATTGTACATTAAGGATTTGTGAGACTTATATGATATGAGAGCCAATTTGGGGGCTGATTTGAGGAAATTGGGATTTGGATTGTCTTGATGGATTGTGATCCTACCACGATGTCAGGATTCCGTGGAAATGACATATTTCATTCCGTACTCCACATTTATTGTTTATGCACTGCTTCATGTATTAGTAGTACCTGTTAGTGTACCTTTCATGACTATTGCATTTACATACCTTTATTTATATTCATTGCTTCATGTGTAGTTGTACCTGTTAGTGTACCATTCATGATTGTTGCATATATACATTTTCATATCATTATTGCATGATTATTGCATACTGATTGTCATATTATTATTGCTTAATGTATTAGTTGTACCTGCTAGTGTACTTTTCATGATTATTGCATTCATATGACCTTTTATTGCTATAAATTGCATATGTTAGATTCACGCTGTACGTGCATACTTGCGATTACCTGCATATGTTATTTATTATTCATGAGTTGGTAACTCACACCCGTTGTGCCACAGTTGTTTTGCAGGGTGATCCCCAGAGTAGTCGAGGCAGGATATTCATCTATCTGATCATCCTTTGCTACGGATACCGCATCAGCTCTTAGTGTGCAGTTTTGCTTAGGTGGGTTTTGTGGTTATCCGTATTATTGTATTGTATATTCGTTGTATCCTTGTACTCTCCATCTACTATATTTTCTTGTTGACTTAGAGACTTGGTGAGGAAGATATTGTATATTTTTGTGACTTGTCTTTTATACAGTTTCCTTTCTATTGTATTTTATTTCTTCGCTTCGGCGTAGTATATTTGTTGTGGTGGTTTTTTTCCGTCTTTGGGCGTGTATTTGCTCCCGTTTGGGGATGCTTTGCTTTTATTTATGTTGTACCCATTTTTGGGGCTAGTTTTTACAAAGGAGATGCTGCCAAAATTTTAAAGAAAGAAAAGTTGGACTTTTAAAGAATTTGGGTTGTGATTTCAGATGTTTCAAAGAATTTTAAAAATATTTCTTATCTTATCTTGTCTTTTATTGGTTTATATTTATGGGTTTTGGCTTTCTCTTACTGCGTTACGCCTGTAGACGTTGCGTAGTATTAGGGCCGTCACGTGTCAATTTTCGGGTCGTGACAGCTATAAACCAAGTAGGTGTCTAGAACAGTGTTAGCAGGGCTACGCCTCAAGGGAAAAGAGTTTATTTAGTTAAGGAACTTCGCGAAAGCGTCGTAAAACCTCCCTCGAAGTACCGACACTAGCCTGGCTGAACGGTTAAGCAAGTATTGTACGGTGAGATTAATCCTGAATAATTCTTCTTTTATGGTTTGAGGAAGGATTCGAGAAACAGCGGGGGACATCCTGTTTAGATAAACTAAAAACCAATCTAAACTTGCAGGAGCATCATGCTAAGTGTTTTCTTCTCTCTCTCTTAATTTCAGCGACCCAGTGACAAGACATAGGTTACATCTAGATAATAAAATGACTGAATCTGACTCTATTGACTGGCAAAGGTATGTCCAGATGTCCATTACCCATGACAAACTGGGACACCTCTTCACTAATCAAACCTCTGCCGTCTCAGGACCAGTTTCCATCGTGACGGATACTGATATCCGTAAGACATCAGAAAAAGACCGTGCGAATGCCAAGTGCCTCGTGTTGGCCTCAGTTGATGGTGCATACAAGAGGCAGTACGAGAAGATGGACTTAGTTTCTGTCTTCGTACATAAAAAAAATTTATATGGAGAGCGATATCGTATCGCAAGATATTGAGACCTCGAACGAATTGCTTCAAGCGAGGTTGGCTGTCGGGTCATCTGTAGGGGACAACGTCCCTACAGTGACTGCCTATATTGATGAGCTCACGGACCTGAGGACCACATTGAAGAACGAGTCACATACTGACATGATTCTACAGTCTCTACCTTCTACTGTCACCCTGAAGGAAACCAGGAAGGTAGAAGGAAAGGGAAAGGAAAAAGTTTTGGGACTAGATGTGGTGAAGGAGGGACGTTTCTATTGTTACGGGAAAGGACATTGGCAGAGGGATTGCTGGGCTTGCAAAGCCAGTAGCCAGGATTCGAAGCATGTTGTGGCTTCAGCATCGAGTGTGTTTGTAATAGAAAACTGTATGTCAATTAACCTTACTTCCTGGGTACTAGATACCAGATCAGGATCTCATATCTGTAATTCATTACAAGCTTTGAGAAACCGTAGAGTTATCAGGTTAGGTGATATGACTCTAAGGGTTGCTAACGGAATAAGCGTGGACGCTGAATCTGTAGGGGAATATCACCTTGGATTGACAAGTGGGCAGTATTGATTTTACGTAACTTTTATATGTACCTATTATAGCTTGTAATATCATATCTGTATCCTTACTTTCTAAGGAAGGAAATGATTTTACTTTTGTAAGCGATGTGTTCTGCATCCACCAAAATCAAGTTCTGATTGGGTCAGGTACATTAGAGAACGGAATATACGTATTAAATCAAGCTCAGGTTTTCAGTATCCAGAACACACTTAAAAGAAAGTCTCCGGAAACAAATCAGGCTTTCTTATGGCATTGTAGACTGGGTCACATCAATGAGACACGGTTGACGAAGTTATATAAAGAGGGATATTTGAATCCGTTCGAATATCAGTCTTATGCTACTTGTGAATCTTGTCTCATAGGAAAGATGACAAAGACTCCGTTCACTGAACACGGAGTAAGAGCGAGCGAGCTCTTGGGACTCATACACAGCGATGTATGTGGTCCAATGTCTACACATGAGCGATGTGGTTATTCCTGTTTCATTACTTTTACAGATGATTTCTCTAGGTATGGACATATCTTCTTGATGAAGCGTAAATCCGAGGCCTTTGAGAAATTCCGGGAATAAAAGAATGAAGTGGAAAATCAAACAGGCAAAATTATCAAGATACTGAGATCTGATCGAGATGATGAATACTTGAGTGCCGAGTTCCTGGGCTACTTAAAAGAGAATGGAATTCTCTCTCAGCTTACTCCTCTATACACACCACAACACAATGGCGTATCAGAAAGGTGGAATCGAACCCTATTGGATATGTTTCATTCCATGATGAGTAAGGCTAAGTTACCGCAATCTTTCTGGGGTTATGCACTAGAAACAGCTGCATATCTTTTGAACAAGGATCCAACCAAGACTGTCCCTAACACACCATATCAGATATGGAGTGGGAAGAAACCCTGTCTTAAGTATCTGAAGAAATGGGGATGTCCAGCTTTTGTAAAAAGGCAGCATGCGGACAAGCTCGAGGCACGCTCAGTACTGTGTAAGTTTGTGGGATACCCCAAGAACTCCAGGGGGTATCTTTTCTATTCCGCAGGAACAAAAGGTTTTTGTTTCTCAGCATACCCACTTCTTAGAAACTGAATTTTTAGAAAATCAGATAAGTGGGAGCGCAATAGAACTGGAAGAAATTCCAGAACCACAAGCTATTACTGAAAGCTTGGTAGAACCATAGGTTTCAGGAGAACCGGACATCCCAGTGCCACTCTGCAGGAGTAGCAGGCAGTCTCATCCGCCCGATAGATAATATGGTTTTCTCATAGACGGGGATCGAGAGGATTGCATCATTGAAAATGATGAGCCTACTAGCTTCCAGCAAGACATTCAGAGCGGCGACTCGGTAAAATGGCTGGATGCAATGCGGACCGAAATGGAGTCCATGTACACCAACAATGTTTGGACTTTGGACATTGCTCCAGAAGGGGTAAAACCCGTAGGATGCAAATGGATCTTCAGAAAAAAGATTGGTGTAGATGGACAGGTTGAAACATATAAGGCTAGACTTGTTGCAAAAGGTTTTTGTCAAAGACCTGGTTTGGACTATGACGAAACCTTTTCCCAAGTGGCTATGGTCAAATCCATTCGGATCCTTCTTGCCATTGCTGCATTCCACGATTATGAGATCTGGTAGATGGACGTAAAGACGACTTTTCTAAATGGTAATTTGGAAGAGAGCGTCTATATGGATCAGACAGAGGGTTTCATTCAGGATGGGAGCAGCGGTAAAGTGTGCAAGTTACTTAAGTCCATTTATGGACTAAAGCAGGCATCGCGGAGTTGGAACATCTGTTTTGATGATACTGTCAAAGAATTCGACTTTCTCAAAATCCCAGATGAACCATGCATTTACAGTAAGATTGTAAGGAGAACTGTGGTATTCCTCGTCTTGTACGTGGATGGCATTCTCTTAATAGGAAATGGCATTCATATGCTACAGTCAGTTAAAGGATTCTTGTCACAGAGGTTCTCCATGAAGGACCTCGGTGATGCCAACTACATTCTGGGGAAATAGATCTATCATGATAGATCTAAGAGGATGTTGGGACTTTCGCATTCCAGGTATATCGACACCATATTGAAACAATTCAGTATGGAAGAATGCAATCATGGTAACCTACCGGCTTATCACGGCATCACCCTCTCCAAAGAGATGTCTCCAAACACTGATTTGGAAAGGGCTCGCATGTCATCTATACCCTACGCATCAGCGGTAGGCTCTTTAATGCATGCAATGTTGTGTACCAGACCAAATGTAGCATATGCATTGAGCGTTGTAAGCCGGTATTAGTCGGACCCAGGGGAGAAACAATGGTAACAGTAAAGAACATTCTCATGTACCTGAGAAGGACTACGGAGATGTTCTTGGTGTATGGTGGAAAAGACCTCCAGATCGAGGCCTTTGCTGACTCCAGCTTCCAGAGTGACAAGGATGACTCCAAGTCCATGTCGGGTTATGTCTTTACCCTCAATGGAGGGGCGGTTTGTTAGAAGAGCTCCAAGCAGGAAACCGTTGCTGACTCGACGATGGAAGCGGAGTACATAACTGCTTGTGATGCCGCAAAAGAAGCTGTCTAGATGAAGAAGTTCCTTATGGAGCTTCAGGTGGTTCCTACCATTGTTGATCCAATACCGCTGTATTGCGAAAACAATGGGGCTATAGCTTTAGCAAAGGAAACCAAGTTCCATCAGAAGTCCAGACATATTTTGAGGCGGTACCACCTGATCAGGGAGATCGTAGATCGCCGGGAGATCGAGGTGAAGAAAGTAGATTCGGAGAATAACACTGCAGATCCACTAACGAAGGCCATACCCCAGACTCAGTTCGAGCGGTTGATCAAGATGATAGGTCTTCGATATGCCAGTCCATGGCCCTAGTGCAAGTGGGAGATTGTTAGTGCATATGCCCTAGGGGCCATTATTGTATCATACTAGTTTGTATACTACTTAATAGAAGCTTTGGATATTCACAGTTGTCGAGACAGTCTTGCTCAAAATGGTAGTATGCTACTTGGTTTGTTTCTTCTTCAATATGTTCATATATTTCTTTTAGCATATCGCTTATACATATTAGTAGAGCCCTTAGGATATTTGCTTGATTACCAGTATTATGATGTCAGTCACACTAGTGGGGGCTGGGTAATCTACAAGCACATCCTTATATAGGTCCCTAGTCGTAGGATTATCGAGACGAGGCATCGATACTCCAGAGTAGACTAGCGTATACTCTTCTTATCGCAGCAGGGGAGATGGTCTGTCCCACAGCCATTAGTACGTCGTACTGGGGATAGTATGCGGGTGCTCGTTAGGTTACGAGAACACTGGACAGGACTCGTCGGGAACTGTTGATTGGTACTATACCTATCGTCAGATAATAGTTCCCAGGTGATAGAAGTACAGCTTAGTCCGTCGACTTGACACTGCTAGTTCACCTCGAGTGTGTTCCCATTGTACTTTAATTACTACCCTACCACGGCTTAAAGGAGTCGTGCAAACAGGTAGTAGTTGGGTGCATTCCTGAAGCACTTGGAGGCAGTAGCGGTTACACAGGATTCGTCTCTCCCGGTATTGGGGGTTGATATCGCGCTGTGTCTAGGAGAGCTATTACACAAAGTCCCTGGCCAGGGAAAGCGAGATTTACTAGTAGTGTTTCCAACAGTTTCTCAGGGTGTTATGGGCTACACTCCGACAAGACATGTACCGCTATTAGGGGTCTGACGTTTACCGCCCACTAGGCCGACATGCGATACTCTTAGACAAACAAACCGGACTGTACGGAGATTGTCACATTCAGGCTCAGTAGGAGTTCGGATGGGTTTACCTCATCGGCCTTCTTATCGACATCTACCTGGGGACCGTTACGTACAGCTAGTGCCGCTTGTGGTCTGTGGTTAAACCCACTGCCACCGTAGTGTCGAGTCTTTAGTGTCCCACACAGAGAGTTTCCCTGCACTGGGCAAAAGGTATAGAGGCCGTATGGTTTTACGGCAGGGCTATGATCACTTACGTGCACTTGTGCGCGTATGATGTTCGGGCGGACAATACTAGTGGGTTTTGGTTTAAGCCGGATTCTAGTATTGTATAGATGGATTAGTTTTGTCTTCTGTGTATTCGTATTCTACGGAATGCGGATGCGGGTGTGTATGCACGGTTGTGAGGAGCGAAGATGGAGGTGCCTCATTAGGGTTGTGACCATTGACTTGCTCAAAACCATTATGAGGTGGAGGGAAATGTTTACTTTTTTTTAATGATAATTGTGTTATGGCTAATTGGTTTGACCATTTGACCATGCTTGACCATTTGACCTAGTTGATTATTGTTAACTTAGATATTGTGTGAGCACTATATTCTTCTTTTGTTTTGGATTTATCTTGAGATGATAATGGTCAAATCAAGTCTAGCCATCACATATTATCATGATAAAAGATTAGTAAATATATTTTTCTCTTAATCATTATCTCTTGCTCATTCTCTCTCATCAAAAGAGAGCTCCCATGGTTCTTCTTCTTCCTCCTCACTAGAAATTTCTATAGCTCTCATGTGTTGAGAAAAATAGATTCTAAATAGACAAACAAATCCATTTTCTTCCTTTACATCACCTAGGACATCAAGCATAGCAAACTTGTTGCCCTAGTTACCTCGGCTTGAGGTAGAGCTCAGACTATAGACACTCGGGTGGATCGTCTTCGACTCTAGGAGGCCGCAGAGGTGACCAAGATACGGATGGATCCTCGGAGCTCACATGGACGAGGAGGATAGCGGAGAAAAGAACCGAAGGAATTTTTCGTGAGGTATAATCGTCTACCAAAGTAGATTAAACCTCCCGTAGTTTCGTTAGATATGGTTTGGAAAAGATCCTTGGCTTAGTCTATGTTGCTTTTTGTAAGAATGTTTTGATTTTTACTTGTTCCTCCTCCTCGCTAGCTTGCGGGGTGAGCGACATAGACTTACAATATGCATGTGGTGGTTGTCTCCGCCGTTGGGCGTGATTTGCTCCCGTTTGGGATGCTTTATTTATATTCTATGTTGTACCCGTTTTCGGGGCTAGATTTTACAAAGGAGTGCTGCCGAAATTTTTAAGAAAATAAACTAAAGTGAAAAATTTTACTTAAGATTTTCCGAATGTTTTAAATTATGTTTTTCTCCACTTATCCATTTTTGGGTGGTTTAGATTTCTGGGTTTCGGCTTACTTAAATTTCCTACGCTTGTTGACGTTACGTGGTTTAAGTGCCGGTCACGTGCTTAAATTTGGGCCGTAACAGGTCTAGGGTGGGGTTTGGCTATTCATCACGCCGGTGGAACCCGTCTTTCATTAAAGGCTCAAATGAAGTACGGAATTCCTAGTATATCCAATGTATTCATCCGTGATCTGGAATGTTTATAAATGCATGCGATGAATGGCTATTTATATATGAAATATATAATAAACGTTGCTTATGTTTTGCACCCGCGCTAGTCCAGCCCCAGCTCTGCCGTTAGTTAAGTAACTTAACGGTGCATGACGGGGCCCCGTGGCGAAAGCGGATGGCAAAAGCGTACGTTCTATTTTCGTTTCTTTTCTGTGATGTTTAGAAAATTTAAATGATGGGATATCATTAATGTGATTATTGTTAAGAAAAAGAAACCTAAAGATGTTGTAGAATCAAACTTTTTAAAATGGGTAACTCTAGTTTTTGCTTTGCATAGTGGTATTCCTTGATGAATATCCAGCACTTCATTCAATGAGGAAAGGGCCGAGATCCCTTCACCGGGAGTGAGCCCTTAAGTGAAACTAGCAAATGTTACAAAGCACTCAATTGTTTTTATAGTTGATCTAACTTTTGCTTTGCATTGTGGTATTCATAAATATCCAGCACCTTATTCGATAAGGAAAGAGCCGAGATCCCTTCACCGGGAGTGAACTCTTTAGCAAAATTAGAAAGATACTCCAAAACAATTCGACTTTTTAAATTGGAGCTTAAACCACTCCTTTCATCAGATTCTACAACGATATCAAGTTCAAAACGTTAAGGGTTTTCATAAAAACTATTCGTTGCCTTCCACCATTTTAGGAAGCAGGGTACTTAGTATTTGTGCCACGTTTGTTGACTATAGCTAAGGCGTGGTGTACGGTAGCTAAGTGATGTCTTCCTACAAAGCATTTGATGCGATCGACTAGGACATTCGTATGACTTTGTTGACCATAGTTAAGGGTCTTGCGTGTGGGTCTAAATCGATCACGAAATTGCGGGTAGAACTTGACTAGCGCTTATGATTTGTTGAACATAGTTAAGGTCATAAGACACCAGCGGTAAAAATCACATCGAGAATTTCAAGAGTTGAAATTTGCAATGAGATTGCATACTTTCTATTTGATAGTTGGATCCCGATCCCACTGTGAGTAAAAGTTACTCCCGGGAGAGTTTTGCACTTTACAATTAGCTGATCCAGTAGGTGTCTAGAAAGGTGTCAACGGGGTTACGCCTCTAGGAAAACGAGGTTTATTTTAATTAGGTCCGTGCGAAAGCACGGGGAACCTCCCTCGGAGTACCGACACTGGCCTGGCTGACCGGTTAGCAAACTTGTAGATTGCAATTAATCCTGGCTAATTTTCTTTTTATGGTTTGAAGGAAAATTGGATAAAAAGCAGTACGGGACATCGATTAGATAAGATTAATAACCAATCTAATTATGCAAGAGCAATCGCTGAGTGTCTTCTTTTCTCTCTCCTAATGGCAGATACCTATGACGGGACTTAAGCTTTTATTAGACTAGAATAAACTCACGGGGCCGAATTACAAAGATTGGCTAAGGAACGTAAATATTGCCCTGACCTATGATAAGGTCGGATACGTCCTGACTACTCCAGCCTCTCCTAGCCCAGGCCCTGATTCTTCAGTTGCGGATAAAGAAATCCGCAAGACATGGGATATAGACCGCGCAACAGCCAAGTGCGTCACGCTTGCTTCTATGAACAATGAACATCCGAAGCAGCACGAGAAGATGGATGTACAATCTATCTTTCTCCATACAAAGGAGTTGTATGGAGAGCAATCTCGTACTCTCCAATATGAGGCATCTTGAAAGTTTTTTCAGATGCGGATAGCTGCTGGCATGTCTGTAGGTGACCATGTATTGAAGATGATTGGACTTATAGAAAAACTTGAGGACCTGGGTTGGACTATGGAGAACGAACAGTATATTGATATTGTTCTACAGTCCCTTCCCCTGCCTTTGCTCAGTTCATTGTAAACTTCAACATGCACAATATGGAGAAGTCATTACCTGAACTCCTCAATATGTTGAGGACTGCAGAGAGCACGCTAAAGGTAGCGAAAAATCCCGCTCGAATTGCTGGGCCATCTTCCTCCTCCGTCCCGAAAGCCAAGACCAAGGGAAAGAAGAAGAAGAATCCCATCAAGCCGAGATACGGAGTGAAAAAGGCTCTGGGAAAGGATAAGAAAGGGGCTGCTTCGACAGGACGAGGGGAATGCTTCCACTGCTACTAGACTAGGCACTGGAAGAGAAACTTCGTTGGATACCTGGCCGGCCTCAAGAAGAAGAAGCATGGTGATGCTTCCACTTCAGGTGTGTTTGTAACAGAAAACTTTTTTTCAATTAACTCTGCTTCCTGGGTATTAGATACCGGGTCAGGATCTCACATCTGGAATTGTTTGCAGGGGCTGAGAAGTAGCAGGTTTTTGAAGAAAGGTTATCACACTCTCCGGGTTGGAAATGATTCCTCGGTACATGCTTCAGCAGTGGGAGAGTATCACCTTAGTTTGCCATCGGGTTGTTGTATATTGGTTTTGAACCCATGTTATTTTGTAACTTCGATGTTATGTAATATTATATCTGTATCGTTGTTGGACAATGCTGGATATAATTTTGTATTACAATCTAATGTTATGAACATTAACCATAATCAAATGTTGATTAGGTCTGGTACATTAAATAACAGGATATACGTCCTAAACCAGCACACAGTTTTCCATATACAATACACAAATAAAAGAAAGGTTTCCGACATAAATGAAGCTTTCATTTGGCATCGTAGACTTGGTCATATTAACGAAACAAGACAAACCAAGCTACATAAAGATGGATATTTAAACCCGTTTGAATATAAATCTTATGCGACTTACCGGTCTTGTATCAAAGGTAAAATGACCAAAACTCCGTTTAGTGGACACGGAGAGAGAACTACTGAACTCTTAGGCCTCATACATAGTGATGTATGTAGACCAATGTCTACACATGCGAGAGGTGGTTTTTCCTACTTCATAACTTTTACTGATGATTTCTCGAGATTCGGACACGTGTTCTTGTTGAAACATAAGTCTGAAGCCTTCAAAAATTTCAAGTAGTATAAATCTGAAGTAGAAAACAAACAGGCTTGAGTATCAAGAAACTTTGATCAGATCGAGGAAGTGAGTACCTAAGCTCAGAGTTTCTAGATTTCCTAAAAGATAATGAGATTCTCTCTCAGCTCACTCCTCCGTACACACCAAAGCACAACGGTGTGTCGGAACACAGAAATCATACCCTATTAGATATGGTACGATCTATGATGAGTGATACTAAGTTACCAATATCATTGTAATGCCTTGAAAAGTCGTTTTGGTATTTTCCCGAAAATCGGTGAAAATTTGGTATTTTTCCGTAAATCGTCTTTTTGTTATTTTGCAGTTTAGGACTAATTATACCTAATTTGGATAGGTAATTGCTAGTTTTTAGCAGCTAATGAGTTACTTATAAAATTCTGGTCATTTAAAAATTTTCCCTAATTTATCAATTTTTAATATTATTTTAAGCCGGTAAGAAAATACATTAAATTAGCAATAAATACAAATTTAAATGGGCTAAATTTAAGCTTTAAAATCATGTTAATTAAAATCTAGTTGTAACATAAATTTTTAGTATTTTATTTTAAGTTTTAACTAATTTTTATTATAGAAAACGAAATTTATTGAATTTAAGCTTAAACTTGCAATTTTGGACTTGTAGGGGGTCTTTTTGCATAAATTTTCTTTTGTAAAACCCCCATTCACTCTTCCCTCACCACAGGCCGGCCCACTTCAGCAGCACAAGGAAAAAAAATTCCTTTCCTCCTTTGACTTTTTATTATGTGTTGAAATGAGGTGTTTTTATAAGGTTTTTGATTTATTAATTGGGTATGGGTCTTTAGTTGATTGGTATGGTTGACCTTGACTTTTCCCCAACTCCCCCACACCTCTCCCCACTCCCTCCTTAGCCCAAATTCCTGCAGAAAACAGCCCCAAAATTTTCCCCCATTTCTCCTTCTATTTTGCTTCATTTTCACCTTAAAAATCCATCAAAAATTCAAATTTCATTCACAAATCCAATGCAAACCCTTAATCCATCTCTTTTCACATCCCAATTGGTTTAAATCTTGGAGAAAGGAGGTGCCTTGGAAGGCTAGGGCAAGCTAAGGTTTGAACTTGTGAGGTATAATTTCAATCTTTGGTTAATTGGTAGTTGTTATATGCTAAATTAGAACCTTGATGTGTTAATTTTTGTTGTTGATTTCTAATCTAGCTTTTAAAGTGAATGGTTCGAATTTTAATTAGGGTTTTAGAAACCATTATTAGGTTAATTAAGTTATTTTGTTATCTAGTTATTATACAAACCAAATTTAAGAGGTTACTTTGCTTAGTGGGCTCAAATTAGTGTTAATTTAGTGTTTTCATGTATAGTTTGGATTGGAATTGCTCATTTTGAAAAATTCAAGATAGTGGGTTGTGATCAAGATAGGGTTTGTAGTGTTTGATCATGGTTTTAATGGGTAGATTAGCATGTTAATTGAATGCAAAACCCAAATTGGTTATTAGTTGCTATTTGTTAGTCTAAAATTTTGCTAATTGTGTTAATTTGGTTAACTAGGTTTTGGGAATTTAATTAATCAATTGGATAAAATCTAATTAGGGTATCCATTGTATTATTAACATTTTAAATTGTATTTTAATATTTTAGATCATGCAAATCCAAACTAAATTGTTGTTTATGCATTTTTGCTAAAATGGTTGAAATTTGGGTAAAATTGCAAACTAGTTTTTTGGAACGTATATAGTTTGATGAGATTAAATTGTGGTTATGGGTTATATGACTTATTTAAGTTATTTAATAAGTATTATGGCCGCTAGAATTGTTTAAACGTCGAGTTTTGTACTAAAACGGGAAATTTTGCTTGCTAGTTTTTCGGAAAAACGGCTTTTAAAGTGAATTTGGGGTTTTTGTGAGTTTTAAACTATTTTATATTAAAATTAGTGTTCGTGAATGTGCAAATGAGTGTATTTGGGTTTTTCTCGATGGTCTGGCGTTTGTAAGCCGATGTCGAGCGTTTTTGGGTTGATTTGTGGAAGCAACCATAGGTTTTGACCTATGTGGGATTCGTGTGTCGTTTTGGTCATGAGTCGGATTTTAATGCGATGCGGTGCGTTATGATATGTAGGTACCCCCATGTGGACTTCGAGACGGCAAGCAAGCGCATGGCGACGTCGGCACCGGCGACGAGGACCAGGTGAGTAGATTTATATCTACGGGGAGAAGTCGGGTGGATGGCAAATAGCACCCCCGCAGTCCGTGGTGGTGTATACGGATGCGTATACACACCAACAATTGTTATATGTTATTTGGGATTTATAACGATGTTTAGGATGGATATTGGTGTGTTGGATTACTTTAGTGTTGCGAACTCTAGGGTAGTGTTGCACTACACATACACACATACATACATACATACATACATACATACTTGCATACATTCCTATTTATATGTGCTCATGGGATTCTTTATAGTTATGTGTTCACATGGGTATGGGACTATGTGTTCACATACGGATATGAGGACGATACTAGGGATTGAGCTGAGTCGATGAGATTTGTTTTGTGGTTGTGATATCGGTTTGTACGAGACTGTCGATCAGTAGTCAGATCATGACTATATTGATGATATTAGTATTGTACTAGACATAGGTCAGTATCCTGGACTATGATCTTGGATAAAGAGGATACCAAATGAATAGTGTGATGAATATGATATTAACCCGTACCCAAATTTGGGGATGCCGTACGACGGATTTACGTACGAGCTATATTTTGATGATTGATCCGCACTCTTGACTTGGGATGTCTGATTATAGATATGGTATCAGATATGATATTATTGAGGCGGGATCACCGACTAATAAATATACAGGTATGTATATGTATCGACTCAGATGTTAGACGGTTTCCTTACCAGTAGCCCAGCTGGTCAGCTTAGCCCTTTAGTTTAGTTTAGTTGTTAGATTAGATTCGATTCTTACCTATTTCAAAAACTAACGAATCGTGGGTATTTTAAAAGACAGCCCAAGGGATCCTACGGATATTTCAAAAGACGTATCTTTTCATAAAAACACCGTAGCCCTTATTTTCAGAACCCCATGATTCGTGTTATTTCAAAAGGCATCATTTGTGGGACTTATATTAGATTAATGCAGATTAGTTATAGTTGCGTCTAGTATTCAGCTCCCGCTCATTATTGTGGTTCGCTTCGCATCGCATGCTTATTTTATGTTTCATACTCCATTATTGATATCATGCTGTTAGGACACCAGCATCATTACCGATGATGTGTATGTACCACGTACACTTATTTGCCGGCTCACACACATCTTCATCGGTAATTGCCATGTCACGTACAGCTTAGAAAATAATATTTGCTTGACATAGCCTGTTAGCTAATAGTTTGACATGATATTAGTGTACTTGCCTTATATGTTAGTTTAGACATTGTAGTTATTACCTGCTACTTCATGCATACTGTTATTCATTGTTATGCCGCAATCATGGATTCTCATGCATATATTCACTATTTTACGTGTTATTGAGGTTTTGGATTCAGATTTCCATGAGATTTTCTGGATTTGGAGGAAAACCGCAAAAACATAAATAAACCTTTTCTCTCTTTTAAAATAAAAAGTGTGGTTTTCCCATGATGTATGAGTCGTCCACCATGAGTTTGCTGATGGATTTCGAGACCTGATTCGAGGAGACGGATGAACCGTTTCGGGTACATGGTGGACCCGGTAAGGTACCCCGTGGCAAGAAACACGTGATCATGACGATGTGAGGCAGGGGAGCATTACCTACCGGTGATTTTACCCGACGCGTCGGATATCCGGAGGATACCGTCGTGGTCTTGAGATGGATGGTAGGGGCCGGTCTGGACTGACGGCGCCCTAGATATTGAGACTGTGATATTGAGATTTCGAGAAATTAAGGTACAGAGACTGTGATACAGAGATATCGAGATATTGGGATTATGTTTTGTGCCGATGCTAGGCACTGTTTTATGCTGATTTCATTATGATACCTCATTTTAAAAATACATTGGAAATCTCACTAAATTATGAAAACAGTTCTTCATTTACATGTATTCTGTTTTCATGCATTCATACCTCATTCATATGATATATTGCTACCTGAGGCACTGACACGGGCATATGAGATTACACTCGGGTTAGATATTTACCCTAGCCTTGTTATAGGTTGCATGTTATTCTTATATTTGAGGATATATTATGATCATTGACCTAGGATTGCGTTATTTATGCGATTTCTTTTCGTAGATGTTTTTCTATTCACGAGTTGGCAACTCACCCCCGTTGTGCCCCAGTTTCTTGCAGGTTTGCCGTACAGGTTTCATTACGGCTTTGCGGGCATAGTTTCCTTCGGGTGATTTGCTAGTAGGTGGGTTTACTTGTATCGTACCCCCATTGTATATCTTGTATATCATTATTCTGTTGTATCTAGAAGTTCCATCAACCAAACAAGTATTTATTTGAGTTAGAGACCAGTGATGTTTATTCTTTCGACCTTAGAGTCGCGCGTTACATTTCTGTGGTTTTCTTGTGGTTTTGAGTTTCCTTTTGAATTTTGATCCTCGCCATTGGCGTTGTATATTATATTGCTTCTGTGGTTGTGGCCGTCGATTGACAAAGAGCTAGCTCCCGCTTGGGGATGCCTTTTTTTTGATTTCGTATACTATTCATATTGTATCTCGTTTGGGGGACAGTATTTACAAAGGAGACTCTGCCGAAATTTTCAGAAAATACTTGATGTTTTTAAAAACCGCATAATTCGGCTTATGCTATTAAAACCACTTGTTTTAAATTGGTTTTCCTTCACTCTACTACTTTTCTTGGTTTGGATTTCTGGGTTTTCGGCTTACTTAGATTACGTACGTCTCAAGACGTCTCGTAGTTTAAGTGCCGGTCACGTTCCGTACTTTCGGGACGTGACAAAGTTGGCATCAGTGCGTTAGGTTTTACCTTCGGAACGTAGGATGGCCCTTGGTTGATGGAATATGTGACTAAAGTAGAGTGACGTACCGTGGGTATGTTCCGCGGCATACTTACGACACGCCACTCCACTTAAAGAGCCTTAGGATGTACATTTCTTTGCTCAGTATTATATTCATTCCGATCTAGCCTCATCAGTACCAGTTATGGTTTTGCTGCCATGATTACGGGCAGGGAGAGCTACGGCTAGAGTTGCGGTCTGCACGAGCTCGTCACGAACGAGGACTGACCAGGGCGAAATTCCGGCGACACACGATTGCGGAGATGTGTCTTTTTACTGTGCTTCCGCGCCACGAGCGTTTGGCGGATCGCCTTTATGAGATTTCTCGGACGTGCCGATCAGTATCAGAGGATTGGGCCACTGATAGAGGCCAGCCAGATTTTGATGACCATTGAAGTATTGCTTACTCCTGATGATTGAGGCACCGTTCAGCGTGCGGACGAGCGAGCCAGTTATTGCTGCGAACGACGAGATATTGCCCCAGATGCTGGAGTTAGTGCAGAATGAGTTGTACTAAGAGATGATAGAAGGTCGCTAGTCATCGATGATGAATGACTAGGACATGTGGATCGTTCGCCTATCCCGATGCGAGGTCATCAGATAGATTGATTCCAGCTAGAGACGACTTCACGCGGAGACGTTGGGAGTCGACAGAGACGATCGAATGTCAGAAACCTATTATTCCAAGTTTAAAGTAGTCGGAAAGACATGCAGGCAATTCTATTGTCCCTCTAGAAGAATGAAACCCTAACTCGACTTAATGACCGTGTCAAAGCCTTTGAACCTTCGGGTTTGCGGCAGTTCTACGGCGACATTAGTGAGGCTTGGGTTTGCCCTTCTACGGCTGAACCACCGATGCTGTGGTATGTACTCGATACTATTAAACTGTGCCCAAGATGTTGAGCTCTTGGAGGATTATGAGGTTTTGACGACTCGATCGGATGGCTCGACTTAATTCGGATGCTAGGTGGTGAGATGCATTTCTTGGGAGACTCCCGATACGAGGATAGCCGTTGGAGCTCAGTCCATGCAGCCACGACGAGAAGAGTCCGAAGCGGTCGACATTAGAGAAAGGTGAAGTAAGAGGTTCGTACCAGATTTAGATGAAACGACGTTCCACTCCGCCGACATCGGAGATGCGATACGTATGCCGAGGCATTGTACTTGGATATACCTTCTAGAAGGTGTCGCGTTGAGTATGCAGCCATTCCAGAACGAGAACAGATCTAGTAAGGGACGATGACTTCCGGACAGTTCGGCAGAGACGAGATTTGGGAGAGATCTCGATAGGACCTTTCTGGAATAAATTACGAGAAGACTTGGACCCAGTAGTGGTCATGTTATGCACACCGGCAGGCCAGAGTTCAGGATCGTCGACGAGACATGCTATGAGTGACCACGGCAGTTGGCCAGAGATTCTTGGAGGATGTGCTTGAGCGGGACTATTCCGCCATACTTGATTTGCGTATTTTGGGCGATTTATTCGCATGATTGATTTTGATGATTGAGTTTCATGATATTTGTCTTCATGGACCATGGCTGCACCTGCTGAGTATTTACGATTTTTGCACGGTTGTTGCACTTGATATCGTTTTCGTGCCTTGGTTCTCATGTTTGTGATTATATGGATTTCATACAGTTGAGTTGATTTGTGCGTATATACGCACACGATTTGGTTTTTGCACGCGGTATAGTTCATATATGCTTGCAGTGCAGTGTTACGTATGTTGTGCGCTTGGATGCACTGGACTTCGATTTCGAGGGTGATGCTCGATATTTGTTTTGTGCATTTTATGCACCTGATTGGATTTTGCGCGTGCTCGACGCTTGATATTGGATTTCATGATTTCGTGCATGATGAATGCACCGGACTTGGATTTTTAGCGCATGTCGGGCGCATGTTATGAGATGCGATTTTGGTGCACACCAGATGCACTAAATCGAGATTTTTCGTGCACGTCAGATGCACCTGATTTTGCTGTCAGGCACACAAGTTGCCTATGACCGATGTTGTGTGCACACCCGTTGCACCTTGATGTTGTTTCTGTGCACAGGTATGGCACATTCATGGATTTTGATTCCCGTGCGCACCGGACTCACAGGGTTTTCATATGCACTTTTGGGATTGATTCCTATGGAGCAGTATATTTTCAAGATATTGCAATTTGTTTCGTACTGAGAAGGACTAGTCAGAGGACAGTACCTGAGTGTGTTTTGCACGCATTTCCTTCAGATATTTACATGTATAGTTCCGAATTATAGCATATCAGTTTTGCTTTGGATTTGGCATTCGTGTCTTCACCTTGACTCCGATGATTGCAGGATACTTGACGGAGTTTTGATTTTGAGTTATATGCTCATTTTTCATGCGCATGCGCTGCGCTACGATTTGTTTTATGTACTTATGATTTCGGAGCCCCGACGACTGGATGGTTTGCTTAGATGTTTTAGTATTTGGGGGGAGTTTTAATTTAAATTCGGGGACCGAATTTCTTTAAGGGGGGAAGATTGTAATGCCTTGAAAAGTCGTTTTGGTATTTTCCCGAAAATCGGTGAAAATTTGGTATTTTTCCGTAAGTCGTCTTTTTGTTATTTTGCAGTTTAGGCCTAATTATACCTAATTTGGATAGGTAATTGCTATTTTTTAGTAGCTAATGAGTTACTTATAAAATTCTGGTCGTTTAAAAATTTTCCCTAATTTTTCAATTTTTAATATTATTTTAAGCCGGTAAGAAAATACATTAAATTAGCGATAAATACAAATTTAAATGGGCTAAATTTAAGATTTAAAATCATGTTAATTAAAATCTAGTTGTAACATAAATTTTTAGTATTTTATTTTAAGTTTTAACTAATTTTTATTATAGAAAACGAAATTTATTGAATTTAAGATTAAACTTGCAATTTTGGACTTGTAGGGGGTCTTTTTGCATAAATTTTTTTTTCTAAAACCCCCATTCACTCTTCCCTCACCCCAGGCCGGCCCACTTCAGCAGCACAAGGAAAAAAATTCCTTTCCTCCTTTGACTTTTTATTTTGTGTTGAAATGAGGTGTTTTTATAAGGTTTTTGATTTATTAATTGGGTATGGGTCTTTAGTTGATTGGTATGGTTGACCATGACTTTTTCCCAACTCCCCCACACCTCTCCCCACTCCCTCCTCAGCCCAAATTCCTACAGAAAACAGCCCCAAAAATTTTCCCCATTTCTCCTTCTATTTTGCTTAATTTTCACCTCAAAAATCCATCAAAAATTCAAATTTCATTCACAAATCCAATGCAAACCCTTAATCCATCTCTTCTCACATCCCAATTGGTTTAAATCTTGGAGAAAGGAGGTGCCTTGGGAGGCTAGGGCAAGCTAAGGTTTGAACTTGTGAGGTATAATTTCAATCTTTGTTTAATTGGTAGTTGTTATATGCTAAATTAGAACCTTGATGTGTTAATTTTTGTTGTTGATTTCTAATCTAGGTTTTAAAGTGAATGGTTGGAATTTTAATTAGGGTTTTAGAAATCATTATTAGGTTAATTAAGTTATTTTGTTAACTAGTTATTATACAAACCAAATTTAAGAGGTTAGTTTGCTTAGTGGGCTCAAATTAGTGTTAATTTATTGTATTCATGTATAGTTTGGATTGGAATTGCTCATTTTGAAAAATTCAAGAGAGTGGGTTGTAATCAAGATAGGGTTTGTAGTGTTTGATCATGGTTTTAATGGGTAGAATAGCTTGTTAATTGAATGCAAAACCCAAATTGGTTATTAGTTGCTATTTGTTAGTCTAAAATTTTGCTAATTGTGTTAATTTGGTTAACTAGGTTTTCGGAATTTAATTAATCAATTGGGATAAAAATATAATTAGGGTATCCATGGTATTATTAACATTTTAAATTGTATTTTAATATTTTAGATCATGCAAATCCAAACTAAATTGTTGTTTATGCATTTTTGCTAAAATAGTTGAAATTTGGGTAAAATTGCAAACTAGTTTTTTTGAACGTATATAGTTTGATGAGATTAAATTGTGGTTATGGGTTATATGACTTATTTAAGTTATTTAATAAGTATAAAGGCCGCTAGAATTGTTTAAACGTCGAGTTTTGTACTAAAACGGGAAATTTTGCTTGCTAGTTTTTCGGAAAAACGGCTTTTAAAGTGAATTTGGGGTTTTTGTGAGTTTTAAACTATTTTTTATTAAAATTAGTGTTCGTGAATGTGCAAATGAGTGTATTTGGGTTTTTCTCGATGGTCTGGCGTTTGTACGCCGATGTCGAGGGTTTTGGGGTTGATTTGTGGAAGCAACCATAGGTTTTGACCAATATGGGATTCGTGTGTCGTTTTGGTCATGAGTCGGATTTTAATGCGATGCGGTGCGTTATGATATGTAGGTACCCCCATATGGACTTCGAGACGGAAAGTAAGCGCATGGCGACGTCGGCACCGGCGAGCGAGGACCAGGTGAGTAGATTTATATCTACGGGGAGAAGCCGGGTGGATGGCGTATAGCACCCCCGCAGTCCGTGGTGGTGTATACGGTTGCGTATACACACCAACAATTGTTATATGTTATTTGGGATTTATAACGATGTTTAGGATGGATATTGGTGTGTTGGATTACTTTAGTGTTGCGAACCCTAGGGTAGTGTTGCACAACACATACACACATACATACACACATACATACTTGCATACATTCCTATTTATATGTGCTCATGGGATTCTTTATAGTTATGTGTTCACATGGGTATGGGACTATGTGTTCACATACGGATATGAGGACGATACTAGGGATTGAGCTGAGTCGATGAGATTTGTTTTGTGGTTGTGATATCGGTTTGTACGAGACTGTCGATCAGTAGTCAGATCATGACTATAATGATGATATTAGTATTGTACTAGACATAGGTCAGTACCCTGGACTATGATCTTGGATAAAGAGGATACCAAATGAATAGTGTGATGAATATGATATTAACCCGTACCCAAATTTGGGGATGCCGTACGACGGATTTACGTACGAGCTATATTTTGATGATTGATCCGCACTCTTGACTTGGGATGTCTGATTATAGATATGGTATCAGATATGATATTATTGAGGCGGGATCACCGACTAATAAATATACAGGTATGTATATGTATCGACTCAGATGTTAGACGGTTTCCTTACCAGTAGCCCAGCTGGTCAGCTTAGCCCTTTAGTTTAGTTTAGTTGTTAGATTAGATTCGATTCTTACCTATTTCAAAAACTAACGAATCGTGGGTATTTTAAAAGACAGCCCAAGGGATCCTACGGATATTTCAAAAGACGTATCTTTTCATAAAAACACCGTAGCCCTTATTTTCAGAACCCCATGATTCGTGTTATTTCAAAAGGCATCATTTGTGGGACTTATATTAGATTAATGCAGATTAGTTATAGTTGCGTCTAGTATTCAGCTCCCGCTCATTATTGTGGTTCGCTTCGCATCGCATGCTTATTTTATGTTTCATACTCCATTATTGATATCATGCTGTTAGGACACCAGCATCATTACCGATGATGTGTATGTACCACGTACACTTATTTGCCGGCTCACACACATCTTCATCGGTAATTGCCATGTCACGTACAGCTTAGAAAATAATATTTGCTTGACATAGCCTGTTAGCTAATAGTTTGACATGATATTAGTGTACTTGCCTTATATGTTAGTTTAGACATTGTAGTTATTACCTGCTACTTCATGCATACTGTTATTCATTGTTATGCCGCAATCATGGATTCTCATGCATATATTCACTATTTTACGTGTTATTGAGGTTTTGGATTCGGATTTCCATGAGATTTTCTGGATTTGGAGGAAAACCGCAAAAACATAAATAAACCTTTTCTCTCTTTTAAAATAAAAAGTGCGGTTTTCCCATGATGTATGAGTCGTCCACCATGAGTTTGCTGATGGATTTCGAGACCCGATTCGAGGAGACGGATGAACCGTTTCGGGTACATGGTGGACCCGGTAAGGTACCCCGGGGCAAGAAGCGCGTGATGATGACGATGTGAGCCTGGCAGGGGAGCATTACCTACCGGTGATTTTACCCGACGCGTCGGATATCCGGAGGATACCGTCATGGTCTTGAGATGGATGGTAGGGGCCGGTCTGGACTGACGGCGCCCTAGATACTGAGACTGTGATATTGAGATTTCGAGAAATTGAGGTACGGAGACTGTGATACAGAGATATCGTGATATTGGGATTACGTTTTGTGCCGATGCTAGGCACTGTTTTATGCTGATTTCATTATGATACCTCATTTTAAAAATACAAAGGAAATCTCACTAAATTATGAAAAAAGTTCTTCATTTACATGTATTCTGTTTTCATGCATTCATACCTCATTCATATGATATATTGCTACCTGAGGCACTGACACGGGCACATGAGATTACACTCGGGTTAGATATTTACCCTAGCCTTGTTATAGGTTGCATGTTATTCTTATATTTGAGGATATATTATGATCATTGACCTAGGATTGCGTTATTTATGCGATTTCTTTTCATTGATGTTTTTCTATTCACGAGTTGGCAACTCACCCCCGTTGTGCCCCAGTTTCTTGCAGGTTTGCCGTACAGGTTTCATTACGGCTTTGCGGGCATAGTTTCCTTCGGGTGATTTGCCAGTAGGTGGGTTTACTTGTATCGTACCCCCATTGTATATCTTGTATATCATTATTCTGTTGTATCTAGAAGTTCCATCAACCAAACAAGTATTTATTTGAGTTAGAGACCAGTGATGTTTATTCTTTCGACCTTAGAGTCGCGTGTTACATTTCTGTGGTTTTCTTGTGGTTTTGAGTTTCCTTTTAAATTTTCATCCTCGCCGTTGGTGTTGTATATTATATTGCTTGTGTGGTTGTGGCCGTCGATTGACGAAGAGCTAGCTCCCGCTTGGGGATGCCTTTTTTTTGATTTCGTATACTATTCATATTGTATCCCGTTTGGGGGGCAGTATTTACAAAGGAGACTCTGCCGAAATTTTCAGAAAATACTTGATGTTTTTAAAAACCGCATAATTCGGCTTATGCTATTAAAACTACTTGTTTTAAATCGGTTTTCCTTCACTCTACTACTTTTCTTGGTTTGGATTTCTGGGTTTTCGGCTTACTTAGATTACGTACGTCTCAAGACGTCTAGTAGTTTAAGTGCCGGTCATGTTCCGTACTTTCGGGACGTGACAATCATTGTGGAGGCACGCATTGGAGACTACTGAATTGTGTTCCGACCAAAACCGTGTCTACCACTCCATAAGAGATATGGTATGGAAAGAGGCCATCTCTTAAAAGAGTTAGGATATGGGGTTGTCTGGTTTTTGTGAAAAAAGCAGAATCCGTACAAACTCAAGACACGATCGGTTTTATGTAAATTTGTGGGATATCCAAAACACTCGTATGGATATCTTTTCTACCAAAAGGAGGAAAAAATGGTGTTTGTTTCTCAGTATGCCACATTTTTAGAAGATGAATCTTTTACAAATGTATTGTTGGCAATGCGGTAGAACTGGAAGAAATTACAGATACACAAACAATTACCGATGATTTGGTTGAAACTGAGGTTTCAGTAGAACCTAACGAACCTCAGCCACTCCATAGATCTTGTAGGACTTCTCCCCCAGCTGATAGATACTACGGTTTTCTAATTGATGGTGATAGAGAAGATTGCATCATGGTTGATGATGATCCTACTATTTTTCAGCAAGCTATCATGAGTGGTGACTCTGTGAAGTGGCTGGATGCCATGAGATCCGAAATGGAATCCATGCACACCAACAAAGTATGGACTTTGGAGGTTGCACCTTCTGGAGTGAAACCCATAGGGTGCAAATGGATCTTTAAGAGAAAGATCGATGTGGATGGTTAGGTGGAGACCTATAAAGCTAGGCTGGTCGCAAAAGGATTTCATCAAAGACAAGACTTGGACTATGATGAAACCGTTTCACCAAGCGCAATGCTCAAATCCATTCGGATCCTGCTTGCTATAGCTGCTCACTATGATTATGAGAATTGGCAGATGGATGTTAAAACGACATTTTTAAATGGTGATTTAGAAGAATGAGTTTTTATGGATCAGCCAGAAGGTTTCATTGATAGTGGGAGAAACGGAAAAGCATGCATGTTGCTTAAATCCATCTATGGATTAAAGCAGGCATCACGGAGTTGGAACATCTGCTTTGATGATACAATCAAAGAGTTTGGTTTTATCAAAAATGTAGATGAACCATGTATTTATAAAAGGATTGCAAAGAGTACTGTTACATTCCTTGTATTGTACGTGGATGACATTCCCATAATAGGAAATAATGTTCCTATGCTACAATCGGTCAAAATTATTCTTATCGCAGGGTTTGTATTTACCTAAATGGAGGGGCGGTATGTTGGAAGAGTTCCAAGCAAGATACCGTCACAGACTCCATCATGGAAGCTGAGTATATTGCTGCTAATGATGCTGCAAAAGAGGCAGTCGTGATGAGGAAGTTCATTTCTGAACTTCAGGTGGTTCCATCCGTTGTTAATCTAATACCTCTATATTGTGATAACAATGGATCCATGGCTTTGGCAATGTATGTTGGGATTCCTCAGCACCAAGCGTAGTGTTTTCAAGCATCACTCATGCCACAACGAAAATTTTAGGGGGTGCTAAGCAATCAACCTAAAGATCGATCTAGAAAACTAGGGTAACAAAACTTGTAAACTAACATTACAAAGAGAAGTGAATGAAAATACAACATTTGTAGATCCGGTCCTTCACTTCTAAAACTCCGTGTTGACGTCCCTTCACTGCGATCATCGTAGTCCTGAACTCTACAATAGATTTCCCCGGAGAAATGATCAAGCTAGCTTGTTGACTTCGAGGCCGAAGATGATCTATGTCGAGGTGACTCAAACTCAAGCTCCCTTTTCACTAGGTCAAGAACTTTGAGAAGAGAACACCCTAAACTAAATGGCAAGTAGTAGAGGATGATGAAATAGGAAATGGGTTCACTATAGATTTTGATTTCTCACTTGTCTTCATCATATAGTAAAATCTAGCAAAGGTTTTCTTTTGGATGAAGAAGAAGAAGAAAAAGAAAATGAGCATAGAATAATGATCATTATGCAACCATGGGTGATATTATCTTCCACTAACCTTTGTAGAGACATAACCATGGTTAATTATAATGGTTTTGTTAATAAATATCTTAATCAAGATAAAATGAGTGGACTTTGTCAAAGATGATGTAAGCTTCATGAAGCTTTGAGCCATGAAAAAATAAGCCACCATTTTAAATAATTAAGATAAATAAAAACCTAAATTATAATTAGCATGGTGTATGTCACACACCCACCCATGTTTGCATGTATCATCAAGCATGATACAATTATTTACACAAACATATATCACATATACATCATATGCATATCAAGTGAGAAAATAATCTTAAGTGAACCAATACTAGTTAATGTAAAGTAATATATCAAATATATAATTATACATTAAATCGTTAAATCAACACTTGATTTAATGATCCGGTCATATCGCATATAACCGACTAATATCTAGTGTATCAATATATCGAATCAACACTTGATTCGGTAACCCAGGTATATCGCATATAACCGACCGATGATACAAATCGCGAGAATAGAATAAAGTATCACATACTGGTATTATTCTCGATCCAGCACATATCTCATATGCGCTCCTATTTCGTTTCGCTTGAGCCAGGAAACCTCTGTGTAGGACTCTAAAGACTCGTCAATACGTCGGCAGTAGGTGGTGATCATATCGGTCACGCACAAACTGCAAGCGGTCTGCTAAACGTAACGGCCACCCGGGTATTGAGCGATCAGAAGATCAACGAGCAAGCCTGTTTAAACTCCTGCGAATCCAATCAGTAACACTTACCGCACAGTCCGGTCTGTTCTTCTGATATGTCGCATATCTTGCCTAGGGGTGGTAAACTTCAGACCCCGGTATCTTGATAAGTCATGCCGATGTAAGGTCCATAACGAGCGTGAAACTACTGATAACACTTACCAGTAAATCACATCAATCCTAGCCAGGGATTTCCAGTTATGGCCAGTCGAACATAGCGCAACATCACCCCCCAATACCGGGAGAGACGAATCCCCTCCTATCGCTCATTGCCTCCATGTGACTCGGGACTGTACCCAAAAACCACCTGTTTGCATGACTTAGTAAAGCTGTGGTAGGGTGGAAATCAAAGCACAGTGGGAGACACACAAGACTCTATGACGATCTCGGGTCAACAGACTAAGCTGTACCAGTGTCACCAGAGAACTGCCATCTGACGTGAGGTATAATACCGTCTGGGAGTTCTCGGCGAGTCCGTTCAGTGTACCCAGTCTCCACTGAGCACCCGCATACCATCTCTGATGTCAAACACCAATGGATATGGGATCATCCATCGCCCATCACATGGGTCGAGAAGATATACGCTAGTCTACTCTGTAATATCGATGCCCCGTCTCGATATTCCCACGACTAGGAACATTGAAGGATGTACTCATGGACTACCCAGGCCCCACTAGTATGATCTGCATCATAATCCTGGAAGTCGAGTACACATCCTAAGGGCTTTATCAACATGTAACAGAGAGACAATAAATATACATGTTAAGATAAAGAGTAACCAGATAGCGTACTATCATGTCGAGCAAGAAAGTCCTCCCTATATATGTCCCAGCATCCACTATAATATACATCTCATGTACAATGATGGCCTCTAGGGCATACATACAACTAGCAATCTCCCACTTGCCCTAGGGCCATCATATAGCAGTGGTTGTAGAATCTCATACGCAACCATCCCATAAAAGTCTCTCTTTGGGAAAAGGCCTTTGTGAGTGGATCCGCCATATTGTCCTCTGAGTCTACTCTCCTAACCTCGATCTCCCTGGAGATTAACTATCTCCATGATCAGGTGATACTGCCTTGGAATAGTTCTGGGTCACAGATGGGACCGGGGTTCCTGGGCCAAAGCCACACTTCCATTGTCATACAATGGTAGGAACCTAGTTCATCCCATGAACAAATATACACCCAGATTACCTCTTTGGTAGCATCTTTGGTAGCGATGTATCCAGCCTTTATCGTCTAGTTTGCCACGGTATTTATCTTGGAACTCATCCAACATAACGCCCCTCTACTGAGTGTAAAGACAAAGCCTGTGACTGACATTCAGTCGTCTTTACCATCCTGGAAGCTATCCAGTGATTCTACCCAGGATCAATTGATACCATCTCACTACACTTAGTGAGAATCCTAACATTCATTTAGATCTATCTCATAGATCCAATACCCAGGATTTAGGAGGTATCACCTAGATCCTACATAGAGAATCAATGTGATAAGAGGAGATTGACCGAGCGTAGCATAGGAAACTCCTTTCCTATCAAGAGTAAGTCATCCACATACAGTACGAGGAAAGCCACCACACTTTCTACCACCTTTTTTGTATATACATGGTTCATCTACCATTTTGATGAAGTCAAACTCTTTGACTGCCACATCAAAATAGATATTCCAACTCCGCGATGCCTGCTTTAACTTTTAAAGAAACTTGCACACATTTCCACTGCTCCCACTGTCTACGAAGCCCTCTGGCTGTGTACTTATAGACGTTCTCTTATAAATCAATATTTAGAAAAGCAGTCCTGACACCCAACCACCAGATATCGTAGTCATGGTATGTAGCAATGGCAAGTAGGATCTGGACTTAAGCACAGCCACTGGAAAAGGTTCCATCATTATCCACGCCTGGTCGATGACGAGAACCTTTAACAACTCTAGCTTTGAAAGTCTCAACTTTTCCATCTACACCAAGTAATCTTCTCAAGATATACTTGCTCCTGGTGGGGATTTAACCCTTCAGATATAGCAATCAAAGTCCATACTTTGTTGGTGTATATAGATTCCATCTCAGATTTCTAAGCACCCAGCCATTCTTAGAGAGTCCCCACTCTCGATGGCCATCTTGAAACTAGTTGGGTCATCATCTCATGATGCAATCCTCGCTCCCACTGTCATCGAGAAACTGAAGTATCTCTCAGGTGGATGAGGAACCCTACCAGATCGGCGGAGAGGCTGAGTTTCATCGGGAACTATTGAATCCTTTGGTTCTACCAAATCATCAGCTGTAGTTAGTATAACTGAAACTCCTTCCAGTTCTACAGAACTGACCTTGCTTCGAGCTTGTCCGGATTTTGCTTTTAGACATAGGCCGGACAACTCCAAATCTTAACTTGCTTAAGAGATGGGCTCTTCCCAGACCATATCACATATGGAGTGGTAGGCACTGATTTGATTGGAACCCAATTCAATAAGTATACAGCTTCTCAAGTGCATAACTCCTAAAAGGAAACATGTAACTCAGTAGTAATCATCAAAGAGCGCACCATGTCTCATAGGGTGCGATTGCTCCGCCCCGATACACCATTGTGCTGTAGTGTATACGGAGGAGTGATGCTGAGAGAGAATCTCATTCTCCTTTAGAATAGTCCAGGATCTCCATGCCTAAGTATTATCCACCTATATCGGTTATCTACTTCTATCTTATATTCTTTGGAGTTCTCAAAAGCTTCATACATGTGTTTCAACAGGAACATGTGTCCGAATCTTAAGAGATCATCAGTGAATGTAAGGAAGTACGAAGATCCTGTCTTGGCATGTGTAGACAGGGGACCTACATACATCACTATGTATCTGTCCCAAGGGTTCACTCACCTTTTCTCTGTTTCAAGTAAACGAAGCTATGGTCATCTTATTTTTTTGACATGACTGGCAAGTTTCACAAGATGTGTCACGACCCGAAAAAGCACGTGACTGGCCCTTGAACCATTTGAAGTCTATAGGAATCCATCTGATCCAAGTAAGCCAAAAGCCTAGAAATCTAAAACCATTTTAAGAGTAAATAAAGAAAACTGGTTTTTAATAAGCAAGAAACCTATTTTGAAATCAAAGATTTTTAAATAACTAAGCCGAAATGTGTTTTTAAAATGTGTAGTCTTTTCCGAAAATTTCAGCAGAGTTTCTTTTGTAAAAACTGGCCCCAAACGGGGTACAACAAGAATAATATATATGGAATGATAAAAGGCATCCCCAAGCGGGAGCTAGCTCTTCGTCAATCGATGGACACAACCATGCAAGCAATAATAATATACAACGCCAAAGGGCGAGGATCAAAACCCAAAAAGAAACTCAAAACAGCCAGAAAACCATAATACTACTAGCGCGACTCTAAGGTCGAAATAATACATCACTGTGCCTAAGTCTGAAACAATATACAAGTTTTGGTTGATGGAATTTCTAGATACAACGAATAATACATGTACAATGGCGGTTCTGATACAAAAGAACCCACCTACCAAAGCAAGTCACCCATATAGAAGTAGTGTGCCAGAAGTGCCGCTATGGAATCTGTACGGCAAAACATGCAAGAACTTTGGCACAACGGGGTTGAGTTGCCAACTCGTGAATAGAAAAATATCTACAAGCAGAGATCGAATGTATGACCCATCCTAGGTCGATACGATCAGATATAAATAAACATCAATATGAATAAGTCGGAAGCAAGCTAAAGTGGCAATGTAACATCAATACATAAGTGTAGTACCAAGTGCTCGTGCCAAGTGCTCGTGCCAGTGCCTCAAGTAATAGCATATCATAAATATGAGGTATGATCAATGTAATCAATTTGCATGTACGTGGATCCTATCCACTCGTCACCTAATGACAATAAGCATCATGCATGTAAATGTCATAAAGCATATGCATGGAAAATATGAGGATATAACCAAAAGCATGGAACCTGAGTGCCTAGCATCGACACTCGAAAACATCATGAAAACCTGTGCCTAGCATCGGCACGTCAATCCTCATATATCGGGCATCCGTCAGTCCGGGTCAGCTCACTCTCTCATATATCGGGCATCCGTCAGTCCGGGTCAGCCCACTCTCTCTTACATCGGGCATCCTTCAGTCCGGGTCAGCCCACTCTTTCATACACCGGGCATCCGTCAATCTGGGTCAGCCCACTCTCTCATACATCGGGCATCCGTCAGTCCGGGTCAGCCCACTCTCTCATACATCGGGCCCCACCATGTACCCTCATACGGAACCCACTCCTCGTATGGAGTATAAAATCAGGACCGATAAATCTCATGGTGGCAGCGCAAATATCATATCATGGAAAACCGGGTTTTTCAAATAAGTACACACCTTCCTTTGAAATTATCCACGGTTCCCAAATCCAGAAATATCATGAAAACGAATATCTCGATGCGTATAATCAGAAAGCATGATGTATGTGACATATTAATGAAATGCAAGTATAACAGGATATCATGCAACATGGAATAATAGTATGCACATACAAGGTCCTATCCTGATGCAATAATACTACTGTGTAGTAACTTGGAAATTATCGATGATGAAGTGTTTGAGCCGGTGAGCAGTGTATGTGGAACATATGCATCATCGATAATGGTGCTGGTGTCCTAGAAGCATGATAGTAATATATCAATAACACAAGCAATGCAATGCAAATAGTATGAATATGCGGAATCGAATAATCAACGCAATAGTGAAGAATCTACCTCAATAAATATATCATGCAACTTTGAAATTTGAAACAAGACGAATCGGGTTCTTAATAAAATAAAGGCTACGGGGTTTTAAGAAGAGATGCTTCGTTTTAAAATACCCGTAGAATCCTTTTTGCCTATCTTAAAAATATCCCCGATTCGTTAGTTTTGCAATAGGTATGACTCGGGTCTAGTCCAATTTCTACTAAGCCAAGTCCATCAGGAGGGGTATGGAAACCACCTAAATCTGAGTCGATATATATAGAAATATAATAGTCAGTAATCCCGCTTCAATAGTATCATAAACGATATAACATCCTCGAGTCATGAGCGCGGATCTATCATCAATATAGGCTCGTACGGTAAATCGTCGTACGACATCCGAATAGCTGGGTACGGGTCAATATCACATTATCTCGTCACATACCAGGTATCACTACCATCATATCATATAATCTAGGGTACAGATCTAAGTCTAGTACAATCGATACCATCTATAAGTATGAATGCGGGGTAAAATACATGCCCAAAGGCCCGCTAAAGCATCCTGTCGCCCATACGAATCCTGTCATATCGCCGATCTCACGGCCTCAAATCGAATCACATCGACTCAACCCACATCCCAAGCACTATCCTCATAATCCCGTATATGTACACATAGTCACTTACCCATATGAACACATACAAACATATATTCCCATATACACATGCGAAAGAAAGTATGTATGCAAGTGTGTGCGTGCGTGTGTGTATGGGTGCAACCCCTACTCTAGGGTTTCGCACCACACTAAACCAATCCATCTTATCAGCAATAATCTCAAAGAACATATGATAAATATATGTGTGTATACGTATTCGTATACATCACCACGGACTGCGGGGGTGCTATACGCCATCCACCCGACTTCCCCCGTAGATATAATCTACTCACTTTGCGTCTTTATCTGTCGACGTCGCCACGCGTTTGCTTGTCATCCCGAAGTCTTCATGGGGTACCTACACATTAACGTATCGCAAAAGCGTATCAAAACCAATTCAAAACTAAAACGGCATACGAAACCCCAAAACGATACGCTATGTTCTATAGGTTAGAACCTATGGACAACGCCTTCCAAAACCATCAACAACCCTCGATATCGTCGTATAAACTCCAAGTAGTCGAGGTAAAACACCATACGCAAATTCAGAATTAGAAATATAGAATACGGAAACACGAATCCAAAACAGCAACTAAGGAAATAGGCTCCAGATTTCACCCTAGGTCAAATTAGACAAATCTATACATGGTAGGGGTCTAATATATACATGTAGGAGCTACAGAACCAAAACGACCCAATTTGTTGCAGGTCTGGCCGCAATTTGCGGCCAGAGGAAATTAATTTATGGCTGGGAAAGTGAATTAGGGGATAGGGTCTTGTGTGGTGGTTCTAGGGTGCCTGCACATCTCACTGTCCAATCAATTTTATTTTCAGGTGTCTCGGGTGAAAGCAGATTCAATAAAACCCTCACAGATTCACAGTTTTCCCCCGACATTGTCTCATAAATCCGTATTTTGTGTTCTAGTCTCTAGTTTGATCCAAAATAACATCACACTAGGGGTTCTAAACTCACCACAATCCTCAATTTCATCTTTAATTTCATATCTCACCTAAACCCTAACTTGAAGTTTCACACATCCACCAAACGACACCATATCGACATGAAACTAGAATTGATGCATAAGAAATCAAATACTACTCTAATAGGTCCAGAATTTACCTCCTTTGGCAACTCAAGAAAATTCTTGAGTTGCTCAAAGTCCTCAAGATCCACTCTTCCTTAGTCCAATGCGTTCCTCTCGAGCTTGTGAGCATGTTTTGTTAAGAGGGAATGGGGTTTTGAGATGATTTTTGTGGTGTTTTGGGGGATTTAAGGTGAAGGAAGGAAAGGGAAGAGCAGGAACAGCAGCAGCTCTAGAGAGGAAGGAGAGAGAAATGTGATGAAGAAATGAGAGAAAATGGCGAGGTCAACACCCTCACCTACCCTCTCTCTCACCATACCTATTTCTTTATTCAAAATCTTTTTTATTCTCTTTTCCAAAACCTTCTCATTCAAATAGTAGACACAAAGTAAAAGCCATGGTAAGAATAATGTAACACAAGTCCAAAATGATATGTGCATGTTTTGAACAAAAATGCCAAAAATCCGATTAGCGATTTTTAATCACGATTAGCACTAAATTAGTGTCAAACTAATCATAAAAACTTTAAAATGGCATAATTCCATAAAATACTCTATTTTAGAATTTTCCATAAATTTTCCCCATTTATTTGTATTTAATTATACCTAAATATTAAATATTCATTAAAATAATACTAAATTATAAAATTTCCCAAAAATAATATTTTATTATTTTGAAACGTTACAATCTAACCCCCTTAAAGAAATTCGGTCCCCGAATTTAAATTTAAACCCCCAAATACTAAAACATTTCAGTAAAAATCCAAATTGTCGGGGCTCCGAAAACATCAATACATAAAACACATCATAGCGCAATACATGCGCATAAGTAATGAGCAGATAACTCAAAAATCGAAACTCCGTCAAGCATCCTGCAATCATCAGAGTCATGTCAAGCATCCTGCAATCATCAGAGTCATGGTAAAGACACAAATGTCAAATCCAAAACAGAACCAGTATGATGTACGTCAAAATTATACATGTATATACGAAAGCTATATATGTAAATAACTAAGTAAATGCATGCAAAAGTATGCGGGTACTGTCCTCTGACTAGTCCCGCTCAGTATGATAACACATAGCAAATACCATAAAACGTAATGCTCTATAAGGAATAAATCTCTAAATGTATATATGAATATCCGGTGCGTCTGGTGCGCACGGAAATCAAAATCCATATATGTGCCATACATGTGCACGAAACAACATCTAGGTGCAACTGGTGTGCACGAAACATCTGTCATAGGCAACGTGTGTGCCTGACAGCAAAATCAGGTGCATAAGTCATGCACGAAGAATCCCGATTTAGTGCATCTGGCGTGCACCAAAATCGTATATCAAAACACTAAAGGTGCATGAAAACTATGCTGGAAGTATACATCAAATCACTGCATAAGATAGGCGTGAAATCACAATCAATACATCAATGTAATAACTATGCGCAAAATATAAATACCCAGTGGGTGCATGAAAACAAATATCATGAAACTCAGCCATCAAGACTAAATCATACAAACAGAACGCCCAAAATACCGAAATCCAAGATGACGGATATGTGATAACCGAATCACAAAATCACAAATCATAAATACCGCCGTCGGTAGTTCTTCCTTCAAAGTCGAGAAGGTGCCGGTGCATCCAATGCTAGCAACGCAAGATATCTACTTGCCTCTTGCTCGCGGCTGGCGTCCTCTGCCTCTGGGTCCTTATCTTCTCTGCGGATTATCTATCTCGCAATCAATCGGCTCATCAGCCCTGTCAGGTGTGTTAACGGGGACGATTCCGTTCTGGCACTTCTCTGGTCATCTCTTGGTCAATCATTACGACTACTCATAAAGAGGCATGTCACTGGCGTCGGCCTCTGGCTCTCTGAATACACATGACACATTTTATCCTTGGTGCAAATGTCATTGCAGCAGTGTCCTGGAAGGAATCCTGCTCAGGGTCTCTTCCGATCTTTCCTATGCCGAACTGTACGGAGGCTAGTACTCTTACATAATCTCTTCTCGCTCAATGGAAACCTGTGTCCTCAGCACAACATTTCTCGGAAACTGGTCGCATCCCAACGCCTCTATAAGCATATCAGGTCTCTAGTCTCGACAGGAAGTAATGACAGCTCGTCAGCGTCTCGCACGAACCTCTTGTCCCGCTTGTCTGTATCAACGTCCACTTCGACGTCATGTATCTATCTACGCACTGCAATGCTCTCGGCTACGGTCAATCTGAAGTCTCTCTCAAATCTCCTTTCTGCCGAATTGCCCGGAAGTCATCGCCCTTTACTGAAGCTAATTCTTGTTCCGGAACGGCTGCATACTCATCATGCCTTTTTCTGGAAGATATATCCATAAGCAATGCCTCTGCGTGCATATCGCATCTCTGATGTCAGCGGAGTGGAACGTCATCTCGTCGAACTCTCTTGCGAACTCTTTACTTCATTCTGCTTCAATGTCGACTGATTCGGACTCGTCTCATCGTGACGGCATGGACTACTCTCCAATGGCTATGCTCGTATCTGGAGTATCCCAAGCAATATGTGTCCCATCAAATGATATCCGAATGATGTTGAACCATCCGATCGACTCGTCAGAACCTCATAATCCTCCCCCCAAGAGCTCAACATCTTGGGTACAGTTCAACAGTATCGAGTACATACCACAGAATCGGTGGTCCAACCGTAGAAGGGCAAACCCAAGCCTAACTAATAGCGTCGCGGAACCGCCGCGAACCCTAAGGTTCAAAGGCTTTCACACGGTCATTATGTCAAGTTAGGGTTTCATTCTTCTAGAGGGTCCATGGAATCGCTTGCATGTCCTTCTGAATACTTTAAACTTGGAAAATGGGTTCCTGACACTCGATCGTCTCTATCGACTCACAATGAATCTGCGTGAAGTCGCCTCTAGCTGGAATCAACCTATCTGATGACCTCGCTTCGGGGTAAGAGAACGGACCACATGTCCTAGTCATTCACCCTCGGTGACTAGCAACTCACCATCACATCTCTAAGTATTTGCTCAAGCTGTATTAGCTCCAATCATCTGGCGATATCTCATCATTTGCAGCAGCAACTAGCTCATTCGTCTGTACGCTGAACAACGCCTCAATCATCATGAATAAGTGATATGTCAATGGTCATCACATCCATGGCTGGCCTCTATTAGTGGCTCAATCCTCTGGTACCGATCGACACGTCCGGAAAATCTCGTAAAAGCGATCAGTCAAACACTCATGGCGCTAAAACACAATAAAACGACGCCTCTATATACAATCGTATGTCTCTAAAATCACGCCCTGGTCAGTCCTCATCCACGATGAGCTCATGCTGACGCAACTCGAGCCGTAGCTCACTCTGCCCGTGCAATCGTGGCAGCAAAATCATAACCAGAATCGATGAGGATAGATCATAGGAATGAATATAATACTGTTCAAGGAAATGTACATCCTAAGGTTTCTTAAGCGGAGTGGCATGTCGTAAGTATACCGCGGAACATACGTACGGTACGTCCCTCTACTCAAGCTACCTACTCCATCAACCAAGGGTCATCCTATGCGACGAAAGTTCGGGTATAATACCCCCTCGACTAAGTCTAAGTTCCGTATATATATAAACGCCCTAGGCTCCACATAGTCAAACTTAGACTCGAACCAAGGTTAACCTAATGCTCTGATACCAACTTTGTCACGACCCGAAAGAGCACGTGACTGGCCCTTGAACCATATGAAGTCTATAGGACTCCATCTGATCCAAGTAAGCCAAAAGCCCAGAAATCAAAAACCATTTTAAGAGTAAATAAAGAAAACTGGTTTTTAATAAGCAAGAAACCTATTTTGAAATCAAAGATTTTTAAATAACTATGCCGAAAAGTGTTTTTAAAAGGTGTAGTCTTTTCCGAAAATTTCGGCAGAATTTCCTTTGTAAAAACTGGCCCCAAACGGGGTACAACAAGAATAATATATATGAAATGATAAAAGGCATCCCCAAGCGGGAGCTAGCTCTTCGTCAATCAACGGTCACAACCACGCAAGCAATAATAATATACAATGCCAAAGGGCGAGGATCAAAACCCAAAAAGAAACTCAAAACAGCCAGAAAACCATAATACTACAAGCCTGACTCTAAGGTCGAAATAATACATCACTGTGCCTAAGTCTGAAACAATATACAAGTTTTGGTTGATGGAATTTCTAGATACAACGAATAACACATGTACAATGGCGGTTCTGATACAAAAGAACCCACCTACCAAAGCAAGTCACCCATATAGAAGTAGTGTGCCAGAAGTGCCTCTATGGAATCTGTACGGCAAAACCTTCAAGAACTGTGGCACAACTGGGGTGAGTTTCCAACTCGTGAATAGAAAAATATCTACAAGCAGAGATCGAATGTATGACCCATCCTAGGTCGATACGATCAGATATAAATAAACCTCAATATGAATAAGTCTGAAGCATGCTAAAATGGCAATGTAACCTCAATACATAGGTGTAGTGCCAAGTGCTCGTGCCAGTGCCTCAAGTAATAGCATATCATAAATATGAGGTATGATCAATGTAATCAATCTGCATGTACGTGGATCCCATCCACTCGTCACCCAATAACAATAAGCATCATGCATGTAAATGTCATAAAGCATATGCATGGAAAATATGAGGATATAACCAAAAGCATGGAACCTGAGTACCTAGCATCGATAATCGAAAACATCATGAAAACCTGTGCCTAGCATCGGCACGTCAATCCTCATATATCGGGCATCCGTCAGTCCGGATCAGCCCACTCTCTCATATATCGGGCATCCGTCAGTCCGGGTCAGCCCACTCTCTCATACATCGGGCATCCGTCAGTCCGGGTCAGCCCACTCTCTCATACATCGGGCCCCACCATTTACCCTCATACGGCACCAACTCCTCGTATGGAGTATAAAATCAGGACCGATAAATCTCACGGTGGAAGCGCAAATATCATATCAAGGAAAACCAGGTTTTTCAAATAAGTACATACCTTCCTTTGATATTATCCACGGTTCCCAAATCCAGAAATATCATGAAAACGAATATCTCGATGCGTATAATCAGAAAGCATGATGTATGTGACATATTAATGAAATGCAAGTACAATAGGATATCATGCAACATGGAATAATAGTATGCACATACAAGGTCCTATCCTGATGCAATAATACTACTGTCTAGTAATATGGCAATTATCGATGATGAAGTGTGTGAGCCGGCAAGCAGTGTACGTGGAACATATGCATCATCGATAATGGTGCTGGTGTCCTAGCAGCATGATAGTAATATATCAATAACACTAGCAATGCAATGCAAATAGCATGAATATGCGGAATCGAATAATCAACGCAATAGTGAAGAATCTACCTCAATAAATATATCATGCAGCTTTGAAATTTGAAACAAGACGAATCGGGTTCTTAATAAAATAAGGGCTACGGTGTTTTAAGAAAAGAAGCTTCGTTTGAAAATACCCGTAGAATCCTTTTTTCCTATCTTTAAAATATCCCCGATTCGTTAGTTTTGCAATTGGTATGACTCTGGTTTAGTCCAATGTCTACTAAGCCAAGTCCATCAGGAGGGGTATGGAAACCACCTAAATCTGAGTCGATATATATATATATATATATATATATATATATATATAATAGTCAGTTATCCCGCCTCAATAGTATCACAAACAATATAACATTTTTGAGTCATGAGCGCGGATCTATCATCAATATAGGCTCGTACGGTAAATCGTCGTACGACATCCCAATAGCTGGGTACGGGTCAATATCACATTATTTCGTCACATACCAGGTATCACTACCATCATATCACATAATCTTGGATACAGATCTAAGTCTAGTATAATCGATACCATCTATAAGTATGAATGCGGGGTAAAACACATGCCCAAAAGCCCGCTAAAGCATCCTGTCGTATCTCCCATACGAATCCTGTCATATCGCCGATCTCACGGCCTCAAATCGAATCACATCGACTCAACCCACATCCCAAGCACTATCCTCATAATCCCGTATATGTACACATAGTCACATACCCATGTGAACACATAGAAACATATATTCCCATATACACATGCGAATGAAAGTATGTATGCAAGTGTGTGCGTGCGTTTGTGTATGGGTGCAACCCTTACTCTAGGGTTTCGCACTACACTAAACCAATCCATCTTATCAGCAATAATCTCAAAGAACATATTCTAAATATATGTGTGTATACATATTCGTATACATCACCACGGACTGCGGGGGTGCTATACGCCATCCACCCGACTTCCCCCGTAGATATAATCTACTCACTTTGCGTCTTTATCTGTCTACGTCGCCATGCGTTTGCTTGTCATCCCGAAGTCTTCATGGGGTACTTACACATTAACGTATCGCAAAAGCGTATCATAACCAATTCAAAACTAAAACGGCATACGAAACCCCAAAACGATACGCTATGTTCTATAGGTTAGAACCTATGGACAACGCCTTCCAAAACCATCAACAACCCTCGATATCGTCGTATAAACGCCATGTAGTCGAGGTAAAACACCATACGCAAATTCAGAATTAGAAATACGTAATACGGAAACACGAATCCAAAACAACAACTAAGGAAATAGGCTCCAGATTTCACCTTAGGTCAAATTAGACAAATCTATACATGCCAGGGGTCTAATCTATACATGTAGGAGCAACAGAACCAAAACGACCCAATTTGGTGTAGGTCTGGCCGCAATTTGCAGCCAGAGGGAATTAATTTGTGGCCAGGAAAGGGAATTAAGGTCTAGGGTCTTGTGTGGTGGTTCTAGGGTGCCTGCACATCTCACTGTCCAATCAATTTTATTTTCAGGTGTCTCGGGTGAAAGCAGATTCAATAAAACCCTCACAGATTCACAGTTTTCCCCCGACATCGTCTCATAAATCCGTATTCTGTGTTCTAATCTCTAGTTTGATCCAAAATAACATCACACCAGGGGTTCTAAAGTCACCACAATCCTCAATTTCATCTTTAATTTCTGATCTCACCTAAACCCTAACTTGAAGTTTCACACATCCACCAAACGACACCATATCGACATGAAACTAGAATTGATGCACAAGAAATGAAATACTACTCTAATAGGTCCAAAATTTACCTCCTTTGGCAACTCAAGAAAATTCTTGAGTTGCTCAAAGTCCTCATGATCCACTCTTCCTTAGTCCAATGCGTTCCTCTCGAGCTTGTGAGCTTGTTTTGTGAAGAGGGAATGGGGTTTTGAGATGATTTTTGTGGTGTTTTGGGGGATTGAAGGTGAAGGAGGGAAAGGGAAGAGCAGGAATAGCAGCAGCTCTAGAGAGGAGGGAGAGAGAAATGTGATGAAGAAATGAGAGGAAATGGCTAGGTCAACACCCTCACCTACCCTCTCTCTCACCATACCTATTTCTTTATTCAAAATCCCTTTTCTTTTCTTTTCCAAAACCTTCTCATTCAAATAGTAGACACAAAGTAAAAGCCACGGTAAGAATAATGTAACACAAGTGCAAAATTATATGTGCATGTTTTGCACAAAAATGCCAAAAATCCGATTAGCGATTTTTAATCGCGATTAGCACTAAATTAGTGTCAAACTAATCATAAAAACTTTTAAATGGCATAATTCCATAAAATACCCTATTTTAAAATTTTCCATAATTTTTCCCCATTTATTTGTATTTAATTATACATGAATATTAAAATATTCATTAAAATAATATTAAATTATAAAATTTCACAAAAATAATATTTTATTATTTTGAAACGTTACAAGATGTAAATTCAAACTAATTTAAATATGCATCTAAATGTAACTTAGCTAGTCGGGTCGCATTGATATGACCTAGTCTACAATGCCTCAAGAAGAATTCGTTCATTTCTGAACTCTTCCTCTTGTGTGTGTTCTATACGTTAAGAACTGTGGTTTGATTTAAAATGTATATGCTTTTAGATAACGTGCCTGAACCGATAAACTCTTGATATAAGAAATGTTCAAAACATTATCCATCAATACAAAATTATATCCTTCTTTACTAAATAAAGAGACTGATATGATGTTGTATATCAGGTTCGGTATCTAATAACATTCGTTCAGAATCAATGTATTTGGTAATACATGGTGATAACTGCCAACATCTTGGCTGCAACAATTGCACTATTTTCAACACTTCAAACTTAACACCCGTTCTCAGTTCTCTACCAATCTATAGCCCATGTAACAGATTACATATCTGGGATCCTGATCCGGTATCACATACCCAGGACGTAGAGGATACTGATAAACAGTTCTTTGTAATGAACACACCCGAAGGAGATGCATCAACATGCACTTTCTTCGTTTAGGCAGCATGGGAGTCCTGGTATTCCCCTATTTCCTGCTCGGTCTTATAACAATTATAAGTGGGAGCGGGACCAACGTTCCCCAGCTCAGTATAACAAGCGGGTTCGGTCAATACATCCATATTATTATCTTGATTAAGGCGTGACATGTTCACTACCTGGAGAGAGAGAGAAGAAAACACTCTGCGTGCGCTGTTGCAAGATTAGATTGGTTATATATTTTATCTAATCAGGATGGCTCCCACTGTTTTTATCAAATCTTCCTTCAAACCTTAAAAAGAAAGACTAGCCGGGATTAATTAAACCCTACAAGTTCGCCAATCTTTCATCCAGGCCAGTGCCAGTACTTTGAGGGAGGTTGCACGTGCTTTCGCACGAACCTAATTAAAAGAAAACTCGTTTTCCCAGGGGCGTAACCCCGTTGACACCTTTTTAGACACCTACTAGATCATCTAATTTTAAAGTGCAAAACACTTACTCGCGGTGGGTATCAGGATCCAACTATCATATAGAAGGTATGCAATCTCATTGCAAATTTCAACACTTGAAACTCCCGATAATGGTTTTTACCCCTAGTACTTATGACCTTAACTATGGTCAACAAATCATAAGCACTAGTCAAGCTCTACCCGTCATTTCGTGATTAATTAGACCCACCCACATGACCCTTAACTAAGGTCAACCATGTCACATGACTGTCCTAACTAATCGCATCATATGCTATGTAGGAAGTCATCACTTAGCTACCGTACACTGTGCCTTAACTAAGGTCAACAAACACAACACGAATACTAAGTACTCTACTTCCTAAAATGACGGAGGGTTGCAGATGGTTTTTAAGAAAACCTATAAATCTTTGAACTTGATCTCGTTGCAGAATCAAATGGTCATCCAATGGGGTCACCGTGGCACCAACGGGTCCCTCAGCAGTTACTATTTACGCATGCCCCCTTACGAGGACTACAACCCGCTAGAACACCATCCGGTCTCGGGACACCCTGGGGGTAAGAGCCTATGCTTCGCCACACTGTCACATAGTGAGAACCCCCCATAGGTCGACATCCAATGCCTAGTAGCTCATTGCCTCCATGTGACTCGGGACTGTACCCAAAACCCACATGTTTGCACGACTCAGCAGAGCCGTTGTAGGGTGGAAATCAAAGCACAATGGGAGACACACAAGACTCTATGATGATCTCGGGTCAACAGACTAAGCTGTACCAGTGTCACCAGAGAACTACCATTTGACGTGAGGTATAATACCATCTAGGAGTTTTCGGCGAGTCCGTTCAGTGTACTCGGTCTCCACTTAGCACCCGCATACCATCTCTGATGTCAAACACCAAAGGATATGGGATCATGCATCGCCCATCACATGGGTCGAGAAGATATACGCTAATCTACTCTGGAATATCGATGCCCCGTCTCGATATTCCTACGACTAGGAACATTGAAGGATGTACTCATGGACTACCCAGGCCCCACTAGTATGATCTGCATCATAATCCTGGAAGTCGAGTACACATCCTCAGGGCTTCAGCAATATGTAACAGAGAGACAGTAAGTATACATATTAAGATAAAGAGTAACCAGATAACATTCTATCATGTCGAGCAAGAAAGTCCTCCCTATATATGCCCCAGCATCCACTATAATATACATCTCCCGTACAATGATGGCCTCTAGGGCATACATACAACTAGAAATGGAACCGAGGTCCCATCAGAAATCCAGACATATCTTGAGGCGGTATCACCTTATCCTGGACATAGTGGATCGCCAGGACATCGGGGTACGGAGAGTAGACACGAAAGACAACAAATCAGATCCATTCACCAAGGCCATCCTTCAAGTCCAATTTGAGAAACTATTAGAGCTGTTGGGCATGCGGTACGCCGATAACTGGTTCTAGTGTAGACAGTGGGTACTTATTGCACCAACTACAGGCCTTAGTGCAAGTGGGAGATTGTTAGATATGTATGCCCTTGAGGCCTGTATTGTATAGGATGCTAGGCATGTATTTGTACAGAAATAATCTTTGCTCGAAATGATAGTATGCTATCTGGTTTATCTTCATCTTAACATGTGATGTGTTGTATTTCATATCTTTATATACATTTTGATGAAGCCCTTAGGATTATGCTTGACCATCGGGATTATGATGTAGATCATACTAGTGGGGCCTAGGCAGTCTATAAGCATATCCTTTAATTGTTCCTAGTCGAGGGTATATCGAGACATGGCATTGATATTACCAGAGTAGACTAGTGTGTACGTTTCTTAACCCTGGGGGCGATGGTTGACCCCACAACCATTGGTGTTTGACATCAAAGATTGTACACATGTGCTCATTGGAGAATGGGTACACTGAACAGGACTCGCCGAGAACTCCTAGATGGTATATATACCCGTTGTCATATAGCAGTTCTCTGGTGACACTTTTACAGGTTAGTCTGTAGACCCGAGATCGTCATAGTGTCTTGTGTGATTCCCACTGTGCTTTGATTTCCTCCCTACCACGGCTCTACTGAGTCGTGCAAACAGGTGGATTTTGGGTACATTCCCGAATCGCATGGAGGCAGTGAGCGATAGGAGGGGTTTCGTCTCTCACGGTATAGGGAGTTGATGTCGCGCTATGCATGATCGGCCATAACTTCAAATCCCTGGCCAGGGTTCTCGAGATTTACTGATAAGAGTTATCTGTAGTTTCTCGAACCGTTATGTGCCATAAATCAGTATGACTTATAAAGTTACTGGTGTCTGACATTTACCACCCCTAGACTTCATATGCAATGTATCAGACGAAGAGACCGGACTATACGGTAAGTGTTGCTTACAGGCTCGTTAGGGTTGGGATGAGTTCGCTCGTCGGCCACCTCTTTTTCGTCATGTATCTGGGTAGCCGTTACATACAGCTAGTGTCGCTGACATACTTGTGGTTAAACCCACTTCCAGTGTACTGTCGAGTCTTTAGAGTCCCACACAGAGAGTTCCCTGGTTCAGGCGAAAGATGTAGAGGCCGTAAGTTGTTACGACAAGGTTTCGATCAAGCTCGTGTAATCGTTACAGGAATAATGATTGGAATGTTAATACCGGTAGGCTTTGGTTTAAGCCGCATGCCGGTATTATATTATTGGATTATTTGTATTCGTATTTTTCAGAATTCGGATACGGGTATACTTATAAGGTATACGGTAGAGGAGTATTATTGTAATTGTTACAAGAATACCTTCTAGAAGGAGACACCTCATAAATGGATATTTATTTTGTCAAAATAAATAAATGTGGTGGAATTTTGGAAAGTCTAAGCATGTATGAAGGAATGGATTGTTTCATATTTTATTCATTTGGAGTTACTATTGAAGCATGGTGAAATTTTTTATTACATGCTTCAATTATTTCATTTTGAGCCATATGATATTTTTTCCATGCTTGAACTTTTCATTATCACTTTTACATTCTCTCTCTTCATTCTCTCCTTCCTCCTCCTCTTTGCTTTAACCTCACATGAGTAGTGAATCAAAAGCTTAGAGCAAAAATCATAATCCAATACTTAATCTCTACATCATCTTAGTGATCACTTCTAGCAAACTTGATCTCTAAGTTGAACTCTTCTGAGGAGTTTGTAGCTTTTTCGATAGCTCTCGGGTGGATCGTCTTGGTTCTTGAGGTGGCCGGAGATCGAGCTCTTTGCAACCATCAAGGAGCCTAGGATTTGCAATAGAGAGGAGACCCGAAGGACCGGTTCCTTAGGTATAGCACACATTCATAGTATATTAGATCTCTTGTTATGGTTTAAGCACTAATCTTGGGTTATGTGGGTGTTGCATGCAAGAAAATTATTGTTTATTGCTTCCGCCTCCTCACAAGTGTTGTGAGGGTGTGCAACAGGAAAAACAAAATTGGTGGACTAAGTCTATGGTCATCTACAAGCTTCTCCAAGCTTCCAACCATGACAAAATTCCTCTCGATTTTGAATTACTTAAATCAATAAAAACCTTAATATTATCTCATATATGGTGTAAATCTCATACACCCATGTTGCATATATAAACTAGCATGACACAAAAACATATATCACATATATATTTAGTGTGCAAAATGTGAGGAAAAAGAATGCTTATGTAATATTTCAAAAAAAAAAAATTATTTTTGGGAATTTTTATATTTAAATAATAAAATATTGAATATTTTAAAAAGGCGGTATAATTAAATACCGATAAATTGGGAAATTTTTTGAAAATTATGGAAATTACTAAAAAGAGGGTGCTATATGTGATTTATGCAAATTATGAAGTTTTACCATTTATTATACACTAATTTTGTGCTAATCGCGATTAAAAATCGCTAATCGGGTTTTAAGCGTGTTTTGTGCACATGACATGCACATGTCATTTTTACACTTGTTTCATTTTTCCTACATGATTTTTGGGTGTATGGTTATTTGTTTTGGGTTTGCTATTGCAAAGAGAAGAAATGAAAAGAAAAGAAAAAGGGAAAACATTATTATATGAAGCATGGGGATGAGAGAGGGGGGGGTGAGGGGTCAAAGTTAGGTCTTGGCCATTCCTTCTCTTCTCATTTTCTTCATCATCCTTGCCTCCTCCTCTCTCATGGCAGCACCCCATTTTCCCTCCTCTTCAAAACCCTCACTTCATCATCAAATCTCCATCAAAACCCCACTCCAACTTCACAAAAAGTGTGCACAAGCTCTCAAGCTACCCTTTGGACCAAGAAAGTTTGTGTTTTGGTGCTGTAGGGGGATTCATGAGTGCCAAATGAGGTAATCCCTTCACATATAATGTAGTATTTCATTTGCTTAAGCCTCTATTTAAGTTTAAAATCGATTTCGTGGTGTTTAGTGAACTTTGGAATCTCAAGTGAGAATTAGGGTTTGATTTCATTAAAATGGTGTAATTGGGCTTTAGAGATGACCTTAAACCCCCATAGATGATAGAAACCCAGACCAAACCCAACTGAAACCCAAAATACGAGATTTCAGAACTTTTCATGTTAGTTTGTGAGAACTTAGAGTGTGCAGGGAAATCTAGAATGACCTGGGTTAAGTACGAGTTAAGAAAACAATACAAGAGGCTAGAATTGACCCTAGGAACCCCCTGTAGCAAGACAAACCCCAGCGGAGGACCCAGGGCCGGCGAGCTCAGATTCTAGGGGAGGGTGCTCGGCCACTTGGTGAGGGGGTGTGTAACACCTTAGAATGTGATTAGGGGTTATTATGCTTTAATGTGGGGTTTTAGTAAAAAGTTTACCAAAATGGTTTTCAAATATTTTATATGGATTTATGAATATTTTATTAGAATTTAATTTGGACTGCACACACTTGTGTATGTTAACTAGGGTTAAGTTTGGGGTTAAACCATGTTTAGATAACCATGGTGGACTAACCCATTTAATTAAGTTAATTTGATTTTAATTAAGTGTATTAGTTTTTCTAAATACAATTAGTTTTGTTTGGGAGTTGACTTGGGTTGGAGAGAGAGAGAGAGAGCATGATGGTTTGAGCGTGCTTGATAATTAATGAGGAGAGAGAGAGGGTTGACTCTCACCTCTCATTTCTTTTTCTTCAAACTCTCTTTCTCACTCATACTCATATCTCTCTCCCTCTCACTTACACACCCACACACAGCAGCAGTTGCAGCAGAAGCAACAGCAGCAGCTGAAGCAACAGCAGCAGGCAGCAGCAGCAAGCAGTAGCAGCAGCATCAGCATCAGCTCAGCAGCAGCAGCACCAACACAACAACAGCAATAGCAAGCAGCAACAGCAACAGCAACAGCAAGTAGCAGCAGCAACAGAACCTCCTCCTCCTCCTCCTCTTCTTCTTCTCCTTCTTCCTGCATCCTAGGATCAAGTGAGGTATAATTTCTTAAACTCAACTCCTTTCCTTGCTAGCATGTAGTTATTTAGCTAAGTTAGTGTTTAATGTGGATTTTTTTGTGCTATTTTGCAGTTTAAGTAGGGTTTAAGCTAAGTTGGGATTATTATGGCTTAATTGACTTAGGTAGATGTTATTAGTGCTGTTTTAAGCTAGTAGTATCACTAGTTTTCGCTAAATCAACTTAAAGTCGCAAAATTTGAAATTTAAAATATGGTTTAGAAGCAAACTGTAGGATATTTGAGATCTGCTACAACCATGTTTATTTTCTGGCTTAGCAAACATGTTCAGTTTAGTGTGCAAGCTTTTTAGAGTAGTGTGTAGGGTTTCGTGCCGGTTTTCCTCTCGAAAATCCGGCGACATTCCTTGTTTTTCCGGCGTCGCCAGCCCCCCTAGTGAGTTGGGTGTTGGTGCTTAGGCTAGTGGTGTCTTTGAGTGGTTTCTAGTGTTTGGTATTGTTTGGGTATTGGGTTTTTGTTGTTGGAGAAATCTGGGAGAGTTTGGTTAGTTGTAGTGTTTTTGTGGACTTTGACGATATTTTGATGGTTTAGTTGGAGAATAGGGTAATCAGGGATTTTAAGGTTAGATTAGCTCTAATATATGCTGTTGGTATCACTAAATTCTTGTAAATTCACCTAATTTCACAAAATACCAGAATGTTGCAAACTAAGTGTTTTAAAACGTTTTTAAACTAAACTTTAAGATACGTAGAATCTGCTGTATCTAGGGTAGTAATTTTAGTAAGCAAACATATACATTAGGCTATACTTTGTGTTAGGAATATAGTGTAGAAACCTGGAACTTTTCCATCTGTTTTTGGCCGATATCATGCCTATGGTGGCCGGCCCAATTTTGTAGGATTGTGTTGGATTTTTTCAGGTAGCTGTCTGTAGGCATTATAAGATGTTTGGTCTTGTTTATTTTTCTTGTTTTTGCTCCAGATAAAATCTGGGACCTGTTATCTATATTTAGCGTAGCGGGACTTGCGCGACACGTACGATACGAATCGAGTAGTGTGCTGTGTGTCACAGCGTGTCGCGTTGGGTTTTGACGTATGCACACACGTTACGTATACGCACGCATTTAGCTTGCGACGCTAATTTCTCGTATAATCTTGATATCGCGTTTTTGCAGGATTGTTCCTTATGTGTGTTTCTTGGGTAAATTCTAGGTTCGCAGGCGGGGACTTCGAGTGCCGCGGTGAAAGGAAAGTAGGTGGTCGGATACACCTAGCACCAGATCATGGGTGAATAGATGTAACATCTACGGGGGAAAATCGTTTGGATGGCGCAAGATGCCCGATAGTTCAGATAGTTTATAAACTTCTGGTAGTACTAGTATCTATGAGTATAGTGCCTAGTTAATCATCTTGCTGCATTCACGATCCTATATATTTACATACATGTGCAACCTCATTTCATAGGACACTTGCACCATTACCATGGTTTTATGCAGCACGAACACTATTCATGCGGACACACACGCCTTGGTAATTGCTATGCCACAACACTGGATAACTTGTATGACCTAAGATCTAGAAAAATTTCACCATATATGATGCTTAAACCTGTGCTAATGCAATTAAATTCCTCAGGATGAACATGTAGGATTGCTAGTCATATGCATGTACCTCATTATATCATTCGTCCATGCCTAGCCTATTAGTCATACATTGCAGTTCGACTTGTTGTTACTATAGGCATTCATTATCATTGACATATGCACTTATGATGATTTTCTTGAAGATTTCAGCACTTGAGATTTATGATATTTTGGGGAAAAACCGCAAGGATTTAATAAACCTGATATTATTTTTAAAACATTGAAAGTTGCAGTTTTTCTCGTGATATGATACATGTGTCGTCCACCATGAGTTTTCTGTTGGTTTTCGAGACCAGTTTTGAGGAGTTGGATGAACCGTCTCGGTTACATGGTGGGCCCGGTAAGGTACCCCGGGGCAGGAATATCGAGGTGTAGACGATGAGCCTGGCAGGGGCAGACTACTTACCGGTGATTGTTGGCGCGGCGGATATCCAGAGGATACCGACCGTGGCCATGAGATGTTGAGATATTGATACCTTGAGATGGGTCAGCCGGACGGCTGGGCCCTGAAATACTGTGATATGGATACATGAGATTTGAGATAGTTGCTTGAGGTGTCGATGTTGGACACGGATTTATGTTGATTCTATTGATATTATGCTGATATTTCAAAAGAGATTTCTAAAGAAGAAAATACTGATTTCTTATATCTACGTATTCAGACCCCGAGTTGATTCATGTTGCATACATACCTGCTAGCACTTCATGCCAGATTAGTATTGTATATTGATTCATGTTGCATACACATCTGCTATTATATCATGCCATATCAGTACTGTTGATGTTATGACACTTGTGTGCATGCTTATGATAGCCTCTATAGATGTTATTTATTACTCATGAGTTGGCAACTCACCCCCGTTGTTCCACAACCTTTTTGCAGGTCTGCTCCGTCAGCACAGTAGCGGCGGACACACTTGCTCCTTTTGCTCCTTGTACCTGGACTTGAGGCTTTTGTTCGTAGGCGGGTTATGATATTATTTTTTTTCCACCTTGTATATTTATTGTATCTAGAGTACCGCATCTACTGTATCTACTGTACCTGCTATTTGTATTGATGTATATTGACCTAGAGACGAGAAAGTGAGATTTGTGGACTTTTATGTTGTATGTTGGGGTCGAGCTCACTTGAGCCGACATGATATTATTACTTGTGCCTTTATTGCTTATCTTGCACATTGATGATTTATATTGTGTGTGATTTGAGTCCACTTCAGCGAAGAGCTAGCTCCCGCTTGGGGATGCCTATTTTATGTTATTCATATATATTCCTGGTTTGTACCCGTTTGGGGGCCAGTTTTTACAAAGGAGACTCTGCTAAAATTTTCGGAAAATGGTTGTTGCTTTTAAAAAGCTTGATGTGACTTATTTGATTTAAATCGCTTTTAATAAATTGGTTTTTCCTTCACTCTATTGCTTGAATAGGTTTTGATTTCTGGGCTTTGGCTTACTTAGATTACGTACGTCTTGAGACGTTTCGTAATTTAAGTGCCAGTTGCGTTCCGTACCTTTCGGCACGTGACAAAGTTGGTATCAGAGCGATATGTTTTACCTTTCTGAATGTAGAATGACCCTTGGTAGATGGAGTAAGTGACTTAAGCAGGGTAACGTAGCGTGTGTATGTCAGCGACATATTTGCGATACGGTACTCCGCCTATGTGACTTTAGGATATACTTGCTTGAAATTCCTTCTTCATTTTCGTGTATCCTATGATTCTATTGCACTGTTCTTATTATCCTGTTTCCTGTACCAGCCACTATACCGCCGAAGGCTACGAGGGCGCAGAGGGCTGCCGCCCGAGATGAGATCCGAGCAGGCTCGTCCGAGATGAGGACCATTCAGGGCGGCATACCTACCCCATAGATACAGACTGATCCACCTTCCCCAGGCCGTATGGATAGACTAGAGTCTGGTATGGAGGAGCTACGACAGATGATTGGAGGTATGCAGGAGTTACGACAGATGGTGGGATCCTTAGTAGAGGCCAGTCGTGCAACGAGATCGGAGGACGTACTTACCACAGCACAGAATACCATAGTACCTGCTGCCCAGACAGTTGCTCCGACTACTACTACCGCGTCTATTCCAGTATCGCTACAGGATTTCATGAGGCTGAGACTCCCAGTCTTCACCGGTACAAATGCTGCGGAGGATCCGCAGACATTCCTCGACAAATTAGCTAGGATTTGCCATTCGCTCTGATGTTCTGACGATAGATGGTTGGAGCTTACGAGTTTCCGTCTAGCGGGCCTTACGCAGACATGGTGTGAGTCGGTCGAGAGAGGTTGAGCTGCAGGTTTACCTCCTATGACTTGGGCCGAGTTCACAGCAATATTTCTAGCCCGTTTCCTTCCCAAGAGCGTTCGTGATGCTAGAGCTCGTAGTTTTGAGGCTTTGCGCAAGACACCAGGGATGACAGTGTCCGAGTATGATGTCCAGTTTACGCAGTTGTCCAGATATGCTCCGTACTTGGTTGATACTGAAGAGAAGAGGGTTAAGAGGTTTATGCAGGGACTCGACACCCAGTTATTTCTTGCCATCGGCGCTCAGCACTTTGACACTTATGCAGCTGTTATGGACATGGCCTTACGGATGGAGGCGCACATTTCAGAGACTTCGGCCATTTCTGGGCCGAAGAGGATTCGTACCGATATGCTAGCTCAGAGGCGTCGTGATAGATTCTTTCCGAGAGATGGTGACGGCAGAGGAGTTGGACGGGGTCAGCTATTTGGTTCTTATTCACAGGGAAAGCAGGCGTCGCCAGGATGTTTTGGGTGCGGGAGTCCGCACCATCGTATCAGAGACTGTATGGTGAGACGACAGGGAGCGACGACAGTTCCACACGTGACTTTACCACCTTCACCACATCTTCAGAGAGCTCTACTTCCTACCCCCGGTGGTGGTCCACGTCAGTTAGATGTCCCCAGAGGCCGTGGATGCGGCGGTCCTGTTCAGAGAGGACGAGGAGGCAGAGGCCGAGGAAAATGTCAGCCAGCTATTAGTGGGGGATAGGCCCGAGTTTTCTCTTTGACACCAATCAAAAACCGGGCCGAACTTCTATTCGATGCGCAGGCATCCAATGCCGTTGTGACATGTACCTTGTCAGTATGTTCTTTCGACGCGCGAGTATTATTCGACCCAGGTTCCACACATTCGTATGTATCTACACACCTTGCACCGGTGTTGTGCTGTGAGTCATCGTCGTTAGATCAGCCGCTTGTTGTTCTTACTCCTGTAGGCGAGTCGTTTGTCGCTCGTTTTATGTTTCGTTTGTGTTCCGTTCGTATCGGGGAGAGGGATTCATCGTTTAATTTGATTCTTCTCGATATGTTGGACTTTGATGTGCTTATGGGCATGGACTGGCTAGCCACTTGTTATGCATCTGTGGACTGCCGTAAGAAGGCGGTCAGATTTAGCTTTCCGGGAGAGCCAGTCTTTGTTATTCAGGGAGACCGCTGTGTCACCCTTCCCAGCTTGATTTCGTCTCTTCGCACCGGTCAGCTCTTGCAGAAGGGTTGTCATGGATTCATAGCATCTGTTTGTGATACTCGAGCTGCAGAGCTTCCGTTGGACAAGGTCCCGATTGTGTGTGAGTTCTCTTATGTTTTCCCTGATGAGCTACCTGGGCTACCGCTTGAGCGCAATGTTGAGTTCTGCATTGAATTGATTCCCGGCTCGGGGCCTATTTCCATACCACCTTATCGAATGGCCCCGGCGGAGCTTAGAGAGCTGAAGGATCAGTTGCAGGATTTGTTGGATAAAGAGCTTATTCGACCTAGTGTTTCTCCGTGGGTTGCTCCTGTCTTGTTCGTCAAGAAGAAAGACGGCAGTTTGCACTTGTGCATTGATTACCGCCAGCTGAACAGGGTTACCGTACGGAACTGATATCCCTTACAACGTATCGATGATTTGTTCGACCAGCTTCAGGGTGCGGGTTACTTTTCGAGGATTGACTTGAGATCGGGTTACCATCAGTTGCGGATGCGGCAGGAGGATATTCCGAGGACGGCTTTTTGCACGCGTTACGGACACTATGAGTTTTTGGTGATGTCGTTCGGACTCACCAATGCACCAGCCGCATTTATGGATTTGATGAACTGCATTTTCAGGCCGTATCTAGATCTGTTCATCATCGTGTTTATTGACGACATTTTGGTGTATTCCCGGAGCCGAGAGGAGCATGAGCAGCACCTGAGGATCACATTGCAGACTTTGAGGGAGCACCAGCTGTTCGCGACATTCTCCAAGTGCGCGTTTTGGCTTGACAACGTTGATTTCTTGGGTCACGTGATTACGAGAGATGGCATATGTATGGACCCGAAGAAGATCGAGGTCGTTCAGCATTGGCCCAGACCGACATCAGTTACGGAGATCCGAAGTTTCCTAGGCCTGGCTGGCTACTACCGACAATTTGTTCAGGACTTCTCCCGTATCGCTGCACTGTTGACCAGGTTGACCCGGAAGGAAGTTCTTTTTGTTTGGACCGAGGCGTACGAGCATAGCTTCCAGCAGTTGAAGACTTTTCTGACTACTCCACCAGTGTTATCATTTCCTTCGGGATCGGGCGGATTCATGGTTTATTGCGACGCTTTGCGAGTGGGACTAGGTTGCATGTTGATGCAGCACGACAGAGTTATCGCGTATGCTTCTCGGCAGCTAAAGACACAAGAACAAAACTATCCTACGCATGATTTAGAGATGGCTGCAGTGGTGTTTGCACTCAAGATCTAGAGATATTACCTATACGGAGAGTCGTGCCAGATATTCACGGACAACAAGAGCTTGAAGTACATATTTCAGTAGCGAGACCTGAATCTGAGACAACGACGTTGGATGGAACAGGTGAAAGACTATGATTGCGAGATCCTCTACCATCCAGGCAAGGCGAACGTGGTGGCAGATGCTTTGAGTAGGAGGCCCGGAGGTAGTCTATCTTATTTGAGCGTCGTACAGAAGCAGTCGTCAGCAGATTGACAGATTTTATGCGACAGCCTAGTTGAGTTCGAGTTCACTCCGACAGGGGGCAGCTTGCGCATATTCGTGCACGTCCGCAGTTGCTTGACCGTATTCGTGAGGCACAGCCCAGTGATGACCATCTTTCAGAGATCATGGAGCAAATTAGGCAGGGCAGCGATTCCGAGTTCGTGATCGATGATTAGGGAGTACTGCGATTTAGGACTCGATTGTGCGTACCGGATTCTGAGGACTGTGGTGTGAGATTCTTGAGGAGGCGCATAAATCGATATTTAGCATTCATCCAGGCGACACCAAGATGTACCGCGATCTGAGAGATGTCTATTGGTGGGACGGAATGAAGAGGGATGTCAAAGTCTTCATGTCGAGATGCCTGTCTTATCAGCAAGTCAAGGCCGAGCACCAGAGGCCTGTGAGAGAGTTACAGCCTTTGCCCATTCCGGAGTGGAAATAGGAGCAGATTTCTATGGACTTCGTGGTGAGTCTACCCAGGACCAGTAAAGGGTATGACTCCATCTGGGTGATCGTGGATCGATTGACGAAAGCGGCTCACTTCCTGCCAGTGAAGACCACTTTCAGTTTTGCTCAGTATGCCCAGATTTACATCGACGAGATCGTACGGTTGCATGGCGTCCCAACTTGTATTGTGTCAGACCGAGGCACCCAGTTTACCAGCCGACTATGGAAGAGACTTCAGGAGGTGTTGGCCACCTGTTTGAGTTTCAGCATAGCATTTCATCTGCAGACCGACGGCCAGTCAGAGAGGACTATTCAGACTCTCGAGGACATGCTCCGAGCGTGCGTTTTAGACTTTGGTGGTAGCTGGGATCATCATTTACCCTTAGTAGAGTTCTCCAACAACAACAACTTCTATGATACTATTCAAATGGCACATTCGAGGCCTTGTATGGGAGGAGATGTAGATCGCCCATCTGTTGGACTAAGCTTAGCAAGAGCAGTATTTTGGGGCCGCAGATCGTGCAGGAAGCGACCGAGAAAGTACAGCTAATTCAAGATCGGATGAGAGCGGATTAGAGCAGGAAGAAATCATATGTAGACAGGCGCCGTCGCAGACTAGAGTTCGCAGTTAGCGATCACGTTTTTCTGAGGGTCTCTCCGATGAAGGGCGTGATGAGATTTGGGTGAAAAGGAAAGATTAGTCCCAGATTTGTAGGTCCCTTCGAGATCCTCGAGCGTGTCGGCGCAGTTGCATATCGTTTGGGTCTTCCACCCAGCTTTCCGGATGTTTACCCTATCTTCCATGTGTCAATGCATCGCAGATATCTTCATGACCCTTCTCACATGATTCAACATCATACCGTTCAGCTTGAGCATGATCTTTCGTTCACCGAGCAGCCAGTAGTGATATTGGATCGGCAGGTGAAGAAACTTCGATCAAAGGTCTTGCCGTCTGTGGAGGTCCTTTGGCGCAGCCCGAATGGTGAAGAGATCACTTGGGAGGCTGAGGGCGAGATGCAGAAGAAATTCCCTCATATCTTTGAAGGTACGCGTAGCTATATTTTAAATTCGGGGACGAAATTTCTTTAAGGGGGAAGATTGTAACACCTTAGAATGTGATTAGGGGAAGACCCAAAGGACTTGAGGCTTTTGTTCGTAGGTGGGTTATGATATTATTTTGTTTCCACCTTGTATATTCATTGTATCTAGAGTACTCCATCTATTCTATCTACTGTACCTGTTATTTGTATTGATGTATATTGACCTAGAGACGAGACAGTGAGATTTGTGGACTTTTATGTTGTATGTTGGGGTCGAGCTCACTTGAGCCGACATGATGTTATTACTTGTGCCTTTATTGCTTATCTTGCACATTGATGATTTATATTGTGTGTGATTTGAGTCCGCTTCGGCGAAGAGCTAGCTCCCGCTTGGGGATGCCTTTTTTTATGTTATTCATATATATTCCTGTTTTGTACCCGTTTGGGGGCCAGTTTTTACAAAGGAGACTTTGCCGAAATTTTCGGAAAATGGATGTTGCTTTTAAAAAGCTTGATGTGACTTATTTGATTTAAATCGCTTTCAATAAATTGGTTTTTCCTTCACTCTATTGCTTAAATGGGTTTTGATTTCTGGTATTTGGCTTACTTAGATTACGTACGCCTTGAGACGTTTCGTAATTTAAATGCCAATCGCGTTCCGTACCTTTCGGCACATGACAGGGTGGGCCTAGGTTGCTTCAGTAGGTCACACACACCCTATATATCACCTTAGTGTTGTTTTGGAACATTGTTTTCTCCCTAGACAAAATCTGAGACTAATTCCTTGTGTTGCTGCTTTAATTCGAGTTATAGTTATGCGTATTTTAAATTCTGAATTTTAGTATTTATGCTTTATCTCGATTGCGTGACGTTTGTACGTCTATATCGAGTGAAATCGGGTTGATTTGCGGGAGTGGACCATAGGTTTTGACCTGTGTGAGTTCCGCGCGTTGTTTTGGTTTCGATTTGGTTTTAATATGATATGATACGTGTGACATGTAGGTACCCTCACGATGATTCGAGACGATGAAGAAGATGGTGGCGACATCGACATCGGCAAGCAAGATTAGGTGAGTAGATATATATCTACGAGGGAAGTCGAGTGGATGGCGTATAGCACCCCCGCAGTTCGATGTACAATATGCTATATATATATACTATTTTTATTTGATGTCTTTTATGTGAGACATGGATATTCAGGATATAGTTATGTGTTCATGGATTAGTAGTGTTACTTGCGAAACCCTAGAGTAGTTGTTGCACCCACACACGCACACATTCATTCTTTTACCTGTGCGTATATGGGGATATGTATATCTATATATACACATGGGTATGGGACTATGTATATATATATATACGTATACATATACACGGATTATGAGGATAGTACTTGGGATTGGAGATGAGTCGATGAAATTGGGCTTGAGGCCGTGAGATTGGTGATGTGATATGGTTCTTATTTGAGATACGACGTGATGTTTTAGAGGGTCCTTTCGATGTGGTGTTTTTAGACAAACGCATGCATATACATATGTGGTATCAGTATTGTACTAGACATGGGTCAGTACCCCCAATCATGATAATTGATAAAGAGGATACCTGATGAATAGTGTAATTGATGTGACATTGACCCATACCCAGATTTGGGATGCCGTACGACGAATTTACCGTACGAGCTATATATTGATGATAGATCCGCACTCTTGACTTGAGGATGTCATATTATAGATATTGTATCGTATGGGATACTTTTGAGGCGGGATCACCGACTGTTATATTTATATGTATATATGTATCGACTCATAAATTAGGCGGTTCCCTTACTTTTCGATTAGCCTTTTTGTTTAACCCTGCAGTTTACTTGTAAATGATTGATTAGATTCGAGTCATACCTAGTTCAAAACTAACGAATCGTGAGTATTTTTAAAGACATGCCAATGGATTCTACGGATATTTCAAAGGACGTACATTTTCTTAAAAACACCGTAGTCCCTATTTTCTAAACACACAATTCGTATTATTTCAAATGGCAAAACTGTACGACTCATACTTAGACATAAGTAGATTCGTTATCATTGCATTGGATATTCAGCTCCCGCATATTCTTGCTGCTCGCATCGCATTGCATGCTTATATTGTGTTTTCATATGTTAATATTGAAATCGTGCGGTCAGGACACCAGCACCATTACCGATGATGCGTATGTTCTACATACACTTACTTGCCGGCTCACACACATCATCATCGGTAATTGCCATGTCACGTATACTTTAGAGAATATTATTTCATTGACATAGCTTGTTAGCTAATAGTTTCGACATGATATTAGTGTACTTGCTTTATATGTCAGGTTATACATTTCACTTATTACTTGCAAATTCATGCATATTATTATTCACTGTTATGTAGTATTATGGAGTTTTATGCCGATATTCACTGTTTATTTACTGTTGATTCTTGGATTTCGGATTTTATGAGATTCCTGGATTTGGGAGAAAACTGCAAAAATATATATAAACTTCTTTCTCTCTCTCTCTCTTTAAAATGAAAAGTGCGGCTTTCTCGGGATGTATGAGTCGTCCACCATGACGTTTTCTCGGTTAAGAGATGGATTTCAAGACCTGATTCGAGGAGTTGGATTAACCGTCTGCGGGTACATGGTGGACCCGGTAAGGTACCCCGGGGAAAAAACATAGAGGTGTAGACCATGAGCCCGGCAAGGGCAGACTTCCTACCGATGATTTTACCTGGCGCGTCGGATATCCGGAGGATACCGTTCGCTGTCGTGTGATTGATGATAGGGGCCGATCAGGACTGACGGAGCGCTAGATAGTGAGATTTGAGACACAGAGATTTTGAGGTATTGAGATTTGTTGATGCAGGCCAGTCCGGATAGCCGGAGCCTGAGATTTTGAGATATTGGGATTTATGTTTTGTGTCGATGCTGGACACTGTTTATGTTGATTTCATTGATGATACCTCGTTTTAAATATATAGAAATCTCACTATGTTATGAAAGCAGTTTCTTCATGTACATGTATTCTGTTTTCATGCATTCATACCTCATCCATATGATATGTTGCTACCTGAGGCACTGACACGAGCACATGGGATTTCACTTATGTATAGATGTTTACCCTTGCCACCTTTTCATGCTTCAGACTTATCATTTGAGGTTATATATATATTATTGATCGTATTGACCTCGGATTGTGTCATAGATACGATTTCTTCTCGGTGATGTTTTCTACTCACGAGTTGGCAACTCACCCCCGTTGTGCCACAGTTTCTTACAGGTTTTGCCGTACAGGTTCCATTACGGCTTTGCTGGGACACTGCTTCCTTTCTGGGTGATTGCTTTGGTAGGTGGGTTCACTTGTATCATGACCATTATTGTACCTTTATTTTATTCAGTTGTATCTAGTGACTCCATCAACCAAACTTGTATATTTATTTAGACTTAGAGACCAGTGATGTATATTTTTTCGACCTTAGGGTTGCGCGTTGTATTATTATGGATTTCATGTTGTTTTGAGTTTCCTTTTGAGTTTTGATCCTCGCCCTTCGGCATTGTATATTATATTGCTTGCGTGGTTATGGACGTCGATTGACAAAGAGCTAGCTCCCGCTTGGTGATGCATTTTATCATTGATGTATATATTTATCATGTTGTATCCCTTTCGGGGCCAGTATTTACAAAGGAAACTATGTCGAAATTTTCAGAAAAGACTTGTGATTTTAAAAATGCATATTTCGGCTTATGTTGCTAAACTACTTGATTTAAATTTTTTTTCCTTCACTCTACTACTTTTCTTGGATTTAATTTCTGGGTTTTGGCTTACTTAGGTTACGTACGCCTCGAGACATTTCGTAATTTAAGTGTCGGTCATGTTCCGTACTTTTCGGGTCGTGACAAAGTTGGTATCAAAGCGTTAGGTTTTACCTCCTGAGTATAGGATGACCCTTGGTTGATGGAGTAGGTAGCTTGAGTAGAGTGACGTACCGTACATATGTTCCGCGGCATATTTACGATACGATACTCCGCTTAAGAAGCCTTAGGATGTACATTTCTTTGCACAGTATTATATTCATTCCTATGATCTATCCTCATCAGTACCAGTTTATGGTTTTACTGCCATGATTACGGGCAGAGAGAACTACGGCTAGAGTTGCGGTCAGCACGAGCTCGTCACGGACGAGGACTGACCAGAGCGTGTTTCCAGAGACATACGATTGCATATAGAGGCGTCGTTTTATTGTATTTTCGCGCCATGAACGTTGATGGATCGCTTTTACGATATTTCTTGGACGTGCAGATCAGCACCAGAGGATTGAGCCATTGATAGAGGCCAGCCAGAATGTGATGACCATTGATGTATCGCTTATTCATGATGATTGAGGAACTGTTCAGCGTGCAGACGAATGAGCAAGTTCTTGCCACGAACGATGAGATATCGTCCAGATGTTGGAGTTATTGCAGTACTAGTTGTACTTAGAGATATGATAGAAGGTCGCTAGTCACTCGAGGATGAATGACTAGGACATGTGGTTCGTTTGCTTACCCCGATGCGAGGTCATCAGATAGATTGATTCTAGCAAGAGAAGATTTCACGCAGGTACGTTGGGAGTCGATAGAAACGATCGAATGTCAGAAACCCATTTTCCAAGTTTAAAGTGTTTGAAGAAAACATGCAAGTAACTCTACGGACCCTCTAGAAGAATAGAACTCTAACTCGACATAATGACCATGTGAAAGCCTTTGAAACTTCGGGTTTGCGGCAGTTCCACGGTGCCATTAATGAGGCTTGGGTATGCCCTTCTACGGTTGGTCATAGGTGTTGTGGCATGTACTCGATATTATTAAACTGTACCCAAGATGTTGATCTCTTGGGGGATTATGAGGTTTTGATGAATCGATCGAATGGTTCAACTTCATTCGGATGCTATGTAGTGAGATGCATTTCTTGGGAGACTCCAGATACGAGTATAACCATTGGAGCACAGTCTATGCAGCCACGAAGAGACGAGTCCGGAGCAGTCGACATTAGATAAAAGTGGAGTAAGAGGTTCGTACGAGATCTTGATGAGATGACGTTCCACTCCGCCAAAATCAGAGATGTGATATGCATGCAGAGGCATTGTATATGGATATATCTTCCAGAAGGAGTCGCGATGAGTATGCAGCCGTTCCGGAACAAGAAACAGATTTAGTGAAGGGTGATAACTTCCGGGCAGTTCGACAGAGACGAGATTTGGGAGAGACCTCGATATGACCTTTCTGGAATACTATACGAGAAGACTTGGACCCAGGAGCGGTCATATTGCGCATACCCAGCAGGCCAGAGTTCGGCATCGTCGATGAGATAGTTGGCCAGAGATCTGTAGAGGATGTGCCAGAGCGGGACTGTTTCCGTCGTCATTCTATATTGGGTCGTTGAGCAGAGGAGCTACATATCTAGCAATGCACAGTGGGAGACAAGAGCCTAAAAGCACCAGGCGCCAAGGCATGAACAGGAGGCAAGTAGATATCTTGCTCTTCTAACATTGGATGCACCGACCCCTTCTCGACTTTGAAGGAGGAAATATCGACGACGGTATTTATGATTTATGATTTGGTGATTCGATTATCACGCATCCGTCACCTTGGATTTTGGTATTTTGGGCTATGTATTCGCATGATTTAGTCTTGATGACTGAGTTTCATGATACTTGTTTTCATGCACCATGGTTCCACCTACTGGGTATTTGTATTTTGTACGTAGTTATTGCACTTGAGATATGCTTTATATGTCGTTGCGTTGATTTATGATTTGTGCACAGTTATTGTTTTTGTGCCTTGGCTGCACAAGCTTATGACTTCATGGATTTCATACATTTGGGTTGATTTTATGCATATGGTACGCACCCGATTTGATTTTGCACTCTGTATAGTTCATATATACTTGCAGTGCTGTGGTGCTGTGATACGTATTTTGTGCACTACAGTTGCACAGGACTTCGATTTGATGTTATTTGAGATATGGATTTTGATTTCATGCCTAGGGCATGCATATGATTTGGCTTATATTTTCGGCATGGTTTTCATGCAGTTTTAGTATTTGATTGACTTTGTGCACCCTGATGCACATGGTGGTGAGATTAGATACCACGGTATACCTGATTTGGATTTGGATTGAGATATGCCGTATACCGCCGATTTCAATTGTGATACTCGATATTTGTTTTGTGCACCTTGTGCACCTGATTGGATTCTTGCGCATATTTGACGCACTTGGATTGGATTTTGCGCATGTTCGGCGCTTGACGTCTGATTTTGTGATTTCGTGTATGTTGGATGCACATGAGTTAGATTTTATTCGTGCATGATGGATGCACCGTATTTGGATTTTCGCGCATGTTGGGCGCATGATTTGAGATGCGATTTTGGTGCACACCAGATGCACTAGATCGGGATCCTTCGTGCATATCAGATGCACCTGATATTGCTGTCAGGCATACCTGTTGCCCTTGACAGATGTTTCGTGCACACCCGATGCACTTAGATTTTGTTCTGTGTACATGTATGGCACATTCATGGATTTTGATTTCCGTGCGCACCAGACGCATGCTACATTCTTATGAACATTTTGGGATTGAGTTCTTATGGAGCAGTATGTTTTTATGATGTTTACTATTTGTTTTCGTACTGAGCAGGACTAGTCAGAGGACAGTACCTGGATATATTTTTGCATGCATTGATAGTTATCGAAGGGATTTCCAAAAAGGGAGCTATAGTCTCAGTATTTACCTACGTGTCTGAGATGACATGAAACATTTAAAACAAGAAACCCTTCTAAATTGTTTTCAAAACGGCGGTACGTGCATGTAAACAAAGGATATATATATATATATATATATATATATATATATATATATATAGAGAGAGAGAGAGAGAGAGTTATTTTCTTACTAGAGACGTCCGCCACTGTGCAGTGTTATGCGCATCGCACAGCGACTTAAAACGGTTTGGCATGCATTTTCTTCAGGTGTTTATATGTATAGTGTTGATGTATATCATGTTGATTTCATTTTGGATTTGACCTTGGTGTCTTCACCATTACTCCGATGATTGCGGAATCCTTGATGGAGTTTAGTTTTTGAGCTATCTGCTCATTGTTAATGCCCATACTTCGCGCCACTGTGCCTTATGTATTTATGATTTCGGAGCCCCGACGACTTGGACTTTTACTGAAATGTTTTAGTATTGATGAGTTTAAATTTAAATTAGGGGACCGAATTTCTTTAACGGGGGAAAACTGTAACATTTTAGAGAAAAAAAAAATTATTTTTGGAAATTTTTATATTTAAATAATAAAATATTGAATATTTTAATAAGGCGGTATAATTAAATACCGATAAATTGGGAAATTTTTTGAAAATTATGGAAATTACTAAAAAGAGGGTTCTTTATGCGATTTATGCAAATTATGACGTTTTACGATTTATTATACACTAATTTTGTGCTGATCGCGATTAAAAATCGCTAATCGGGCTTTAAGCGTGTTTTGTGCACATGACATGCACAAGTCATTTTTACACTTGTTATATTTTTCCTACATGATTTTTGGGTGTATGGTTATTTGTTTTGGGTTTACTATTGAAAAGAGAAGAAAAGAAAAGAAAAAGGGAAAACATTATTATATGATGCAAGGGCATGAGAGAGAGAGGGTGAGGGGTCAAAGTTAGGTCTTGGCCATTCCTTCTCTTCTCATTTTCTTCATCATCCTTTCCTCCTCCACTCTCATGGCAGCACCCCATTTTCCCTCCTCTTCAAAACCCTCACATCATCATCAAATCTCCATCAAAACCCCACTCCCACTTCACAAAAAGTGTGCACAAGCTCTCAAGCTACCCTTTGGACCAAGAAAGTTTGTGTTTTGGTGCTGTAGGCTGATTCATGAGTGCCAAATGAGGTAATCCCTTCACATATAATGTTTCATTTCATTTGCTTAAGCCTCTATTTAAGTTTAAAATCGATTGCGTGGTGTTTAGTGAACTTTGGAATCTCAAGTGAGAATTAGGGTTTGATTTAATTAGGGATGGTGTAATTGGGCTTTAGAGATGACCTTAAACCCCCATAGATGATAGAAACCCAGACCAAACCCAACTGAAACCCAAAATACGAGATTTCAGAACTTTTCATGTCAGTTTGTGAGAACTTAGAGTGTGCAAGGAAATCTGGAATGACCTGGGTTAAGTGCGAGTTAAGAAAACAATACCAGAGGACTAAAATTGACCCTAGGAACCCCCTGTAGCAAGGCGAACCCCAGTGGAGGACCCAGGGTAGGCGAGCTCAGATTCTAGGGAAGGGTGCTCGGCCACTTGGTGAGGGGGTAGGCCAAGGTTGCTTCAGTAGGCCACATACACCCTATATACCACCCTAGTGTTGTTTTGGAACATTATTTTCACCCTAGACAAAATCTAGGACTAATTCCTTGTGTTGCTGCTTTAATTCGAGTTATGGTTTTACGTATTTTAAATTCTGAATTTTAGTATTTGTAATTTATCTTGATCACGTGACGTTTGTACGTCTATATCGTGTGATATCGGGTTGATTTGCGGGAGTAGACCATAGGTTTTGACCTATGTGAGTTCCGCGTGTTGTTTTCGTTTCGATTTGGTTTTAATGCGATATGATACGTGTGACATGTAGGCACCCTCACGATGATTCGAGACGATGAAGAAGATGGTGGCGACATCGACATCGGCAAGCAAGATTAGGTGAGTAGATATATATCTACGAGGGAAGTCGGGTGGATGGCGTATAGCACCCCCGCAGTTCGATGTACAGTATGCTATGTATATACACTATTTTTTTATGATGTCTTTTATGTGAGACATGGATATTCAGGATATGGTTATGTGTTCATGGATTAGTAGTGTTACTTGCGAAACCCAAGAGTAGTTGTTGCACCCACACACGCACACATACTTGCATACATTCATTCTTTTACCTGCGCGTATATGGGGATATGTATATATATACACACACATGGGTATGGGACTGTGTGTGTGTGTGTGTGTATACATATACACATACACGGATTATGAGGATAGTACTTGGGATTGGAGATGAGTCAATGAGATATGGCTTGAGGCCGTGTGGTTGGTGATGTGATATGGTTCGTATTTGAGATACGACGTGATGTTTTAGCGGGTCATTTCGACGTGGTATTTTCAGACACATGCATGCATATACATATGTGGTATCAGTATTGTACTAGACGTGGATTAGTACCCCCGATCATGATAATTGATAAAGAGTATACCAGATGAATAGTGTGATTGATGGGACATTGACCTGTACCCAGATTTGTGATGCCGTACGACGTATTTACCGTACGAGCTATATATTGATGATAGATTCGCACTCTTGACTTGAGGATGTCATATTATAGATATTGTATTGTATGGGATACTTTTGAGGATGGATCATCGACTGTTATTTATATGTGTATATATATATATATATATATATATATATATATATATCGACTCAGATGTTAGGCGGTTCTCTTACCTTTCGATCAGCCTTTTTGTTTAGCCATGCAGTTTACTTGTAAATGATAGATTAGATTCTAGTCATACCTATTTCAAAACTAACGAATCATGAGTATTTTTAAAGACAGGCGAAGGGATTCTACAGATATTTGAAAGGACGTACATTTTCTTAAAAATACCGTAGTCCCTATTTTGTAAACATACGATTCTTATTATTTCAAATGGAAAAACTGTACGACTCATACTTAGACATATGTAGATTCGTTATCATTGCATTGGATATTCAGCTCCCGCATATTCTTGCTGCTCGCATTGCATTGCATGCTTATATTGTGTTTTCATATGTTAATATTGAAATCATGCGGTCAGGACACCAGCACCATTACTGATGATGCGTATATTCCACATACACTTACTTGCCGGCACACACACACCATCATCGGTAATTGCCATATCATGTAAACTCTAGAGAATATTATTTCATTGACATAGCTTGTTAGCTGATAGTTTCGACATGATATTAGTATACTTGTTTTATATGTCAGGTTAGACATTTCACTTATTACTTGCAAATTCATGCATATTATTATTCACTGTTATGTAGTATTATGGAGTTTTATGCCGATATTCACTGTTTATTTACTGTCGATTCTTGGATTTCGGATTTTATAAGATTCCTGGATTTGGGAGAAAATCGCAAGAATATATAAAAACTTCTTTCTCTCTCTCTCTTTTAAAAATGAAAAGTGCAGTTTTCTCGTGATGTATGAGTCGTCCGCCATGATATTTTCTCGGTTATGAGATGGATTTCGAGACTCGATTCGAGGAGTTGGATGAACCGTCTGCGGGTACTTGGTGGACTCGGTAAGGTATCCAGGGGCAAGAAGTCGAGGTGTAGACGATGAGCCCGGCAGGGGCAGACTGCCTACCGGTAATTTTACCTGGCGTGTCGGATATCCGGAGGATACGTTCATGGTCGTGTGATTGATGATAGGTGCCGATCAGGACTGACAGAGCCCTAGATAGTGAGATTTGAGACACTGAGATTTTAAGATATTGAGGTATTGAGATTTGTTGATACAGGCCAGTCCAGATAGCCGGAGCCTGAGATATTGAGATATTGGGATTTATGTTTTGTGTCGATGCTAGACACTGTTTATGTTGATTTCATTGATGATACCTCATTTTAAATATACAAAAATCTCACCAAGTTATGAAAGAAGTTTATTCATTTACATGTATTCTATTTTCATGCATTCATACCTCATCCATATGATGTGTTTCTACCCGAGGCACTGACACGAGCACATGGGATTTCACCTATGTATAGATGTTTACCCTTGCCACCTTTTCATGCTTCGAACTTATCATTTGAGATTATATATATTATTGATCGTATTGGCCTAGGATTATGTCATACATACGATTTCTGCTCGGTGATATTTTCTACTCACGAGTTGGCAACTCACCGGCGTTGTGCCAAAGTTTCTTGCATGTTTTGCCGTATAGGTTCCATTACGGCTTTGCTGGCATACTGCATCCATTCTGGGTGATTACATAGGTGGGTTCACTTGTTTCGTGACCACTATTGTACCTTTATTTTTTTCAGTTGTATCTAGTGACTCCATCAACCAAACTTGTATATTTTTTCAGACTTAGAGATCAGTGATGTATATTCTTTCGACCTTAGGGTCGCGCGTTGTATTATTATGGATTTCATGTTGTTTTGAGTTTCCTTTTGAGTTTTGATCCTCGCCCTTCGGCGTTGTATATTATATTGCTTGCGTGGTTGTGGCCGTCGATTGACGAAGAGCTAGCTCCCTCTTGGAGATGCGTTTTATCATTGATGTATATATTTGTCACGACCCGAAAGTACGGAACATGACCGGCACTTAGGCTACGAACGTCTCAGGGCGTACGTACTCTAAGTAAGCCGAGCCCAGAAATCCAAACCAAGAAATTAGTGGAGTGAAGGAAAAACCAAATGTAAATCACCCAGTTTGCAACATAATATACAACGCCTAAAGGCGAGGATCACAACAGAAAGGAAACTCAACAGCATGAAACCCAGAGAAAATATAACGTGCGACTCTAAGGTCGAGAGAATAAACACCGCTGGTCTCTATCTCAAATAAGTACATGTTTGGTTGATGGAACTTCTAGATACAACTGAATATAATATACAATGTATAATGATGGGTACGATACAAATAAACCCACCTACTAGAAAGTCACCCGAAAGAAGCAGTGCCGCAAGCCGTAATGAATCCTGTACGGCAAACACCTAGAAGAACAGGGGCACAACGGGGGTGAATTGCCAACTCGTGAATAGAAGAACATCTACGAACAGAAAATCGCATGTATGACGCAATCCTAGGTCATATGATCAACAAATATAAATCCCAAATGAATAAGTCGGAAGCATGCTGAGGTGGCAATGTAACATCTATACAGGTATGTAGTGCCAAGTACTCGTGTCAATGCCTCAGGTAATAACATATCATGAATATGAGGTATGTATGCATAGAGTAATATGATGAAGTATCAACTTGATATCAATACACATATATTAGCGTCTCATTCCACTAATATTGGTGTAAGGGTATATATAACAGCGTCCTCACCCACTGTTATATATACAAATGAGGTATGATCGATATAATCAATATGAATCAATGCCAGCTATAACATGAATCCAGTAGTATGTGGATGTCCTCCAACTAGGTAATCAATATCTGTAAATCGGTGGATCCCATCCATGTGTCACCCAATGACAACAAGCATCATGCATGTAAATATCGTAAAGCATATGCATAGAAATATGAGGATATAATCAAATCATGGAACCTGAGTGCCTAGCATCGACACTCGAAAACATCATGAACACCTGTGCCTAGCATCGACACGTAAATCCTCATGTATCTCAGGCGCCGCACACCCTGGTCGGCCTTCATATCCATCTCATGACTCCAGTCGGTATCCCCCGGATAACCGACGGGTCCCAAATACTATCACCGGTAGGTAGTACTCCCCTACCGGGCTCACCGTCTAGCATATACGAGTCTTCTTGCCCCGGGGTACCTCACCGGGTCTACCATGTACCCGCAATCGCTGCCTACCGCTCCTCGAATCGGGTGTACCCACACAAGCTCTCTAGAACCGAGAAAACTCGTGGTGAACGCACTGAAATATCATATCAAGGGTGACCGGATTTTTAAAACAATTACATATTTTCTTTTGAAATATCCACGGTCCCCAAATCCAGAAATATCATGGAAACAACATATCCCAATGCGTATAATCAAACATGATGTATGCGACATGTAAAGAAAGGTAAGCATATCAGTAAGTCATGCAACATGGAATAGTAATGTGCGCATGTCGAGGGAAACCGCTCTTTTTAAATGAATCGGTTTTAAAGAATATCTTACGGTTCATAAGTCTCTATTCAAGCCAGAGTCATCTATATATGTGTACCGGTATAAGTGTACAATATGCCATGCAAGAATCATATCATGAATGCAACAGTACTACAATGTAGTGGCATGGCAATTATCGATGATGAAGTGTGTGAGCTGGCAAATAGTGTACGTGGAATTACGCATCATCGATAATGGTGCTGGTGTCCTGACAGCTTGATGGTAATATCTCAATAAACACAAGTAATGCGATGCAATAATATAAATATGCGGAATCAAATAATCAACGCACTAGAGCAGAACCTACATCAGTATGTAAGTGTCATGTAGTTTTGCCTTTTTGAAATAAGACGAATCGGGGTTTTTAGTAAAATAAGGGTTACGGTGTTTTAAAGAAGAGATGCCCTTTTGAAATTATCCGTAAAATCCCTTTTTGCCTGTCTTTTAAATACTCCCGATTCGTTAGTTTTGAAATAGGTATGACTCGGGTCAAGTCTAACATCTACTATACTAACCACTGATCTAACTATCAAGTCAATCGGGAGGGGTATGGAAACCACCTAAATCTGAGTCGGTATATATATAAATATAAAGATAGTAGTCGGTGATCCCGCATCAATAGTATCGCATACGATACCGTAAATCATCTGACACCCTCAAGTCAAGAGTGCGGATCAATCATCAATATAAAGCTCATACGGTAAATCGTCGTACGACATCCCAATAGCTGGGTGCGGGTCAATATCACAATCATCACATAAATTATCTGGTATCCTTATCATCATATCACAAAATCTGGGGTACTGATCTAAGTCAAGTACGAATCGATACCATCTACATAAGTATGAATGCGTGTGCGAAAGACACGCCCAAAGGCCCGCTAAAAATCATATATCGTATCCCAAATACGAATCACATCACATCACCGATATCATGGAACTAGGCCCAAACTCATCGACTCACATCCAATGTCCCCAATATCCACATCATCACAGTATGAATATAGCAAATAAGCACGTGTGTGCGTGTGGGTGTAAACCTATTCTAGGGTTCGCGACTAGGAACCACACTGGTTACTTCTAACCCTAGTTCATACATAGTACACCTAACACATCCTAAACGATCAAGTCACATATAATCTATCATATATAAGTATAGTATATATGGTATACTAGACATCGGACTATGGGGGTGCTATACGCCATCCACCCGACTTCTCCCCGTAGATATAAATCTACTCACTTTCTTATGTGTGCCGATGTCGCCATTTGCATCTCCAACGCTTCGACGCCACGTGGGGTACCTACAAGGATACCACACGCTAAAACACATAAAAACCATGTCGGAAGCCAAAATGGTGCATGCTACGCCCTTAGGTAGAAACCTGTGGCCTCACGTGCAAACACAGTCCATAACCCTCTGCCGTTGGCGTTCAAACGCCACCCGACAGAGACGAATCATCTAATTCCAAAATCCATCCGAAAACAAGTCGTAAATCATGTGCCAAGTCAAGAAAATCAACCCATATTCTACCCTGGTTGGAACCAGTCAAAACTAGACATTCTCAGGGTCAAGTTTACAGGTAAAAGAGCTGTGCACGCAAAACGGGGGGGTTCCCTACTGCTCTGGCCGCAAATTGCGGCCAGAGGGATTAAATCTGCGGCCAGGAAGTGGGTCCAGTGGCTGGGGCTTTGGTTGTTGGCTTCTATCTACTTGCACATCTCACTGCCAAGTCAATTTTATTTTAGGAGGTCCCGGGTTGTAGCAGGTTCCAGAAAGGCTTTAAAAGTCTACAAAACGCTAATCGACACTAAATCGAACAATCTGGTATCTTTGCTGGAATCTGGGGAAATTCTGAGGGGAACTGGTCTCAAACACACCTAATAAGGTTATACCAACCATCAAAACCAACACTTGGTCAAGTCTCACTCAAATTTGCCTAAACTAGCACAAATCACGATAATAATACTAAGCTTCAGCTACACAACTATAACTTAACAAGAAAGGAGTTAGATTACAAGATTATACCTCAAGAGGGTCCTAGGATGAAGGAGAAGGGAAGAATGAGGAGAAAGGGCTGTTGGTGGACTGCTGAGTTGCTCCTACAGCTGATGGTGTTGCTTTTGCAGCTGATGCTGTAGCTGCTCAGGCTGCTGCTGTTGCTTGCAATCTGGTTTCTTTGGTTGCTGCTACTGCTACAGCAGCTGTGAGTTGTTGGCTTAGTGTTGTGGGAATGGTTGTGGTGTTGTTGTTGTTGTTTTGAATGATATTGTTGCTGCTGATGCAGAATTGGGGCTGATGGTGTTATCAACTGATGTGATAACCATTGAGCTGAACTTTTGATTTTGGGGGCTGAAGCTTGCATCAGCTGCTGCAGTTGAGGCTGTTGTAGTGTGGCTGATGTAGGGTGTAGGGTTGCAGTATGGTGGAGTGTGAGAGTGGGAGATGTGAGGGAAGGATGTGAGTGAGAGGGAGAGATATGAGGGAAAGCAAAAGATTTGAAATGGGATGGGCCATGACACATCCTAGAGCCACCTTTCTCTCTCTCTCTAGCCACAAGTCAACCCCAACCTAATCCAATTTTTAACAAAGCTAAACCCTTAATTAACCTACTTAACTTAACCAAAAGGTTTAAGCCACCATGGTCATCTCAACATGGTAACCCTAGACTAACCGAAGATAACATGCACAAGTGTGTGCGGTCGAGATAAAATTCCGATAAAATATTCATAAAACCAGATAAATCATCAGAAACCAATTTTGGTAAACTTTTTACCAAAAACCCTACATTAAACATATTTTCGAATTTCCATAATTTTTCTTCAGAATTTTTCCCATTTATCGGTATTTAATTATACCGAAATATTAAAATATTTAATAAAATAATATTAAATTATAAAAATTCCCAAAAATAATATTATATTTTTCTGAAATGTTAAAGTCTTCCCTCCTTAAAGAAATTCGGTCCCCGAATTTAAATTTAAACTCCCAAATTCTAAACATTTCAATAAAATGTCCAAGTCCACGGGGCTCCGAAATCATCAATCCATAAAACACATCGTAGCGCAATACAAGCGCAAGAGCAATGAGCAGATAACTCAAAAATCAAAACTCCGTCAAGCATCCTGCAATCATCGGAGTCCAGGCGAAAACACGAAGGCTAAATCCAAAGGAAAACCGATATGCCATAAATCGGAGCTATATATGTAAATATATGAAGGAAATGCATGCCAGAAATTCCTTAAAATCGATGTGCAATGCGCATAACACTGCACAGTGGCGGACGTCTTTATAAGAAAATAGCCATATACGTATATATCTTTTGTTTAGTATGCACGATCCGCCGTTTGAAAACAATTCAGAAGGGTTCCCTGTTTTTTAAACGTTTCGTGTCATATCGGACACGTACGCAAATAATGAGACTATAGCTCGCTTTTGGAAATCCCTTTGAAATCTATCTATGCATGCAAAATATATCCAGGCACTGTCCTCTGACTAGTCCTACTCAGTGTGAAAACAAATCGCAATATCATAAAAATGTTCTGCTCCATAAAGGAATTAATCCCAAAAAGTGCACATGAAAACTACGTGCGTCTGGTGTGCACGGAAATCAAAATCCATACATATGCCAAGCTGGTGCACAGAAACCACATCAAGGTGCAACGGTTGCACACACAACATCGGTCACAGGCAACGTGCGTGCCTGACAGCAAAATCTGGTGCATCTGATTTGCACGAAAAATCCCGATTTAGTGCATCTGGTGTGCACCAAATCTCATCTCATAACATGCGCCCAACATGCGCTAAAAATCCAAATCCGGTGCATCCATCATTCACAAAATCATGAAATCCAATATCAAGCGCCAAACGCGCGCAAATCCAATCAGGTGCGTAATGTGCACACGACAAATATCGAGCATCACCATCGAAATCGAAGTCCAGTGCATCCAAGTTCACAAAATACATGTCACTGCACTACAAGCATATGTGAACTATATAGAGTGCAAAACCAAATCGTGTGCGTGCATACGCACAATATCAACTCAAAGGTCTAAAATCCATAAAATCACAAACATGTGAAACCAAGGCACGAAAACGATATCAAGTGCAACAACTGTGCAAAATCGTAAATACTCAATAGGTGCAACCAAGGTGCGTGAAACAAATGTCATGAAACTCAATCATCAAGACTAAATCATGCAAACATAACGCCCAAAATACAGAAATCCAAGATGACGGATACGTGATAATCGAATCACAAAATCACAAATCATAAATACCGTCGTCGGTAGTCCCTCCTTCAAAGTCGAGAAGGTGTCGGTGCATCCAAAACTAGCAGCGCAAGATATCTACTTGCCTCTTGCTCACGGTCTGGCGTCCTCTGTCTCTGGGTCCTGAATGCACATCACACATCTGATCTTGGTGCAACTATCATTGCAGCTGTGTCCTGGAAGGAATCCTGCTTCGGGTCTCTTCCGATCTTGCCTATGCCGAACTGTACGGAGGCTGGTACTCTTACATAATCTTTTCTCGTTTTATGGACATCTGCGTGTTCCGCACACATTTCCTTGGAAACTGGCCGTATCCCAACGCCTCTATAAGCATATCAGGTCTCTATTCTCGACGGAAGGTAATGACAGCTTGTCAGCGTCTCGCACGAATCTCTTGTCCCGCTTGTCTTTATCATTGTCCACTATGATGTCACGCCATGCTATCTACGCACTGCACTGTTCTCGGCCACGGTCAATCCGAAGTCTCTCGCACGGACTCAAAATCACGTACTCTGTAGCTTCATCATTCGGTAGAAGACGTCTGGCCGAACAGGTTCTTGGGAACGCGTCCCAACCATCGGAGGAATACTCAATACTCGTATGTCCTCGATCAACTCACAACACATCTGGGTGAGGTCTTATATCCGAACCTGGTCAACTATCTCATCGACGATGCCGAACTCTGGCCTGCTGGACTTCGCTCCAATGGCTATGCTCATATCTGGAGTCTCCCAAGCAGTGTGCCCCATCTAATGATATCCGAATGATGTCGAACCATCCGATCGACTCGTCAGAACCTCATAATCCCCCAAGAGCTCAACATCTTGGGTACAGTTTAACAGTATTGAGTACACACCACAGCATCGGTGGTCCAGCCGTAGAAGGGCAAACCCAAGCCTCACTAATGGCGCCGCAGAACTGCCATAAACCCTAAGGTTCAAGGCTTTCACACGGTCATTAAGTCAAGTTAGGGTTTCATTCTTCTAGAGGGTCCATAGAATTGCCTGCACGTCCTGCCGAATACTTTAAACTTGGAATAGTAGGTTTCTGACATTCGATCGTCACTGTCGACTCTCAACGTCTCCACGTGAAGTCGTCTCTACTGCAATCAATCTATCTGATGACCTCACATCGGGGTAGCGAATGATCCACATGTTCTAGTCATTCATCCTCGGTGACTAGCGGCCTCCTATCATCTCTTAGTACAACCCGTACTGCAATAGCTCTAACATCTGGGGCAATATCTCGTCATTCGCAGCAACAACTGGCTCCTTCGTCTGTACGTTGATCAGCGCCTCAATCCTCCAGGAAAGGCGATACATTGGCGGTCATCTCTAAATCGGACTGCTCTAGATCTGAGTAAGACTCCCCACCCTGGAAATCTTCAGCTCAACTGGGCCTGCTCCGGCGCCTAAATCGGACGAACCACCTTCATCTCTCAATTTGGGTAGACTAGCTATCATCTGTCTCATATCTGCCTGGAAGCTCCGGCGAACTCAGCTCGTAAGCTCCGGAAGCGACATCCTATCAATCTCAGCAACAGCTGGTTCATCTGTCTGCACGGTAGGTGGCATCATAATCTCTGAGGTATGCTGTACATCGACAATCCTCTCTCAACTGGAAGCTCTAACAATGGCCCGATCATCCGGTGTAAAACCAAGAACTCTCCTCCACAAGAGGTCACAATCATCAAAACTAACTCGAGACATTCCCGCGTCACCCGGAAACACAATAAAAAAGACACATCTCTACCATCGTGTGTCGCCGGAATTACACCCCGGTCAGTCCCCGTTCATAACGAGCTCATGCTGACCGCAACTCTAGCCGTAGCTCTCCCTGCCCGTAATCGTAGCAGTAAAACATAACGGGTACCGATAAGGCTAGATCAGGAATGAATATGGTACTGAACAAGGAAATGTACATGCTAAGGCTTCTTAAGTGGAGTGGCGTGTCGTAAATATGCCGCGGACATACCCACGGTACGTCACTCTACTTTAGTCACCTATTCCATCAACCAAGGGTCATCCTACGCTCCGAAAGTAAAACCTAACGCTTTGATACCAACTTTGTCACGACCCGAAAGTACAGAACATGACCGGCACTTAGGCTACGAATGTCTCAGGGCATACGTACTCTAAGTAAGCCGAGCCCAGAATTCCAAACCAAGAAAGTAGTGGAGTGAAGGAAAAACCAAATGTAAATCACCCAGTTTGTAACATAATATACAAAGCCTAAAGGCAAGGATCACAACAGAAAGGAAACTCAACAGCATGAAACCCAGAGAAAATATAGCGTGCGACTCTAAGGTCGAGAGAATAAACACCACTGGTCTCTATATTAAATAAGCACTTGTTTGGTTGATGGAACTTCTAGATACAACTGAATATAATATACAATGTATAATGATGGGTACGATACAAATAAACCCACCTACTAGCAAGTCAACCGAAAGAAGCAGTGCCGCAAGCCGTAATGAACCCTGTACGGCAAACACCTGCAAGAACTGGGGCACAACGGGGGTGAGTTGCCAACTCGTGAATAGAAGAACATCTACGAACAGAAAATCGCATGTATGACGCAATCCTAGGTCATACGATCAACAAATATAAATCCCAAATGAATAAGTTGGAAGCATGCTGAGGTGGCAATGTAACATCTATACAGGTATGTAGTGCCAAGTACTCATGCCAATGCCTCAGGTAATAGCATATCATAAATATGAGGTATGTCTGCATAGAGTAATATGATGAAGTATCAACTTGATATCAATACACATATATTAGCATCCCATTCCACTAATATTGGTGTAAGGGTATATATAACAGCGTCCTCATCCACTGTTATATATACAAATGAGGTATGATCGATATAATCAATATGAATCAATGCCAGGAATAACATGAATCTAGTAGTATGTGGATGTCCTCTAACTAGGTAATCAATATCTGTAAATCGGTGGATCCCGTCCACGTGTCACCCAATGACAACAAGCATCATGCATGTAAATATCGTAAAGCATATGCATGGAAATATGAGGATATAATCAAATCATGGAACCTGAATGCCTAGATTCGACACTCGAAAACATCAAGAACACCTATGCCTAGCATCGACACGTAAATCCTCATGTATCTCAGGCGCCGCACACCCTGGTCGGCCCTCATATCCATCTCATGACTCCAGTCGGTATCCCCCCGATAACCGACGGGTCCCAAATACTATCACCGGTAGGTAGTACTCCCCTGCCGGGCTCACCGTCTAGCATATACGAGTCTTCTTGCCCCGGGGTACCTCACCGGGTCCACCATGTACCCGCAATCGGTGCCTACCGCTTCTCGAATCGGGTGTACCCACACAAGCTCTCTGGAACCGAGAAAACTCATGATGGACGCACTGAAATATCATATCAAGGGTGACCGGACTTTTAAAACAATTACATATTTTCTTTTGAAATATCCATAGTCCCCAAATCCCCAAATCATGTAAACAACATATCCCATTGCGTATAATCAAACATGATGTATGCGACATGTAAAGAAAGGTAAGCATATCAGTAAGTCATGCAACATGGAATAGTAATGTGCGCATGTCGAGGGAAACCGCTCTTTTTAAATGAATCGGTTTTAAAGAATATATTGCGGTTCCCAAGTCTCTATTCAAGCCAGAGTCATCTATATATGTGTAACGGTATAAGTGTACAATATGCCATGCAAGAATCATATCATGAATGCAACAGTACTACAGTGTAGTGGCATGGCAATTATCGATGATGAAGTGTGTGAGCCGGCAAATAGTGTACGTGGAACATACGCATCATCGATAATGGTGCTGGTGTCCTAACAGCATGATGGTAATATCTCAATAAACACAAGTAATGCGATGCAATAATATAAATATGCGGAATCAAATAATCAACGCACTAGAGCATAACCTACACCAGTATGTAAGTGTCATATAGTTTTACCTTTTTGAAATAAGACGAATCGGGGTTTTTAGTAAAATAAGGGTTACGGTGTTTTAAAGAAGAGATGCCCTTTTTGAAATTATCCGTAAAATCCCTTTTTGCCTGTCTTTAAAATACTCCTGATTCATTAGTTTTGAAATAGGTATGACTCGGGTCAAGTCTAACATCTACTATACTAACCACTGATCTAACTATTAAGTCAATCGGGAGGGGTATGGAAACCACCTAAATCCGAGTCGGTATATATATAAATATAAAGATAGTAGTCGGTGATCCCGCATCAATAGTATCGCATACGATACCGTAAATCATCTGACACCCTCAATTCATGAGTGCGGATCAATCATCAATATAAAGCTCATACGGTAAATCGTCGTACGGCATCCCAATAACTGGGTGCGGGTCAATATCATAATCATCACATCAATTATCTGGTATCCTTATCATCATATCACAAAATCTGGGGTACTGATCTAAGTCTAGTACGAATCGATACCATCTACATAAGTATGAACGCGTGTGCGAAAGACACGCCCAAAGGCCCGGTAAAAATCATATATTGTATCCCAAATATGAATCACATCACATCACCGATATCATGGCACTAAGCCCAAACTCATCGACTCACATCCAATATCCACATCATCACAGTGTGAACATAGCAAATAAGCACGTGTGTGCGTGTGGGTGTAAACCTATTCTAGGGTTCGCGACTAGGAACCACACTAGTTACTTCTAACCCTAGTTCATGCATAGTACACCTAACACATCCTAAACGATCAAGTCAAAAATAAGTTATCATATATAAGTATAGTATATATGGTATACTAGACATCGGACTACGGGGGTGCTATACGCCATCCACCCGACTTCTCCCTGTCGATATTGTTAGTTATATGTATGCCCTAGAGGCCATTACTGTACAAAGGATGTATATTGTAGTGGATGCTGGGACATATATAGGGAGGACTTTCTTGCTCGACATGATAGTATGCTATCTGGTTACTCTTTACCTTAACGTGTATACTGATTGTCTCTCTGTTACATGTTGGTAAAGCCCTTAGGATGTGTACTTGACTACCTGGACTATGATGCGGATCATACTAGTGGGGACATGGTAGTCCATAAGTACATCCTTGAAAGTCCCTAGTCGTGGGTGTATCGAGATGGGGCATCGATATACCAGAGTAGACTAGCATGTACCTTCTCGACCCATATAGATGGGCGATGGATGATCCCATATCCATTGGTGTTTGACATCGGAGGAGATATACGGGTGCTCAGTAGAGACTGGGTACACTTGACGGACTCGCCGAGAACTCCCAGATGGTATTATACCTCACGTCAGATGGCAGTTCTCTGGTGACACTGGTACAGAGTAGTCTGTTGACCCGAGATCGTCATAGAGTCTTGTGTGGTTCCCACTGTGCTTTGATTTCCATCTTACCACGTCCAAGAGGGCGTGCAAAACGGTAGTTTTTGGGTACAGTCCCGAGTCACATGGAGGCAATGAGTGATAGGAGGGGATTCGTCTCTCCCGGTATAGGGAGTAGATGTTGCGCTGTGCTCGATTGGCTATAACAGGAAATCCCTGGCCAGGGTTGCTGAGATTTACTGGTAAGTGTTACCAGTAGTTTCTCGAATTGTTATAGACCTCATATCGACACGACTTATCGAGCTATTGGGGTCTGACGTTTACCACCCCTAGGCGAGATATGCGACATATCAGACGATCAGACCGGACTGTACGGTAGTGTTACTGGTTGGATTCACTGGAGTGTGAGTGGGCTTGCTCGTCGATCTTCTGATCGCTCAATACCCGGGTGGCCGTTACGTTTAGCAGACCGCTTGCGGCTTGTGGGTGTTTGATATGATCATCACCTGCTGCCGGCGTATTGACGAGTCTTTAGAGTCCTACACAGAGGTTTCCTGGCTCAAGCGAAACGAAATAGGAGCGCATATGAGATATGTGCGGGACCGAGAATAATGCGAGTATGTGATACCGTATTTCATTCTCGCGATATATGTATCGAATGGTTGTATGCGATATAACCTAGTTATCGAATCAAGGGTTGATTTGATAAGTCGATACATAGTATACTAGTCGGTTGTGTGCGACATGACCGGATCATTGAATCAAGTGTTGATTTAATGATTTAATGCATAATTATATATTTGATATATTACTTTGCATTAACTAGTATTGGTTCACTTTAAATGGTTTTTCTCGCTCGGATGTGCGCATTATATATGTGATATGATTTTGTGCACTTGCTTGTATCATGTTTGATGATACATGCTTTTTGGTTAAGTGTAAAGTATTAAACCTTGGTTAATGAAATGGTTAGGGTTTATTATTTGTTATTCATTTATCTTATTTAGTTATCCATTTATTTTTGATAAATGAATAAAAGAAAATGAAATGAAATGGTGGCTTTCATTTGTTGTTTTCATGAAGCTTCATGAACACTTTGACTAAGTGACCATTTTGTCTCTAGCTTGACCCTAACCATTCCTTTAACCATGATTAATTCTCTACACATTACCATAGTTAGCATTACGATAAGAAATGATTATTATTCTAATTCAATTATTCTTATCATAAGACTTTCTTCTTCTTCTTCATCTTCTTCCATGAAGAAAGCAAGCTCCATCAATGGTGATTGATGGAAATGAGTGAGAAATCCAATTCTAAAGTCTACCCACTTCCTATTTCTTCATCTTCTACCTCTTGCCAAGTAGTAGAGTGTGTTTTCTTCACAAGTTTTCAAGGCTCGGTGAAGTCGGAGCTTGATTTAGCGATGCCTCGACGTAGATCATCTTCGGCATAGACATCGATGACCTAGCCCGTCCATTCTCCGATGAAGCCGACGCTAGAGCCCGGGACTTGTTATGGACAGCGAGGAGACTTCATTGCGGAGCTATGGAGGTGGAGAACCGGATCTACAAAAGTTGTATTTCCGTATCTCTTAGTTAAGTGTTAACTAGTTTATTGTTTCGCCTAAATATCTAGCCGACGATCCGTAGTCGGGTCTCTCGGCACCCATAAAATTTTATATTGGCATGTTCGATGCCTTGTGAGATCTCTATAGGGTGCCTAGGAACCTTTCACTGGTATCAGAGCCTAGCTAGAGCCTTAGGCGAAGTCTAGACGGAATTTGAAACCCGAACGAACCTGAAACCAACTCCAAAATAGCTCTCTGTCCTTTTTTCAAAAACTGGGATTTTTCCAAATTAAAAATTGCTAAAAAATTCAGCAGGGAAATATAAGAATTACGGCGCAAAAAGTTTCCAATGAACAGTATAATGTGCGGCGGAACCGCGGCATAAGCATGGCTTATGCTGCGGTTCCGCGGCCTATTGATGACGTAATCCTTCACTGTTTGCACAGTAACTCTTATTAAATTATGCTGGATTTTCTGGGAATTTTTTATATTAATTCAAGAGTTGAATTTTCTGGGGTTGTTTTGGGGACTCGGAGTATCGATCGGATTATCAAATTTTGTCTGTGTGGCTTTCCGGATAAATTTTAGAATATGTTAAAAAGTTCGACCGGATATAAATACCCAATTTTTCCCCTGTCGGGAAATTTCCAAGTGTTGGATTTTTCCGTAGTTTAACGACGTTCTAAGTAGTGCAAGTAACGCGATGGACCCTCTAGAAGACAACAAACCTTAACTCGATTATGTGACCGTCTTGAACTGCCCTTTGAACCTTCGGGTTTGGGGCAGTACGGCGTGCCACATGCGAGGCGTTGGCTTGACCCTTCTACGGCTGGACCGTTTGTACTGAGGCACGAACTGAATGTTGTTAGACTTATTTCATGTGTTGTGCTGTATCGGGAAAACTTGGGTGTTTGACTGTTCGATCGAAAAGTTTACCATTTTCTGTTTATCTGGAATGGGATACAATACTTGGAATTCACAATAAGTTATGAGATAACTAAATGAATGTTATAAACATAGCATTTTAGTCTCACTTGATCGGCTGCCACGGAATTTTGATGTGATCAAAAGTCCGTCGCAATCACGTAGCGTACGCGGATACTCGCCGGGTAAACTTGATAGACAGCCTCACTCCATAGCCCCGACCAAGTGACTGTAGGAGAACCCCGTCGCCGAAAGCATCCGTTCGGGTGCTCGCGGTGGCGGTGTTCCGCCTTGGTGCACTTCGTCGACGGTATCGGGGGTGCGGCCGCCTACTGAAGTTTGCGACGAGCATTCGATCAGGATGTCGGGAATCTTGTTGAATTGCCCGACTTGATATTGAAAAGAGTTTTCGATTTTGAGACTAAAATGCGGGGTTTATAATTGTTAGGCATGCGATGTCTAACTAATTCATTTGGTCAGGCATGCGATGTCTGAGGTGGTTGCGGATTCCAACTGTTGTAGTTTTACACTTTCTTTTCTGTGACCGTAAGTGTAATATGTGATATCGCCGGTTTCGTTGCTATATGTCAACGACAATTGGGATGGACATATTTACTTACGTTGATGACATGTGATGTTATGTGTTGCTGGATATGTTATATTGGATCGTCGTGTTTGAATAGCCGGGGGTTTTTATGTGAGATGAGTGTTTTTCATTTTCATTCATGTAAAAACTTGTATGTAATATTCTTTTATTGGGGCGCTTCCAGGTTGCGGAAGTTGTCACCGTTTGTATATTAGTTACTTTACCGCACTAGGATAGACCCAAGGAGGGGAGCACAAGTAACCGGGTTCTGGAGTCCAGTGGGAGACCAACTCGAGGAGTCGAGTCCGGGTCTCCTAACTCTAGAATTGGTAGGTTTACTTGCCGCTCTCGTAGGGGTCTAGGGGTGTAGGTTTGGCTATTCATCACGACCGTGGAATCCGTGTTTTATACCGGCTCGTATTGAAAACATGGACGTCCTAGTATATCCAATATTTCATATGATGCTTCTGCTGCGATATCTGTGATGTGATCATGTGATGTTCTGTGATAGATAATGTATATAGTATATATGATATATTATATAGACGTTACTTATGTTTTACACCCGCGCTAGCCCTGCCCCGCTCTGTCGTTAGTTACCTAACCTAACGGTGCATGAGGGGACATCGAGGCGAATGCGGATGGCATAAGTGTACGTCATATCTATCTGTGATGTTTAGGTATTTAAATGATGGGACTTCATTAATGTGATTAATGAAATAAAAGAAACCTAAAATGTTGTAGAATCGAATTTCAAAATAAAACAGGTAGCTACAGTTCTTGCTTTGCACAGCGGTATATACGATATATCCTGCACCTTATTCGATAGGGAAAGGACCGAGATCCCTTCACCGGGAGTGACTCCTTTAGCGATAACTGGCAGATGCTACACACTCGGTTTGTCTTTTGATTGCTTTTTAAGAGTTTTTGCTTTGCACAGTGATATATGTGATATATCTCGCACCTCATTCGACGAGGAAAGGACCGACGATCCCTTCACCGGGAGTGACTCCTTTAGCAGAACAAGAAAAGCCTCAAAAGCACTCTATTTTAAAATTATTTGATTCTACAACGATATCAAGTTCATTACGCAATAGGTTTTCAGAAAAACCTGTCGTAGCCCTCCGTCATTTCAGATAAGTACTAGTTAGTATTCGTGCTGCGGTTGTTTGGCCTCCGTCAAGGCGTAGTGTACGGTAGCTAACTAGTGCTTATCTGCTAGCATATGATGCGATTGGATTAGGGTATTCGTACGGCGTTGTTTGGCCTCCGTCAAGGGTCGTGCGGGTGGGTTTAATTCAATCAGGAAATGACGGGTTGTACTTGACTAGCGGACTATGGGTAGTTTGGCCTCCGTCAAGGTCATAGCATGCTAGGGGCAAAATATTATCGGGAATTTCAAGTGTTGAGATTTGCAATGAGATTGCATACCTTCTATGAGATAGTTGGATCCCCATACCCGCTGCGAGTAAGTGTTACTCCTGGGAGAGTTTTATACATTACAATTAGACGATCAAGTAGGTGTCTAGAAAGGTGTCAACGGGGTTACGCCTCTGGGAAAACGAGGTTTACATTAATTAGGTTCGTGCGTAAGCACGGGGGACCTCCCTCAAAGTACCGACACTGGCCTGGCTGAAAGATTGGCGAACTTGTAGTGTGTAATTAATCCCGGCTAGTCTTTCTTTTTAGGGTTTGAAGGAAGATTTGATAAAAAGCAGTGGGAGCCATCCTGATTAGATAAAATAATAACCAATCTATTCTTACAAGAGCGCATGCTGAGTGTTTTCTTCTCTCTCTCTCCTGGTAGCGACCATATCACGCCTTAATCAAGATAATAAAACGGATTATTGACCGAACCCGCTTGTTATACTGAGCTGGGGAACGTTGGTCCCGCTCCAACTTATAATTGTTATAAGACAGAGCAGGAAATTTGGGAATACCAGATTTCCCGTGCCGCCCAAACGAAGAGAGAGTGCATGCTGATGCATCATCTTCGGGTGTGTTCATTATACAGAGCTGTTTCTCAGTATCCTCTGCATCCTGGGTATATGATACCGGATAAGGATCCCAGATATGTAATCTGTTACATAGGGCTACAAAAGGGTAGAAAAACTGAGAACGGGTGATAAGTTTCATGAGACAGAAAATGGGGCAAGTGTTGCAGCCAAGTCTGTTGGTCACTGTCACCCTGTATTGTAATACATTGATTCTGAACGAATGTTATTAGATACCGAACCTGATATACAAAATCATATCAGTCTCTTTTTCAGTAAAGAAATGATAAAATTTTGTATAGTTGGATAATGTTTTGAACATTTCCTATATCAAAAGTTGATCGGTTCTGGGACGTTATCTAAAAGCATTGATGTTCTAAATCAAACTACAGTTCTTAGTATATGGAACACACACAAGAGGAAGGGTTCAGAAATGAACGAATTCTTCTTGAGGCATTGTAGACTAGGTCAGATCAATGCGACCCGACTAGCTGAAGTTACATGTAGATGAATATTTAAATCAGTTTGAATTTACATCTTGTGAAACTTGCCAGTCATGTCACAGAGATAAGATGACCATAGCTCCGTTTACTAGAAACAGAGAAAGAGTTAATGAACTCTTGGGACTGATACATGATGATGTATGTAAGGTCTCCAGTCTACACATGCCAGGACTGATTCTTTATACTTCATTATATTCTCTGATAATCTCTCAAGATTCAATCATATGTTCCTGTTGAAACATGAGTCCGAATCTTTTGAGATATTCACAGAATATGAGTTAGAAGTAGAGAACCAAAATACGGGTATAAGTATTATGTCCTTTGATGTGATCAAGGAGGAGAATACTAAAGCACGGGATTCCTGGACTATTCTAAGAATGAGATTCTCTCTCAGAATTACACCTCTGTATACACCATAGCACGATGGTATATCGGGGCGGAGCAGATACACCCTATTTGATATGGTGTGCTCTATGATGAGTACTACTGAGTTACCTTTTTCCTTTTGGGTGTTATGCACTTGAGAAGTTGCATACCTATTGAATAGGGTTCAAATCAAATCTGTTGCCTACCACTTCATATTTGATATGGTATGGGAAGAGCCCATGTCTTAAGTTAGTTATGATTTGGGGTTGTCCGGCCTATGTCTAAAAGCAAAATCCGGACAATCTCGAGGCAAGGTCTGTAATGTAGAACTGGAAAGGTTCCAGCTATACAAATTACAGCAGATGATTTGGTAGAACCAAAGGATTCAGTAGATACCAACGAACCTTAGCCTCTCCGCCGATCTAGTAGGGTTCCTCACCCACCTGAGAGATACTTCGGTTTCTCTATGACAGTGGGAGCGAGGATTGCATCATGAGATGATGACCCAACTAGCTTCGAGCTGGCCATCAGGAGTGAGACTCTGTAAGAATGGCTGGATGTTTAGCGATCTGAGATGGAATCCTTATACACCAACAAAGTATGGACTTTAGTTGCTATATCTGAAGGGTTAAATCCCCATCAGGAGCAAGTGTATCTTGAGAAGATTACTTGGTGTACATGGAAAAGTTGAGACTTTCAAAGCTAGTCTTGTTAAAGGTTTTCGTCATTGACCAGGCGTGGATAATGATGAAACCTTTTCCAGTACCTATGCTTAAGTCCATCCAGATCCTACTTGCCACGGCTACATACCATGACTACGATATCTGGTGGTTGGGTGTCATGACAGCTCTTCTAAAATGGTGTTTTGGAAGAGAGCGTCTAGAAGTACACAGCCAGAGGGCTTCGTAAACAGTGGGAGCAGCGGAAACGCAAGCAAGATGCTTTATAGGATAAAGCAGGCATCGCGGAGTTGGAACATCTGTTTTTGATGAAGTAGTCAAAGAGTTTGACATCATCAAAATGGTAGATGAACCTTGTATAAACAAAAAGGTAGTAGGGAGTATGGTGGTGATCCTCGTATAGTACGTGGATAACATACTCTTGATAAGAAAGGAGTTTCTTATGCTACGCTCGATCAATCTCCGTATATCACAAAGATTCTCCGTGTAGGATCAAAATGATACCTACTAAATCCTGGATTTTGGATCTATGAGATAGATCTAATTGGATGTTAGAATACTCACTAGTTGTAGTGAGATCATATCAATTGATCCTGGGGAGAATCAATGGATGGGTTCCAGGGTGATAAAGACGACTGAATGTCAGTCGCAGGCATTGTCTTTACCCTCAGTAAAGGGACGGTATGTTGGAAGAGTTCCAAGCTAGATACCGTGACATACTAGATGATAAAGACAGGATACATCGCTACTTAAGATGCTACCAAAGAGGCTGTTTGGATGTATAATGGTTCATGAGATGAACTATGTTCCTCCCATTGTGTGACAATGGAGTTGTGGCTTTTGCCAAGGAACGTCCGTCCCATCAGTGATCCAGACTTATTCTAAGGCAGTATCACCTGATCATGGAGATGGTTGATCTCCAGGCTGATCGAGGTTACGAGAGCAGACTCAGAGGACAACACGGCGGATCCACTCACAAAGGCCTATTCCAAGAGAAAGACTTTTATGGGATGGTTGAGTATGAGATACTACAACCACTGCTACAGATGGCCCTAGTGCAAGTGGGAGATTGTTAGTTATATGTATGCCCTAGAGGCCATTACTGTACATAGGATGTATATTGTAGTGGATGCTGGGATATATATAGGGAGGACTTTCTTGCTCGACATGATAGTATGCTATCTGGTTACTCTTTACCTTAACATGTATACTGATTGTCTCTGTGTTACATGTTGGTAAAGCCCTTAGGATGTGTACTTGACTACCTGGACTATGATGCGGATCATACTAGTGGAGACATGGTAGTCCATAAGTGCATCCTTGAAAGTCCCTAGTCGTGGGTGTATCGAGATGGGGCATCGATATACCAGAGTAGACTAGCATGTACCTTCTCGACCTATACAGATGGGCGATGGATGATCCCATATCCATTGGTGTTTGACATCAGAGGAGATATACGGGTGCTCAGTAGAGACTGGGTACTCTTGACGGACTCGCCGAGAACTCCCAGATGGTATTATACCTCACGTCAGATGGCAGTTCTCTGGTGACACTGGTACAAAGTAGTCTGTTGACCCGAGATCGTTATAGAGTCTTGTGTGGTTCCCACTGTGCTTTGATTTCCATCTTACCACGTCCAAGAGGGCGTGCAAAACGGTGGTTTTTGGGTACAGTCCCGAGTCACACGGAGGCAATGAGCGATAGGAGGGGATTCGTCTCTCCCGGTATAGGGAGTAGATGTTGCGCTGTGTTCGATTGGCTATAACGGGGAAATCCCTGGCCAGGGTTGCTGAGATTTACTGGTAAGTGTTACCAGTAGTTTCTCGAATTGTTATAGACCTCATATCGACACGACTTATCGAGCTATTGGGGTCTGACGTTTACCACCCCTAGGCGAGATATGCGACATATCAGATGATCAGACCGGACTGTACGGTAGTGTTACTGGTTGGATTCACTGGAGTGTGAGCGGGCTTGCTCGTCGATCTTCTGATCGCTCAATACCCGGGTGGCCGTTACGTTTAGCAGACCGCTTGCGGCTTGTGGGTGTTTGATATGATCATCACCTGCTGCCGGCGTATTGACGAGTCTTTAGAGTCCTACACAGAGGTTTCCTGGCTCAAGCGAAACGAAATAGGAGCGCATATGACATATGTGCGGGACCGAGAATAATGCGAGTATGTGATACCGTATTTCATTCTCGCGATATATGTATCGAATGGTTGTATGCGATATAACCTAGTTATCGAATCAAGGGTTGATTCGATAAGTCGATACATAGTATACTAGTCGGTTGTGTGCGACATGACCGGATCATTTAATCAAGTGTTGATTTAATGATTTAATGCATAATTATATATTTGATATATTACTTTGCATTAACTAGTATTGGTTCACTTTAAATGGTTTTTCTCGCTCGGATGTGCGCATTATATATGTGATATGATTTTGTGCACTTGCTTGTATCATGTTTGATGATACATGTTTTTTGGTTAAGTGTAAAGTATTAAACCTTGGTTAATGAAATGGTTAGGGTTTATTATTTGTTATTCATTTATGTTATTTAGTTATCCATTTATTTTTTATAAATGAAATGAAATGGTGGCTTTCATTTGTTGTTTTCATGAAGCTTCATGAACACTTTGACAAAGTGACCATTTTGTCTCTAGCTTGACCCTAACCATTCCTTTAACCTTGATTGATTCTCTACACATTACCATACTTAGCATTATGATAAGAAATTATTATTATTCTAATTCAATTATTCTTATCATAAGACTTTCTTCTTCTTCATCATCTTCTTCCATGAAGAAAGCAAGCTCCATCAATGGTGATTGATGGAAATGAGTGAGAAATCCAATTCTAAAGTCTACCCACTTCCTATTTCTTCATCCTCTATCTCTTGCCAAGTAGTAGAGTGTGTTTTCTTCACAAGTTTTCAAGGCTCGGTGAAGTCGGAGCTTGATTTAGCGATGCCTCGACGTAGATCATCTTCGGCATGGACATCGATGACCTAGCCCGTCCATTCTTCGATGAAGCCGACGCTTGAGCCCGGGACTTGTTATGGACAGAGAGGAGACTTCATTGCGGAGCTATGGAGGTGGAGAACCGGATCTACAAAGGTTGTATTTCCGTATCTCTTAGTTAAGTGTTAACTAGTTTATTGTTTCGCCTAAATATCTAGCCGACGATCCGTAGTCGGGTCTCTCGGCACCCATAAAATTTTATATTGGCATGTTCGATGCCTTGTGAGATCTCTATAGGGTGCCTAGGAACCTTTCAGATATAAATCTACTCACTTTCTTATGTGTGCCGGTGCCGATGTCGCCATTTGCTTCTCCAACGCTTCGACGCCACGTGGGGTACCTACAAGGATATCACACGCTAAAACAAATGAAAACCATGTCGGAAGCCAAAATGGTGCATGCTACGCCCTTAGGTAAAAATCTGTGGCCTCGCATGCAAACACAGTCCATAACCCTCTGCCGTTGGCGTTCAAACGCCACCCGACAGAGACGAATCATCTAATACCAAAATCCATACGAAAACAAGTCGTAAATCATGTTCCAAGTCAAGAAAATCAACCCAGATTCTACCCTGGTTGGAACCAGTCAAAACTAGACATTCCCAGGGTCAAGTTTACAGGTAAAAGAGCTGTGCATGCAAAATGAGGGGGTTCCGTACTGCTCTGGCCGCAAATAAGGGATTAAATCTGCGGCCAGGAAGTGGGTCCAGGGCTGGGGCTTTGGGTGTTGTCTTCTATCTACCTGCACATCTCACTGCCAAGTCAATTTTATTTTAGGAGGTCCCGGGTTGTAGCAGATTCCAGAAAGGCTTTAAAAGTCTACAAAACGCTAACCGACACTAAATCGAACAATCTGGTATCTTTGCTGGAATCTGGGGAAATTCTGAGGTGAACTGGTCTCAAACACACCTAATAAGATTATACCAACCATCAAAACCAACACTTGGTCAAGTCTCACTCAAATTTTCCTAAACTAGCACAAATCACGATAATAATACTAAGCTTCAGCTACACAACTATAACTTACAAAGAAAGGAGTTAGATTACAAGATTATACCTCAAGTGGGTCCTAGGATGAAGGAGAAGGGAAGAATGAGGAGAAAGGGCTGTTGGTGGACTGCTGAGTTGCTCCTACAGCTGCTGGTGTTGCTTTTGCAGCTGATGCTGTAGCTGCTCAGGCTGCTGCTGTTGCTTGCAATCTGGTTTCTTTGGTTGCTGCTGCTGCTACAGCAGTTGTGAGTTGTTGGTTTGGTGTTGTGGGAATGGTTGTGGTGTTGTTTTTGTTGTTTTGAATGATATTGTTGCTGCTGATGCAGAATTGGGGCTGATGGTGTTATCAACTGATGTGATAACCATAAGGCTGAACTTTTGATTTTGGGGGCTGAAGCTTACATCAGCTGCTGCAGTTGAGGCTGTTGTTGGGTGGCTGATGTAGGGTGTAGGGTTGTAGTATGGTGGAGTGTGAGAGTGGGAGATGTGAGGGAAGGATGTGAGTGAGAGGTAGAGATATGAGGGAATGCAAAAGATTTGAAATGGGATGGGCCATGACACATCCTAGAGCCACCTTTCTCTCTCTCTCTAGCCATAAGTCAACCTCAACCTAATCCAATTTTTAACAAAGCTAAACCCTTAATTAATCTACTTAACTTAACCAAAAGGTTTAAGCCACCATGGTCATCTCAACATGGTAACCCTAGACTAACCCAAGATAACATGCACAAGTGTGTGCAGTCCAGATAAAATTCCGATAAAATATTCATAAAACCAGATAAATCATCAGAAACCAATTTTGGTAAACTTTTTACCAAAAACCCTACATTAAACATATTTTAGAATTTCCATAATTTTTCTTCAGAATTTTTCCCATTTATCGGTATTTAATTGTACGGAAATATTAAAATATTTAATAAAATAATATTAAATTATAAAAATTCCTAAAAATAATATTATATTTTTCTGAAATTTTACAATATTTATCATGTTGTACCCCGTTCGGGGCCAGTACTTACAAAGGAAACTCTGCCGAAATTTTCAGAAAAGACTTGTGATTTTAAAAATGCATATTTCGGGTTATGTTGCCAAACTACTTGATTTAAATTGGTTTTTCCATCACTCTACTGCTTTACTTGGTTTTGATTTCTGGGTTTTGGCTTACTTAGATTATGTACGACTCGAGACGTTTCGTAATTTAAGTGCCGGTCATGTTCCGTACTTTTCGGGTCGTAACAGCTTAAGTGAGCTAATATTAGTTAATGTAAACTAGTATATCACATATACAATTGTACTTTAAATTATCAAATCAACACATGATTTAATAATCCAGCTATATCACATATAACCGACTAATATCATATGTATCTTCTTATCGAATCAACACTTGATTTGATAACCCGGTTATATCACATATAACCGACCGATACCAATAACGCGAGAATAGAATACGGTATCATATATGCGTATCAATCTCGGTCCCGCACATATCACATATGTGCTCCTACTTCATTTCGCCTGAGCCAGGAAACCTCTGTGTAGGACTCTAAAGACTCGTCAATATGCTGGCAATAGGTGATGATCATATCAAGCACCCACAAGCCGTCAGCGGTACTAGCTGGACGTAACGGCTACCCGGGTATTGAGCGATCAGAAGATCAACAAGAAAGCCTGCTCATACTCCTGTAAAGCCTTTCGGTAACTCTACCTTACAGTCCGGTCTCTTCGTCTGATATGTCACATATCAAGTCTAGGGGTGGTAAACGTCAGATCCCAGTAACCGATAAATTGTGCCGATGTGAGGCTCATAACGGGTCGAGAAACTACTGATAACACTTACCAGTAGATCTCCGTATCAGCCCTGGCCAGGGACTTCCTGTTATACCTAATCGAGCATAGCTCAACATCAACCACCAATACCGGGAGAGACGAAACCCCTCCTATCGCTAATTGCCTCCTTGTGATTCGAGACTGTACCCAAAAGCCTCCGTTTTGCAGGTTCTCTTGAACGTGGTAAGGTGGAAATCAAAGCACTGTGGGAATCACACAAGACTCTATGACGATCTCGGGTCTACAAACTAACATATACCAGTGTCACCAGAGAACTGCTATCTGATGATAGGTATAATACCAACTAGGAGTTCTCGGCGAGTCCCTTCAGTGTACCCGGTCTCCACTGAGCACCCGTATACCATCTTTGCTGTCAAACACCAATGGATGTGGGATCATCCATCGCCAATCATATGTGTCATGAAGCGTATGCGCTCGTTTACTCTGGAGTATCGATGCCCTGTCTTGATACACCCTCGACTAGGAACAATTAAAGGATGTACTTGTGGACTATCGTGTCCCCACTGGTATGATCTCCATCATAGTCTTAGTAGTCAAGTACACATACTAAGGGCTTTATCAACATGAGAAAGCAAGACGGTATCACAATACAAGTTAACATGTTAAGACAAAGAGCAACCAGATAGCATACTATCATATCGAGCAAGAAAGTCCTCTTTATATATGTCCAAGCATCCACTATAATATACATCATATGTACAATAATGGCTTCTAGGGCATATACATAACTAACAATCTCCCACATGCACTAAGTCCAGTTTTTGTAATATCTCATACCCAACATCCCGAAGAGTCTCAAATTGTATCTGAGGTATGGCATTCGTGAGTGGATCCACCGTGCTGTTCTTCGTGTCAACTCTCCTGACCTCGATCACCCGGCGATCAACTATCTCCCTGATCAGGTGATACCGCCTCAGAATATGCCTGGATCTCTTATGGGACCTGGGTTCCTTCGCCAAAGCCATCGCTCTATTGTTATCACAATACAAAGGTATTGGATGCTCGATGTACGGAACCACTCCAAGTTCGTTTATTAACTTCTTCATCCAGACAGCCTCTATGGAAGCATCATTGGCAGCGATGTATTCAGCCTCCATCATCGAGTCTGCCACGGTTTCCTGTTTGGAACACTTCTAAAAAACCGCCCCTCCATTGAGGGTAAAGACAAATCCCGAGACCGACTTAGAGTCGTCCTTATCACTCTGGAAGCTCGAATCGGTAATGGACTCCACTTGGAGTTCTCCGTTACCAAACACCAAGAACATCTCTTTTGTCCTTCTCAAGTACTTGAGAATGTTCTTCACAGCTGTCTAGTGACTCTCTCCTGGATCTGCTTGATACCTACTCACTACACTTAGTTAGTATGCTACATCGGGTCTGGTACATAGCATCGCGTACATGATAGAGCCTACTGCCGAAGCATAGGGTATCTCTTGAATGCGAGCTCTCTCCAAATCAGTCTTGGGAGACATCTCTTTGGAGAGAGTGAGTCCAGAGATCGTGGGTAAATTCCCACGCTTGGATTCTTCCATACTAAACCTCTTTAGTATGGTGTCAATGTACCTGGATTGAGATAATCCCAGTATCCGTTTAGATCTATCTCTAGATCTTAATTCCGAAGATGTAGGAGGCATCACGTAGACCATTCATTGAGAATCTTTGTGATAAGAAGAGCTTGACCGAGTGAAGCATAGGAACATCATTTCCTATCAAGAGTATGCCATCCATGTACAATACGAGGAAGACGGCTTTACTCTCTCCCACCTTCTTGAATATACAAGGTTCATCTACATTTTTGATGAAGTGAAACTCGTTTACTACCACATCAAAACAGATGTTCCAACTCCGCGATGCTTGCTTTAACCCGTAGATGGATTTAAGCAGCTTGCACACCGTTCCACTGCTCCCACTATCCACAAAGCCCTCTGGCTAAGTCATGTACACTCACTCTTCTAAATCACCATTTAGAAAGGCGGTCTTAACACCCATTTTCCAGATTTCGTAGTCATGGTATGCGGCAATGGCAAATAGGATCCGGATGGACTTAAGCATAGCCATTGGAGAAAAGGTTTCATCATAATCCACTCCTGGTCGTTGACGAAAACCCTTTGCAACAAATCTAGCTTTAAAAGTCTCAACTTTTCCATCTACACCAAGTTTCTTCTTAAAGATCCATTTTCTCCCAATGGGTTTTACCCCTTCAGGAACAACTTCCAAAGTCCATACTTTGTTGGTGTGCATGGATTCCATCTCAGATCGCATTGCATCCAGCCATTTCACAGAGTCTCCACTCATGATGGCCTGCTCGAAACTAGTTGGGTCATCATCTTCCATGATGCAATCCTCGCTCCTACCATCAATAAGAAAACCGTAGTATCTCTCAGGTGGATGAGGAACCCTACTAGATCGGCGGAGCGGCTGAGGTTCGTCTGGAACTACTGAATTCTCTGGTTCCACCAAATCTTCTGTTGCAGTTTGTGTAGCTGGAACTTCTTCCAGTTCTACCTCATTGCCACTGATTTCTTTCATAAGAAAACCCTTTTTCTAAAAAGGTGGCATGTCGAGAAACAAACACCTTTTGTTTCTTGGAGTGGTAGAAGATATACTCTCATGAATGTTTGGGATATCCAATAAGCTTGCAAAGAACAGACCTTGCCTCAAGCTTGTCCAAATTTTGTGCCTTCACATAGGCCGGACAACCCCATATCTGAATAAAATTAAGATATGGCCACTTCCCATTCCATATCTCAAATGGAGTGGTAGGCACTGATTTGGTTGGAACTCTATTTAATAGGTATGCTGTTGTTTTAAGCACATAACCCCAAAAGGAAATAGGCAACTCAGCGGCGCTCTTCATAGAGCGCACCATATCTAATAGGGTGTGATTCCTCCGCTCCGATACACCGTAGTGCTGTGGTGTATACGGAGGAGTAAGCTGAGAGAGAATCCCATTCTCTTTTAGATAATCCAGGAACTCATTGCTCAAGTATTCTCCTCCTCGATCAGATCGTAGGATTTTAATACTTTTACCCATTTGGTTCTCGACTTCGTGCTTATATTCTTTGAATTTCTCAAAAGCTTCAGACTTGTGATTCAACAGGAACACATGTCCGTATCTTGAGAGATCTTCGGTGAATGTAATGAAGTATGAGGACCATTCCTGGCATGTGTAAACATGGGACCACATACATCACTATGTATCAGTCCCAAGAGTTCCGTAACTCTTTCTCCGTGTCTAGTAAACGGAGTTTTGGTCATCTTGCCTTTGAGACATGACTGGCATGTGTCAAAAGTTGAAAATTCGAACGGATTCAAATATAGATTCTTATGTAACTTAGCTAGTCGTGTCGCATTGATATGACCTAGTCAACAATGGCACAAGAAGAATTCGTTCATTTGTGAACTCTTCCTCTTGTGTGTGTTTTGTACATTAAGAACTGTGGTTTGATTTAGAACGTATAGGCCATTATTTAACGAGCCTGATCCAATCAACTTTTGATTCAGGAAGATGTTCATAACACTATTATGTACTACAAAATTATATCTTTCTTTACTTAATAAAGAAACTGATATAAGATTGGATATCAGGGTCGGTATGTAATAGCATTCGTTCAGAATCAATGTATTACCATTTGGTAATACAAGGTGATATTCGCCAACTACTTTTGCTGCAACATTTTCACCATTCACTACTCTTACGGAATGATCACCTATTCCCAGTTCTCTACCTTTCCTTAGCCCATGCAACATATTACATATGTGGGATCCTGATCCGGTATCTAATACCCAGGATGTAAAGTGAACTGAGAAACAGTTCTCGGTAACTAACACACCCGAAGAAGATGTATCAACATACTTATTCTACATTTGGGAGGCATGGGAATCCGGATATTCCCCTATTTCCTGCTCAGTCTTATAACAATTATAAGAAAGAACAGAGCCAACGTTCCCCTGCTAAGTATAACAAGCGGGTTCAGTGAATACATCCATATTATTATCTTGATCAAGGCCTGACATGGTCGCTACCTGGAGAAAGAGAGAGAAGAAAACACTATGCTCTTGCAAGATTAGATTAGTTATTATCTTATCTAATCAGGATGGCTCCCACGGTTTTTATCAAATCTTCCTTCAAACCCTAAAAGGTAAGACTAGATGGAATTATTTACACCCTACAAGTTCGCCAATCTTTCAGTCAGGCCAGTGTTGGTACTTTCAGGGAGGTTCCCCTTGCTTTCGCACGGACCTGATTAAAATAAACCTCGTTTTCCTAGGGTATAACCCCGTTAACACCTTTCTAGACACCTACTTGATCGGCTAATTGTGATGTGTACAACTTTCCCAGTAGTAACTCTTACTCGCAGTGGGTATCAGGATCCAACTATCTCATAGAAGGTATGCAATCTCATTGCAAATTTTAACACTTGAAATTCCCGATAATACTTTTTACCCCTAGCGTCCTATGACCTTGACGGAGGCCAAACTATCCATAGGGCGCTAGTCATGTTCAACCCGTTCATTTCTTGATTGAATTAGACCCACCCGCACGACCCTTGACAGAGGCCAAACAACGCCGTACGAGTACCCTAATCCAATCGCATCTCATGCTACAGATAAGTACTAATCAGCTACCATACACTAAACCTTGACGGAGGCCAAACTACCGTAGCACGAATACTAAATATTACTTATCTTGAATGACGGAGGACTACGACAGGTTTTAATGAAAACCTTTTGCGTAATGAACTTGATATCGTTTTAGAAATAAGTGATTTTGAAAAGGAGTGTTTTTTAAGGCTTTTACTAGTTTCGCTAAAGTGGTCACTTCCGGTGAAGGGATCTCGGCTCTTTCCTTATCGAATAAGATGCAGGATATTTCACAAATACAGCTATGCAAAGCAAGAACTATAGAAGCAATCAAAAACAAAACCGAGTGAGTTGTAGCATCTGCTAGATTTTTCTAAAGAGGTCGCTCCTGGTGAAGGGATCTCAGATCTTTCCTTATCGAATAAGGTGCTGGATATTGTACAGGGAATACCGCTATGCAAAGCAAAAACTAGAGCTACCCTTTTTGAAAATTTTATTTTACAGCATCTTTTAGGTTTCTTTTCTTTCATTAATCTCATTAATGAAGTCACATCATTTATGCTTCCTAAGCATCTCCGAAGAAACGAAAATACAGCGTACGCTTATGCCATCCGCATTCGCCACAGTGTCCCGTTATGCACCGTTAGCTTACTTAACTAACGGCATAGCGGCGAGGGACTAGCGCGGGTGCAAAACATAAGCAACGTTTATTATATATCATATATATAATAATGAAGCATTCGTCTCACGCATATAAAGTGATCACATCACAGAATATCAGCAGCAGAAGATAGCATATGAAATATTGGAAATACAAGGAATTCCGTGATTTAAATTAAGCCAGTATAAAACACGGATTCCACGGTCACGATGAACAGCTAAACACACATCCCTAGACCCCAACGAGAGCGGCAAGCAACCCACCAATTCTATAATAAGGAGACCCCTCTCGACTCCTCAAGATGGTCTCCCACTGGACTCTAGAACCCGGTTACTTATGCTCCCCACCTTGGGTCTATCCTAATACGGAAAAGTAAATAATATACAACAATTGTGACATCATCCTCATCCCGGAAGTGTGTAACGTTTTAGAAATCTTTTTGCGAATTTTCCGCTTTTAGGTAAAATAAATTGTATTTTCCGTAAAAAAAACCTAGAAGCGATCTTTTTGCAGTATAGAATATAATTCACTGCACCTAGTTTAGCTTGAGTATTGCTAGTTTGCGGGTTTTTGTAATCCACAAGTAAATTTTATGCATTTTAATATTTTTCCTAATTAAAATATTATTTTAAGCTTTTATTTGTGCACTTTATTAGTGGTAATTACTTTTTGGTTTGGGTTAATGTAACACCTTAGATTTCGGTTAGTGTTAGTTTAGACGTTAATGCGGGTTTACTGTAAAAAGTTTACCAATTCGGGTTCCTCACATTTTATAACATTTAATTAATAATTTATTAATATTTGTATGTCATGCACGCACGTGTGCACGTTAATGTGAGGGTTTGTTTTGTGTTAATCTTGTTCTTAGAAACCAGGACACTTAACCATTTATCTAATCTTTGCTTTAATCCTTTCCCTAGATCTTTTGTTGTGAGAAGATATTTCTTTTGGAGTGAAGAGTGTAAGGTTACGAGGCACTGTCACAAGGGTCTACAAGGCATCAACCATGCCGAATTTAAAATTTTCAAGTGCCGAACAACCTAAAGCGAGGATCTTTGCTAGATAATTAGGGTTAACAAAGCATGTAAACATCTTTACATCTAAGAGAAAGGGATTACAAACTTTGTAGTACGTTCCTTCGCTTCATAATCTCCGAGAGGTAGTCCCTTCGCCGTGATCCATGATCTACCGGACTCAAGAGAGGCTCCACAAGTCGAATGATCCATTCTTGCTTAAAGTCTTCCTTTTCGAAGATGATCTACCTTGAAGAATCTTTAACTCAAGCTCTCACTTCTATAATCAAGTATTATTGAAGTGAACACCCTAATCTAAGTGGCTAGAATAGACAAGGATGATGAAGTAGGAATTTAGCTCTCTTTTATTATCAATTTCTCACACTAAATCATCACAAAACCAAAAGCTAGTAAGCTTTTCAAGGATGAAGAAGAAGATGATGTCTTTTGTGATGAGTAATGAAATTATTTCTATGGTTACAAATACAACCCTTGGTTAAGAAAGAAAGGTTTAACCATTGTAAAGAATTAATTAGGGTAAAGGGTTTGGGCTGGGTTAATAAATATCTCCACAAAATATCAACACAAAATATCTATGCTTAAAACAAAAATAAAGCTACTAGAAGCTTCATGAAAAATCTAACCCAAATCAAACCCTAACCATGTTTAATATCCACAAATCATGTTGCATTTGTAATCATAACTTGGTGCAATATTATATATCACATATATAATATATATTTGTAACAAACGAAAATAATACAATTAACATATATCGCATATATATCAATGTATTATCCGGTGAGAAAATGAATCAATAAAGCGAGCTTATATTAAATAATGTAATGTAATATATCACATATATAATTATACATTAAATCATCGAATCAACACTTGATCCGACAATTCGGCTATATCGCATATAACCGACTAATATAACATGTACCGATTCATCGAATCAACACTTGATCCGATGACCCGGTTAAATCACATATACTCGGCCGATATCATATATCGTGAGAATAGAATACGGTATCTCATATCGTATTATCCTCGGTCCTGCACATATCACATATTTGCTCCTACTCCGTTTTGCCTGAGCCAAGAAACCTCCGTGTAGGACTCTAAAGAATCTTCAATACGCCGGCAGTGGGTGATGATCACATCAAACACCCATAAGCAGCAAGCGGTCAGCTAAACGTAACAGCCACCCAGGTATTAAGCGATCAGAAGATCAACAAGCAAGCCTATACATTCTCCTGTGAATCCAATCAGTAACACTACCGTACAGTCCGGTCTCTTCGTCTGATATGTCGCATATCTAGTCTAGGGGTGGTAAACGTCAGACCCCAGTAACCGATAAGTCGTGTCGATCTGAGGCTCATAACAGGTCGAGAACCTACTGATAACACTTACCAGTAGTACTCTATATCAGCCCTGTCCAGGGACTTCCAGTTATAGCCAATCGAACACAGCACAACATCAACTCCCTATACCGGGAGAGATGAAACCCCTCCTATCGCTCATTGCCACCATGTGATTCGGGACTGTACCCAAAAGCTGTTAGTGTATATGCCCTAGAGGCCATTATTGTATCATACTAGATTGTATATTACTTAATGGAAGCTTGGGATATTCACAGTTATATATACAGTCTTGCTAAAAATGGTAGTATGCTACTTGGTTTGAGTCTACTTTAATATGTGCATATGTTTCTTGTAACGTATCACTTATACATATTAGTAGAGCCCATAGAATCTTTGCTTGATTACCAGCGTCGTGATGGCAATCACACTAGTGGGGGCTGGGTAGTCTGTAAGCAACATCCTATACAGGTCCCTGGTCGTTGGATTATCGAGATAGGGCATCGATATTCCGGAGTAGACTAAGTGTATACGCTTCTCATCCCAGTTGGGGAGATGGTCTGTCCCACAGCCATCAGTACGTCGTACTGGAGATAGTATACAGGTGCTCGTTAGGTTACGGGTACACTGGACAGGACTCGCCGAGGAACTGATTGGTTGGTATTATACCCATCGTCAGTTATCAGTTCCCAGGTGACATGAGTACAGCATAGTCCGCAGACTTGACATTGCTACTTCGCCTCGAGTGTGTCCCACTGTTCTTAGATTGCTACCCTACCACGGCTCAAAGGAGTCGTGCAAACAGGTAGCAGTTGGGTGCAGTCCCGAGCACTTGGAGGCAGTGGCGGTTAGATAGGATTCGTCTCTCCCGGTATTGGGAGTTGATATCGCACTGTGTCAGAGAGCCATTATGCAAAGTCCCTGGCCAGGGCAAGCGAGATATACTGGTAGGTTCCAGTAGCTTCTCAGGGCGTAATGGGCTTCGCTCCAACACGACTTATACAGCTATTAGGGGACTGATGCTTGCCGCCCCCTAGGCTTGATATGCGATAGTCTTAGACGAACAGACCGGACTGTACGGAGATTGTCACATCAGGCTCAGTAGGGGTTCGAGATGGTTTTCCTCATCGGCCTTCTTATCGACATCTACCTGGGGACCGTTACGTACAGCTAGTGCCGCTTGCGGTCTGTGGTTAAACCTACTGCCAGCGTAGTGTCGAGTCTTTAGAGTCCCACACAGAGAGTTTCCCTGCTCCAGGCAAAACGATATAGAGGTCGTATGGTTTTACGATAAGGGTTCGGATGCGTACGTGTGTTTTCGCACGTACGACTTTTCGGACAGTTTATACTAGCCGGCTTTGGTTTAAGCCAGATTCTAGTATAAGGTTATTGGTTTTATACAGTCTAAAGTTTTTCCGTGTTTTCACGGATTGGAGGGGCGTTCTCGTAATTTGTCGAGAAGGTTCTAGAAGAGTGGTGACATGAAGGGTTGAGGTGGCTTTTTCATGATTACTTTGTGTGACTCATTTATATGATTCATCATATCATTAATGCTTCATTAATGATCTAATGACTCACATGATGAATCACTCTCCTTGATTAAATGAAACATGGTGAATAATCAATTAATTGATATTATTTGATAATTCATTATGTATCATATATTCAAGTGAGAAGGATTTTATGAAATAAGATATTCATTCTCATCTTCTCCTTCTCTCTCCTCAAGCTCACTCTCTCTTGAAACCCTAACCCTAACCTCTCATGTGTTGAGATCAAGGGTTAGCTAGACTAAAACATCCATAACCTCACTCTATATCCTCTAGGTAGCTTAGATTAGCACTTTAAGCAACCTAGTTATCTCAAGTTTGAGATTAAGCTTGGCGTAGAAGCTTTCGGGTGGATCGTCTTTGATTCGAGGAGGCCGTGAAGTTGCCGATGTTCCAAGGAGCCTACGAGGAGTGGAGGACAGCGATGAAGACCCGAAGGACATGTAACGTGAGGTATAACTCCGGTACCGAGTAGTTAAACCTCTAGTATAACGTTAGCAATGGTTTAGATTACGATTCATGCGCTCAAGTCCGTGTTACGAAGCTTTGATAATCGTTTTTCATATATTCCGCCTCCCCGCAAGTTAGTGGGGTGCGTGACATGGACTTACAGTGGTATCAGAGCCAACTAAACCATTACTAGCTTGTTAGCAATTGATTAGAAGTTCGATCGACGAAAAACACGGAAAACAAAACCCTATTCCATAACAGTTTCTGTAAATTTTAAATGTGTCGCAAAAATTTTTTGACATACCTTAAAATTCACAGCAGGGAATTATAAGAAATCTGGGAAAATTCGAGGAGGCAACTCGACTAAACGGCCGCGTTTCCGCGGCAATAGAGAGCTTTTGCCGCGGAACCGCCGCCGAGTCAACGCCGAGTTGACTCGGAGTTTCACAGTAATTCATTATTTTGGGTTTTTTGTTTTCCTGTATATACTGTTTCTGTCCAGGTTGCCTCTGTGATGATTTGCTTTTGAGGGTAGACACGGATATAGGTAATCGATCGATGTTCTAAACTATTTGCTAATTGGATCTTTATCTGTAATGTTTAATGTGTTCGTAAACCTCCCCTAACTGCTAGTATGTCGGTTAGCAGGGGGTTGCACATTTCTGTAATGGATTTTATCTGTTTGTGTATATAAACTGTATTGGACTGTTGTGGTGGATAGCCGGGTTTTGTGATGGGTTATTGTATTAATTCATTCGATGTAATTGTAATAAGTTGTAATATTATTTTGCCCGGCACATCCAGGTTGCGGTTGTAGCCACCGTTGTATTATTTTCTTTTACTGTTATTGCTCCTAGGATAGACCTAAGGTGGGGTGCACAAACTACCGGGTATTTTGAAGTGTTGAGGCAGACCGCTTCACTTCTGGTACTTGGCGGGTAGTTTGCCGTACCCGTAGGGGTCTGGGGTGGGGTAATGGCTATTCATCACAACTGTGTAATCCGTCTTTCATTGCAGGCTCAAAGAAACGCGGATTACTTGCATATCCAATAAAGTTTATCTGTGATCTGGAATGCTTATTATTGCGTCTGACGAATGTACAATATCTATATATGATAGCTATTTAGACGTCACTTATGTTTTACACCCGCGCTAGCCCAGCCCCCGCTCTGTCGTTAGTTAAGTAACCTAACGGGTGATGACGGGACCCCGTGGCGAATGCGGATGGCATAAGAGGACGTTGTATTTTCGTTGTTTTCTGCAATGATAGGTTAATGATGGGATGCATTATTATAATGCAAAGAAAATAAACCATAGTTTAATCGTTGGAACAAATTTAAAAGAAACCACTCGGTTATTTTAAAAGAGCAGAATTTTTAAATTGCGGAGCTTTAGCCACTCCTTTTAAAAAAAGTATCAGGTTCCTTCGATTATATCAAGTTCACTACGTTCACGGTTTTGCCAAAACCATTCGTAGCCCTCCGTCATTTCATTTGGGTATTCAATAGTATTCAAGCTGTGTTTGTTGGCCAAAGTCAAGGCACAGTGTTTGGTAGCTATTGAATATTCATATGCAGCATAGATAAATGCGTTGGTTTGGGACAGTCGTACTGCTTTGTTGGCCAAAGTCAAGGGTATGTACGGATGGGTTCAAATTAACTTGGACAATGACGGGTAGAACTTGACATGTGACTTATGATTTGTTGGCCAAAGTCAAGGTGATAAGAGCATGGGGCAAAAATCCATATCGGGAGTTTCAAAAGAAACTGAAATTTGCAGAGAGATGCATACCATTTTGGAGTTTGATGAATGTTGGTAGGATTCCTTCAACATTATCTTACGATGATATTTTTGGATCCCGATCCTACTGTGAGTACATGCTACTTATCAGGGGATTCGTCACTTAACGATCAATGCTATAAACCAAGTAGGTGCCAAGAAAGGTGTCAGCGGGGTTACGCCCCCAGAGAAAAGAGGTTATTTAATTAAGGAACTTCGCGAAAGCGTTGGAAAACCTCCCTCGAAGTATCGACACTGGCCTGGCTGAACAGTTAAGCAAGTATTGTACGGTGAGAATTGTCCTGGCTAATTCTTCTTTTATGGTTTGAGGAGGGATTCGAGAAACAGTGGGAGCCATCCTGTTTAGATAAATTAAACCACTCTAAACTTGCAAGAGCATTATGCTAAAAGTATCTTCTTCTCTCTCTTAAAATTGCAGCGACCCTATGACCACACATAGGTTACATCTAGATAAATATTTGACTGAATCTGACTTATATGACTGGCAAAAGTCTGTCCAGATGTCCATTGCCCATGACAAGCTGGACCACCCTATTGAGGGACATTCCTATTGTTGTGGGATTGGGCATTGGCAGAATGATTGCAGGGCTTTTGAAGCCAGTAGCCAGGATACGAAGCATGTTGTGGCTTCGACTTCGGGTGTGTTTATGATAGAAAATTGTATGTCAGTTAACCCTACTTCCTGGGTATTGGATACCGGTTCAGGAACTCACATCTGTAATTCATTACAGGCTCTGAGAAATCGTAGGGTTATCGGAATAGGTGATATGACCCTCACAGTTGCTAACGGAATGAGCATGAATGCTGAATCCGTAGGGGAATATCATCTTGGAATGACAACTGGGCAGATATTGATTCTACGTAACTGTTTTTATGTACCAGGTACGACTTGTAATATCATATCTGTACCCTTACTTTCTAAGGAAGGATATGATTTTGCTTTTACAAGAGATGTGGTTCACATCCACCTAAATCAAGATTTGATTGGGTCAGGTACATTAGAAAACGGAATATACGTATTAAATCAAGCTCAGATTTTCAGTGTCCAGAACACACTTAAAAGAAAGTCTCCGGAAACAAATCAGGCTTTCTTATGGCATTGTAGACTAGGTCACATCAATGAGAAGAGGTTGACTAAGTTACATAAAGAAGGATATTTGAATCCGTTCGAATATCAATCTTATGCTACTTGTGAATCTTGTCTCATGGGAAAGATGACAAAAACTCCGTTCACTGGACACGGAGTAAGAGCAAGCGAGCTCTTGGGACTCGTACACAGTGACGTGTGCGGTCCAATGTCTACACATACGCGAGGTGGTTATTCCTACTTCATTACTTTTACAGATGATTTCTCTAGGTATGGATATATCTTCTTGATGAAGCATAAATCCGAGGCCTTTGAGAAATTCCAAGAATACAAGAATGAAGTAGAAAAACAAACCGGCAAAAGTATCAAGACACTGAGATCTGATCGAGGTGGTGAATACTTAAGTGCCGAGTTCCTAGTTACTTAAAAGAGAATGGAATTCTCTCTCAGCTTACTCCTCCATACACACCACAACATAACGGTGTATCAGAAAGGAGGAATCTAACCCTATTGGATATGGTTTGTTCCATGATGAGTAACGCTGAGTTACCGCGATCATTCTGGGGATATGCACTAGAATCAGCTGCATATCTTTTGAACCGAGTTCCAACCAAGACTGTGCCTACTACACCATATCAGATATGGAGTGGGAAGAAACCTAGTCTTAAGTATCTTAAGACATGGGGATGTCCAGCTTTTGTAAAGAAGCAGCATGCGGACAAGCTCGAGGCACGCTCAGTAAAATGCAAATTTGTGGGATATCCAAAGAACTCCAAGGGATATTATTTCTATTACACAGTGGAACAAAAAGTCTTTGTTTCTCTTCATGCCTGCTTCTTGGAAACTGAATTTTTGGAAAATCAGAAGAGTGGGAGCACAATAGAACTGGAAGAAATTCCAGAACCACAAGCTATTACTGAAACCTTGGTAGAACGAGAAGGTTCCGAAGAACAGGACATCCCGACGCCACTCCGCAGGAGTAGTAGGCAATCTCATCCGCCCGAGAGATACTACAGTTTTCTCATAGACGGGGATAGAGAGGATTGCACTATTGAATATGATGAGCCTACTAGCTTCCAGCAAGCCATTCAGAGCGGTGACTCGGTAAAATGGCTAGATGCAATGCGGACCGAAATGGAGTCCATGTACACCAACAAAGTATGGATTTTGGACGTTGCTCCAGAAGGGGTAAAACCCGTAGGATGCAAATGGATCTTCAAAAAGAAGATTGGTGTAGATAGACAGGTTGAAACCTATAAAGCTAGACTTGTTGCAAAGGGTTTTCGTCAAAGACCTGGTTTGGACTATGACGAAACCTTTTCTCCAGTGGCTATGCTTAAATCTATTCGGGTCCTTCTTGCTATTGCTGCCTTTCACGATTATGAAATCTGGCAGATGGACGTAAAGACAGCTTTTCTAAATGGTAATTTGGAAGAAAGCGTCTATATGGATCAGCCAGAAGGATTCATTCAGAGTGGGAGCAGCAGTAAAGTATGCAAGCTGCTTAAATCCATTTATGGACTAAAGCAGGCATCGCGGAGTTGGAACATCTGTTTTGATGATGCTGTCAAAGAATTTGACTTTATCAAAAATCCAGATGAACCATGCATATACAGTAAGATTGTAGGGAGAGCTGTAGTATTCCTCGTCTTGTACGTGGATGACATTCTCCTAATAGGAAATGATATTCCTATGTTACAGTCAGTCAAAAGATTCTTGTCACATAAATTCTCCATGAAAGACTTGGGTGACGCCACCTACATTCTGGGGATCTAGATCTATCGTGATAGATCAAAAAGGATATTGGGACTTTCACAGTCCAGGTACATAGACACCATAGTGAAGAGATTCAGTATGGAAGATTCTAAGCGCGGTAACCTACCGGCTTGTCACGGAATCACCCTCTCCAAAGATATGTCTCCCAAGACTGATTTGGAAAGGGATCACATGTCGATTATACCCTACGCTTCTGCGGTAGGCTCTATAATGTATGCGATGTTATGTACCAGACCAGATGTAGCATACGCATTGAGCGTAGTAAGCCGGTATCAAGCAAACCCAGGGGAGAATCACTGGATAGCAGTAAAGAACATTCTCAAGTACCTGAGAAGAACTAAGGAGATGTTCTTGATATATGGCGGAAAAGACCTTCAGATGGAGGCCTTTGCCGACTCCGGCTTCCAGAATGACAAAGATGACTCCAAATCCATGTCAGGTTTTGTCTTCACCCTCAATGGAGGGGCGGTCTGTTGGAAGAGTTCCAAACAGGAGACCGTTGCAAACTCAACAATGGAAGCAGAGTACATAGCTGCTTGCGATGCCGCAAAAGAAGCAGTCTGGATGAAGAAGTTCCTCACAGAACTTCAGGTGGTTCCTACCAGTGTTGATCCAATATCTCTGTATTGTGACAACAACGGCGCTATAGCTTTAGCGAAGGAACCCAGGTCCCATCAGAAGTCCAGACACATCTTAAGGCGGTATCACCTGATCAGGGAGATCATAGATCGCCGGGAGATCGAGGTGAAGAGAGTAAAGACGGAGGATAACATTGCTGATCCATTCACAAAGGCCATTCCTCAGACGCAGTTCGAGAGGCTATTCGAGATGATAGGTCTACGATATGCCAGCTCATGGCCCTAGTGCAAGTGGGAGATTGTTAGTGTATATGCCCTAGAGGCCATTATTGTATCATACTAGATTGTATATTACTTAATGGAAGCTTGGGATATTCACAGTTATATATACAGTCTTGCTAAAAATGGTAGTATGCTACTTGGTTTGAGTCTACTTTAATATGTGCATATGTTTCTTGTAACGTATCACTTATACATATTAGTAGAGCCCATAGAATCTTTGCTTGATTACCAGCGTCGTGATGGCAATCACACTAGTGGGGGCTGGGTAGTCTGTAAGCAACATCCTATACAGGTCCCTGGTCGTTGGATTATCGAGATAAGGCATCGATATTCCGGAGTAGACTAAGTGTATACGCTTCTCATCCCAGTTGGGGAGATGGTCTGTCCCACAGCCATCAGTACGTCGTACTGGAGATAGTATACAGGTGCTCGTTAGGTTATGGGTACACTGGACAGGACTCGCCGAGGAACTGATTGGTTGGTATTATACCCATCGTCAGTTATCAGTTCCCAGGTGACATGAGTACAGCATAGTCCGCAGACTTGACACTGCTACTTCGCCTCGAGTGTGTCCCACTGTTCTTAGATTGCTACCCTACCACGGCTCAAAGGAGTCGTGCAAACAGGTAGCAGTTGGGTGCAGTCCCGAGCACTTGGAGGCAGTGGCGTTTAGATAGGATTCGTCTCTCCCGGTATTGGGAGTTGATATCGCACTGTGTCAGAGAGCCATTATGCAAAGTCCCTGGCCAGGGCAAGCGAGATATACTGGTAGGTTCCAGTAGCTTCTCAGGGCGTAATGGGCTTCGCTCCAACACGACTTATACAGCTATTAGGGGACTGATGCTTGCCGCCCCCTAGGCTTGATATGCGATAGTCTTAGACGAACAGACCGGACTGTACGGAGATTGTCACATCAGGCTCAGTAGGGGTTCGAGATGGTTTTCCTCATCGGCCTTCTTATCGACATCTACCTGGGGACCGTTACGTACAGCTAGTGCCGCTTGCGGTCTGTGGTTAAACCTACTGCCAGCGTAGTGTCGAGTCTTTAGAGTCCCACACAGAGAGTTTCCCTGCTCCAGGCGAAACGATATAGAGGTCGTATGGTTTTACGACAAGGGTTCGGATGCGTACGTGTGTTTTCGCACGTACGACTTTTCGGACAGTTTATACTAGCCGGCTTTGGTTTAAGCCAGATTCTAGTATAAGGTTATTGGTTTTATACAGTCTAAAGTTTTTCCGTGTTTTCACGGATTGGAGGGGCGTTCTCGTAATTTGTCGAGAAGGTTCTAGAAGAGTGGTGACATGAAGGGTTGAGGTGGCTTTTTCATGATTACTTTGTGTGACTCATTTATATGATTCATCATATCATTAATGCTTCATTAATGATCTAATGACTCACATGATGAATCACTCTCCTTGATTAAATGAAACATGGTGAATAATCAATTAATTGATATTATTTGATAATTCATTATGTATCATATATTCAAGTGAGAAGGATTTTATGAAATAAGATTTTCATTCTCATCTTCTCCTTCTCTCTCCTCAAGCTCACTCTCTCTTGAAACCCTAACCCTAACCTCTCATGTGTTGAGATCAAGGGTTAGCTAGACTAAAACATCCATAACCTCACTCTATATCCTCTAGGTAGCTTAGATTAGCACTTTAAGCAACCTAGTTATCTCAAGTTTGAGATTAAGCTTGGCGTAGAAGCTTTCGGGTGGATCGTCTTTGATTCGAGGAGGCCGTGAAGTTGCCGATGTTCCAAGGAGCCTACGAGGAGTGGAGGACAGCGATGAAGACCCGAAGGACATGTAACGTGAGGTATAACTCCGGTACCGAGTAGTTAAACCTCTAGTATAACGTTAGCAATGGTTTAGATTACGATTCATGCGCTCAAGTCCGTGTTACGAAGCTTTGATAATCGTTTTTCATATATTCCGCCTCCCCGCAAGTTAGTGGGGTACGTGACATGGACTTACAAAAGCCACCGTTTTGCATGCCCTCTTGGACGTGGTAAGGTGGAAATCAAAGCACAGTAGGAATCACACAAGACTCTATTATGAACTCGGGTCTACAGACTAACCTGTACCAGTGTCACCAGAGAACTGCCATCTGACGTGAGGTATAATACCATCTGGGAGTTCTCGGCGAGTCCGTTCAGTATACCCAGTCTCCACTGAGCACCCGTACTCCATCTTTGATGTCAAACACCGATGGATATGGGATCATCCATCGCCCATCATATGGGTCAAGATGTGTATACGCTAGTCTAATCTGGTGTATCGATGCCCTGTCTCGATACACCCTCGACTGGGAACAGTTATAGGATGTACTCGTTGACTACCCTGGCCCCACTAGTATGATCTCATCATAGTCCCAGTAGTCGAGTACATATCCTAAGGGCTTTATCAACATGTGAGAATAAGACAGTAAACTAATATAAGTCAACATGTTAAGATAAAGTGAAATCTAATAGCATACTATCTTGTCGAGCAAGAAAGTCCTCTCTATATATATATCCAAGCATCCACTATAATATACATCATATGTACAATAATGGCCTCTAGGGCATATACATAACTAACAATCTCCCACTTGCACTAAGGCCAGCTGTTGTAGTATCTCATACCCAGCATCCCGAAGAGTCTCTCAAATTGTATCTGAGGTATGGCCTTCGTGAGTGGATCCGCAGTGTTGTCCTTCGTATCAACTCTCCTGACCTTGATCTCCCGGCGATCAACTATCTCCCGGATCAGGTGATACCGCCTCAGAATATGTCTGGACTTCTGATGGGACCTGGGTTCCTTGGCCAAAGCCACAACTCCATTGTTATCACAATACAAAGGTATTGGATGCTCATTGGATGGAACCACACCAAGTTCAGTAATGAACTTCTTCATCCAGACAGCCTCTTTGGCAGCATCGTTGGCAGCGATGTATTCAGCCTCCATCGTCAAGTCTGCAACGGTTTCCTGTTTGAAACTCTTCCAACACACCGCCCCTCCATTGAGGGTAAAGACAAATCCCAAGTGTGACTTAGAGTCGTCCTTATCACTTTGGAAGCTCGAATCGGTTAAGGACTCCACCTGGAGTTCTCCGTTACCATACACCAAGAACATCTCTTTAGTCCTTCTCAAGTACTTGAGAATGTTCTTCACAGCTATCCAGTGACTCTCTATAGGATCTACTTGATACCTACGCACTACATTTAGTGAGTATGCTACTTCGGGTCTGGTACATAGCATCACATACATGATAGAGCCTACTGCCGAAGCATAGGGTATCCCTTGCATGCTAGCTCTTTCCAAATCAGTCTTGGGAGACTTCTCTTTGGAGAGAGTGAGTCCAAAGATCGTGGGTTGGTTCCCACGCTTGGATTCTTCCATACTAAACCTCTTTAGTATGGTGTCAATGTACCTGGATTGGGACAATCCCAGTATCCTTTTAGATCTATCTCTATAGATCATAATTCCCAGTATGCAAGAGGCATCACCAAGATCTTTCATTGAGAATCTTTGTGATAAGAAGAGCTTGACCGATTGCAGCATAGGAACATCATTTCCTATCAAGAGTATGTCATCCACGTACAATACGAAGAAGACAACCTTACTCTCTGCAACCTTCTTGTATATACAAGGTTCATCTACGTTCTTGATGAAGTCAAACTCTTTGACTACAACATCAAAACAGATGTTCCAACTCCACGATACTTGCTTTAACCCGTAGATGGATTTAAGTAGCTTGCACACCTTTCCGCTGCTCCCACTGTCTACGAAGCCCTCTGGCTGAGTCATGTACACGCTCTCTTCTAAATCACCCTTTAGATAGGCGGTCTTAACATCCATCTGCCAGATTTCGTAGTCATGGTATGCAGCAATGGCAAGTAGGATCCGGATGGACTTAAGCATAGCCACTGGAGAAAAGGTTTCTTCATAATCCACACCTAGTCGTTGACGAAAACCCTTTGCAACAAGTCTAGCTTTGAAAGTCTCAACTTTTCCATCTACACCAAGTTTCTTCTTAAAGATCCATTTGCTCCCAATGGGTATAACCCCTTCAGGAGAAACATCCAAAGTCCATACTTTGTTGGTGTACATGGATTCCATCTCAGATCGCATTGCATCCAGCCATTTCACAGAGTCCCCACTCGTGATGGCCTTCTCAAAGCTAGTTGGGTCATCATCTTCCATGATGCAATCCTCACTGCCACCATCAACGAGAAAACCGTAGTATCTCTCCGGTGGATGAGAAACCCTACTAGATCGGCGGAGAGGCTGGGGTTCGTTGGGTAATACTGAATCCTCCGGTTCCAATAAATCATCAATTGTAGTTTGTGGTGCTGGAACTTCTTCCAGCTCTACCTCTTTGCCACTAATTTCTTTTACAAGAAATTCCTTTTTCTAAAAAGGTGGCATGCTGAGCAACAAACACCTTTTGTTGTTCACCATGGTAGAATAGATATCCATTTGAATGTTTAGGATATCCTACAAACTTACAAAGAACTGACCGTGCCTCGAGTTTGTCCGGGTTTTGCCTTTTGACATAGGCCGGACAACCCCATATCTTAACTGGTTTAAGACATGGTCTCTTCCCACTCCATATCTCATATGGTGCGGCAGGTACAGATTTTGATGGAACCTGATTCAATAGGTATGTTGTTGCTTCAAGTGCATAACCCCAAAAGGAAATAGGCAACTCAGCAGTGCTCATCATAGAGCACACCATATCTAATAGGGTGCGATTCCTCCATTCCGATACACCGTTGTGCTGTGGTGTATAGGGAGGAGTAAGCTAAGAGAGAATCCCATTCTCTTTTAGATAGTCCACGAACTCATTGCTCAAGTATTCTCCTCCTCGATCAGATCGTAGGATCTTAATGCTTTTGCCCGTTTGGTTCTCTACATCGTGCTTATATTCTCTGAATTTCTCAAAAGCTTTAGACTTGTGTTTCAACAGGAACACATGTCCGTATCTTGAGAGATCGTCAGTGAATGTAATGAAGTAAGAAGAACTGTTCCTGGCATGTGTAGACATGGGTCCACATACATCATTATGTATCAGCCCCAAGAGTTCTGTAACTCTAACTCCGTATCCACTAAACGGAGTTTTGGTCATTTTGCCTTTGAGACATGACTGGCAAGTATCATAAGATGATATTTTGAATGGATTCAAATATCCATCCTTATGCAATTTAGCTAGCCGTGTCGTATTGATATGACCTAGTCTACAATGCCACAAGAAGGATTCGTTCATTTCTGAACTTTTCCTCTTGATTGTGTTCTGTACATTAAGAATTGTAGTTTGATTTAGAACGTACATGGCATTATTTAACGATCCTGATCCTATCAACTTTTGATTCAGGAATAGGTTCATAACATTATCCTGTATTACAAAATTATATCCTTCTTTATTCAATAATAAAACTGATATAATATTGCATATCAGGGCCGGAATGTAATAGCATTCGTTCAGAATCAATGTATTACCTTTTGGTAACTGAAGGTAATATTCGCCAACAGCCTTGGCTGCAACATCTGCACCATTCCCTACTCTTACGGAATGATCACCCATTCCCTGTTCTCTATCTTTTCGTAGCCCACGTAACATATTACATATGTGGGATCCTGATCCGGTATCTAATACCCAGGACGTAGAGTGAACTGAGAAACAGTTCCCAATAACTAACACTTCCGAAGAAGATGCATCAGAATGTTTGTCCTTCGTTTGGGCGGCGTGAGAATCCATATATTCTCCTATTCCCAGCTCAGTCTCATAACACTTATAAGAAAGAACGGGACCAACGTTCCCCTGCTCAGTATAATAAGCGGGTTCAGTCAATACATCCATATTATTATCTTGATTATAGCCTGACATGATCGCTTCCTGGAGAGAAAGAGAAGAAAACACCTTAGCGTATGCTCTTGGAAGATTAGATTGGTTATTATCTTATCTAATTAGGATGTCTCCCACTGTTTTTATCAAATCTACCTTCAAACCCTAAAAGGAAAGACTAGCCGGGATTAATTGCACCTTACAAGTTCGCCAATCTTTCAGCCAGATCAGTGTTGATACTTTGAGGGAGGTTCCCCGTGCTTTCGCACGGACCTAATTAAAATAAACCTCGTTTTCCCAGAGGCATAACCCAGTTAACACCTTTCTAGACACCTACTTGATCGGCTAATTGTCCTGTGTAAAATTCTCCCAGGAGTAACTCTTACTCGTAGTGAGTATCAGGATCCATCTATCTCATAGAAGGTATGCAATCTCATTGCAAATTTCAACACTTGAAATTCCCAATAATACTTTTTCCCCTAGTGTGCTATGACCTTGACAGAGGTCAACAAACCATAGTGCACTAGTCAAGTTCAACCCGTCATTTCTTGATTGAATCAAACCCACTCGCATGACCCTTGACAGAGATCAACAGGGTCGTACGACTACCCTAATCTAATCACATCACATGCTTTACAGATAATTACTAATCAGCTATCGCGCACTACGCCTTGACAGAGGTCAACAAACGCATCACGAATATTAAATAGTCTTTATCTGAAATGATGGAGGGCTACGCAGGTATTTCAGAAAACCATGAGCGTAGTTAACTTGATATCGTTGTAGAAACAAGTGATTTTGAAAAGGAGTGTTTTTTGAGGCTTTTTCTAGTTTCGCTAAAGAAGTCACTCCCGGTGAAGGGATCTCAGCTCTTTCCTTATCGAATAAGGTGCCGTATATTTCACAAATACCGCTGTGCAAAGCAAGAACTATAGAAGCATTTAAAAACTAAACCGTGAGTTTGTAGAATCTGGCAGTTTTTCTAAAGAGGTCACTCCCGGTGAAGGGATCTCAGCTCTTTCCTCATCGAATAAGGTGCAGGGTATATCATATATACTGCTGTGAAAAGCAAGACTGTAGCTACCCTTTTTATAAAGTTTTGATTCTACAACATCTTTTAGGTTTCTTTTCTTTTATTAATCTCATTAATAAAACCCATCATTTAATGCTTCCTAAGCATCACAGAAGAAACGAAAGCAGTAATATTTATATATCATCATATATATAGTATAAGCATTCATCTCAGGCAATAATATGATCTCATCACAGAACATTGCAGCAGAAGATAACATATGAATTATTGGATATACTAGGACGTCCGTGTTTTATTTCGAGCCTGTATAAAACACGAATTCCACGGTCGCGATGAATAGCCAAACCCACATCCCTAGACCCATACGAGAGCGACAAGTAACACTGCCAATTCTAGGGTTAGGAGACCCGGTCTCGACTCCTCGAGATGGCCTTCCATTGGACCCTAGAACCCGGTTATTTGAGCTCTCCTCCTCGGGTCTACCTAATGCGTAGAAGTAAATAATATACAATGGTGACATCAATCTCAACCCTGAAGTGCCCCAATAAAAGAATATTACATACATATGAATTTTACATGAATGAAAATAAAAACCATCATCTCACATAAAACCCCCGACTATTCAGAACACGACGATCCAATATAACATATCACAACAACACATAATATCTCATATCATCAACGTAAGCAAGTATGTGTATCCCGATTGTCGTTGATGTATATCCCGATTGTCGTTGATGTATAGCAACGAAATCGGCGATACACCACATACTACGCTTACGGTCACAGAAAGAAAGTGTAAAACTACAACATTTGGAATCCAAAATCACTTTAGACATCTTAAATCCGAAATAACACATACTTCGCATTTCAAGCCTAACTATATGAATTTCACATATTGTATCACTTTCCAGATAAATAGACAATGTTAAACTTTCCGATCGAATAATCAAACACCCAAGATTTCTCAAATAGCTCAACACTTGAGCGGAGTTCAAAAATCACAGAACATGTCACAGCCCCAATGAACCAGCCGTAGAAGGGTCAAACCAACGCCTCACATGTGGCGACGCTAAACTACCACAAACCTTAGGGTTCAGTGGCAGTTTTGACGGTCATATAATCGAGTTAAGGTTACGTTCTTCTAGAGGGTCCACAGATATGCTTGCATGTTTTTCCGAAAGTTTCAAACTCGAGAAAAATTCAACACTTGAAAGTTTTCCGTCATGAAAAAAATGAGTTATTGATATCCGTTCGAATCTTTTAACATTCTCTAAATTACCCGAAAAACTAAATGATGTTAAACTTTCTGATCGAATCAACGAATTGTATAGATCTCCAGAAAATTCAACACTTGAGTAATATTAAAAAATCCCAGAAGAATGTAGTAATACATACGGATGAACCCAAGAAATTACTTTCCCTGACAACCAAGTACGGCCGCGGAACCGCCGCGCAAGCATGGTATTGCCGCAGTTCCGCGGTGACTTATGGGAGTTAGGAGCTCGTATTTCACAGTTATCCATAGAATCACCTGCTTAATTTTCTGAGTATTTTTAATAGAGAAAAAAACACCTTTTAAAAAAATTTCTAGAGAGGGAGTCAAAATTGACGTTTCGGGGTTCGATCGGACTTTTAACTTCGTATACACGTCGCCTAATGCTCTAGCTAGGCTCTGATACAACTGTAAGGTTACGAGGCACTGTCACAAGGGTCTACAAGGCATCAACCATGCCGAATTTAAAATTTTCAAGTGCCGAACAACCTAAAGTGAGGATCTTTGCTAGATAATTAGGGTTAACAAAGCATGTAAACATCTTTACATCAAAGAGAAAGGTATTACAACCTTTGTAGTCCATTCATTCGCTTCATAAGCTCTGAGTAGTAGTCCCTTCACCGCGATCCATGATCTCCCGGAATCAAGAGAGGCTCCACAAGTCGAATGATCCATTCTTGCTTGAAGTCTTCCTTTTCGAAGATGATCTACCTTGAAGAATCTTTACCTCAAGCTCTCACTTCTCTAATCAAGTATTAGTGAAGTGAACACCCTAATCTAAGTGGTTAGAATAGATAAGGATGATGAAGTAGGAATTAAGCTCTCTTTTATTATCAATTTCTCATACTAAATCATCACAAAACCAAAAGCTAGTAAGCTTTTCAAGGAGGAAGAAGAAGATGATGTCTTTTGTGATAAATAATGAAATTATTTCTATGGTTACAAATACAACCCTTTGTTAAGAAAGAAAGGTTTAACCATTGTATAGAATTAACTAGGGTAAAGGGTTTGGGTTGGGTTAATAAATATCTCCACAAAATATCAACACAAAATATATATGCTTAAAACAAAAATAAAACTTCTAGAAGCTTCATGAAAATGCTAACCCAAATCAAACCCTAACCATGTTTAATCTCCACAAATCATGTTGCATTTGTAATCATAACTTGTTACAATATTATATATCACATATATAATATATATTTGTAACAAAAGAAAATAATACAATTAACATATATCGCATATATATCATTGTATTATCCGGTGAGAAAATGAATCAATAAAGCGAGCTTATATTAGATAATGTAATGTAATATTATCACATATATAACTATACATTAAATCATCGAATCAACAGTTGATCCGACAATCCGGCTATATCGCATATAACCGACTAATATAACATGTACCGATTCATCGAATTAACACTTGATCCGATGACCCGGCTATATCATATATACCCGGCCGATAACATATATCATGAGAATAGAATAAGGTATCTCATATCGTATTATCCTCGGTCCTGCACATATCACATATGTGCTCCTACTCCGTTTTTCCTGAGTCAAGAAACCTCTGTGTAGGACTCTATAGAATCGTCAATACGCCGGCAGTGGGTGATGATCACATCAAACACCCACAAACTGCAAGCAGTAAGCTAAACGTAACAGCCACCCAGGTATTGAGCGATCAGAAGATCAACAAGCAAGCCTGTACATTCGCCTGTGAATCCAATCAGTAACACTACCGTACAGTCCGGTCTCTTCGTCTGATATGTCGCATATCAAGTCTAGGGGTGGTAAACGTCAGACCTCAGTAACCGATAAGTCTTGTCGATCTGAGGCTCATAACAGGTCGAGAACCTACTGATAACACTTACCAGTAGTACTCTATATCAGCCCTGGCCAAGGACTTCCAGTTATAGCCAATCGAACACAGCACAACATCAACTCCCTATACCGGGAGAGACGAAACCCCTCCTATCGCTCATTGCCTCCTTGTGATTTGGGACTGTACCCAAAAGCCACCGTTTTGCCCGCCCTCTTGGATGTGGTAAGGTGGAAATCAAAGCACAATGGGAATCACACAAGACTCTATGACGATCTCGGGTCTACAGACTAACCTGTACCAGTGTCACCAGAGAACTGCCATCTAACGTGAGGTATAATACCATCTGGGAGTTCTCGACGAGTCCGTTCAGTGTACCCAGTCTCCACTGAGCACCCGTACACCATCTTTGATGTCAAACACCAATGGATATGGGATCATCCTGTTAGTTATATATATGCCCTAGAGGCCATTACTGTACATGAGATGTATATTGTAGTGGATGCTGGGACATATATAGGTAGGACTTTCTTGCTCGACATGATAGTGCGCTATCTGGTTGCGCTTTATCTTAACATGTATACTTACTGTCTCTCTGTTACATGTTGATAAAGCCCTTAGGATGTGTACTCGACTTGCAGGACTATGATGCAGATCATACTAGTGGGGCCTGGGTAGTCCATGAGTACATCCTTCAATGTTCCTGGTCGTGGGAATATCGAGACGGGGCATCGATATTCCAGAGTAGATTAGCGTATATCTTCTCGACCCATGTGATGGGCGATTGATGATCCCATATCCATTGGTGTTTGACATCAGAGATGGTATGAGGGTGCTCGGTGGAGACTGGGTATACTGAACGGACTCGTCGAGAACTCCCAGATGGTATTATACCTAACGTCGGATGGCAGTTCTCTGGTGACACTGGTACAGCTTAGTCTGTTGACCGAGATCGTCATAGAGTCTTGTGTGTCTCCCACTGTGCTTTGATTTCCACCCTACCACGGCTCTACTGAGTCGTGCAAACAGATGGTTTTTTGGTATAGTCCCGATTCACATGGAGGTAATGAGCGATAGGAGGGGATTCGTCTCTCCCGGTATTGGGGGTTGATGTTGCTCTATGCTCGACTGGCCATAACTGGAAATCCCTGGCCAGGGTTGCAGTGATTTACCGGTAAGAGTTATCAGTAGTTTCATGCTTGTTATGGACCTTACATCGGCATGACTTATCAAGTTGCTGGGGTCTGACGTTTACTACCCCTAGGCGAGATATGCGACATATCACACGAACAGACCGGACTGTGCGGTAAGTGTTACTGATTGGATTCGCAGGAGTGTGAGCAGGCTTGCTCGTTGAAATTCTGATCTCTCATTACCCGGGTGGCCGTTACGTTTAGCAGACCGCTTGCGGCTTGTGGGTGATTGATATGATCACCACCTACTGCCGGCGTATTGACGAGTCTTTAGAGTCCTACACAGAGCTTTCCTGGCTCAAGAGAAATGAAATAGGAGCGCTTATGAGATATATGCGGGACCGAGAATAATACCAGTATGTGATACTGTATTCTATTCTCGCGATTTTTATCATCAGTCGGTTATATGAGATATAGCCGGGTTACCGAATCAAGTGTTGATTCGATATATTGATACACTAGATATTAGTCGGTTATCTGCGATATGACCGGATCATTAAATCAAGTGTTGATTTAATGATTTAATGTATAATTATATATTTGATATATTAATTTACATTAACTAGTATTTGTTCACTTAAGATTGACTTTCTCACTTCATGTGCACAAGTTGTATATGTGATATATGTTTGTGCACTAGTTTGTATCATGATTGATGATACATGCAAACTTGGGTGTGTGTATGACTTACACCATATTTAAGATAATGGTTTAGGTTTTAATTTATTTTGGTAAAACAAAATGGTGGTTTTCTTTGTCTTGGCTTGAAGCTTCATGAAGCTTTTAAGCATCTTTGACAAAGTCCACTCATTTTGTTTTGCATAAGATTTTTATAAACCAAACCATTAACTTAAACTATGGTTTAGTCTCTACAAAGGTAAACTCACCCATGGTTGCATTATGATAGACTTCACTTGATTATTCTTTTTACATAATTCATTTTTTTTATTCTTATTCTTTTCTTTCTTCTTCTTCTTCTTCAAGAAGAAGAAAAGCTTGCTGGAAATTTTCAAGTGAAGAAATAGAGTGAGCAATCTAAATCCAAAGTGAACCCACTTCCTATTTCATCATCCTCTACTACTTTACATTTAGTTTAGGGTGTTCTCTTCAAAAGTTCTTGACCTAGTGAAGATAGAGCTTGAGTTTGAGTCTGCTCGACGTAGATCATCTTCGGCCTCGAAGTCAACAACCTAGCCCGCTAATTTCTCCGAGGAAACCATCGCTAGAGTCCGGGATCACGATGATCGCAGTGAAAGGACGTCAACATGGAGCTTTAGAAGTGAAGGACCGGATCTATAAAGGTTGTAATCCCTTTCACTTAGTGTTAAGTTGTACACATGCTTATAGTTTTCGCATAATCTCTAGTATACGATCTTGGTTAGGGTTGTTCGGCACGTCTAATTTTTTTGAATCGGGCATGGTTGATGCCTTGTAAAACCTTGTGACAGTGCCTAGGAACCCTACAGTGGTATCAGAGCCAAGCTAGAGCTTTAGGCGAAGTCTACACGAATTTAGAAGTCCGATCGAACCCCGAAACCCAATACAGTACCCTTCTCTGGAAATTTTCATATTAAAAATTCTTTAAAAAATCAGCATGGAATTCTATGGACCTCTGTGAAAAATGATCCACTGATACACTTAAAGCGCCGCGGAACCGTGTCAGAACCATGCCTGACGCGGCGGTTCCGCGGCGCTACAGTGCGCTTGTTGTGTTCTGTTTCCACAGTAATGTCCGTACTATCTTCCTGATGATTCTGGGTGTTTTTAATTTGTACTCAAGTGTTGAGTTTTCTGGGTTGTATTGGGGACTCATTGATTCGATCGGATAATTTAACTTCGTTTAAGTTTTTCCAGGTAATTTTAGAAAGTGTTAAAAAGTTCGACCGGATATCAATAACTCACTTTTTTCCCTGCCGGAAAATTTCCAAGTGTTGGATTTTTCCGTAGTTTAAGAATGTTCTAAGTCGTGCAAGTAACGCGATGGACCCTCTAGACGACAACAAACCTTAACTCGATTATGTGACCATCTTGAACTACTTCTGAACCTTAGGGTTTGGGGCAATACGGCGTTGCCACATGTGAGGCGTTGGCTTGACCCTTCTACGGCTGGACCATTGGTACTGTGGCATGTGATGGATGTTTTTAAACTAATTTCAAGTGTTGAGAACTATTTGGGAAAACTTGGGTGTTTGATTATTCGATCAGAAAGTTTAACATTGTCTATTTATCTGGAATGTGATACAATATTTGGAATCCACAAGTAGTTATGAGATAACTAATTTGAATGTTATAAACATAGCAGTTTAGTCTCATTTGATCGGTTGCCACGGGATTTTGATGTGATCAAAAGTCCGTCGCAATCATGTAGCGTACGCGGATACTCGCCGGTAAACTTAATAAACAACCACGCCCCATAGACCCGACCAAGTGACTGTAGGAGAACCCCGTCGCCAAAAGCATCCGTTCGGGTGCTCGCGGTAGCGGTGGCCTTAGTGCACTTCGTCGACGGCATTCGGGGGGTGTCACCGTCTACTAAAGTTTGCGACGAGCATTCGATCAGGATGTCGGGAATCATGTTGAATTTCCCGACTTGATATTGAAAAGAGTTTTCGATATTGAGACTAAAATGCGGGGTTTATAATAGTTAGGAATGTGATGTCTAAGGAATTCATTTGGTTAGGCATGCGATGTCTAAGGAGGTTGCGGATTCCAACTGTTGTAGTTTTACGCTTTCTTTTCTGCGACCGTAAGTGTAATATGTGGTGTATCGCCGGTTTCGTTGCTATATGTAAGTGCACGGCGGCGCCCCGGCCGTCGATCCGACGCCGGAATGCGGAAGCGGTGAAAAACTTTAATTTTGCGGGCTTAGCAAACCGGCACCACCGCGCACTAAACATCCGGATCGTAACTATTAACAAGTCTAAGCTACTAACAAGATAGGGAAGAGAAGTATACCGACAGATCCGAGTCCTCCGGTCTTCTCCTCGTCGTCCCGATCTCCTGCGGAATGTCCCGTCTCCTCCTCGTCGCCGGAAGTGCACCACATCGCCTACTTCTTTTACGGGCTCCCACCTCAATGCCGAGGCAACTCGGGCACGAAGCCGGCTACTCGACGTGCCAAAGATTTGCTGTAGAATTTGCAGAACTTGTGTCTCATTTTTGGGGTTGTGGAATTGCCATTTTGGTGGAGGAAAAGAGAGCAACTTTTGGAAATGAGCTAGAGGACTTTTCTAGCAAGCATGAGAAACAAAAATGCCACACATGAAATGAATCCCCATCCCTTCCCTTTGGAATGGCCGGCCCTACACAAGGAGGGAGTGAGATTGGAGAGAGAGTGTGTGGTGTATATCTGATTCAACCACTATCATAATCATGAGAGAAAAGAATGGTGAAAAGAAACAATCATCACAACCAAATCCATACTCCACCAACCAATCAAACAACAACCATGATGACATCCAAAGTCAAGCTATCATGAAAAAGGAAAGTCAAATGATGGGACAAGTATCATGACATGATAATATGCAAAGACCCCCTCCACAAATGCTTATTTGCAACAATGCAAATAAGCCCTCCTCCACCAATCTTCGGCCAATGAACGATACAAAGGAAATCGGCCGAAACTAAAAGCAAACTGGCAACTCCAGAAAACTGGTCCCGTAATAAATTACAGGAAAACCCCGATACTGTGCATACACACCCGCATCTGTATTTCGACCGAAATACAAATGCAATGAGACAAAATCTACACTGTACTATACTAGAATCCAGCTTATACCAAAGCCGGCTAGTAATATCCGTTCGATCCTGATCCGTGCAATACCGCACGTATCTGATCGAACCCTGCCATATAACCATACGGCCTATAGTACAAACTGTCCGATCCTGATCCGTGCAATACCGCACGTATCTGATCGGACCTTGCCATATCTCCATACGGCCTCTACAACCTTTCGCCCGAAAGCTGAGTAACAGAATGTGGGGGACTCTAAAGACTCGTCAACACCTTGGTTGTGGATTTAACCACTAGCACGTCAGAGATATAAGCCAATACGTAACGGGCTACCTGGTATTGACTAAAAGGGACGTCTGTGAGCGAACTCAGCCTGACAACCCTACTGAGCCTGTCAATGACAATATTCGTACAGTCCGGTCCGTTCGTCTATGAGCATCGCATGGCGGGCCTAGGGGGTTGGTAAAAGTCAGACCCCCAAAAGCGGTACAAGTCGTGTCGGAGTGTAGCCCAGAACACCCTGAGATACTACTGGAATACCTACCAGTAAATCTCCTTGCCTTGGCCAAGGACTTCGTGTAATGGCTCTCCTAGACACAGCACGACCTCACCCCCAATACCGGGAGAGACGAACCCCTGAAGATACGCTCACTGCCTCCATGTGGCTCGGGACTGTACCCAACTAAAACCTGTTTGCACGACTCCTTTGAGCCGTGGTAGGGTAGTAATCAAAGTACAGTGGGAACTCACACGAGACAAATGACGATCCCCAGGTCGATGAACTAACCTGCACACATGTCACCAGGGAACTGCCATCTGACGTCTGGTATATGACCAACTAGCATGTTCCCGGCGAGTCCTGTCCGGTGTACTCATAACCCAATGAGCACCTGTATACATCTTAGGTGATCCAACTGACACCAGTGGCTTGTGAGACCGGCCACCGCCCCTCGTCGGGGTCTCGACTGTATACACTAGTCTACTATGGAGTATCGATGCCCTGTCTCGAAACTCACACGACTAGGGGCCATTTCAGGATATGCTTATAGACCCCAGCTCCCACTTATATGATCGCCCTCATACTGCTGGTGGTCAAGCAAGAATCCTAGGGGCTCTATCAACGTGTAATAGCGACTTGTCAGGTCACCTGAAACAGTACACGATGATAAAGGTAAACCAGATAGCATACTATCATCTCGAGTAAGATTGTCCTACCGGGATAGGTCCTCCATCAATCATTGCAATCACGTACCTGTGACCTAATAATTGACTCTGAGGGCACTATCTCCAACAATCTCCCACTTGCACTCAAGGCTAATTATTGCGATGTCGCATACTCACAGCCCGTGTGATACCGAACACCCAACTCCTCTACTAGTCAGTCTCACAAAGCTTGTTTGCGAAACTATTGCGTTCGAGGAATAGCCTCAGTGAGTGGATCCGCTTTGATGTCTCTTTCTATGTCTCTCTATATCTCAAGTTCGCGGAGAAACCCATCTCCCGAAATGAGCAATACCTGTCTTAGAATGTGTCTGGATGTCTGATGGGACATAGCTCATAAATGAACTCCACATCCAAACTTCTTAGACTGTATCGTCAACTGAACTTAATCAGTATCCTGCGCCATGCCACCCTCAGTATTGCCTTGGACCACCTGTCCAAAATACTGCTCCTCATCAGAAGGAAAAATATAACTCTGACAACCTCCTTGTCGTCCATGTCACCTTGGAAGCCTGGAATGATAACTGTTTCCCGAATGAGGCTGTCGTTATCATATCCCTAGAACATCCACTTATGTTCTAAAACTGCTTCCGACCGTTTCTCCAGGATTGGATTAATGTCAGCTTATTGCATCTAGTGCAAGAACAACATCTGGTGTGGTACTTGACATCTCATGATTGACTCAATTGCCTGAGCAAGTGATCTGTCAATCATGCACATCCCTCTCCAATTTAGTCTGTAAGACCCCTTTAGAGAGGGTGACTCCATATCCTGCAGGTACACTACCGTGCCAGGAGTCGTCCATTCTAAATACCCTTAGAATGCTGTCAAAGTACCCTGATTGGGAAACCACCCAAATCCAGATCTAAAACCATAGATCTAGTAACCAGTATGTCTGATATAATGTCCAAGTCCCATGTGGAGAAACCACTGTGTGACGACCAAAGTATAACCGATTGTAGTATAGGAGTTTCCTTTCCTACTCTGTGTATGTTATCCAAATACCAGGATATCACACCCTACTACCTTCTCAACAGATCCATCCCCTATTCTGATGAAGTCAAACCCATGACTGTCACGTCAGAAATAGATGATCTATCTCCGCTATATCTGCTTTAGTCTATAAATAGACATAAGCTACCTGTCCACCAATGCTTCCGCTGCTCCCACTGACTACGACAACCCTCTGGCAGAGTCATACAGACGTACACTTCTAAAGCAAGTTTAGAACGATGCCATACTCATCCTCCTGCCGGGTCTCACAGTCTGGAACAACAGCAATGGCAATTGTGGGTAAACAAGAACTTCCCTGTCACCGTCCTTGAAGCTACCGTAGTACCTCTCGGGTGTCTGAAGTTACCCACTTTATCTGCGGAGTGGCCAATGGAATGTCAATCCAGATTGAATCTTTAGGTTCCTTATCAAATCTTCAGTAAGCGTTTGTGGTTCTGGAATCACTTCCAGTTCTACCATACTCCCACTCCTGTTTTTCTGAAAAAATCCATTTTTAATAAAACTGTGGCGAGTCTAGAACAATATTGCTATTGTTCATCCAAATGGTAGAATGTCAACCCTCGTCATAGCCTGGGTCAACCCACAAACAGCCATTACAGAAACGTGCCTTGAGTTGTCCAGTGTCTTAATCATAAGCCGGACAACTCCCCGTACCTTAACATCGTTAAGATACGAACTGTTCTATATCCCATATAGGACCAGAGGCACAGATTTGATTGAACCAGATCCAAATCACGCGGCTGTCTCCAGCGCATGTCAACTAAATGGAAGGAGGCCGATCAGCGTTACTCAACTTAGGAATGCTTCCAATTATGAGTAACCTGAAAGAGAAGCAAGTTCTCTTAGTTATTACTATCAACTGAACACCATACACAAGTATCTACATCTTCGATCTCTTTGAAGAGTCCCGATACTTGCTACACCCGGTTCTCTACTCTATTCAAATACCTATAACTTCTCAAAATTCGGACCCTGTGTTTCCACGAAACACTTGTCTAAAAACTAGAGAAGTCATAAGTAAACCGAATATAGTACGAGGACCAACCCCTCTGTCCTGATGGACCCTGAACAACATACAATACTCTGTATAAGTCCCTTGAGTCTGATAACTCATTCACTGTGTGTCGTAGGTTGAAAACTGTACTTATGGTTAAGAAGAATTACACCGCTGTTTAATGCTCCTTACCTAACCATCCACTGATATAGGTAAATGTCATCGACATAATTTCAAAAAGTATATCTCACTCTAAGAAAATAGACGTACAGATATACCGATTTGAAATTGGTGCATAACAACGGATATTCAAAACCAAATATTTGCCGACCGGCAAACAATCCAGGTGGCATCCTCAAATATCACCAATTACAACGAATCCCGATATAATGAGGATGATCACCCAATTCCCAATAACTTACTCCCACTCATCATCTGTAAAACCATACAGATGTGAGGATCATACCTGGTAAATACATACCCTGGAGTAAGTATCTAATCGGGAAATCAGTTTTCTTTTAACAGTACACAGTGAAAATGAAACATTGAAATGTTTCGTAGGGGTATTCTGGTATTCCTAGTAATGCGTCTTCCAGTATTCAGATTCACAACTGTAACCGTGTAATTCCTTGCCACCTCTCCAAATCCCTTCATCTGTCTTTAGTCATTACCTTCTGCACACCCCTTTAGGCCAAATGGTTTTCTTCTTTCCCTACCGTTCGGCACCAGCCTATGGTTTGGAAGAAGACTATCCAATAAGCATAATGGGTGTACTGTCCTAATCCTAGGAACACTCGCAATGCGAGAGAAGGTGAAGATAAAAGACACTTGAATAAATCTTATTCCTATTTCTCCTGAACCAGAATCCATCCCCGAACTGGAACAAGTTCCTTTCGAGTTCGTATATAACCATACGATGGAGTATCCAATAAACTGTGGATCTTCGTAGTGATACGGAGTGTCCTGGAGAAATTCAAAGGTGATTTTAGGATTGGCGAAGAAATACCTGGTTTGGTCATGAATATCTGTTGCAATTTACTTTGCCCTCTTACTAATCCCTTGCTTTTTCTTAACTTAATACCTTCTGCACACCATCGTTATGCTAATTGGTTTTCTTCATTCCCTACCGGTCGGCACCTGCCTATGGTTTGGAAGAAGACAATCCAATTTGCGTAATAGGTGTACTACCCCTAAACCAAGGAGTACTCGTAACCTGAGAGAGGGTAAAAGGAAAGGACAACTGAATAATCCTATCCGTTTTCTCCAGAACCTGAAACCATCCTCGAATAAATTCTTTCGAGTTCGTATCTAACCATACGATGGTTTTGTCCAATGGAAGTGGACGTTCGTAGTAACACGGGGTGTCCTGGAGAAAAGGGTAAAAGTGGGAGTGGCAATGAGGTCTGCAACTCTGACAATCCAAAAGCCAGTGTTAAGAAGGTTCGGTCAACTTGGTCACTGAGTCATAGTCTTAGGGTCGGGTCAAAGGTCGCTGCCAAAGAGAGAGAGAAAGGAAACACTCAGCGTGCACTCTAACCTAGATCAGAATGGTTACCAATTAATCCAATCTGGAATCCTCCCACTGTACCTCAAATTCTCCTCCAAACCTGAAAGAAGAATTAGTCGGGGTCACCCGAGGAGTAAACTAACTCATCAGTGGGAATCGGGAATCAACTCTCATCGCATGATAACGTGACGGAATCCGCTCACATCATCACACTCCAGAAGGTATGCGCATATCTGGCAAGTTTCAGTACTTTTGAAACTCCCGATGTGATTTCTGCCCCATGCTCTTATGACCTTGACTTTGGCCAACAAATCATAAGTCACATGTCAAGTTCTACCCGTCATTCTCCAGGTTGATTCGAATCCACCCGCACAAGCCCTTGACTTTGGCCAACAAGGCTATACGACTGTCCCAAACCAACGCATCTATCTATGCTGCATATGAATAACCAACAGCTACCAAACACTGTGCCTTGACTTTGGCCAACAAACACAGCTTGAATACTATTGACTACCCATATGAAACGACGGAGGGCTACGCATGGTTTCTGGCGAAAACCTTTAACGTAAAGAACTTGATATCGTCGAAGGAACGGATAGCTTTTTGAAAATATAGTGACGAAAACCGTTGCTAAAGAGGTCACTCCCGGTGAAGGGATCTCGGCTCTTTCCCCGTAGAATGGGGTGCAGGATATTCCAAATGAATACCGCGATGCAAAGCAAAAGTAATCGGCTATAGTGAAGTTAATGCCCGGACGCAAACTTTTTGTCCAAGGGGTCACTCCCGGTGAAGGGATCTCGGCCCTTGCCTCGTCGACTGAGGAGCAGGATATTCCAACTGAATACCACGATGCAAAACAAAAGTGAACGTCCTTGCAATAACAGCTTTTTTTGAAAAGTGTTCCAACAACATCAGATTAGGTTTGTTTTAACTTGCATTGATCCGAATCAATGCAGTCCCATCAATTGATCACACCAAAAAGAACGAAAATATACTGATGTACGTATATGCCATCCGCATTCGCCACTGGGTCCCGTCATTACCCGTTAGGTTAGCTGACTAACGACAGAGCGGGGACTGGACTAGCGCGGATGTAAAACATATACAACATCTACTAATATATATACCAATATATTATATTTCGCTCAAGGCATGAAAGAAAATGCAACATCACAGAGAATGAACAGCATCACAGAAACAATACAGATATCTGGGATCCCCGGGTTTCACAGAGCCACTACTGAAACCCGACGTTCCCCTGGTCGTGTGGATAGCCTGTGCAATGAAATCCTAGACCCCTACGGGCGCGGCAAGTTACCCGCCAAAACCTGAAGCGAGGCAGCCCCCTTCAGTACCGTGAATGGACCACCCAGCACTTCACGGAATCCGGTAACTTGGGCACCCCTCCTGGGTCAACCTGTACCCCCTACGAGTGCGGCGAATAGCCCGCCAATTCCAGAGTGAAGCCCCCTCCGTCTCAATGCCATGAGATGCGGGCTTGTTGCCCTACAGAACCCGGCTATCCGTGCACCCCTCCGCGGGGTAATCCTAGTACAGAAAGTAAAATATACATACAACGGGTACATCGACCGCAACCAGGTCGTGCCCCAAAATAATAATACAATCAGGCAGTGACGGCAGTCCACATGTTGGACGCTCGTCCCGCAATATCAAATGTACATAATACAACCACAACTGTACTAGCATTGCATCCAGGCTATCCCCCACGACCAAACCGCAGCATCACAGCAAAAACAGAACATCAACGTGAAAGTCACGTTCGCAAATCCGTCTAACCGGGCTATAGCAGTTAGACCGGATTTACCGATCAAGTGACATTCACGGTCGCAGATATAATGTAAATACTGTGAAAAATGTGTTTAAAATATCCGATCAATCAAATTTTAACAAGTGGGCCCCAAAGCATTACTGTAGCAGATCAAAAAATTCTGGGCCCAATATTATTATTCCAAAACCCCACTTTTCACCCCAGAAAGCCTCTGTAAAAAATTGGTGCAGTGATCTCCACAGTGCGCGGCGGAACAGCGGCGGGAAGGGGGTTTTCGCGGCGGTTCCGCGCTCCAACTGTGGAGTCACTTCATCGAATTTTTACAGAGCTCTTAGATTTTCCAGTACATCAATATTTTACAACCTGAAAAATTTTTCGAGACCAAAAATTTTCAACAGAAACTGATGCCAAGGTAAAATGCAGTTTTGGAACTTTTTGATCGATCGGAAATGCAAACACATTAAACCAAGCTAGACTAAGTTAATGGCGAGGCTCTGATACCACTGTAAGTGCACGGCGGCGCCCCGGCCGTCGATCCGACGCCGGAATGCGGAAGCGGTGAAAAACTTTAATTTTGCGGGCTTAGCAAACCGGCACCACCGCGCACTAAACATCCGGATCGTAACCATTAACAAGTCTAAGCTACTAACAAGATAGGGAAGAGAAGTATACCGACAGATCCGAGTCCTCCGGTCTTCTCCTCGTCGTCCCGATCTCCTGCGGAATGTCCCGTCTCCTCCTCGTCGCCGGAAGTGCACCACATCGCCTACTTATTTTACGGGCTCCCACCTCAATGCCGAGGCAACTCGGGCATGAAGCCGGCTACTCGACATGCCAAAGATTTGCTGTAGAATTTGCAGAACTTGTGTCTCATTTTTGGGGTTGTGGAATTGCCATTTTGGTGGAGGAAAAGAGAGCAACTTTTGGAAATGAGCTAGAGGACTTTTCTAGCAAGCATGAGAAATAAAAATGCCACACATGAAATGAATCCCCATCCCTTCCCTTTGGAATGGCCGGCCCTACACAAGGAGGGAGTGAGATTGGAGAGAGAGTGTGTGGTGTATATCTGATTCAACCACTATCATAATCATGAGAGAAAAGAATGGTGAAAAGAAACAATCATCACAACCAAATCCATACTCCACCAACCAATCAAACAACAACCATGATGACATCCAAAGTCAAGCTATCATGAAAAAGGAAAGTCAAATGATGGGACAAGTATCATGACATGATAATATGCAAAGACCCCCTCCACAAATGCTTATTTGAAACAATGCAAATAAGCCCTCCTCCACCAATCTTCGGCCAATGAACGATACAAAAGAAATCGGCCGAAACTAAAAGCAAACTGGCAACTCCAGAAAACTGGTCCCGTAATAAATTACAGGAAAACCCCGATACTGTGCATACACACCCGCATCTGTATTTCGACCGAAATACAAATGCAATGAGACAAAATCTACATTGTACTATACTAGAATCCGGCTTATATCAAAGCCAGCTAGTAATATCCGTTCGATCCTGATCCGTGCAATACCGCACGTATCTGATCGAACCCTGCCATATAACCATACGGCCTATAGTACAAACTGTCCGATCCTGATCCGTGCAATACCGCACGTATCTGATCGGACCTTGCCATATCTCCATACGGCCTCTACAACCTTTCGCCCGAAAGCTGAGTAACAGAATATGGGGGACTCTAAAGACTCGTCAACACCTTGGTTGTGGATTTAACCACTAGCACGTCAGAGGTATAAGCCAATACGTAACGGGCTACCTGGTATTGACTAAAAGGGACGTCTGTGAGCGAACTCAGCCTGACAACCCTACTGAGCCTGTCAATGACAATATCCGTACAGTCCGGTCCGTTCGTCTATGAGCATCGCATGGCGGGCCTAGGGGGTTGGTAAAAGTCAGACCCCCAAAAGCGGTACAAGTCGTGTCGGAGTGTAGCCCAGAACACCCTGAGATACTACTGGAATACCTACCAGTAAATCTCCTTGCCTTGGCCAAGGAATTCGTGTAATGGCTCTCCTAGACACAGCACGACCTCACCCCCAATACCGGGAGAGACGAACCCCTGAAGATACGCTCACTGCCTCCATGTGGCTCGGGACTGTACCCAACTAAAACCTGTTTGCACGACTCCTTTGAGCCGTGGTAGGGTAGTAATCAAAGTACAGTGGGAACTCACACGAGACAAATGACGATCCCCAGGTCGATGAACTAACCTGCACACATGTCATCAGGGAACTGCCATCTGACGTCTGGTATATGACCAACTAGCATGTTCCCGGCGAGTCCTGTCCGGTGTACTCATAACCCAATGAGCACCTGTATACATCTTAGGTGATCCAACTGACACCAGTGGCTTGTGAGACCGGCCACCGCCCCTCGTCGGGGTCTCGACTGTATACACTAGTCTACTATGGAGTATCGATGCCCTGTCTCGAAACTCACACGACTAGGGACCATTTCAGGATATGCTTATAGACCCCAGCTCCCACTTATATGATCGCCCTCATACTGCTGGTGGTCAAGCAAGAATCCTAGGGGCTCTATCAACGTGTAATAGCGACTTGTCAGGTCACCTGAAACAGTACACGATGATAAAGGTAAACCAGATAGCATACTATCATCTCGAGTAAGATTGTCCTACCGGGATAGGTCCTCCATCAATCATTGCAATCACGTACCTGTGACCTAATAATTGACTCTGAGGGCATTATCTCCAACACTATACATCAACGACAATTGGGATACGTATATTTACTTACGTTGATGACATGTGATTTTATGTGTTGCTGGATATGTTGTATTGGATCGTCATGTTTGAATAGCCGGTTTTTTTATGTGAGATGAGAGTTTTTCATTTTCATTCATGTAAAATTCATTGTATGTAATATTCTTTTATTGGGGCACTTCCGGGCTAAGGATGATGTCACCATTGTATATTATTTACTTTTCCGCATTAGGATAGACCCAAGGAGGGGAGCACAAGTAACCGGGTTCTAGGGTCCGGTGGGAGACCATCTCGAGGAGTCGAGTCCGGGTCTCCTAACTCTAGAATTGGTAGGGTTGCTTGCAGCTCTCGTAGGGGTCTAGGGGTGTGGGATTGGCTATTCATCACGACCGTGGAATCCGTGTTTTATAGGGGCTCAAAATAAAATACGGACGTCCTAGTATATCCAATATTTCATATGTTGTTTTCTGCCGCGTTATCTGTGATGTGATCAAGTGATATGTTCATATAGATACTGTATATAGTATATATGATATATTATATAGACGTTGCTTATGTTTTACACCCGCACTAGCCCTGCCCCGCTATGCCGTTAGTTACCTAACCTAACGGTGCATGACGGGACATCGAGGCGAATGCGGATGGCATAAGCGTACGTTGTATTTATCTGTGATTTTTAGGTGGACTTAAATGATGGGACTTCATTAATGAGATTAATGAAAGAAAAATAAACCTAAATGATGTTGTGGAATCAAATTTTAAAAATTATGTAACTCTAGTTGTTGCTTTGCATAGCGGCGTTCCTTACAGAACATCCAGCACCTCATTCGATAAGGAAAGAGCCGAGATCCCTTCACCGGGAGTGACCTCTTTAGCAATAACTAGCAGATGCTACAACCTTCGGTTTGTCTTTCAACTGCTTTTCTAGTTTTTGCTTTGCATAGTGGTATTGTGAATATCCTGCACCTCATTCGACAAGGAAAGAGCCGAGATCCCTTCACCGGGAGTGACCTCTTTAGCGAAACTAGCAAAAGCCTCAAAAACACTCCATTCTAAACCATTTGATTCCGCAACGAGATCAAGTTCAAAGCGTTAAAGGTTTTCTTAAAAACCATCAGCAACCCTCCGTCATTTTAGGAAGTAGAGTACTTAGTATTCGTTCTGTGTTTGTTGACCTTAGTTAAGGCACGGTGTACGGTAGCTAAGTGATGTCTTCCTACACCGCATATGATGCGATTAGTTAGGACAGTCATGTGACTTTGTTGACCTTAGTTAAGGGTCATGTGGGTGGGTCTAATTAATCATGAAATAACGGGTAGAGCTTGACTATTGCTTATGATTTGTTGACCATAGTTAAGGTCATAAGTGCTAGGGGTAAAAACCTTTATCGGGAGTTTCAAGTGTTGAAATTTGCAATGAGATTGCATACCTTCTATGAGATAGTTGGATCCCGATACCCACTGCGAGTAATTGTTACTCCTGGGAGAGTTTTGCACTTTGCAATTAGTCGATCAAGTAGGTGTCTAGAAAGGTGTCAACGGGGTTACACCCCTGGGAAAACGAGGTTTATTTTAATTAGGTCCGTGCGAAAGCACGGGGAACCTCCATCAAAGTACCGGCACTGGCCTGGCTGAAAGATTGGCGAACTTATAGAGTGTAATTAATCCCGGATAGTCTTTCCTTTTAGGGTTTGAAGGAAGATTTGATAAAAATAGTGGGAGCCATCCTGATTAGATAAAATATATAACCAATCTAATCTTGCAAGAGCGCACGCAGAGTGTTTTCTTCTCTCTCTCTCCAGGTAGCGACCATGTCACGCCTTAATTTAAACTCCAAGGGGTATCTATTCTATTACGCAGAGGAACAAAAGGTTTTTGTTTCTCGTAATGCCCATTTTCTAGAATATCAGTTTTTAGAAAAGGAAACAAGTGGGAGCGAAATAGAACTGGAAGAAATTCCAGAAGCACAAACTACTACTGAAAGTTTGGTAGAACCAGAGGTTTCAGAAGAAAAGGACATACCAGCGCCTATCCGCAGAAGTAGTAGGCAGTCTCATCTGTCTGAGAGATACTACGGTTTTCTCATAGATGGGGATAGAGAGGTTTGCATCATTGATGATGATGACCCTACTAGCTTCCAGCAAGCCATTTAGAGCGGCGACTCAGTAAAATGGCTGGATGCAATGCGGACCGAGATGGAATCCATGTACACTAACAAAAGTATGGACTTTGGACATTGCTCCAGATGGGGTAAAACCCGTAGTATGCAAATGGATCTCCAAAAAGAATATTGGTGTAGATAGACAGGTTGAAACCTATAAGGCTAGACTTGTTGCAAAAGGTTTCCGTCAAAGACCTGGTTTGGACTATGACGAAACCTTTTCTCCAGTGGCTATGCTCAAATCCATTCGGGTCCTTCTAGATATTGCTGCCTTCCACGATTATGAGATATGGCAGATGGACGTAAAGACGGCCTTTCTAAATGGTAATTTGGAAGAGTGCGTCTATATGGATCAGCCAGAGGGATTCATTCATGGTGGGAGCAGCGGTAAAGTATGAAAGTTTCTTAAGTCCATTTATGGACTAAAGAAAGCATCGCGGAGTTGGAACATCTGTTTTGATGATGCTGTCAAAGAATTCGACTTTATCAAAAATCCAGATGAACCATGCATATACAGTAAGATTGTAGGGAGAGCTGTTGTATTTCTCGTCTTATACGTGGATGACATTCTCCTAATAGGAAATGATATTCCTATGTTACAGTCAGTCAAAAGATTCTTATCACAGAAATTCTCCATGAAAGACCTGGGTGATGCCACCTACATTCTGGGGATCCGGATCTATCGTGATAGATCAAAAAGGATGTTGGGACTTTCGCAATCCAGGAACATAGACACCATATTGAAGAGATTCAGTATGGATGATTCTAAGCGCGGTAACCTACCGGCTTGTCACGGAATCACCCTCTCCAAAGAGATGTCTCCCAAGACTGATTTGGAAAGGGATCGCATGTCGATTATACCCTACGCTTCTGCGGTAGGCTCCATAATGTATGCGATGTTATGTACCAGACCAGATGTAGAATACGCATTGAGCGTTGTAAGCCGGTATCAGGCAAACCCAGTGGAGAAGCACTGGATAGCAGTAAAGAACATTCTTAAGTACCTGAGGAGGACTAAGGAGATGTTCTTGGTTTATGGTGGAAAAGCCTCCAGATCGAGGCCTTTGTCGACTCCAGCTTCAAGAGTGACAAGGATGACTCCAAGTCCATGTCGGGTTATGTATTTACCCTCAATGGATGAGCGGTCTGTTGGAAGAGTTCCAAACAGGAGACCGTTGTTGACTCAACGATAGAAGCGGAGTACATAGCTGCTTGCAATGCCGCAAAAGAAGCTGTCTGGATGAAGAAGTTCCTCACTGAACTTCAGGTGTTTCCTACTAGTGTTAGTCCAATACCTCTGTATTGCGACAACAACGGCGCTATAGCTTTAGCGAAAGAACCCAGGTCCCATCAGAAGTCCAGACACATCTTAAGGCGGTATCACCTGATTAGGGTGATCATAGATCGCCGGGAGATCGAGGTAAAGAGAGTAGATACAGAGAATAACACTGTTGATCTATTCACAAAGGCCATTCCTCAGACGCAGTTCGAGAGGCTATTCGAGATGATAGGTCTGCGATATGCCAGTACATGGCCTAGTGCAAGTGGAAGATTCACTACTATAAATAAGGGTTGCCCCTACGGATTTATCCGTAGGGGCAAACCACTGCCCCTACAGATAACTCCGTAGGGGCGAAAAAATAACCTGTAGGTGCAAACGCCGTAGGTGCAAGTTGAAGTCCTGAATTTGCCCCTACGGGCAAAAACTTGCCCTTACGGAGTTCTGTGTAGGTCCAGTTTCACCAACGGAGTAGGCCATAGGGGAAAAAAAGTTATTTTATTTACGGTTTTTTAAAATATATTAACTGTACCTACGGAGGTATCCGTAGGGCCAAGTACTATCCCCTACGGATATATGCGTAGGTACATATCCGTAGGGGCAAAATATCAGAAATCCTGATATTTTTCCCCTACGGATAACTCCGTATGGGCCTTTGTTTGCCCCTACGGATATATCCGTAGGGGCAAGCCCAACCTCTTGATACTGAGATCAGGGGGGAAATATCAGTTAATGTTGATATTTTGCCCCTACGGTTTAAACCGTAGGGGCAACATGTGTACCTACGGATTAATCCGTAGGTACATATTATCTTTTTTTTTAAAAGGGCTGCCTGATTTTTTCCCGCCCTGTGCACAATAATATATATATCAATAAAATATAAAATTAATCATCACACAACATATATCGCAGTATTCATAATCACATCTCACGCATAAAATATACAAAAGAAACCCAAAATCTGAATATGATATAAATATAAACCAATATCATTATCAATATCGTTTCAAAATGTAGTACAATATGTTTGATATAAATAAATACATGTTTCAAAAAATAAGAATCAAAAAGCTACCCTAGCTCGGTCCAGCTCCACCTCTGATAAACGATAGAATCAAGCGCTCCTGCTCCTCGGTCAATAAACCATGCAATTCGGCGCGTGCGGGAGTCTGAGCGGCCTGTGGAGCTGGCGATGTGGTCTGCGCAGCCGCCGTCGAGGTAGTAGCTTGCGGAGCCGCGGCTGCGGAAGTCTGAGCGGGCTGTGGAGCTATAGGAGCTGTTTGCGGAACCGCAGCCGATGTAGTGGCTTGCGGAGCCGCAGCCGAAGGAGATGCATGTGGAGGCTCGGCCGATGTACCCTGTCGCGTCTAGACCTAACGTGTGTAAGAAGCGTGTAAGAACTGTGTATTATTCGAATTCATATCATTATCAAGTTATTTTGAAACCCCATTTGGATATCTAGTTTGGAAAACCGTTGTTTATTTTAATTACAGATGTATGTATGATTAATCAAACCTAAGTCTAAAACCAAATAAGCTCAAGCTACGTACTAATTATGGATATGTTGATATCTATAATATGACATGATATTTTACTATAAAGTAGTATACATACCAGCATCTCCTTCAACTCCTGAACGGTGGCCCTCAAGCTCTCTAGTTCCTGCTGGACGCGTCGTTCACTGGAGATGGAGGAAGTAACCGCCGGGGTGGAATCCAACCTCATATGGGACCTGCTAGGGCCCAGTCCCCGGCCTCTCTCCCAACCTCCATGGTGCCCTCCGTGTGCGGCGTCCAGAACTGGGGTCAGCAGCCTCGGATCGCTCTGTCCGGTAAAATCGATCACCGAGGCCTCGACCTGCTCAACCTCCCGCTCCTACACTCACATTAAGCAATAAAGTATAAGTATAAAATTTAAACTCGAACCTTCCAAAACTATAATTTCAAATATGGGTAGAATAAACATTAACACTTACGCAATACTCCTGGGTAGCGACGTCGGGATATCGAAGCTCGCCCGTGGCGGGATCTGTCGAGGTGCCGTGGTAGGCAAGATATGCAGACAACACTCTCGGTGTACCACCTTGCGCCATGGTCTGAGCTGTCTGCAATATTAGAAAATAACTCTTAATATTAGAAATATTAGAAAATAACTCTTAAAATTGCAGAATATCACAAAGGTCGGTATATTGTAATTTACCGATAACTCCATGGCTCGAGTAATATTCCTCGAGCCACCTGTGTAAGTGGGGCGACCCCTCTTCGCCGACTTCCTGTTCTCTGTATTCTGAGCGGCCTGTTTCTGCACAACGCATTAACATTTAGTTTTCTAATTAAGGAACACAAAAAAATAAATTATATCCTAAAAATGAATTACATTTAAAATACATACCTATTTGCGTTAGGAGTCGAAATATTCGCACAATAGAGGCCATGTCTCTACGTCGACTCTCGCAAACGCCAGAGTAGATAGGAGGGCCGCTCTCTCTGCCTCGGGGGTCGCCAGCCACAGGGAGTAGCAGTCGGCCTTCAGCTCATTCCTATTGTATCGGACCTTGGTCTGCATGTTCTTCATCAGGCCATTGTACAGAGCATGAAGGTCGAGCACCCTCCCAGGGTGATCAGGGTCGGGTACAGGCTGAAAATCGTAATCCGACTGAAAATACAAAAAAAACATTGTTATTAGATTGCAAATGTTAATAATAAATATATTGGATAAATCAAATGAAAATATATATTAATACGTACCCGAGCCTGATCAAAGAAGAGGGCGAATGAGCGCCGGTGCTGCTTGCCCCACTCAATGTGAAGTGGATAGTTCTTCACGAGCCGGCTCTCGTCCCCCATATACCGGCCGAACCTCTCGGCATGAGGACCGGTATAGCGATAATCAAGGGTAAAAAAGAGGGGGAATGCTGCCTCCCCCCTAGCTCTGTCAGGCCTCAGCCTATGGGACTGATTCGGGCCTCGAGTCCCCCTCTGGGGATGGGGAGGCCCTGCGTCTGCACGAAATATCAAGACAATCAATATTAAGACAAAGTTGTATTAAAAAATCAAGCTTAAATGAAAATTGAACTGTGATATATACCTCCGGTGACAATCGTACGAGCCTGGGCCCGGGCAGCAGCACGAGCGGGACGATAGTTCCTCCGGTGAAGAACAACCGGGGTCCCGGATGCGGACGCATCCCCTCCAACTAGAAAATAAACATTGACGCTAAATTTCCATGAAGTTCATATTTATTCTATAGAGCATATGTAAAATGAATAAATATTTTATATTTATTCATACTAACCTGCAGACGATGCGGAGGTATGGAAGCGGCAGGAGTGGCCCATGCAGAAGATGTGGACGCACCACCTATAATTAGATAATTAAAAATAGATTATATAAGTAATTGCAAAAAGAATGTGTAGATCAATAATATAACGTTCTAAATCAATATTCATGCACTATAGGACATATAAACATACCCGCAGGTGCGATGGTGTCACCACCTATAGCTAGACAATAATAAAAATTGCTAAGTAAGAGCAAATGGAATGTGTGTATATTTATTATATAGCATTCTAAATCAATATACATGCACTATACGATATATAAACATACCTGGAGGAGCGGGAGTGGCCTCTGTCCCAGATGTGGACGCATCACCAACAACTAGACAATCAAACATTGACAATATAAGTAATTTTGACATAAACGGGCATGAATATCTGTAATATTACATTCAAAATGGATATGCATGCAGTATACCTGGAGGTGTGGCAAAATCCACACGGAAGGAGGCATCCGAAGCGGTCTCCGATCTGGGTGCATGACCGGCCCTCTGAAGCTCCCTACGCAACTTTCCGGGCGGCAGAACCGCTCTGCCTCTGCCTCTGCCGCGGCTGGAGCTCCTGCCGCCCCTCGCTGCTCCCGACATCGTCATCAAATCTAGATAAACGGTTCGTGGACGCATTAGACAATCATTAAAAGTATTGACTACATATGTATAGAGCGTAAAATGTGAAGTAATAATATAACATTACTGATAACCTTTTTCGTTTCGTGGGCGCATTATACATATCTACTTGGATTTCATCGTCGATGTCATTTCTAACCCACATAACTTCATGATCGGTCGAAGACAACCCGTCCTTCGAAACAGACGGTTGGAGCACTTTAAGCCTTCTCTCTTCTTCGTCGTGATCGCTGTTCTCGAATTCTGGGACATCATAGACATCTCTGGGTTTCCATCGGCATACAACACTCCATCCCGGATACTTCAAACACTGTGAGTAGTATACTTGGAACGCTTGGTTCGGAAAGATAAACGTATCTTCCTGACCGTAAAATCGATGTTTGTTCACACTGGTCAATCCATATTCATCTTTCCAAGTCCAAAGATTGCTTCTCCACCTATCCGTATTGGTTCGCGTATCGTACCAAGTACACTGGAATATATAAAAGGGTTCTGATCGTCTGGGATAGTGGATGCCGAGTATACAATTTAAGTACCCATAATAAATCACACTGTCCGATCCTACCGTCGCAATCCCACTATTCTGAGTGGTTCTAGATGTTTCTATGTCCTTAACTTCGAAATTGTATCCAAGGACACCAAATCCTTTGAAATATGCAACCTCCATACTAGGAAATTGAGCTAAACATCTTGAATCACTCTCAAATGATGCAGACAAGTTCGGATCGTGGATCTAACAAAACAAATTTTATGACAAATACATAACGATACAAGTTTAGATTAAAACTGATAGCAATAAAATGTTATTCGAATAACTTACATGATCTGTGACCCAATCACAAAAAATATCCTGATGATATTTTTCCAATCGTTCTTCGTTCTAATCGGGATGCCCCTCACGTACCTCGTTAAAATGAATTCTGTTTTCGACAAATAATGGTGACATTAATATTATATCATTTCATACACACACAAACACAGATATAACAATTAATCCAAAAAAACTTACTCTCTAATTTGTTCAAGACATGCGCAATTAAGCAAGATAAACCGGTATATCTTGTTGATAAACATAGTGTCTACCCTCTTATACTCGGCTTTACCATATGGCCCGTCTTGAATTCTTCGTGGCCGGTTAAGCCTTGTCTCAATGTTCTCGTCCAGATAGCGGGAACAAAATGTGGTTGCTTTATCAAGAAGAAAACCTTGCATGATAGAACCCTCTGGTCGATTTTTATTGCGTATATACTTCTTAAGAGTGTAGAGGTACCTAATGAAAATATGTTGAATAAATAAATACGGGCATACAGGACAACAATAAATTTATAAATTGCGCGAAATGAAAAATTCCACGTACCTCTCGACGGGATACATCCATCGATATTGTACCGGTCCGGCTAACTTCGCCTCAGTTGCAAGATGAACCGTCAAGTGTATTATGATATCGAAGAATGACGGTGGGAAAATAAGCTCAAACTTGCAAACTATCAACGCAATAGAATTTTCTAGTTTATCCAGCGTCACAACCTCCAGTGTTTTAGCACACAACTCCCTGAAAAACAACATAGGTCGTCGATTACTAGACCAACCGATTCGGGGAGAGAAGTCCTGAGGGCTAATGGAAGAAGGTGCTCCACGATAACATGGTGATCATGACTTTTCAGCCCATCGATCTTGCCCTTCACAATTTTTATTTTCTTGCTGAATGATCCTGAGAAACCTGTGGGAACTTTCAAATCATGCAACACCTGCAGGAATCTTTTCTTCTCCGGTTGTGACATATGATAAGCGGCATTGGGAAGTACAAACTTGTCCGGTTTACCCGCTACCGGTCTAGGGTGAAATTCACTTCTTATTCCCCACTCTTGTTGATTTATCCGAGTATTCAGGTTGTCTTTCGATTTCCCGTCTTTACAAAGAAGCAAGTTAAGTATGTGCTCTGATACTCCCTTCTCTATATGCATGATGTCCAGACAATGACGCAATGAATTTGTAGACCAGTACGGAAGCTCGAAGAAAATGCTTAACTTGTTCCAAAATGGTGGTTTGACCTGTTTCTTCGGATCCATCCCGAAGGTCACATTATTGTAACCATCCCATTTAGCAGTCACGTCCTCTCCGGACAATGGAGATGGAGGTCCAAGAAGCTCTTGATGACCATCAAAGTGAACCGTGTCTAACCTATAGGGGTGGTCTGGAGGCAGGAAACGTCGATGGCCGCAATAACAAACCTTCCTGCTAAAATTCAAGAATTTCGATGTTGTGTGTTCATGGCAATGAGGACATGCTTTGTGACCATGTACGGACCAACCTGATAGAATTCCATACGTAGGAAAGTCATTAGTTGTCCACATTAGAGCCGCACGTAGTATGAAGGTTGTATTTGTGTTTGCATCATATGTCTCTACACCATCAATGAATAAAGATTTCAACTCCTCGATCAGAGGTCGGAGATAGACGTCAATATTGTTCCCCGGTGAGTTTGGTCCGTCGATAAGAAGAGGCATTATAAAGTATGATTGGTCCATATCCAACCAAGACGACAGATTATAAATTATCATTACAACGGGCCATGTGCTGTGACTTCCAGCCATATAGTTGAATGGGCAGAAGCCATCAGTAACCAGTCCGAGCCGGACATTGCGAGGATCGCTACTGAATATTGCGTGCCTCCTATCGAAATCCTTCCATGCCGGTGAATCTCTTGGATGGCTCATTTTTCCATCTTCACTTGGAGGAGCACGGTGATGCCAAATCATTGCCTCGGCTGTTTTCTTGCACCTGAATAGGCTCTGTAGCCCTTGTGTTATGGGAAAGTATCGTGCTATCTTGACAGGTATATCGGGCTTCTTATCAGAATCTTTCGGCTTATACCTGGCCTCTCCGCATGTTGGACACTCTTTCAAATCTGAATTTTCTTTCCGGTACAACACGCAATTGTGAGGGTATATGGAAATCTGGAGTAACCCAGGGGCACTAAAAATTATTTAACGAACACAGTGACACTTGCAGGCACCCAGGAAGCTACCATAGAGACCCGAGACCCCAACTCCATCAAATGGCCGCAGATTTAATCATTCTGGCCGCAATTTGCCGCCAGAGTAGGGTGGAATTGATCCATGTAGGTTCCAGAGCTTTATCTTCAGTAATTTAGACCCTCCATATGTGCAGAATTGACCAATTCGGCCTAGGGTAAAATCTGGGAGCAAATTGGGGTGTTTTTGGCTATGTTTTCCGTATTTTGATTGACGAGTTTTGATATTTGGATTTGTATTTGGTTTTTCAATGTTTGTACATCAACGACTAGGGGTAATTTGTCGTGTTTTGCACTCGAAGCTATAGGTTTTAACCTATGAGCGAAACGTGTGTCGTTTTGGTTTTCCGCCTTGATTTTAACACGCATTGCGATTGTTTATTATTGTAGGTACCTCCACGTAGATTCCGAGGCGACGGAGCATGGCGTCATCAACTTCGGCAAGCAATAAGCAAGGTGGGTGGATCTATATCCACGGGGGAAGTCGAGTGGATAGCGTATAGAAACCCCGCAAAGTTTTGGTGGAAACCGATTTGTAGCTTATGGTTAAGAAAACCTAGATTTGGAAACTAGGGTTAGAGTTAGCTGATAGTTAGTGAAACCATATTAGAAACTAAGGATAGTTAGAAGTGATATAATACGGCTAATATGTGATGACGGTATTTGAGGATGATGTTTGACGATATTGTCGTTTAGGATACTATGGGACTAGATATTCGACGTAGATATGTCATCCGAACCGTACATATTTCTAAACTGAACAGTCGTATGCATCTTTTTGTTAGGTTACCCTTACACCTAGTCTAGGGTTTGGTAGCATCACTCATGCCATTTTAAAATTTAGAGAGGTGCAAAGCTAACTAACCATGAATCTTGCTAGAATTTCTAGGGTAACAAGTTTGTATCACATACAAAGAAGTAAAGAGATAGGGATTACAACCTTTGTAGTTCGTTCATTCGCTTCATAAGCTCCGTGTTGAGGTCCCTTCGCTGCGATCAACATGAACTTCGACTCTCGAGTGGCTCCATTAGGTAAATGAGACACCTTGCTTGTAGTCTTCATGATCCAAGATGATCTAGCTTGAAGAATCTCTAACCCAAGCTTACACTTCACTAATCAACTTATTAGAGAAGTGAACACCCTAATCTAAGTGGCTAGAATATATAAGGATGATGAAGTAGGAATTTCTCTCTCTTTTGTTTTCTATTTCTCACGCATATTCATCATAAACGAAAAGATAGTGAATATTTTCTTTCAAGAGAAAATGAAGAAGAAGAAGATGCTAATCCTTTTGTGATGAATAATGAATTATTGTTGTGGTTACAAATCCAACCATGGGTTAAGAATGATAAAGTTAACCCTTGTAGAGAATAAACTAGGGGTTAAGGTTTGGCTAGGATTAATAAATATCAACACAAAATATCTAAGTTTAAAACAAAAGAAAGCTTCATGAAGCTTCATGGAAGCTTCATGCAAAAGCTAACCCTAATCCAAACCCTAACCAAGTTTAAACCCTAAAACAATGTTGAATTTGTGACCCTAACATGTTACAATATTATATACCACATATACAATATATTTTGTAACAAAGGAAAATAATACAATTAACATATATCGCATATATATCAATGTATTATCCCGTGAGAAAATGAATCAATAAAGCAAGTTTATAATAGTTAACGTAATGTAATATATCTCATATATAATATACATTAAATTATCGAATCAACACTTGATTCGATAACCCGACTATATTACATATAACCGACTAATATAACATGTACTATTTCATCGAATCATCACTTAATCCAATGACCCGGCTATATCACATATACCCGGCCGATATCTCATATCGCGAGAATAGAATACGGTATCTCATATCGTATTATTCTCGGTCCAGCACATATCACATATATGCTCCTACTCCGTTTTGCCTGAGCAAGGAAACCTCTGTGTGGGACTCTAAAGAATAGTCAATACGCCGGCAGTAGGTGATGATCATATCAAACACCCACAAGCTGCAAGCGGTCAGCTAAACGTAACAGCCACCCAGGTATTGAGAGATTAGAAGATCAACAAGAAAGCCTTTACATTCTCCTGTGAATCCAATCAGTAACACTACCGTACAGTCCAGTCTCTTCGTCTGATATGTCGCATATCCAGTCTAGGGTGGTAAACGTCAGACCCCAGTAAACGATAAGTCGTGTCGATGTGAGGCTCATAACAGGTCGAGAAACTACTGATAACTCTTACCAGTAGCAATCCATATCATCCCTGGCCAGGGACTTCCAGTTATAGCCAATCGAACACAGCACAACATCAACTCCCTATACCGGGAGAGACGAAACCCCTTCTATCGCTCATTGCCTCCATATGATTCGGGACTGTACCCAAAAGCCACCGTTTTGCATGCCCTCTTGGACGTGTTAAGGTGGAAATCATAGCACAGTGGGAATCACACAAGACTCTATGACGATCTCGGGTCTACAAACTAACCTGTACCAGTGTCACCGGAGAACTGCTATCTGACGATAGGTATAATACCATCTAGGAGTCCTCGGCGAGTCCGTTCAGTGTACCCAGTCTCCACTGAGCGTAGTGACGCTATGCGCGTTAGCCACTAAAACCTTACTCTCTGCACATATACGACCCGATCACCCTAGATATCAGAGTATTACCTTTATGATATAGTTGACCTAGGAGTCGTTGTTTATTCGATTTAGTAGGGTTACTAGGCACTGTCACAAGGGTCTATAAGGCATCAACCATGCCCGATTTAAAATTTAGACGTGCCGAACAACCTAAAGCGATGATCTTTGCTAGATAATTAGGGTTAAACAAGCAAGTAAACACCTTTACAACTAAGAGAGAGGGATTACAACCTTTGTAGTCCACTCCTTCGCTTCACAAGCTCCGAGTAGTAGTTCCTTCTCCACGATCCATGATCTCCCAGACTCAAGAGAAGCTCCACAACCCGAATGATCCATGCTTGCTTGAAGTCTTCCTTTTCGAAGATGATCTACCTTGAAGTTTCTTTAACTCAAGCTCTCACTTCTCTAATCAAGTATTAGAAAAGAGAACACCCTAATCTAAGTGGCTAGAATAGATGAGGATGATGAAGTAGGAATTTAGCTCTCTTTTGTTTTCATAATCTCACACTGATCCATCACAAAAGAAAAACCTAGAATGCTTTTCAAGAGCTCAAGAAAGAAGAAGAAGAATTATCATCCTTTTGTGATGAATAATGAATTTTTATATTCATTACAATTGCAACCATGGTTAAGTCAAGAAAGAATTAACCATTGTAGAGATTTAACTAGGGTTAAAGGGTGTGGGTTGGGTTAGGAAAATATCTCCAAAATATCTACACATAATATCTTTGCTCAAAACAAAAGAAAAGCTTCTAGAAATTTCTAGAAAAATTTAACTCAAATCAAACCCTAACCATGTTTAATCTCTACTAATCATGATGCATTTGTAATCATAACTTGTTACAATATTATATATCACATATATAATATATTTTTGTAACAAAAGAAAATAATACAATTAACATATATCGCATATATATCAATGTATTATCCGGTGAGAAAATGAATCAATAAAGCGAGCCAATATTAGATAATGAAATGTAGTATATCACATATATAATTATAGATTAAATTATCGAATCAACACTTGATCCGACAATCCGGCTATTTCTCAAATAACCGACTAATATTAACTGTATCATTTCATCGAATCAACACTTGATCCGATGACCCGGCTATATCACATATACCCGGCCGATATCGAATATCGCGAGAATAGAATACGGTATCTCATATCGTATTATCCTGTGTCCCGCACATATCACATATGTGCTCCTACTCCGTTTTGCCTGAGTCAAAAAACCTCTGTGTAGGACGCGAAAGAATCGTCAATACGCCGGCAGTAGGTGATGATCATATCAAACACCCACAAGCTGTAAGCGGTCAGCTAAATGTAACAGCCACCCAGGTATTGAGCGATCAGAAGATCAACAAGCAAGCATGTTCATTCTCCTGTGAATCCAATCAGTAACACTCCTATACATTCCGGTCTCTTCGTCTGATATGTTGCATATCTGGTCTAGGGGTGGTAACCGTCAGACCCCAGTAACCAATAAGTCGTGTCGATGTGAGGCTCATAACAGGTCGAGAACCTACTGATAACACTTACCAGTAGTACTCAATATCCGCCCTGGCCAGGGACTTCCAGTTATAGCCAATCGAACACGGCACAACATCAACTCCCTATACCGGGAAAGACGAAACCCCTCCTATCGCTCATTACCTCCATGTGATTCGGGACTGTACCGAAAAGCCACCGTTTTGCACGCCCTCTTGGACGTTGTATGATGGAAATCAAAGCACTGTGGGAATCACACAAGAATCTATGACGATCTCGGGTCTACAGACTAACCTGTACCAGTGTCACCTGAGAACTGCCATCTGACGTGAGGTATAATACCATCTGGGATTTCTCGGCGAGTCCATCCAGTGTACCCAGTCTCCACTGAGCACCCGTACACTATCTTTGATGTCAAACACCGATGGATATGGGATCATCCATCGCCCATCATATGGGTCAAGATACGTATACGCTAGTCTACACTGGTGTATTGATGCCCTGTCTCGATACACCCTCGACTAGGAACAGTTATAAGATGTACTCGCTGACTACTCTGGCCCCACTAGTATGATCTCATCATAGTCCCAGTAGTCGATTACATATCCTAAGGGCTTTATCAACATGTGAGAACAAGACAGTAAACTAATACAAGTCAACATGTTAAGATAAAGTGTGACCAAATTGCATACTATCATGACGAGCAAGAAAGTCCTCTCTATATATATCCAAGCATCCATTATAATATACATCATATGTAAAACAGTGGCCTCTAGGGCATATATATAACTAACAGATTTCTATCTATTGATATTTTTATACTCACGAGTTGGAAACTCACCCTCGTTGTGCCACAGTTCTTGCAGGTTGACCGAACGGATCAGTAGCGGTATCGCTGGCACACAGCTTCATTTGGGTGTTTTGCATTGATAGGTGGGGCATTTGTATCATACCCACTCTTGTATTTATATTTCATATTGTATTTAGTCGACTCCATCAATCAAAATTAGTAAATTGTATAAGTAATGAGGCTTAGTCAGATTGTGGTTGCGAGACTTAGAGCAAGGGGTTTTCCGCTACTTGTGGTTTGATGTCTTGCTTATTTCTTTATCTTTTATGGTGAACTTCGCCGTTGGGCGTCGTATATATATATATATATATTGTCTTGCGTGGTTGTGATAGGCCGTTTGGCAAAGAGCTAGCTCCCGCTTCGGGATGCCTTTTATATTATCTTGTATTGTGGTTTTGAATCAAAATATACAAAGGTGGTGCTGCCCAAATTTTCAAAAAGACGAAACATGTTTTTAAACTTGCATAATCCATTTGCATTTTCATGTTCCTTTTCTGTGCATTAAGAAAACTTGATTTCATTATACCTGTATTTCAAAACATCACCTCCTTTATTTTCTTTAAAAGGTTTAGATTTCTGGGTTTCAGCTTACTTAAATTACGTTACGCCTTTAGACGTTGCGTGATTTAAGTGCTGATCATGAGCTAATATTTCGGGTCGTGACAACGATATTGTATATTATTTTGTGACTTGGAGGTCTTTTATGCAGTTTTATTTATATCTTCTTTTATTTCATCGCGACGACGTCGTATATCTGTTGTGGTGGTTATTTTCCGCCTTTGGACGTGTTTTTTCTCCCGTTTAGCGATGCTTTACTTATATTTATGTTGTACCCATTTTTGGGGCTGGTTTTTACAAAGGCGGTGCTGCCAAAATTTTAAAGGAAGAAAAGTTGGACTTATAAAGATTTAGGGTTAAGATTTCAAAGATTTAAAATTGTTCTTATTTCTTACTACTTTTGATGGTTTAGATTGCTGGGTTTTCGGCTTACTTAAATTGCGTTACGCCTGTAGACGTTGCGTAGTTTAAGGGCCGTCACGTGCCAATTTCGGGTCATGACAGTTAATTACTACTAATGTGGATATTTTAAGGCTAATTTCAAACAATAATGCTTATTTAAACCATATATTTTTTTGCTTATGAATTTGGATCAACAGCCCAATCTTCGTTTCTCTTTTCCGTTTTCAAAGAGAAGGTAGTTTGAACTCGTTACGGGGAACAACGGCATTCGAGAGTGCCTCACCTAGGAAGCGTGACTATATTAAGTCAATCACTAGATTATGTTTTTAACCTTCTCACCTAAATATCTAGATATTTGTGGTTTAAAAGGGAATTTTAAAAAAAAAGAAATTAAGAAGACATAAAGCTTTTTGTTTTATTATGCAATTATTGAAAATTTATTCTAGAATTTTCTCCACATGTCCACAAACCCCTTGCTTTTCTCACTAAGGCCGGCCACTTCCCCTTTGCTGCCCCATCTCCTTCATCACCTCATTTCTTCACTTTCAAACTTGATAAATTCATCCAAAATCATCAAAATATCACACAAACTAAATTATAAATCCAAAATCGTCATTCTTCTTCACTTAAGCAAGCTTGGATCTTCTTTCAAGACATTATTTGGGAGGCATAGATGATGAGTTTTGTTGCTTGATTTTGATCTTTTGTGGAGGTATAAATCCAAACCCTAAACTTTAATTGGTTCTTAATAGTTTAATTAGATTAATTAGATGTTAATTTAAAGCTTTTAATTTCATATTTAGAATTCCTAGTAAGGTTTTTTTGTAATCAAATTAGGGGTTTGATTAGTGAAATGGTTAGTTAATAATTTTAGACAAATGAAAACTAAACCTAGTTGCTAGTTTGTTAAATGATATTTTCCTAATTGTATAATTAAGATAATTAGCAAAATAAACTTTTACTAATCCTATTTAGGTTAGATTAAAATTCTAGTAATGGTTTGGATGGTTTAATCTTTCTATTTGGTGATATTTGTAAATTCTAGTTTTGCTAAAACTTGAAGTTTTGAGCTAAAATGATATATGTTGCTTACTTGATTTTGGTAAGTTTTGCCATGGGTTTCTTTTGACGTAGCAACATTATTTATATTAGATTCCACGCTATATCTTGTGTTGTGAATGCGCGATCGGTACGATCAGGGTCTAGGCTTGGTAGTTGTGTCGCTTTGCGTTCTAAGCTAGGGTCGTGCCGATGTCCTTCGTTTCTTGGTATTGCTTTTGCTCTTGAGTTGGTTTCGTAGTGACGCTACGCGTGTTAGCCACTGGACGAACACTTGAGAGTATGTTTGGAGTTGGTGCGTCGGTCAAACGTAGTTGGTACGTGTTATTGGTCGATTGCGATATTGTTATATGCTTTCAGGATCGCAGGCGGGGACTTAGGGCGTTGCGAAGAAGGAAAAGCGAGTGGTTGGCTTTACTTAGCCAGGATTGTTTGTGAGCAAATTTAACATTTACAGTGGAATCTCCCGCATGGCATTTTGCGTCTGGACTAGATTAAATGATATGACTCTTAGTTAGATATATATGGATATTTATTGTGCATGTGTACCTTTGTTGCATATCTCATTTTCTATTGTGCATGGACTTAGTATTAATGAGACACAACACCATTACTGACGGTTCATGTTTCAAGAGCACTAATTGTATGTTACACACACACCGTCGATAATTGCCATGACACGCACAACACCTATACATATGTGATGTTGTATTGCTTAGGGACATTGAGACATGATCCTCATTTTCATTGTGCATATGACATATAGCATATCTGTATATCTACATGCTTACACTTATGCCTTGACATGCTTACATGCTAGTTACCCAAATACCTATATGGTATTTACCATTAGTGATAGGTATATACACATATGAAGCATAGCTACATCTACATCTTGCATACATAGTTACACATATACCTGCAGGGTATTACATCTTTATTGATAGGTAGATACACATATCTTGCTATGCCAACATGGTTACGCATACCTAGTTATAGCTACATGTTCACCTTTATTTGATGTTGTACGGACTTGGAGAAATTACGAACCGCAAGATATATATATTAACTTGTTACAATTAAATAGCGATTTTTCCTTTATATTCTCATATTACAGTTTCATGTTGCATATATTACATTCATGGATTACATATGATGTTCTCTGATATTTTTACTCCTAACTATATATAACAGTGGAATGGGATGCTGCCATATATATATATATATATATATATACATATATATATATATACATATATATATATATAAATATACACACATACATATATATATATATTTGTGGAATGGGACGCTAATATATATGTATTGATTCATGCAGTCATACTTATTCATTATTTGATTTTTTCTAGATTTGAGGACCGTGGTTGTTTCATCAAATTATGCATTATTTGAAAAACCTGATTTCTCGTGATATGATATTTCAGCTCCCACCATGAGATTTCTCGGTTCTGAGCTTATATATAACCCATTCGAGGAGGTGTCGTAGGCCGTATGCGGTTACATGGTGGAACCCGGTTGGTTTCCCGGGGAAAGAAGATCGACGGTACATGCCGATGAGCCTGGCTGGGAGCGTGTGCCAACCGGTGATAGTATATGAACTCGACGGATATTTGGGTGATACCGATCGAGGTTATGTACGCACATACCCTTGTCGATTATGGGTGGTGGACACTTAGGTTCCATAGGATGTACGTACATAACATAGGAGGGCCAGTCCCAGGTGACGGCGCCTCAGAGATGAGTATTTTTGTGTCGATGCTAGACACATGTTTTCATGTTGTTTTTGGGTGTAGATATTGGACACTCAGGTTTCATGAGACTTACTCGATATTGGATACTGGTTATATGAGATTTACTAGATATTGGACACTCAGGATATATGAGATTTACTTGATATTGGACACTCGGGATATATGAAATTTACTTGATATTGGACACTCAAGATATATGATACTTACAGGATATGAGGGCCAATTTGGGTGCTGATTTGAGGAAATTTGGTATTTAGATTGTCTTCATGGACTTTGGTCCTGCCAGAAGGTCAGGATTCCGTGAGGATGACATGTTTTATCCCATACTTCGCATTTACTTTATATGCATTGCTTCATGTATTAGTTGTACCTGATAGAGTATCTTTCATGAGTGTTGCATATACATATTGCCATTTATTGCTTCAGGTATTAGTTGTACCTGATAGAGTACCTTTCATGACTGTTGCATATACATATTGTCTTTTATTGCTTCATGTATTAGTTGTACCTGATAGAGTATCTTTCATGACTGCTTCATACATATGGACATTTATTGCTATCAGCTTGCATGTATTAGATTCGCACTGTACGTGCATACTTGCGATTACCTGCATATGTTATTTACTATTCATGAGTTGGCAACTCACCCCCGTTGTGCCACAGGGTTTGCAGGTTGTTCATCAGAGTACTCGAGGCCGGGATTCTACCTATCATCTCATATTTTTCGGCGGATACCGCTTCGGCTGACTGCGTGTAGTTTTGCTATAGGTGTGTTTTGCGGTTATCTGATATTGCTTATTGTATATTCATTGTATCCTGTACTCTCTATCTACCACTTTCATGTGTATGACTTAGAGACTTGATGTGAGGACGGTATTGTATATTTTGGTGACTTGGATGTCTTTTATGCAGTTTTACTTATATCGTCTTTTATTTCATCGCTAGGGCGTCGTATAACTGTTGTGGTGGTTGTTTTCTGCCTTTGGGCATAGATTTACTCCCGGTTGGGGATGGTTTACTTATATTTATGTTGTACCCATTTTTGGGGTTAGTTTTTACAAAGGAGGTGCTGCCAAAATTTTTTAGAAAGTAAAGTTGGACTTTAAAGAATTTGTACTTGAGATTTTCAAAAGTTTTAACAATGTTCTTATCACTTACTACTTTTTGATGGTTTAGATTGCTGGGTTTTCGGCTTACTTAAATTGCGTTACGCATGTAGACGTTGCGTAATTTAAGGGCCATCACTTGCCAAATTTCGGGTCGTGACAAAGTTGGTATCAGAGCGTTAGGTTTTACCTTTCGGAGTGTAGGATGACCTTGGTATGATGGAGTAGGTAGATTAAGCAGAGTAATGTAGTGTGTGTATGTCCGCGGCATAGTCATGACATGGTACTCCGCCTAAAGTGACCTAAGTACTAATTGCTTGAAATCCATTCCTTGATGATACATATCCCTGTGATTCGATTTTCGTGTTCATATCGAATCATTTTTCCATTTATAGCCTTTGCCGCCGATGACTATGAGGACTCAAAAAGGTGCAGCGTGGGCCGAGGTTAGAGTTTGACTCGTGTGGGACAAGGACTAATCAGGATGGCACGCTCGTTGCACAGGAGCAGATGGATCCGCCTTCGATAGATCGTATCGCTAGGCTTGAGGCAGAGATGTAGGACTTCTGCCAGACGATGAGTTCTTTGGTTGAAGCCAGTAGAGCATGGCGACAGGAGGTTGCCACCCCTGTTACCCAGTTGTTCCTTGCGATCAACACTCAGCATCGTGTTACTCACACAACACCAGTGGACGCAACCCTATTTGACGAGACGCGTCTTTCCGAGACTTTAGGAGTTCGAGGATAGAGGAGGGCTCGTGCAGGTGTACCAGCACAGAGAAAGAAGTTTCGGTCGTCGTGACCGGTTTCATGCACGTCATGGGAGTAGCAGAGGCTTGGGACGAGGAGAGTCGGTTAGCTAGATCAGCCATTGTTGTGTTAACTTCTGTCAGCGATTCTTTTGTTGCGCGATACGTATATCGGTCGTGTGCCAGTCGGATAGGAGATAGTGATTCGTCCGTCGCTTTAATCCTTCTAGAGATGTTGGATTTGACGTTCTCCAGGGCACGGACTGGTTAGCTACATACTATGCGTCTGTGGACTGCCGTAAGAAAACAGTCAGATTTTTTTTCCCGGCAACTCAGTTCTTGTTGTGCGGGGGGACAGTGGTGCCGCCCCTCGCAACTTGATTTCAGCCCTTTTCGCTGGTCGGCTTTTGAGAAGAGGATGTCGAGGATTCTTGGCTTTCATTTGTGATACCGGAGCCACAGTGGGTTGTTGGACCGGCTTTCCATCATGCGAGAGTTTTCCGACGGTGTTCCAGATGAGCCGGCGGAGCTTAGGGAGCTTAAGGATCAGCTGCAGAGTTGTTTTTTAAGGGACTTGTACGTCCAAGTGTTTCACTTGGGGGAGCTCCTCTTCTATTCGTCAAGAGAAGGACGGCAGTTTGAGGTTGTGTATTCATGGATCGTCAATTTAACCGAGTTACGGTGCGAATAGGTATCCTTTACCTTCCATTGACAATTTGTTCGACTTGCTCCAGAGTGCGTGACATTTTCTATGTTTGATTGGGATCAGGTCATCATTGGTTGCGGGTTCGGAGTGATGACATTCCAAAAACTGCTTTTGTGCGTGCTACGGGCAATATGTGCTTTGGTGGTGTCGTTGGACTCACCAATGCCCTAGCTGCATTCGTGGATGTGATGAACCAGATTTCTTCAGGCCGTTCCTCGACCAGTTTATTGTTGTGTTAGTGATGACATTCTTGTAATGCCTTGAAATTCGTTTAGGATGTTTTCTCGTTATTTAGCTAGTGTGCGTGTTTTTCAAAAACGGATATCTTATTTTTCCTTCTTGGTTAGTGCTAAATTGTATTGTGAAGTGTTTATATAATTGTAGGGTTATTAACTATTTTAGTCATGTTACCCTAAGTGAGAAATTTTGTGTTAAGTGCACACATGCACACTTAGCATTTTGAGGCTAGATTAGAAAATGTATCATGTTAACCCTCTTCATTTGATGCATGGTTGATAATTATCCCCACCATTTCAAAACAAGTCAAAACCCTTTTATAATTCAAAATTTTCAATTAAACAAATGAGCCATGGTGTTAAGTAGGAAAGTTTGACCTTTTGACCCCATTTTTCTTCTCTTCTCTTCTCTCTCTTTTCTCTTCATTCAGAATTTCTGGGAAATTCCAGCAGAAAAACCTTCATTTCCCCCCATTTTCTCTTCTCTTTTCACTTCTCTTTTCACTTCTCTTTAGATCCTCATTCAAACCCTACACAAATCTAACCTTCTTCCTTCACAAAACATTGGTTTAATAGCTCATTTGAGGTGTTTAGTGGCAAGACTGCATACTTGAGGCTAGATCTGGGGCTTTTGGTGTTTCTTGAGATCTTTTGAAGGTGTTAACTCACCCTTAGCACCCCTTTTTCCATAACTTGTAGTATTTTTAGAAAAATATCACATTTTATGCATGTTTTGTGCTATATAAAGGGATTTAGAGAGGTTATGATAAAAATTAACTTTTTATGGCTTGATTAGCTTAGTAATGTGATATTAGTGTAGTTTTAGACTTGGGTTTGTTTCAGATTTCACAAATATACCCTAAAGTATCATTTTAGTGCAAAAGTGTGATTTTTAACTTGAAATTGGGTTCTGTTGAAACTGCTACTACCCGGGGTGTTTCAGAATAAAATTGTATTTACTGTAGCTTGTGTATGGGGTATAGAGTGCACACACCAAACCCGGGAGCCCACCCCCCTACCCAAGCCGCCGAAAAACTCATTCTGGCCGCAATTTGCGGCCAGATGGAAGAATTGTGGGTTGTGGTTTTGGTGGTTGGTGTCTGCTGGTATTTGGAGTGTTTTGGTATATTTATTTTTATAAAACTCTTTCTGTATCAAAATCTGGGACCTATTACCATATTTTCCGTATTTTAAATCTTCGCGACACACGTGATACGTGTGTGGGGTTGGGTTGTACTGCGTATCGCGACGCGTCAGGTTAGCTTCAGGAGCGTAATTCACGTTTTAGCGTATCGCGCACACGCGCGCTTGGTTTGCAACGTGAGTTTCTAGTTTGACCTTAATATTGCGTTTTTGGTAGATTTGAGCTTATGTGTGATATATTGTGTAATTCTAGATTCACAGGCGAGTGAGACGGACGCTGCGAAGAAGGGGAAACAAGTCGTCGGCTACACTTAACGCGAGACTTCGGTGAGTAGATTTAACATCTACGGGGATATCGCCCGCATGGCGTTATGCGTCAGGGCTGATAGGACTTTATAGCTACATATTGCATTTACCTACATTGACTGTTCATGGATACTGTTGTTGCATACTGTATTCCCTACTATATGTATGAAAACTTAGAATTGATAGAACACCGCACTATTACTAACGGTTCATGTTGAACGAGCACTAATCTGCATGTTACACACACACCGTTAGTAATTTCCATGACACACTCACTGTAAAATTGCCATGATCATTATACTGTAGTTCATTTCACATATGATTCGATATGATTTTCATAGAGATTGGAAGCCGCATGCTGTCTTGAAAACTGAAACTATCTTAATAAAAGCGGTTTCTCCCTTGTAACTATATTATGACTTGATGTACATAGCACATCGTATTTGATTTACTCATTGGTGTTGGATTTTTATGTGATTTCTGGTTTTGAGGACCGTAGAATTATTTAAGAAAAGATGCACTATTTGAAAACCCGGTTCCTCGTGATATGATATTTTGGCGCGTCCACCACGCGTTTTCTCGGTGCTGAGACGTGTGCTTGAAACCCGATTCGTGGAGTGGATGATCCATTTGCGGGTTCGTGGTGGACCCGGTATGGTTTCCCTCGGCAAGATGATCGATGGACTTTGCCGATTGAGCCTAGAGGTGGGCGAGTACCTACCGGTGATTGGTTGGACCTGGCGGTTATCCGTAGGATACTGACCAGAGTCGAGAGATGGATGCGGGATGATCCGTACTGCCGGGGCCGAGGGCCGATACCGCAGACGGAGCCCGTGGGCTGATCCGGACTTACGGAGCCCGATGTATGAGAATTTGCGTGTCGATGCTGGACACGAGTATTTTATGATATTTTGGGTTCCGATGTTGGGCACTCGTGATTCTCAGAGATTTACAGGATTTGAGGGCCGAGGATAGTGCCAGCGCCTGAGTTTATTTAGGATTTGGGTGCAGCTTTGGGCACCGATCATTTTTCCAGGATTGATATTTCGTGTAGATGTTGATTATCCCATGCTCAGCAGTGATTATCATGTATCTCATCCTGTAGTTATTTTACCTGACAGAGCATTTGCATGATTATTGCACTTACTGCTTGTCGCATATAGATTTACCTGCCGGCATATGATAGCGTAGCGCAGTACGTGCATGCTCGTGATTACCATTATATGTTATCTCTATTCACGTGTTGGCAACTCACCCCCGTTGTGCCACAGTATTTGCAGGTTGCTACTCAGAGTAGTCGCGGCAGGCTGCCTTTTTGCATCTTTTGGCTACAGATACCACTACAGCTGGTGCGAGAGCTATTTTGCTATTAGGTGGGTTGTGGTATCTGGTTACTTTATTGTACACACTTTTGTATCTAGTATTCTCCATCTACCATATATGTACTGGACTTAGTGACAGTTTGAGGACGATGATGTATATTTTTGTATTCTGGTGTCGAGCTCATGGGAGCCGACTGTTATATATTGCCGTTTATTATTTTGTGATGTTTACTTATTGCTCATTCTTCTCTACGGCGTCGTATATTACTATTGTGGTGATGGTTTCCGCCGGTGGGCGTGATTGTTCCCGTTGGGGATGCTTTATTTCATTATTTATCATTTTCACTTATATCCTGTTTTATACCCGATTTTCGGGGTTACTTTTACAAAGGAAATGCTGCCAAAATTATATTAAGGATAATTAAATTTTAAAAAGAACTTCATTGAGCTATTAAGGTTTTCTAAATATTTTAATTGAATGTTTTCAACACTCACTACTTATAAAAGGTTTTGATTTCTGGGTTCGGCTTACTTAGTCGCGTTACGCCTGTAGACGTTGTGTGGTTAAGTGCCGGTCACGAGTCGAAATATTCGGGTCGTGACAATTTTGGTCTTTTCCAATGTGTCGTGAGGAACTTGAGCAGCACTTGAGGATTTTCCTGCAGACATTGGGAGAGTACCAGCTGTTTGCTAAATTCTCGAAGTGTTCCTACAGGTTTGATTGTGTTGACTTCCTAAGGTCATAAGGTTACGGGAGACGGTTTTCGTACGGACCCGAGGAAGATCGAGGCCGTACAGCTTTGGCCCAGACTTGTAGCAGGGACAGAAGTCCGCAGCTTTTTGGGCTTAGCCGGTTTTTACCGCCATTTCGTGCAGGACTGCTTGTGTAGCGCTGCACCGTTGACTGGGTTGACCAGGAAGGGAGTTCCTTTTCTTTGGACTGAGGCATGCGTGCGGAGTTTTCGGCAGTTGAAGACTCGGTTAACACCTGCACCAATTCTTTCTTTGCTTTCTGGTCCGGGCGACTTTGTGGTTTTACTGTGATGTTTCACGAGTGGGGCTCGATTGTGTACGCATGTAGTACGATAGAGTTATCGCTCATGTTTCCAGACAGTTGGAGGAAGTACGAGCAGGATATCCCACTCATGATCTGGAGATGACCGCGGTGGTTTTGCGTTGAAGATTTGGGGACACTACTTGTACGGAGAGTCGTGTCAGATTTTCACGGACCACCAGACCTTAGTGTACATCTTCCTACAGCGGGTTCTAATTGTTGAGACAGTCTTCTGCAGATTTACGGTTTTTGTGCCATCGTGGAGTACAGCTAGGTTCGCCTCCTCTAATGGGGGAATAGCTTGCTCATGTCCGCGCCCGTCCATTTTTACTTAATCGTTTCGTGAGGCACAGCCCGCCGATGCTCGTTTGTCTGAGATTCTGAGCATGTTCGGCTGGTAAAGATTCGGAGTTTTTGATTTATGACCAGGTTTTGCTACGTTCCGGACTCATTGGTGTGTACCTGATACTAATAGATAGAGACACAAGGTCCCAAGGCAGGCACATCAGTCAGCTTTCTGTGTTCACCCTTAGTGCCACTAATATGTAACGTGACTTGTGAGATAGTTACGGGTAGGAAGGGATGAAGAGTGAAGTTTCGGATTTCGTTTTGAGTTGTCTGACTTGTTGCGAGCTAAGCTTGAGCATCTGAGACCGGCTGGAGAGTTGCAATCTTTAACCGTTCCAGAGTGGGAATGGGAGAAGATCTCCATGAAGTGTCTACCCAGGTTTAGACAGGGTGTGACTTCATTTGGGTATTTGTTGTCCGGTTATTCTCAGTTTGCTCAGTTGTTTTTTGTTATGTTTATGCGTTTGCACAGAGTTCCTTCATGCGTTGTATCCAATAGAGGCACCCCATCCGCTAGCCGTCGTTGGCAGAAGCATCAGGAAGCCTTGGGTACTGGTTGAGCTTTAGCTCCGCTTTTCCATCTGTAGGCCGATGGTCAGTTAGAGAAGACTATACAGACTCTGGAGGATATGCTTATGCATACGTACTATTTGTTTGTTGGCTGTTGGAATCGTCACTTTCCATGGATAGGGTTCTCCTTCGATAGCTTTTATCAGGAGACGTTCCAATTGGCAATCTTGAGGTTTTGTTTTGTAGGTGGTGTCGATCGCCAGTCTATTTTAACGACTCTGCGTGAGTAGGATTTTGGACCCCAGCTAGTCATGAGACTACGGAGAAGATCCAGTTGATTCAGGTCAGGATGAGAGCAGCCCAGTGCAGACAGGAGTCTTATGCCGACAGTAGTTGTCGCAGACTTGACTTCGCTGTGGGAGATCATGTATTCCTATGGATTTTTCCGATGAAATGGCGTGTTGTGTTTTGGGAAGTTTAGTCCCAGATTGTTGGTCCTTTGAGATCTTCGAGCGAGTTAGTTCCGTTGCCTATAATTTGGCACTTCCGCCCAGATTATTTAGTATTCACCCCGTATTTCTTGTGTCGATACTTCACAATTACCTTCATAACTTTTCTCACATGATTCAGTATTAGACCATTTAACTTGGACGTGATCTTTCGTTCACCAGAAGCCGATAGTTTTAGTCGATCGGCAGGTGGAGGGACTTCGGTCAAGGGTCTTGCTATCTGTGACGGTTCTTTGGCGTAGCCGTCTAGTGAAGTGATCACTTGAGTGGCTGCGAGAGAGACGCGGAAGACTTTCCTTCATCTCTTTGAAGGTACGCGTAGATGAATTTTAAATTCGGGGACCGAATTTCTTTAAGGGGGGAAGATTGTAACGTTTTAGAAATCGTTTTGCGAATTTTCCGTTTTTAGATAAAATAAATTGTATTTTCCGTAAAAATCTAGAAGCGATCTTTTTGCAGTATAGAATTCATTGCACATAGTTTAGCTTGAGTATTGCTAGTTTGCGGGTTTTTGAAAGCCACTGGTAAATTTTGTGCATTTTAATATTTTTCCTAATTAAAATATTATTTTAAGCTTTTATTTATGCACTTTATTAGTGGTAATTACTTTTTAGTTTGGGTTAATTACTACTAATGTGGATCTATGCTAAGTTAATCACTAGATTGTGTTTTTAACCTTCTCACCTAAATATCTAGATATTTGTGGTTTAAAAGGGAATTTTAAAAGAAAAGAAATTAAGAAGACATAAAGCTTTTTGTTTTATTATGCAATTATTGTAAATTTCTTCTAGAATTTTCTCCACATTTCCACAAAACCCTTGCTTTTCTCACCAAGGCCGGCCACTTCCCCCTTGCTGCCCCATCTCCTTCATCACCTCATTTCTTCACTTTAAAACTTGATTAATTCATCAAAATATCATTATAAATCCAAAATCTTCATTCTTCTTCTCCTAAGCAAGCTTGGATCTTCTTTCAAGACATTATTTTGGAGGCACAGATGATGAGTTTTGTTGCTCGATTTTGATCTTTTGTGGAGGTATAAATCCAAACCCTAAACTCTAATTGTTGCTTAATACTTTAATTAGCTTAATTAGATGTTAATTTAAAGTTTTAATTTCATATTTAGAATTCCTAATAAGATTTTTTTGTAATCAAATTAGGGTTTTGATTAGTGAAATGGTTAGTTAATAATTTTAGAAAAATGAAAACTAAACCTAATTGCTAGTTTGTTAAATGATATTTTCCTAATTGTATAATTAAGATAATTAGCAAACAAAACTTTTACTAATCCTATTTAGATGAGATTAAAATTCTAGTAATGGTTTGGAAGGTTTAATCTTGCTATTTGGTGATGTTTGTAAATTCTAGTTTTGGTAAAACTTGTAGTTTTGAGCTAAAATGATATATGTTGCTTACTTGATTACGGTAAGTTTTGGCGTGGGTTTAATTTGACGTTGCGACGTTATTTATATTAGATTCCACGCTATATCTTGTGTTGTGAATGCGCGATCGGTACGATCAGGGTCTAGGCTTGGTAGTTGTGTTGCTTTGCATTCCTAGCTAGGGTCATGCCGATGTCGTTCGTGTCTTGGTGTAGCTTTTGCTCTTGAGTTGGTTTCGTAGTGTCGCTACGCGCGTTAGCCACTGGACGAACACTTGAAATTATGTTTGGAGTTGGTGCGTCGGACAAACGTAGTTGGTACGTGTTATTGGTCGATTGCTAATATATACTTGTTATATTGTTATATGCTTTCAGTATTGCAAGCGGGGACATCGGGCGCTGCGAAGAAGGAAAAGGGAGTGGTTGGCTTTACTTAGCCAGGATTGTTTGTGAGTAGATTTAGCATCTACAGGGGAATCGCCCGCATGGCGTTATGCGTCTGGGCTAGATTAAATGATATGACTATTAGTTAGATGTATATGGGTATTGATTGTCCATGTGTACCTTTGTTGCATATCTCATTTCTTATTGTGCATAGACTCAGTATTAATGAGACACAACACCATTATTGACGGTTCATGTTTCACGAGCACTAATTGTATGCTACACACACACCGTCGATAATTACCATGACACATACAACACCTATACATATGTGATATCATATTGCTTAGGGATATTGAGACATCATCCTCATTTTCATTATGCATATGACATATAGCATACTTGTATACCTACATGCTTACACATATGCCTTGACAAGCTTACATCCTAGTTACCCATATACCTATATAGTATTGTACCATTAGTGATTGGTGGTATATACACATATGAAGCATAGCTATATGTACATCTTGCATACATACTTACACATATACCCGGAGGGTATTACATCATTATGGATAGGTAGATACACAATCATTCTATGCCAACATGTTTACGCATACCTGGCTATAGCTACATATTCACCTTTATTTGATGTTGTATGGACTTGGAGAAATTAGGAACCGTATGATATATATTTTAACTTGTTGCATTTAAATAGCGGTTTTTCATTTATATGCTCATATTACTGTTTCATGTTGCATATATTGCATTCATGGATTTCATATGATGTTCTCTGATATTTTTACTCATAAGTATATATAACAGTGGAATGGGACGTTGTTATATATGCATATATATATATATATATATATATATATATTAATATATATTAATGGAATGAGACGCTAATATATATGTATTGATTCATGCAGTTATACTTGTTAGTTATATATATGCCCTAGAGGCCATTGTTGTACATATGATGTATATTATAGTGGATGCTTGGATATATATAGAGAGGGCTTTTTTGCTCGACATGATAGTATGCTATTTGGTTTCACTTTATCTTAACATGTTGACTTGTATTGGTTTACTGTCTTGCTCTCACATGTCGATAAAGCCCATAGGATATGTACTCGACTACTAGGACTATGATGGAGATCGTACTAGTGGGGCCAGGGTAGTCAAAAGGTACATCCTATAACAATTCCTAGTCGAGGGAGTATCGAGACAGGGCATCGATACTCCAGAGTAGACTAGCGTATACACATCTTGACCTATATGATGGGCGATGGATGATCCCATATCCATCGGTGTTTTACATCAAAGATAGTGTATGGGTGCTCAGTGGAGACTGGGTACACTGAACGGACTCGCCGAGAACTCTTAGATGGTATTATACCTATCGTCAGATAGCAGTTCTCCGTTGACACTGGTACAGGTTAGTCTGTAGACCCGAGATCGTCATAGAGTCTTGTGTGATTCCAACGTTGCGTTGATTTCCACCTTACCACGTCTAAGAGGGCATGCAAAACGGTGGCTTTTGGGTACAGTCCCGAATCACATGGAGGCAATGAGCGATAGGAGGGGTTTCATCTATCCCGGTATAGGGAGTTGATGTTGTGCTGTGTTCGATTGGCTATAACTGGAAGTCCCTGGCCAGGGCTGATATGGAGTGCTACTGGTAAGAGTTATCAGTAGTTTCTCGACCTGTTATGAGCCTCACATCGATACGACTTATCGGTTACTGGGGTCTGATGTTTACCACCCCTAGAATTGATATGCGACATATCAGACGAAGAGACCGGACTGTACGGTAGTGTTACTGATTGGATTCACAGGAGAATGTACAGGCTTGCTTGTTGATCTTCTAATCGCTCAATACCTGGGTGGCTGTTACGTTTAGCTGACCGCTTGCAGCTTGTGGGTGTTTGATATGATCATCACCTACTGCCGGCGTATTAACGATTCTTTAGATTCCTACACAGAGGTTTCCTGGCTCAGGCAAAACGGAGTAGGAGCACATATGTGATATATGCGGGACCGAGAATAAAACGATATGAGATACCGTATTTTATTCTCGCGATATGAGATATCGGCCGGGTATATGTGATATAGCTGGCTCATCGGATCAAGTGTTGATTCGATGAATTGGTACATGTTATATTAGTCGGTTATATGTGCTATAGCCAGATTATCGGATCAACTGTTGTTTCGATAATTTAATGTATAATTATATGTGTGATATATTACATTACGTTAACTAATATAAGCTCGCTTTATTTATTCATTTTCTCACGGGATAATACATTGATATATATGCGATATATGTTAATTGTATTATTTTCTTTTGTTACAAAATATATTGTATATGTGATATATAATATTGTAACATGTAAGGGTTACAAATGCAACATAATGTTGAGTTTAAAAAGGGTTAGGGTTTGGATTAGGGTTAGCTTTCATGGAGCTTCATGAAGCTTTCCTTTGTCTTTAGCTTTGATATTTTGTATAGATATTTGTTAACCTAATCCAAACCATTAACTATAGTTTATTCTCTACATGAGTTAATTCCTTCATGCTTAACTCATGGTTGAATAAGTAACCATAACAATAATTCATTATTCATTACAAAAATATTAGCATATTCTTCTTCTTCATTCTCTTAAAAGAAAACCTCCACTAGTTTTTCATTTGTGATGAATAAGTGAGAGAATTTGAAAACAAAAGAGAGTAAAATTCCTACTTCATCATCCTCATCTATTCTAGCCATTTAGATTAGGGTGTTCACTTCTCTAATAAGTTGTTTAGTGAAGTGTAAGCTTGGGTTAGAGATTCTTTAAAGTAGATCATCTTGGATCAAAACGACTTCAAGCAAGATACATCATTCACCTCTTAGAGCCTCACGAGAGTCGGAGTTCTTGATGATCGTAGCGAAGGGACCTCAACACGGAGCATATGAAGCGAAGGAACGGACTACAAAGGTTGTAATCCACATCTCTTTTACCTTTTTGTATGTGATACAAACCTGTTACCCAAGATATTCTAGCATGATTCTTTGTTTGCTTGCTTTGCACCTCTCTAAATTTTAAAGTGGCATGAGTGATACTACCAAACCCTAGACTAGGTGCAAGGGAAGCCCAACAATACTTATTTATTACTTGATGTTTTCTAGATTTGAGGACCATGGTTGTTTCATTAAATTATGCATTATTTGAAAAACCCGGTTTCTCTTGATATGATATTTCAGCTTCCACCATGAGATTTCTCGGTTTCGAGCTTATATATACCCTATGCAAGGAGGTGTCGTGGGCCGTGTGCGGGAAGATGGTGGAACCCGGTTGGTTCCCCGGGGCAAGAAGATCGATGGTACATGCCGATGAGCCTGGCTGGGGGTGTGTGCCAACCGGTGATAGTATTTGAACTCGACGGATATCTGGGTGATACCGATCGAGGATATGTACGCACATGCCCTTGTCAATTGTAGGTGGTGGACACTCAGGTTCCATAGGATTTACGTACATGACATAGGAGAGCCAGTCCTAGGTGACGGCGCCTCAGAGATGAGTATTTTGTTGGATATATGTATGCCCTAGAGGTCATTATATGTATAGTGGATGCTTAGACATATATATATATATATATATATATATATGTATATTTTGATATATGACATTCTTGCTCGACAGGATAGTATGCTATCTGGTTTTACTTTATCTGACATTTTGCTTGATACTGTTCATTTTATACATGTTGATAAAGCCCTGAGGATATATGCTTAACTTCCATGGCTATGATGGAGATCATACTAGTGGGGCATGTGTAGTCTATAAGCATATCCTCAAATGTTTCTAGTCGTAAGTATATCGAGATAGGGCATCGATATTCCAGAGTAGACTAGCGTATATGTTTCTTGACCCATATGACGGGCGACGGACGATCCCATATCCATTGGTGTTGTGACATCGAAGATTGTACATGGGTGCTCAGTGGACACTGTGTCACGCCCCGCTTCCCAGAGTACGCTAAGATAGGCACGTGACATAGCCAACCTTGCTACCTTTGGATAGGAAAAAATCCCTCCGCAGTCACATTACGGTTGTAGAAATATCAAGAACAGGAAAGTAAACTAACTATCTAGTACATGTCCATGAGCCAGAATAAATGAGTCAAGAAATGATAATATGCGGAAGCAAAAGATCCAATAAATAAAACACCCGGAAAGTAAAACTGCATACCAACAGGATCCTCACCGCTCGGTCTAACAGCGGAAATACTCCTGATCAGTCTGCAACAAAGGTAGAGGATCTGGTCCATGCAAAACCCAGACGTCTGCCCGTCATAACATCAAGCAATAATATATAAACAGGGAAGCAAGACATGCAAGTCTTATCATAACCGGTAAAGCAGGTGTAACAGCAATATAAATCAGGGCAATGAAAGGTAGTGTGCAGTGAGTAATCTAAACTGGTCTATTGGGTTAACTACTCTCAAGTCTTTGAAATCAATTTGATGAATCATCGATGTAACTCAATAGTATCCCGTGCGTGCCCGGGATCACGGTCTATGACTCTCGGGCTGAACCGAGACGTGCCACAATGCAGTAAAGGATGGTAGGTAATGACGAGTAATATCCGTAGCATCACTCTGGCGCTGGCCTAGCCCGTAAGACTGATCAGAACAGGTATAGAACTGTCGAGTTACAAGTCAGGTTTCATCATTGATTTCCCCATACCCCCAAGTCATATGTATTCAAGTCAGGTATTAAATAATCTGGAGCTAATGCCAACACAGGATCAGGCAGGTACAGGTTTGTCTGGATAGACAACAGGAACTGTTCGTAAGGACAACAGGTCAGGTTTGTTGGCATTAATCACAAGATCAAGTAATAGGTAAAGCATGGTACATCAGGTCAAGTCAAGTAATGTATATAGGTATCATGTCATGTCAAGAGTTGCACGATACCATGTCGTGTCAAGTAATGGGTGTGACAAGTCTTGTCAGGGTGCACAAGATGTCATGTGGGTGCTCATAATCAAACTAGCATAAGCATGAGTATACATCACAAGCATGGGTACTAATAGAACAATAAACTGGAACATGTAATATGATATGCAAATAGGTACAGATTAAACTATTTGGATGTACGGTTATCGATTAGAGTTAGGGTTATGGTTCCAACATTAAGTATCATACACTTAAACAAATATGGATTGTTAGAATCTCGTTATTATGGGTTAAAAGATCTAGGGATACAAATGTATCTAAAACAGGTTAAAGATGCACACGGGTATCTAATAGGTTAAAACTATAAAAGGGTACCATAAACTATATAAATAGTTATTATGTGATTTAAAATACAGATGCGGTTACTAGGTATAGTAAACTAAAATGCAACGGGTATGTTTCATGTTCTGAATCTAAAAGATATAAACGGAACATCGAACTGTTAACTTGGAACACGTTACTTTAAATTCGATCTATAGGCTTAATATGAAATTAAATAAATAAGTATAAAAATATTATGAATAACATGAAGCAAGTTTCACTTGTCTTGACAGATCGCGATACGGGTATACGAAACGTCACACGTCGGCGGGAAAAGTCGTGACGCGCGCACGGTACATGAAACGAATCCAGACAACGCACAACGGGATCACACGGGTCACAGCTGCTTGCTAGGTCGTCGGGATCGTCGACGGCGCGACCAGATTCCGACGAACAAAAGAACAGTGAACATTTAATTAGAAGAAAAACTTTAGAAAGGAAGAAGGAGGAATGATCTTACAGTGGATAGGTGCCCTGATATACTAGAGAAGTCGGCAAGGGGCGATTACGACGGGTGTCTCAGGTTTAGAGGAGAAAGGAGGAAGAAAGATTTTTGAGAAAAGAAGATATGGGTTTTTGAAATAAAACGTATATAAAAAAACAGACAGAGAGCGAGAGAGAGAAGAAAGAGACAGAGAGAGAGAGAGTCAGGAGAGAGAGAGAGAAATGGAGAGAGGGAGAGAAAGTCAAGAGAGAGAGAGAGAGAAATGGAGAGAGTCAAGAGAGAGAGAGAGAAATGGAAAGAGAGAGAAACGGGGAGAGAGGGAGAGAGTCAGGTGAGAGAGAGAGAGAAATAGATTTTAAGTTAAAAATATATTTTTTTAGTTAAAGAAACTTTAGAGAATATAATATTATAATATTAGTCCGTTTTGAGATTTTGGTAAATACAAACTTACTCCAAAACATGCCCGGTTCGGGTCTAAAAATTCAGATTTAAAATATGAAAAATATATGCGACTTCCAAATTTCAAAATGAAGTCTCTGGTAACGAAAAAGCATACCCCCAAGAACGGATGCACGTACGTGCACGTAGCCATCCAAACACGTCCGTTTCACTGAACGGGACGAGATCAAGATGCGCGGATGCTACCACGGGGTTAGGGGTAACACGCAGGCTATGAAATGAAATTTTAATTTATTTTACAAGACCTAAAATATTATATGATAAAAGATAAAATACCAGTATGTACTAAACATGATATGCACGTGTCCATGCAACAAGTCAAGATAATCTAGAGATAAGAATCAAACAGGTTCAAGCAAGCGGGTCGGGTCGAATGTAATGTAAAGTGTAAAATACCATTCGCACCCACCATACGTTAAATCAAGAATATCAAGAATAAAGAAACACGAGAACTGGAATTGGTATAAATGAACTCGGGTGTTACATTATACCCAACTACAGAAGAATTTCGTCCTTGAAATTCCAAGAACAAGGAAGGTTAAACAATCAACATACTACAAGAATAGATGTGGAAATCTCTGCCGGATTTCATCTTCTCGTTCCCAAGTTGATCCTCCATCCGAGTGATTTACCCAAGAAACAAGTAGAAGAGGGATAACCTTGTTCTTAAGAACCTTTTTCCCCTTCGATCCAGAATCGACATCGGTCGTTCCTCAAAAGTCAAATCTTCACGTACAGTTAGCTCCGATTGATTCAACTCATATGTTTCATCTTGAATATACCTATGGAGTTGAGGTACGTAAAACACGTCATGAACATTCTCCAAAGATTGTAGTAACGCCAAAAGATATGCCACTTCTCCAACACGCTCAAAAAAATCTCAAAAGTTCCAACGAATCGAGGACTAAGCTCTCCTCGACTTCCGAAATGAATCACCCCTCTAGTCGATGATATCTTCGAGAATACCGGATTACCAACAACGAACTCTAGAGGTCTTCTCGATGTATCCGCCTAACTCTTCTGTCAGTCTTGTGCTGCTTTCATATGATTCCAGATAGTGTTAACTTTCTCCACTGTCTGTACGATCAAATCCGGTCCCAACAATCTTCGTTCTTCAACATCGTCCCAACAGACAGGTGAACGACACTTGCGACCATATAAAGCTTCGAATGGAGTCATCTGAATAGTCGCCTGGAAACTGTTATTGTAAGAAAACTCCACCAAGTGTAAATGATCCCATGAACCCTTGAAGTCTAACTTGCAAGCTCTCAACATGTCTTCAAGTGTTTGGATCGTTCTCTCCGACTGGCCATCTGTCTGAGGATGATTAGCTGTACTAAACTTCAATCGAGTCCCCAAACTTTCCTGTAAGGTCTTCCAGAAGTGCGATAAGAAACGAGTGTCACGGTCGGACACGATGCTCACCGGTACTCCATGCAATCTTACAATCTCCTGTATGTACCATTCTGCCGAAGCTTCTATTGATTGACTAACTCGAAAAGGAATTAAATGAGCTGCCTTGGTCAATCGATCAACAATCACCCAAACTGCATTGTTGCCTTTCGGACTCCTTGGTAGTGCCGTCACGAAATCCATGGTTATATGTTCCCACTTCCATTGAGGAATCGGAAGTGGTTGCAATAAACCAGCAACCCGTTGATATTCAGCCTTAACTTGCTGACACACCAAGCACTTTGCTACAAAGCGGGCAATCTCCCGTTTCATGCCTTCCCACCAGAAATGATGTCGTAGATCTCGGTACATCTTTGTGACTCCTGGATGTACGGAATATGCGGAACTATGTGCCTCCTTCATAACTTCTTCACGAATGTCTCCTTTTGGCATACAAAAACGGCTACCATATCGCAACGAACAATCTTCATCAACAAGTCCGTTCGAAGTCTAGCTTCAACCTGTTCTCGAAACTTTTGCAATCTTGGGTCCTGTGACTGCGCTGCTTCAATATTCTCGATCAACGACAACTGTACTTGCAGCTGCATCATCTATCCCGAAGAATGCAGTAGCACGATCTCCAACTCGAATCTCCGAAAGTCTTCAATAAGTTCCCTTTGTGCAGTCAACATCTGAATTGCTGGCAACCGACTAAGCGCATCCGGCACAACGTTAACTTTCCCCGGATGGTACTCATGATCAAGATCGTAGTCAGCCATCAGCTCCAACCATCTACACTGCCTCATATTAAGCTCCTTCTGTGTGAACACATACTCCAGGATTTTGTGATCAGTAAATACTTCGACCCTTTTGCCCAATAAGTAGTGTCTCCAAATCTTCAAAGCGAAAATCACAGCTGCTAACTCCAAGTCATGAGTTGGGTAATTCTTCTCATGGGTCATCAATTGTCTCGATGCGTAAGCTATAACCTTACCATGCTGTATCAAAACACATCCCAATCCTTTCCCAGATGCGTCGCTGTGAATCACCAATTCTTCGGAACCGTCTGGTACGGTTAAACAGGTGCGGTTATCAACCACTGCTTCAACGCCTCAAATGCTGGCGCACACTTGTCCGTCCACATAAATGGTACTTCTTTACGCATAAGCTTGGTCAAAGGCTCTGCCAGACGAGCAAAGTTCTCCACGAACCTCCTGTAATACCCGGCAAGTCCAAGAAAGCTTCTTATCTCCGCAACATTCTTCGGAATCGGCCAATCACGAACTGCTGCAATCCTCTCGGGATCAACGGCGATTCCATCACCGGATACGACCTGCCCAAAAACTTCGCTTCTTCAAGCCAAAACTCGCACTTGCTCATCTTAGCATACAATCTTTCTTGCCTCAATGTCTGCAGTGCGATCTTCAAGTGTTCTGCACGCTCTTCAATACTCCTTTGAGTAGACCAGAATATCATCAACGAACACCACTATAAACTGGTCCAAGAATGGTGAAGAGATTTGGTTCATCAAGTCCATAAATATCGTCGGTGCATTCGTTACTCCGAAGGGCATCACTAAATACTCGTAATGTCCATACCGAGTTCGGAACGCGGTCTTGCAAATATCTTCTGATTTAACTCGGACCTGATGATATCCGGATAGCAAATCCATCTTCGAGAATACCCTCGCGCCACTAAGAAGCTCGAACAATTCGCCAATGCGAGGGATCGGGCACTTGTTCTTAATAGCCACCCGGTTTAATTCTCGACAATCGATGCACATCCTTCTTGTGACATCATCTTCTTTACTAGAAGAACTGGAGCTCCCCAAGGTGAGTTACTGCTGCGAATCCAACCCTTCTCAAGTAATTCAGTAACTTGCTTCTTGACTTCTTCCAACTCCACTGGTGCCATTGGATAGTACGCCTTTGAGATTGGTGCTGCACCAGGAACAAGATCAATCGCGAACTCCACATCTCGTTTTGGCGGTAAACCCGAGATGTTCTCGAACACGTCCATGAACTCTCGAACTACAGCCGGCGCTTCCTCCTTATCAACTTTCATCGACGGAAGAACATTATTTGTCGGCCTAGCCCTAAACTCGACTGGCCCGACAGAACAGCTTCCTCCAGTAAAACAAACTCCGGATGTCCGGGAATCTAGAGAATCACTTTCCTTTCCTTACAATCAATATGAGCGTGGAAAGTGCCACGAAAATCCATTCCCAAGACAACAACAAACAAAGTGGTGCACCAGAATTGAATAATTCTAATGCGGGGAAAATATGAACAAGTAAGATACCGAGATGATTTCATCCGAAGTCAAGATACCGAAGAGGGTTAAGCACGGTAAACATGATTCAAGCTGGCGATGAAACAATAACTGGTAAGCAAGAGAAGCAAAACAATTTAACGACCATGGGGCAAGGAAATGAATCAAGATCAGGACTCCAAGTTACTTAAATAGAGTACCGCATTGTAACCATGCTGCAGTTCATAGGTACAATTACATAACTCCACTAAAGTCGCCCAAATCCTTTTATCAGAATCAAAGAACAGGGAGAAACAATAGAGAACCAAAAAGGTTTCAAGCCGAGATGCAAAGTTGTTTGCATATCGTCAAGACGAAGGATAGAAGAAAGATATGATTCAAAAATCACGATAACAAGGTGGCAGTACATGTTCCTAATCACGAATATTCTGATTATTCTGATTCGTGTATTGGGTCCAATACCCAACTACAAAAGAATCAAACTCGATTAACCTATATCATATGGATCTGATACCAAAAGAACAATGTCATGCCCCGCTTCCTAGAGTACGCTAAGATAGGCACGTGACATAGCCAACCATGCTACCTGTGGATAGGAAAAAATCCCTCCACAGTCATATTACGGTTGTAGAGATATCAAGAACAGGAAAGTAAACTAACTATCTAGTACATGTCCATGAGCCAGAATAAATGAGTCAAGAAATGATAATATGCGGAAGCAAAAGATCCAATAAATAAAACACCCGGAAAGTAAAACTGCATACCAACAGGATCCTCACCGCTCGGTTTAACAGCGGCAATACTCCTGATCAGTCTGCAACAAAGGTAGATGATCTGGGCCATGCAAAACCCAGACGTCAGCACGTCAAAACATCAAGCAATAATATATAAACATGGAAGCAAGATATGCAAGTATGATCATAACTGGTAAAGCAGGTGTAACAGCAATATAAATCAGGGCAATGAAAGGTAGTGTGCAGTGAGTAATCTAAACTGGTCTATTGGGTTAACTACTCTCAAGTCTTTGAAATCAATTTGATAAATCATCGATATAACTCAATAGTATCACGTGCGTGCCCGGGATCACGGCCTATGACTCTCGGGCTGAACCGAGACATGCCACAAGGCAGTAAAGGATGGTAGGTAATGACGAGTGATGTCCGTAGCATCACTCCGGGGCTAGCCTAGCCCGTAAGACTGATTAGAACAGGTATAGAACTGTCGAGTTACAAGTCAGGTTTCATCATTGATTTCCCCATACCCCCAAGTCATATGTATTCAAGTCAGGTATTAAATAATCTGGAGCTAATGCCAACACAGGATCAGGCATGTACAGGATTGTCTGGATAGACAACAGGAACTGTCTGTAAGGACAACAGGTCAGGTTTGTTGGCATTAATCACAAGATCAGGTAATAGGTAAAGCATGGTACATCAGGTCAAGTCAAGTAAGGTATATAGGTATCATGTCATGTCAAGAGTTGCACGGTACCATGTCGTATCAAGTAATGGGTGTGACAAGTTATGTCAGGGTGCACAAGATGTCATGTGGGTGCTCATAATCAAACTAGCATAAGCATGGGTATACATCACAAGCATGGGTACTAATAGAACAATAAACTGGAACATGTAATATGATATGCAAATAGGTACAGATTAAACTATTTGGATGTACGGTTATCGATTAGAGTTAGGGTTATGGTTCCAACATTAAGTATCATACACTTAAACAAATTTGGATTGTTAAAATCTCGTTATTATGGGTTAAAAGATCTAGGGATGCAAATGTATATAAAACAGGTTAAAGATGCATACGGGTGTCCAGTAGGGTAAAACTATAGAAGGGTACCATAGACAATGTGAATTGTTATTATGTGATTTAAAATACAGATGTGGTTACTAGGTATAGTAAATTAAAATGCAACGGGTATGTTTCAAGTTCTGAATCTAAAAGATATAAACGGAACATCGAACTGTTAACTTGGAACACGTGACTTTAAATTCGATCCATAGGCTTAATATGAAATTAAATAAATAAGTATAAAAATATTGTGAATAGCATGTAGCAAGTTTCACTTGCCTTGACAGATCGCGATACGGGTATACAGAACGTCACACGTCGGCGGAAAAAGTCGTGACGCGTGCACGGTACATGAACCGAATCCAGACAACGTACAACGGGATCACACGGGTCAAAGATGCATGCTGGGTCGTCGGTATCGTCGACGGCGCGACCGGATTCCGGCGAACAAAAGAACAGTGAACATTTAATTAAAAAAAAAACTTTAGAAAGAGAGAAGGGGAAAGATCATACAGTGGATAGGTGCCCTGATATACCATGGAAGTTGGCAAGGGGCGATTATGACGGGTGTCTCAGGTTTAGAGGAGAAAGGAGGAAGAAAGATTTTTGAGAAGAGAAGATATTGGTTTTTGAAATAAAACGTATATAAAAAAGCAAACAGAGATCGAGAAAGAGAAGAGAGAGACAGAGAGAGAGCGAGTCAAGAGAGAGAGAGAGAGAAACGGAGAGAGGGAGAGAGAGTCAAGAGAGAGAAACGGAGAGAGGGAGAGAGAGTCAAGAGAGAGAGAGAGATAGAGTCAAGAGAAAGAGAGAGAGAGAGAGAAACGGGGAGAGAGGGAGAGAGTCAGGAGAGAGAGAGAGAAATAGATTTTAAGTTAAAAATATATTTTTTTAGTTAAAGAAACTTTAGAGAATATAATATTATAATATTAGTCCGTTTTGAGATTTTGGCAAATACAAACTTACTCCAAAACATGCCCGGTTCGGGTCTAAAAATTCAGATTTAAAATATGAAAAATATATGCGACTTCCAAGTTTCAAAATGAAGCCTCGGGTAACGAAAAAGCATACCCACAAGAACGGATGCACGTACATGCGCGTAGCCATCCAAACACGTCCGTTTCACAGAACGGGACGAGAACAAGATGCGCGGATGCTACCACGGGGTTAGGGATAACATGCAAGCTATGAAATGCAATTTTAATTTATTTTACAAGACCTAAAATGTTATGTGATAAAAGATAAAATACTAGTATGTACTAAACATGATATGCACGTGTCCATGCAACAAGTCAAGGTAATCTATAGATAAGAATCAAATAGGTTCAAGCAAGCGGGTCAGGTCGAATGTAATGTAAAGTGTAAAATACCATTTGCACCCACCATACGTTAAATCAAGAATATCACGAATAAAGAAATACGAGAACTGGAATTGGTATAAATGAACTCGGGTGTTACAGACCGGGTACACTGAACGGACTCACAGAGAATTCCTATATAGTATTATATCTATCGTTAGATAGCAGATTTCTGATGACACTGGTACAGATTAGTCTGTAGACCCGAGATCGTCATAGAGACTTGTGTGTTCTCTAGCTGTACTTTGATTTCCACCCTACCACGGCTCTACTGAGTCGTGCAAACTGGTGGCTTTTGGGTATAGTCTCGAGACACATGGAGACAGTGAGCGATAGGAGGGGTTTCATCTCTCCCGGTATTGGGAGTAGATGTTGTGCTATGTGCGATTGGCTCTGACTTAAAGTCCCTGGCCAGGGCTGATAAGATTTACTGATAAGTGTTATTAGTAGTTTCTCGACCGGTCATAGACGATATAGACATGACTTATTGAGTTATTAGGGCTCGACGATTCCATCCCTAGAGTTGATATGCAGCATATCAGACGAAGAGATCGGAACGTACGGTAAGTGTTGCCAATGGCTCCACGGGAGTTTTGACGGGTTCGCTTGTTTTTCTTCTGATCGCTTAATACCCGGGTGACCGTTACGTTTAGCTGACCGCTTGCGGCTTGTAGGTGTTTTTATATGATCATCACCTATTTCCGGTGTATTGACGAGTCTTAGAGTTCCACAAAGGATTTTTCTAGCTCAGGAGAAATGATATGGAGTGCATATATGATATGCGCAGGAGCTCGATTAAATACGAATATGTGATACCGTATTTTAATCGAACGTTCGATATTGGTCGGGTCGCATTTGATGTGACCGATTTATTAAATCAAGTATTGATTTAATATTATCTTTAAGCTCACTTTTAATTAACCCTTTTTCTTTTGGATGTATGAATGTATGTTCACACATACACATGATGATGTGCTTGCACACATACACACATACATATGTGTCATGGTTGATGATACAAAGTAGATGGCAATATAAGACTCACAAGGTTGATAAATATCTAGATTTTTGTTAATGGATTAAAGGAAAAAGGAAATTAGCATAATGACTCATTTTCTACACACTTCTTATTTGACCATTGACTTTAACCATGGTTTAATTTCCTTTTGTTCTTTAACTCATTCAAATAATATCTAGATATTTAGCCAACCATGGTTATATGTGAGAGTGTCTCATATATAATATTTTCATTTTCATTTTTGAAAATAAGTTTTCATTATTTACACAAAAGCTTTTGCCATCTTCACCATCCTCCTTTTCCAAGCTCTTTTGAGTTTTGTTTTGAGTGAGGAACTTAAAAAGAAAGGGTTTTTAAGTGAGTTTACAAACCACACAACCATTCTACACTACCCTAGCCCTTTAGTGTAGAGTGTTTTCTTCATTTTGTGAAGCTAAGAGCTTGTTCTAGGAATCTCCAGGTGGATCATCGTAGACGACGAAGGACCTCGAGCAGAGTCGTTCCAAACCTTGTGCAAAGCCGTAGGAGTCCTAAAGACCGAAGGAGTTGGCTACAAAGGTTGTATTCCCTTTTCCTTTAGTTTAGACTTCACATAATGATGTTATTACCCTAATCTCTAGTTACGATTCGTAGTTTGTTTGTAATAGCCCTCTTTAAAATGAATGTTCACTACTATATGATGTTGCAACCTTACTAGAGGCACTACTACACACCAACATGGTATCAGAGCCTAGCTAAAGCTTTAGGGTAAGCCGGACGACGTTTAAAAACTCAATCGAACATGAAAAATGCTATATTTACATGCTCACTGGAAATTTTTTCAAAATTTGGAATTTTTGTAATTAAAAATATGCAAAAAATAGAGCAGGGTTTTCTATGGATCCCCAAGAAAAACGAGCGCCTAACTCGACTCAACGACCGCGGAACCGCGGCCAAATAGGTGTATTTGCGGCGGTTCCGCGGCGCCGTTGGTGAGGCTTGAACCGTGCACTCTTGCGTTGATCCGTAGGTACTATATATGCTCTCTGGGAAATTTTTTATGCAGGTTCAAGTGTTGAGATCTATTACAACAGTGGGTATGTTGATGTGTTGATTGATATATTTTAACGTCGTCTATGCTTTTCAATTGTTGACGTGATATGATGTGTAGGATCGTCGTGATCGAATGGCCGGGTGTTTTATGTGAGACGAGAGTTTATCTTTTCATTCATGTAAAATTCATTGTATATATTATTCTTTTTTGGGGGCACATCCGGGTTGAGGATGATGTCTCTATTGATGTATATTTTACTTTTCTGCATTAGGACAGACCCAAGGAGGGGAGCACGAGTGACCGGGTTCTGGAGTTCAGTAGGAGGCCATCTCGAGGAGTCGAGACCGGGTCTCTTAAACTCCAGAATTGGATGAGTCGCTTGCCGCTCTCGTAGGGGTCTAAGGGTGTGGGCTTGGCTATTCATCACGACCGTGGAATCCGTATTTTCTATCGTAGGCTAAATAGAAAATACAGTGTTCCCAGTATATCCTATATTTTCATATATGTGTTTCTGCTGCTAATTATTCTGTGATGTGATTGCTTAATATCTGAGACGAATGTGATATTATTATATATGTGATATATAATACTGTTTTTCGTTTCTTTCTGTAATGGCTTAGGAACTTAATGATGGGAATGCATTAATGAGATTAATGTAAAAGAAAAGAAACCTAAAGATGTTGTAGAATCGGATTTGAAACACACTCGGCTCTTTTATGAAAAAGCAAGTTTCAAAAGATACGGAGTTTAAGCCACTCCTTTTCTAAAAACAATTTAGATTCTACAACAAAATCAAGTTCAAAGCGTTAAAGGTTTTCATAAAAACCATCCGCAACCCTCCATCATTTCAGGAAGCAGAGTACTTAGTATTCTTATTACGTATTTTTATTATAGTCAAGGCGTAGTGTACGGTAGCTAAGTGATGTCTTCCTACAAGCATATGATGCGATCAGTTAGGACATTCATGTGATTATGTTGATCATAGTCAAGGGTCATATGGGTGGGTCTAGTTCATCTCGAAATGCGGGTAGAACTTGACTAATGCTTATGATATGTTGACCATAGCCAAGGTCATAAGCATCTAGGGGTAAAACCATATCGGGAGTTTCAAGAGTTGAGATTTGCAAAGATATTGCATACCATCTATATGATATTTTGATCCTGATCCCAGTGTGAGTAAGAGTTACTCCCGGGAGAATTTTGCACTTTACAATTAGATAATCCAGTAGGTGTCTAGAAAGGTGTTAACGGGGTTTGACCTATGGGAAAAAATAGGTTTATTTTAATTAGGTCTGTGCGCAAGCACGGGGAACCTCCCTCAAAGTACCGACACTGGCATGGCTGACCGGTTAGCGAAACTGTAGAATGCAATTAATCCTAGCTAGTTTTCTTTTCAGGTTTGAAAGAAAATTTGATAAAAGCAGTGGGAGATATCGATTAGATAAGATAATAACCAATCTGATCTTTGCAAGAGCATTTTCACTGAGTGTATTCTTTTCTCTCTCCTAATGGCAGATACCGATGATGGGACTTAAGCTTCTTTTAGAGAAAAATAAACTGACTGGACCAAATTATAAAGAATGGTTGAGAAATTTGAACATTGCACTCACATATGATAAAGTATCATATGTCCTCACTACCAAAGCCTCAACCGTCCCAGGACCTGAATCATCTGTTTCGGATAAGGAGATCCGAAAAACATGGGATATTGATTGCAACACGGCCATGTGCCTTGCGCTTGCTTCTATGGACAGTATCCATCAGAAACAGCACGAGAAGATGGATATACAATCCATCTTTCTTCATACAAATGTCACGACCCGCAGGGAATGGAACGTGACTGGCACTTAAGTTTACGAAACGTCTAAAGACGTTCGTAAAATAAGTAAGCCAAAGCCCAGAAAACAAAACCAATTAAGCAAAAGAGTGAAGAAAACCCAATCAATTGAAAGCGAGTTTATCAAATAAGTCATGTAAAACCCTTTTTAAAAACAATACAAATTTTTCCGAAAATTTCAGCAGAGTCTCCTTTGTAAATACTGGCCCCCAAAATGGGTACAACAAAATGTATATGAATCCAACAAAATAGGGCATCCCTAAGCGGGAGCTAGCTCTTCGCCACAAGGCGGTCACAAATCCCACGCAATATAAAATGACAACAAGCAAAATAATCATAATGAAGCATAAGAAAACAGCATGTCGACTCAAGTGAGCTCGACCCCAAAATACAGCATAAAAGTCCACAAACCTCACAGTCTCATCTCTAGGTCAATATACAATAATACTAGTAAAAACAGTAGATGGAGTACACTAGATACAAAGAATATACAAGGTGGTACAAAAATGATAACATAACCCACCTATGAGCAAAAACCTCGAGTCCGGGCAAAGGAGGCAAAAGAACAAGTGCGCCCGCCGCTACCGAACTGACGGAGCGGACCTGCAAAAGACTGTGGTACAACGGGGGTGATTTGCCAATTCGTGAGTAATAAATAACACCTACAAAGGCTATCGTATGCATGCACACAAGCATCCTAGCATCTAAAATACAGGTACGACTGGATGCACTAGCAGGTGTGTATACAACATCAGTGTACTAATATGTATGCAATATGAATATCTGAGGTCTCAATAGGTATATATAAGAAACATTTTATCTCTTTTTGTGTTTTGAAACTCTTTTAGAATGCCAGCATAATACTCAAAGAAATCGACGAGAACCGGTGTCCAGCAACGACACCTAAAAGCTGTTTCAAATCTCATAAAACCATGTCATAGTGTCTCTGGCCTCAGCCATCCGGCTGACCCATCTCAATATCAATATCTCATCCTCTCACGGCCCCGGTCGGTATCCTCTGGATATCCGCCGTGCCCAATGAAGTCACCGGTAGGTAATCCATCCCCTGCCAGGCTCAACGTCAACACCACATTCCTCTTGCCCCGGGGTACCTTACCGGGCCCACCATGTACCCGTGCCGGTTCCTCCACTCCTCGACACGGATTTCCAAAACCACAGCAAACTCATGGTGGACGACACTTACATCACTAGAAAACCACAATTTACATATTTTAAAAAAATATAATAAGTTTAGAAATTTTGCGGCTTTCCCCCGAAATCCAGCAATATCATAAAATCTCAAGAAATCTTCATAAGTGCATATATCAGTGATAATGAATGCATATGGTATCAATAATCAAGTTGCGATGTGTGATTAATGGATTAAGCATGAACAATTAATATGATGAAGTACATGCACATGAATAGCAATCCTACGATTTCATTTTTAAGGAATTAAAGGCAATAGCACAAGTTTAAGTATCAATTAGTAAAAGGTTTAAATTTAAAGGTTATCTAGTGTGGAGGCATGGCAATTACCAGGGTGTGTGTGTAAGCATGAATAGTGCTAGTGCTGCATATAAAAACCCTGGCAATGGTGCAGGTGTCCTATAAAATGGTTTCGTATAGGTATGTCAATATAATGCATGGATGCAGCAAATAGTCAATTAAGTATTTCACCCCTAATTACTAACATTACTAAGGATCTTGTAAGTTACTAAAACTATCGGGCGGCTTGCGCCATCCAACGATAGTCCCCCGTAGATGTTACATCTACTCACCGGAATCCCTGGCTAGCTGTGTCCAATCACCGCTTTCCCCTTTCGTGCCGCGTCTGACGTCTCCGCGACCGAACCTGGAATTTACATCAATACCAAACATAAGGTTACGTATCAAGAACGACACAAAACCCAAACTAAACTACTAACGTTCACTAGCTAGGTACAACGTGCGCAGGGTGCGCGGAACACACGCGAAAATCGCAAAAACTGCCAAAGAAACGCCGATTTGGTTGCCCGGCAAAACTAAAACCCGACTACTCAAAACTCCGCACTCACGCATCCTAAACGTCATAGGAGATGCTAAAAACATCCCCAAGGTATCACAAATAATTCACCAAATAATTTTAATAAAAACCTAGTAAGCACAAAACTAGCAATTTTGGTGCGAAAATCGAAAATTAGCGATACGGTTAACACAATCCAACACAATATCCAACCACACAACAAGCAATCTACAAACACTATACTTACAACACATTAGCAAAGATTCAAAACCTATTTTCCATAAACAACCATTACTTGAATTATATAACCTAGCAAATCTTAATCCAAACTATATATGAAAACCTTAAATTAACACTAATTTATAACTCAATTAGCAAGTTAACCTTCTAGATTAGGTTAGCAAAACAACTAGATAACAAATTAGATTTAATCAACTACATAATGGTTTCTAAACCCTAATTCAATTCAAACCATAACCTAAGAAAAACTAGATTAGAACTACACTAAATTAACACTACAACAATCTAACTTAAGAAACTTAATCAAAAGAATTTAATTAGCAAGGGATTATACCTCACTAGAGATCTAGAAAGAATAGATTTGCTCCAAATGATGTCCTCAAGCATCAAGATCCAAGCTCGGGAGGTGAAGGAAAAGAAAGATGAAGGAGGGTTTTAATTTGCAAGCTTTAATTTGAAATTTTGATGTGTTTTCTTGAAGAAATTTGAAGAAAATGAGAAGAAAAGAGATGAAGAAGAGGGAGGTGCAGGTTTCGGCCAGTATGAGGTGAGGGGGAGGGGTGTGGGTGTGTGGGGAAAAGTCAAGAGTCAACTCCCCCAAAAGTCAATGCACCATACTTCAACAACTATATTTAAAATAAATTCCTAAACAAAACAATTCCACACATGAAACAAACACAAGGTGAGGCCAGAAATTTCTGGACCTGAACAAGGTGAGGCTGTCCTAGGGCTGAGGGAAGAGAGAGAGGGGTTTTACAAAAGAAATTTTATGCAAAAAGACCCCCTACAAGTCAAAAATTGCAAGTTTTAGCTTAAAATTCAATAAATTCGTTTCCTATCACAAAAATTTGTTAAAAATCAAAGTAAAATACTAAAAATTTATGTTACAACTAAATTTTTATTATCATAATTTTAAAGATTAAAATTAGCCCGGAAAAATTTGTATTTATCGCTTATTTAATGTATTTTCTTACCGGCTTAAAATAATATTAAAAATTTGAAAAATAGGGAAAATTTTTTAAATGACCAAAATTTCATAAGTAACTCATTAGCTACTAAAAACAAGCAATTACCTATCCATTTTTCGTATAATTAGCCCTAAACTGCAAAATAACAAGAAAGACGGTTTTCGGAAAAATACCGAATTTTCACCGATTTTCAGGAAAACACCAAAATGACTTTTCAAGACGCTACAATCTTCCCCCCTTAAAGAAATTCGGTCCCCGAATTTAAAAATATAGCTACGCGTACCTTCAAAGAGATGGGGATATTTCTTCCTCATCTCGCCCTCGGTCTCCCAGGTAACCTCCTCGCTGCTCGGGCTACGCCAAAGGACCTTGACGGTTGGTATAATCTTTGACCTCAAATTCTTCACCTGCCGATCCAGGATGGCCACCGGCTGCTCTGCAAAAGAAAGGTCGCGCTCTAGCTGGACTGTCGGGTGCTGAATCGCATGCGAAGGGTCGTGAAGGTACTTGCGGAGCATCGAAACATGGAAGACGGGGTGAACATCGGGAAAGCTGGGTGGAAGAGCCAAACGATACGCAACAGCGCCAACCCGCTCGAGGATCTCGAAGGGACCTACGAATCTAGGGCTAAGCTTCCCCTTTCGCCCAAAACGCATCACGCTCTTCATCGGAGAGACTTTCAGAAAAACATGGTCGCCAACTGTGAACTCTAATCTGCGACGATGCCTGTCCGCATACGATTTCTGCCTGCTCTGAGCCGCTCTCATCCGGTCTCGGATCAACTGTATCTTCGCTGTCGTCTCCTCAACAAGCTGCGGCCCCAAAATGCTGCTCTCGCTGAGCTCTGTCCAACAGACGGGCGATCTGCATCTCCTCCCATACAATGCCTCGAAAGGTGCCATCTGAATAGTATCCTGGAAGCTGTTGTTGTAGGAGAACTCCACTAGAGGTAAATGAAAATCCCAGCTACCACCAAAGTCTAAAACGCACGCTCTGAGCATGTCCTCGAGAGTCTGAATGGTCCGCTCTGACTGTCCGTCTGTCTGCGGATGAAACGCTGTGCTGAAGCTCAAACGAGTGCCCAAAGCCTCCTGAAGTCTCTGCCAAAGTCGGCTGGTGAACTGAGTGCCTCGATCTGACACGATACAAGTCGGTACGCCATGTAGTCGCACGATCTCGTCAATATAGAGCTGAGCATACTGAGCGAAGCTGAAAGTCGTCTTCACTGGCAGGAAGTGAGCCGCTTTCGTCAATCTATCCACGATCACCCAGATGGAGTCGTACCCTCGACTGGTCCTGGGTAGACCCACAACGAAATCCATCGAAATCTGCTCCCATTTCCACTCTGGAATGGGTAACGGCTGTAGCTCTCCTGCGGGCCTCTGGTGCTCGGCCTTGACTTGCTGACAAGTCAGGCATCTCGAAACGAACTCCGCAATGTCCCTCTTCATCCCGTCCCACCAGTAGGTCTCTCTTATATCATGGTACATCTTGGTGGAACCGGGGTGGACACTATACACTGATCGGTGTGCCTCCTCAAGAATGTCGCGCCGCAATCCATCAGCATCTGATACGCACAGTCTAGATCCATATCGTAAAATCCCCTGATCGTCAACTACGAACTCGGAAAATCTGCCCTGTCCCATCTGTGCCATGATCTCTGAGCAACGGTCGTCACTGCGCTGTGCCTCACATATACGGTCAAGCAACTGTGGGCGTGCACGAACATGCGCGAGCTGCCCCCCTGTCTGAGTGAACTCGAACTCAACTCGGCTGTCGCATAACATCTGCCAATCTGCTGACGACTGCCTCTGCACTGCGCGCAAAAAGGATAGACTACCCCCGGGCCTCCTACTCAACGCATCTGCCACCACATTCGCCTTGCCGGGGTGATATAATATCTCGCAGTCGTAGTCTTTCACCAACTCCATCCAACGACGCTGTCTGAGGTTCAGGTCTCGCTGCTGAAATATGTACTTTAAGCTCTTGTGATCGGTGAATATCTGACACGACTCGCCATACAGGTAATGTCGCCAAATCTTCAGTGCAAAGACCACTGCAGCCATCTCCAAATCATGAGTGGGGTAGTTCTGTTCATGCTTCTTCAACTGCCGAGAAGCATAAGCGATCATCCGGACATGCTGCATCAATACACATCCTAATCCCACTCGCGAAGCATCACAGTAGACAACAAATCTGCCTGATCCCGAAGGCAAAGATAATACCGGCGCCGTAGTCAAACAAGTCCGTAGCTGCTGAAAACTGCGCTCGCACTCCTCTGTCCAGACGAAAGGAACTCCCTTCCGGGTCAAACCGGTCAACGGTGCAGCTATACGGGAGAAGTCCTGAACAAAACGCCTGTAGTAGCCCGCCAGGCCTAGAAAACTACGGATCTCAGTAACCGATGTAGGTCGGGGCCACTGCTGAACAGCCTCAATCTTCTTCGGGTCCACACAAATGCCGTCTCTCGTAACCACGTGACCCAAGAATCCGACGCTGTCCAGCCAGAATGCACACTTGGAGAACTTTGCGAACAGCTGGTGCTCCCTCAGAGTCTGTAACGTAATCCGCAAGTGCTGCTCGTGCTCCTCTCTGCTCCGGGAGTACACCAAGATATCATCGATAAACACGATGATGAACAAGTCAAGATACGGCCTGAATGTACGGTTCATCAAATCCATGAATGCTGCTGGGGCGTTGGTGAGTCCGAACGACATCACCAAAAACTCGTAGTGGCCGTAGCGCGTGCGGAAAGCTGTCCTCGGTATATCCTCATGTCGAACTCGCAGCTGATGGTATCCTGATCGCAAGTCGATCCTCGAAAAATACCCCGCACCCTGAAGCTGGTCGAACAAATCATCAATGCGCGGCAACGGATATCTGTTCCGAACGGTAACTTTGTTCAGCTGGCGGTAGTCGATACATAAGCGCAAACTTCCATCCTTCTTCTTGACAAACAGGACCGGAGCACCCCACGAAGAAACACTCGGTCGAATAAGCCCCTTATCTAACAAATCCTGCAACTGATCCTTCAGCTCTCGAAGCTTTGCCGGGGCCATCCGATAAGGCGGTATAGAAATAGGCCCCGAACCGGGAATCAAATCAATGCAGAACTCAACATCGCGCTCAGGCGGTAGCCCAGGTAGCTCATCAGGGAAAACATCAGGGAACTCACAAACTACCGGGACCCGGTCCAACGGAACCTCTGCAGCTCGAGTATCACAAATAAACGCTAAGAATCCCTGACATCCCTTCCACAAGAGCTGACCAGCGCGAAGAGACGAAATCAAGCTGGGAAGGGTGACGCTGCGGTCTCCCTGAATAACAAGGACTGGCTCTCCCGGAAAGCTAAATCTGACTGCCTTCTCACGGCAGTCCACCGAAGCATAACAAGTGGCTAGCCAATCCATGCCCAGAAGCACATCAAAGTCCAACATATCGAGGAGAATCAAATCAACCGATGAATCCCTCTCCCCGATACGAACGGAACACAAACGAAATACAAACCGAGCGACAAACGACTCGCCTATCGGAGTAACCACAACAAGCGGATGATCTAACGACGACGACTCACGGCCCAACATCGGTGCAAAGTGTGTAGAGACGTACGAATGTGTGGAACCTGGGTCGAATAATACCCGTGCGTCGAAAGAACAAACTGGCAAGGTACCTGTCACAACGGCATTGGATGCCTGCGCATCCTGCGGTGTCAAAGCAAATACTCGGGCCTGTCCTCCACCGATAGCGGGCTGACCTCGACCTCGGCCTCTGCCTCCTCGTCCTCTCTGAACAGGACCGCCGCGTCCACGGCCTCTCGGTGCACCTAACTGGCGTGGAGCATCGCCAGGGGTAGGAAGTAGGGCTCTCTGAGGAGGGGGTGGTGATGGTGGTAGGGTCACATGTGGAACTGTCGCCGCTCCCTGTCGTCTCGCCGGACAGTCTCTGACAAGATGGTGCAAACTCCCGCACCCAAAACACCCTGGCGACGGCTGCTTCCCCTAGGGATAAGAACCATATAACTGTCCCCGACCAAATCCTCTGCCAGGCCTATCTCTCGGAAAGAATCTGGCGCGCTGCCTCTGAGACGGTACATCGGTGCGAATCCTCTTCGGCCCAGAAACGGCCGAAGTCCGTGATATGCGTGCCTCCATCCGCAATGTCGTATCCATAGCAGCTGAATAAGTGTCGTAGTGCTGGGCGCCAATGGCAAGATATAGCTGGGCATCCAGTCCCTGTACGAACCTCTTCACCATCTTCTCCTCGGTATCCACCAAATACTGAGCATATCGGGATAACTGCGTAAACTGGACGTCATACTCAGACACCTTCATCTCAGGTGTCTTGACTAAGGCCTCGAAGCTGCGAGCTCTGGCGTCACGAACGCTCTCTGGAAGGAAACGGGCTAAAAAGACCGCTGTAAACTCGACCCAAGTCATAGGCGGCAGACCTGCAGCTCGACCTCTCAAGACTGACTCCCACCATGTCTGCGCGAGACCCTCTAGTCGGAAACTCGTAAGCTCTACCCATCGATCATCCGAACATCTCAGCGAATGGCAGATCCTGGCTAAACTGTCAAGGAACGTCTGTGGGTCCTCCGCTGCCTCGGTGCCGGTGAATACTGGAGGTCTCAGCCTCATGAAGTCCTGTAGTGAAACCGGGATGGTCACGGTGGTAGTAGTAGGAGCAGGTATCATGGTCGTCTGTGATGTAGTAGGTACGTCATCCGGCCTCGGTGTACGACTGGCTGCAACTAGGGATCCTACCATCTGACGTAGCCCCTGCATGCCTCCCATCATCTGTCGCAACTCCTCCATACCAGTCTCGAGCCTATCCATACGGCCTGGGGAAGGTGGATCGGTCTGTCCCTGAGGCGTAGGCATACCACCCTGCTCAGTCCTAGTCTCGGACGAGCCAGCTCGAATCTCGTCTCTGGCGGCAGCCCTCTATGCCCTCGTAGCCTTCGGCGGCATAGTGGCTGTTACAGGAGAACGGATAGTAAGAACAGTGCAATAGGATCATAGGATACACGGAATTGAAGAAGGAATTTTCAAGCAAGTATATCCTAAAGTCACTTAGGCGGAGTACCGTATCGCAAGTATGCCGCGGACATACGCACGCTACGCTATCCTGCTTAAGTCACTTACTCCATCTACCAAGGGTCATCCTACACTCACAAAGGTAAAACCTATCGCTCTGATACCAAATTTGTCACGACCCGCAGGGTACGGAACGTGACTGACACTTAAGTTTACGAAATGTCTAAAGACGTTCGTAAAATAAGTAAGCCAAAGCCCAGAAAACAAAACCAATTAAGCAAAAGACTGAAGAAAACCCAATCAATTGAAAGCGAGTTTATCAAATAAGTCATGTAAAACCCTTTTTAAAAACAATACAAATTTTTCCGAAAATTTCGGCAGAGTCTCCTTTGTAAATACTGGCCCCCAAAATGGGTATAACAAAATGTATATGAATCCAACAAAATAGGGCATCCCCAAGCGGGAGCTAGCTCTTCGCCACAAGGCGGTCACAAATCCCACGCAATATAAAATGACAACAAGCAAAATAATCATAATGAAGCATAAGAAAACAGCATGTCGACTCAAGTGAGCTCGACCCCAAAATACAGCATAAAAGTCCACAAACCTCACAGTCTCATCTCTAGGTCAATATACAATAATACTGGTAAAAACAGTAGATGGAGTACACTAGATACAAAGAATATACAAGGTGGTACAAAAATGATAACATAACCCACCTATGAGCAAAAACCTCGAGTCCGGGCAAAGGAGGCAAAAGAACAAGTGCGCCCGCCGCTACCGAACTGACGGAGCGGACCTGCAAAAGACTGTGGCACAACGGGGGTGAGTTGCCAACTCGTGAGTAATAAATAACACCTACAAAGGCTATCGTATGCATGCACACAAGCATCCTAGCATCTAAAATACAGGTACGACTGGATGCACTAGCAGGTGTGTATACAACATCAGTGTACTAATATGTATGCAACATGAATATCTGAGGTCTCAATAGGTATATATAAGAAACATTTTATCTCTTTTTGTGTTTTGAAACTCTTTTAGAATGCCAGCATAATACTCAAAGAAATCAACGAGAACCGGTGTCCACCAACGACACCTAAAAGCTGTCTCAAATCTCATAAAACCATGTCATAGTGTCTCTGGCCTCAGCCATCCGGCTGACCCATCTCAATATCAATATCTCATCCTCTCAAGGCCCCGGTCGGTATCCTCTGGATATCCGCCGTGCCCAATGAAGTCACCGGTAGGTAATCCATCCCCTGCCAGGCTCAACGTCAACACCACATTCCTCTTGCTCCGGGGTACCTTACCGGGCCCACCATGTACTCGTGCCGGTTCCTCCACTCCTCGACACGGATTTCCAAAACCACAGCAAACTCATGGTGGACGACACTTACATCACTAGAAAACCGCAATTTACATATTTTAAAAAAATATAATAAGTTTAGAAATTTTGCGGCTTTCCCCCGAAATCCAGCAATATCATAAAATCTCAAGAAATCCTCATAAGTGCATATATCAGTGATAATGAATGCATATGGTATCAATAATCAAGTTGCGATGTGTGATTAATGGATTAAGCATGAACAATTAATATGATGAAGTACATGCATATGAATAGCAATCCTACGGTTTCATTTTTAAGGAATTAAAGGCAATAGCACAAGTTTAAGTATCAATTAGTAAAAGGTTTAAATTTAAAGGTTATCTAGTGTGGTGGCATGGCAATTACCAGGGTGTGTGTGTAAACATGAATAGTGCTCGTGCTGCATATAAAAACCCTGGCAATGGTGCAGGTGTCCTATAAAATGGTTTCGTATAGGTATGTCAATATAATGCATGGATGCAGCAAATAGTCAATTAAGTATTTCACACCTAATTACTAACATCACTAAGGATCTTGTAAGTTACTAAAACTATCGGGCGGCTTGCGCCGTCCAACGATAGTCCCCCGTAGATGTTACATCTACTCACCGGAATCCCTGGCTAGCTGTGTCCAACCACCGCTTTCCCCTTTCGTGCCGCGTCTGACGTCTCCGCGACCGAACCTGGAATTTACATCAATACCAAACATAAGGTTACGTATCAAGAACGACGCAAAACCCAAACGAAACTACTAACGTTCACTAGCTAGGTACAACGTGCGCAGGGTACGCAGAACACACGCGAAAATCGCAAAAACTGCCAAAGAAACGCCGATTTGGTCGCCCGGCAAAACTAAAACCCGACTACTCAAAACTCCGCACTCACGCATCCTAAACGTCATAGGAGATGCTAAAAACATCCCCAAGGTATCACAAATAATTCACCAAATAATTTTAATAAAAACCTAGTAAGCACAAAACTAGCAATTTTGGTGCGAAAATCGAAAATTAGCGATACGGTTAACACAATCCAACACAATATCCAACCACACAACAAGCAATCTACAAACACTATACTTACAACACATTAGCAAAGATTCAAAACCTATTTTCCATAAACAACCATTACTTGAATTATATAACCTAGCAAATCTTAATCCAAACTATATATGAAAACCTTAAATTAACACTAATTTATAACTCAATTAGCAAGTTAACCTTCTAGATTAGGTTAGCAAAACAACTAGATAACAAATTAGATTTAATCAACTACATAATGGTTTCTAAACCCTAATTCAATTCAAACCATAACCTAAGAAAAACTAGATTAGAACTACACTAAATTAACACTACAACAATCTAACTTAAGAAACTTAATCAAAAGAATTTAATTAGCAAGGGATTATACCTCACTAGAGATCTAGCAAGAATAGATTTGCTCCAAATGATGGCCTCAAGCATCAAGATCCAAGCTCGGGAGGTGAAGGAAAAGAAAGATGAAGGAGGGTTTTAATTTGCAAGCTTTAATTTGAAATTTTGATGTGTTTTCTTGAAGAAATTTGAAGAAAATGAGAAGAAAAGAGATGAAGAAGAGGGAGGTGCAGGTTTCGGCCAGTATGAGGTGAGGGGGAGGGGTGTGGGTGTGTGGGGAAAAGTCAAGAGTCAACTCCCCCAAAAGTCAATGCACCATACTTCAACAACTATATTTAAAATAAATTCCTAAACAAAACAATTCCACACATGAAACAAACACAAGGTGAGGCCAGAAATTTCTGGACCTGAACAAGGTGGGGCTGTCCTAAGGCTGAGGGAAGAGAGAGAGAGGGGTTTTACAAAAGAAATTTTCTGCAAAAAGACCCCCTACAAGTCAAAAATTGCAAGTTTTAGCTTAAAATTCAATAAATTCGTTTCCTATCATAAAAATTTGTTAAAAATCAAAGTAAAATACTAAAAATTTATGTTACAACTAGATTTTAATTATCATAATTTTAAAGATTAAAATTATCCCGGAAAAATTTGTATTTATCGCTTATTTAATGTATTTTCTTACCGACTTAAAATAATATTAAAAAATTGAAAAATAGGGAAATTTTTTTAAATGACCAAAATTTCATAAGTAACTCATTAGCTACTAAAAACAAGCAATTACCTATCCATTTTAGGTATAATTAGCCCTAAACTGCAAAATAACAAGAAATACGGTTTTCGGAAAAATACCGAATTTTCACTGATTTTCAGGAAAACACCAAAACGACTTTTCAAGACGCTACAACAAAGGAGTTGTACGAAGAGAAATCTCGTACTTTACGGTACGACGCATCTCGAAAGCTGTTTCAGATGCGGTTGGCCTCCGGTGCATCAGTAGGAGACCATGTTCTGAAGATGATTGGTATTATAGAAGAACTTGAGGAACTAGGATGGACTATGGATAATGAGCAATATACAGATATTGTTCTACAGAATCTCTCCCCCGCCTTTGCTCCGTTCATCGTGAATTTCAATATGAACGATTTGGAGAAATCATTGCCTGAACTTCTAAATATGTTGAGAAATGCAGAGAGCACGTTTAAGACAGTGAAAACTCCCGCTCTACTTTATGGGCCATCTTCCTCTTCAGTCCCGAAAGCTAAGGCCAAGGGAAAGAAGAAGAAGAATCCCACCAAGCCGAGAGGTGGAGTTGAAAAGGCGAAGGGGAAAGACAAATCTGGGACCGCGGGAAATGGGAAAGCAGAATGTTTTTACTGCCATAAGTCGGGACACTGAAAACACAATTGTGCTTTGTACCTTGCAGATCTCAAAAAGAAGAAGCATGTTGATGCTTCCGCTTCAGGTGTGTTTGTAACTGAAAACTGTTTTTCATTAAACTCTACATCTTGGGTATTAGATACCGGTTCTGGTTCTCACATCTGTAATTGTAGGGATTGAGAAAAAATAAAATTTTGAAGACTGGGGACCACACTCTACGGGTTGGAAATGGTTCCAATGTACATGTTGTATCCATAGGAGAGTATCATCTGGGGTTGCTTTCAGGATGTATTTTGGTTTTGAACCCTTGTTATTTTGTACCTGGTATGCTATGTAATATAATATTTGTATCTTTGTTGGACAATGAAGGATATCATTTTGTGTTTCAAAATAATGTTATGAACATTAACTTGAATCAACAGTTGATTGGGTATGGTACATTAAGTAACGGAATTTAAGTCCTAAACCAACACACGGTTTTCAATATACAACATACAAATAAAAGAAAGATTTCAGATATAAATGAATCTTTTCTTTGGCATTGTAGACTTGGTCATATTAATGAAACAAGACTAAACAAGCTACATAAAGATGGATATTTAAAACCTTTTGAATATAAATCTTATACAACTTGTCAGTCTTGTATCAAAGGTAAAATGACCAAAACTCCGTTTATAGGACACGGAGAGAGAGCTACAGAACTCTTAAGCCTCATACATAGTGATGTATGCGGACCAATGTCTACACATGCTATAGGCGGTTTTTCATACTTCATCACTTTTACTGATGATTTCTCAAGATTCAGACACGTGTTTTTATTGAAGCATAAATCCGAAGCCTTCAAGAAATTCAAGGAGTACAAACTTGAAGTAGAAAAACAAACTGGCTCGAGTATCAAGAAACTTCGATCAGATCGAGGTGGAGAGTATTTAAGCACTGAATTTTCAGACTTCTTAAAAGAGAATGGGATTCTCTCTCAGCTCACTCCTCCGTACACACCACAACACAACGGTGTGTCAGAACGGAGGAATCATACCCTATTAGATATGGTACGGTCCATGATGAGTGATGCTGAGTTACCACTTTCCTTTTGGGGACATGCATTAGAGACAACAATTTATCTATTGAACAGGGTTCCATCAAAGACCGTGTCTACCACTCCATATAAGATATGGTGTGGAAGGAGACCATCTCGTAAAAGAATTAGGATTTGGGGTTGTCTAGCTTATGTCGAAAAGCAGAATCCGGATAAACTCGAGACACGATCGGTCATGTGTAAATTTGTGGGATATCCGAAACACTCGTATGGATATCTATTCTACCACAAGGAGGAAAAAAGGTGTTTGTTTCTCAACATGCCACATTTTTGGAAAATGAAATCTTTACAGACAGTACTGATAGCAAAGTGGTAGAACTAGAAGAGGTTCTAGAGACACAAATTACTCAGGACGAATTGGTTGAAACTGATGTTGCAGTAGAACTTCAAGAACCTCTGCAGCTCCGGAGATCTAGTAGAACTTCTCGCCTGCCGGAGAGATACTATGGGTTTCTCATTGATGGTAATAGAGAAGATTGCATCATAAGATGATGATGACCCTACTGGTTTTCAGCAAGTTATCACGAGTGGTGACTCAGTGAAGTGGCTGCACGCCATGAGATCCGAAATGGAGTCCATGTACACCAACAAAGTATGGTCTTTGGACGTTGCACCTCCTGGGATAAAACCCGTTGGGTGCAAATGGATCTTTAAGAGAAAGATTGGTGTTGATAGACATGTAGAGACCTATAAAGCAAGGCTTGTAGCGAAAGGTTTTCGTCAAAGACCAGGACTAGACAACGAAGCAACTTTCTCTCCAGTAGCAATGCTTAAATCCATTCGGATCCTACTTGCTATTTCTGCTCACTACGACTATGAAATCTGGCAGATGGATGTTAAAACTGCATTTCTAAATGGTGATTTAGAAGAGTGTGTTTTTATAGATCAGCCAGAGGGATTCATTGACAGTGGGAGCAGCGAAAAAGCGTGTAGGTTGCTTAAATCCATTTATGAATTAAAGCAGGCATCTCGGAGCTGGAACATCTGTTTTGATGATACAATCAAAGAGTTTGATTTTATAAAAAATATAGATGAACCATGCATTTATAAGAAAATTGTAGGGAGTACTGTCACTTTTCTTGTATTGTACGTAGATGACATTCTCTTGATAGGAAATGATATTCCTATGCTACAATCGGTCAAATTATTCTTATCACAAAGGTTGTCCATGAAGGACCTGGGTGATGCCTCGTGCATTTTGGGCATAAGGATCTATAGAGATAGATCCAAAAGATTATTGTGATTGTCCCGATCAAAGTACAATGATACTATCCTAAAAAGGTTTAGTATGAAAGATTCCAAGCCTGGTGCTTTGCCCGCTTGCCATGGAATCACTCTCTCTAAGGACTTCTGTCCGAAGACTGATGAAGAGAGAGCTCGCATGAGCATTATACCCTACGCTTAAGCCGTAGGATCTATAATGTATGCGATGATATGTACTCGCCCTGAAGTAGCTTATGCACTAGCTGTAGTAAGTTGGTATCAATCCAACCCAGGGGAGCAACACTGGATAGCTGTGAAGAACTTTCTTAAGTACTTGCGAAGGACTAAAGAATTGTTCTTGGTGTATAGTAATGGGGATCTCCAAATGGAGGCCTTTACCGATTCTAGCTTCTAAAGTGATAAGGATGACAGTAAATCTATCTCAGGGTTTGTATTTACCCTCAATGGAGGGGCGGTATGTTGGAAGAGTTCCAAATAGGATATCATTGCAGACTCCACTATGGAAGCTGAGTATATTGCTGAAAATGATGCTGCCAAGGAAGCCGTCTGGATGAGGAAGTTCGTTGCGGAGCTAGGAGTAGTTCCAACCATTATTAATCCAATACCATTGTATTGTGATAATAATGGAGCTATGGCGTTGGCCAAAGAACCCAGATCCCATAAAAAGTCCAAACACATCCTCAGGCGATATCATTTGATCTGGGAGATAGTTGATCGCCATGAGATCGAGATTCAGAGAGTAGATAAAAAGGATAACACCACAGATCCACTCACCAAGGCACTTCCACAGCCGCAACATGAGCGACTTTTTGAGATGTTGGGTATGAGATACGCCAATAATTGGCCTTAGTGCAAGTGGGAGATTGTTTGATATATGTATGCCGTAGAGGCCATTTTATGTATAGTGGATTCTTGGACATATATATATATATATATATGTATATTTTGATATATGACTTTCTTGCTCGACATGATAGTATGCTATCTGGTTTTACTTTATCTGACATGTTTGCTTGATACTGTTCATTTTATACATGTTGATAAAGCCCTGAGGATATATGCTTAACTTCCATGGCTATGATGAAGATCATACTAGTGGGGCATGTGTAGTCTATAAGCATATCTTCAAATGTTCCTAGTCGTAGGTATATTGAGATAGGGCATCGATATTCCAGAGTAGACTAGTGTATACGTTTCTTGACCCATATGATGGGCGATGGATGATCCCATACCCATTGGTGTTGTGACATCGAAGATTGTATACGGGTGCTCAGTGGAGACTAGGTACACTGAACGGACTCACAGAGAATTCCTATATGGTATTATATCTATCGTCGGATAACAGTTCTCTGGTGACACTGGTACAGGTTAGTCTGTAGACCTGAGATCATTATAGAGTCTTGTGTGTTCTCCAGCTGTACTTTGATTTCCACCCTACCACGGCTCTACTTAGTCGTGCAAACAGGTGGCTTTTGGGTATAGTCTCGAGACACATGGAGACAGTGAGCGATAGGAGGGGTTTCGTCTCTCCCGGTATTGGGAGTATATGTTGTGCTATGTAAGATTGGCTCTGACTTAAAGTCCCTGGCCAGGGCTGATGAGATTTACTGATAAGTGTTATCAGTAGTTTCTCGACCGGTCATAGACGATATCGACATGACTTATTGAGTTATTAGGGCACGACGATTCCATCCCTAGACTTGATATGCAGCATATCAGAGGAGAGACCGGACTGTACGGTAAGTGTTGCCAATGGCTCGACGGGAGTTTTGACGGGTTCACTTGTTTTTCTTCTGATTGCTTAATACCCGGGCGGTCGTTACGTTTAACTGACCGCTTGCCGCTTGTAGGTGTTTTGATATGATCCTCACCTACTGCCGGCATATTGACGAGTCTTAGAGTCCCACACAGGATTTTTCTAGCTCGGGCGAAATGATGTGGTGTGCATATGTGATATGCGCGGAAGCTCGATTAAATACGAATATGTGATACCGTATTTTAATCGAACGTTCGATATTAGTCGGGTCCCATTTGATGTGACCGATTTATTATATCAAGTGTTGATTTAATATTATCTTTAAGCTTACTTTTAATTAACCCTTTTTCTTTTGGATGTATGCATGTATCTTCACACATACACATGATGATGTGCATGCACACATACACACATACATATGTGTCATGGTTGATGATACAAAGTAGATGACAATATAAGGCTCACAAGGTTGATAAATATCTAGATTTTTCTTAATGTACTAAAGGAAAAATGAAATTAGCATAATGACTCATTTTCTACACACTTCTTATTTGACCATTGACTTTAACCATGGTTTAATTTCCTTTTGTTCTTTAACCCATCCAAATAATATCTTGATATTTAGCCAACCATGGTTATATGTGAGAGTGTCTCATATATAATATTTTCATTTTCATTTTTGAAAATAAGTTTTCATTATTTACACAAAAGCTTTTGCCATCTTCACCATCCTCCTTTTCCAAGCTCTCTTGAGTTTTGTTTTGAGTGAGGAAATTAAAAAGAAAGGGTTTTTAAGTGAGTTTACAAACCACACAATCATTCTACACTACCCTAGCCCTTTAGTGTAGAGTGTTTGCTTCATTTTGTGAAGCTAAGAGCTTGTTCTAGGAATCTCCGGGTGGATCATCATAGACGACGAAGGACCTCGAGCGGAGTCATTCCAAACCTTGTGCAAAGCCGTAGGAGTCCTAAAGACCGAAGGAGTTGGCTACAAAGGTTGTATTCCCTTTTCCTTTAGTTTAGACTGCACATAATGATGTTATTACCCTAATCTATAGTTAAGATTCGTAGTTTGTTTGTAATATCCCTCTTTAAAATGAATGTTCACTAGTATATGATGTTGCAACCTTACTAGAGGCGCTACTACACACCAACATATTTTTGTGTCGATACTAGACACTTGTTTTCATGATGTTTTTAGGTGTAGATATTGGACACTCAGGTTTCAAGAGACTTACTCGATATTGGATACTGGTTATATGAGATTTACTTGATATTGGACACTCAGGATATATGAAATTTACTTAATATTGGATACTTACGATTTATGAGATTAACTTGATATTGGACACCCAGGATATATGATACTTATAGGATATGAGGGCCAATTTGGGGGCTGATTTGAGGAAATTTGGGATTTAGATTGTCTTGATGGATTTTGGTCCTGCCACGAGGTCAAGATTCCGTGAGGATGACTTGTTTTATCCCATACTCCGCATTTACTCTATATGCATTGCTTCATTTATTAGTTGTACCTGATAGAGTACTTTTCATGACCGTTGCATATACATATTGCCATTTATTGCTTCATGTATTAGTTGTACCTGATTGAGCACCTTTCATTACTGTTGCATATACATATTGCCATTTATTGCTTCATGTATTAGTTGTACCTGATAGAGTACCTTTCATGACTGCTGCATACATATGGCCATTTATTGCTATCAGCTTGCATTTATTAGATTCGCGTTGTACGTCCATACTTGCGATTACCTGCATATGTTATTTACTATTCACGAGTTAGAAACTCACCCCAGTTGTGCCACAGGGTTTGCAGGTTGTTAATCAGAGTAGTCGAGGCAGGGCTTCTACCTATCATCTCATCTTTTGCGGCGGATACCGCTTCGGCTGACTGCGTGCCGGTTTTCTATAGGTGGGTTTTGCGGTTATCCGATATTGCTTATTGTATATTCGTTGTATCCTATACTCTCCATCTACCACTTTCATGTGTATGACTTAGAGACTTGATGTGAGGACGATATTGTATATTTTGGTGACTTGGATGTCTTTTATGTAGTTTTACTTATATCGTCTTTTATTTCTTCGCTACGGCGTCGTATAACTGTTGTGGTGGTTGTTTTCTGTCTTTGGGAGTGGATTTGCTCCCGGTTGGGGATGCTTTACTTATATTTATGTTGTACCCATTTTTGGGGTTAGTTTACAAAGGAGGTGCTGCCAAAATTTTTAAGAAAGTAAAGTTGGACTTTAAAGAATTTGTACTTGAAATTTTCAAAAGTTTTAACAATGTTCTTATCACTTACTACTTTTTGATGGTTTAGATTGCTGGGTTTTCGGCTTACTTAAATTGCGTTACGCCTATAGACGTTGCATAGTTTAAGGGCCGTCATGTACCAAATTTCGGGTCGTGACAAAGTGCCCCAATAAAAGAATATTACATACAATGAATTTTACATGAATGAAAATAAAAACTCCCATCTCACATAAAACCCCCGGCTATTCAAAACACGACGATCCAATATAACATATCACAGCAACACATAACATCACATGCCATCAACATAAGTAAATATGCGTATCCTAATTGTTGTTGACATATAGCAACGAAACCGGCTATACACCACATATTACACTTACGGTCGCAGAAAAGAAAATGTCAAACTACAATATTTGGAATCCACAATCACCTTAGAAATAATAAACACGAAATATCACATACTTCGCATTTCATGCCAACAATATGAATTCCAAATATTGTATCATATTCCAGAAAAACTAGACGATGTTAAACATTCCGATCGAATCAACAAACACCCAAAATTTCCCAAAGAGCTCAACACTTGAGCGTAGTTTAAAAATACTCGGTAAATGCCACAGTACCTATGGACCAACCGTAGAAGGGTCAACCCTTGCCTTACCTATGGCGCCGCGGAACTACCGCAAACCCTAGGGTTTGGCGACGGTTCATACTGTCACAGAATCGAGTTAGGGTTTCGTTCTTCTAGAGGGTCCATCGCATTACTTGCATGATTTTTGAATGTTCTTTAACTTGAAAAAAATACAACTCTTGGAAAATTTTCCGTCGAGGGAAAAATTAGGTTATTGATATCCGTTCAAACTTTTTAACGCCATCTAAACAACCCGAAAACATGTTAGAATTATGACTACGAAACACTCTGAATTGCCTTTATAGAAAATTAACATCTCATGCAATTTTAGAAAAAACAAGCAACACCTGAAACACTAAAACCCAGAGACCAGAACACCAAACAAATATGAAGCTCTGAACTCATCAAGGGGCCGGCCAGCTCGGATTTTAGAGGTATTTGACCGGGTCAAAACCGGTGGAATTGGTTCGTATTTGTTCAGTGTTAATGTTACATCTCATATAACATTCTGCAGTTGCTTACAAAAAATATGATGACTTAAAAATATTGACAGAAACTGGGTTTTAATGTTTCAAGTTACGGAGTAGTTTCGATTTCGTAATGTAACAAACATCGTCTAATTCTCTAGCTTAACTCTGATACCACTGTAGGGTTACTTAGCAGGACAGCAAGGTTTCGGATTTCGGATGGCATCGTCCATGCCATTTTCAAAAAATTGCCATGCTACTTAACCCTAACCCTAGAATCTTAACTTGAGAAATAGACAATAGAATATGTAAACAACTTTACATCTAAGTGAATATGGAATACAACCATTGTAGACCGGTCCTTCACTTCAAATGCTCCATGTAGAATTCCTTTCGCTCTAAGTAGTGGTGATCCGGACACTCCGTAGGCTCCACTAGTCGAAATGAATGATCTTGCTCAATGATCTTCGAGGCCAAAGATGATCTACTTTGAGGAGACACCAACTCAAGCTACCTCTTCACTAATTAGGGATTAGTGAAGATAACACCCTAAACTAAATGGCTAATCTAGTAGAGGATGATGAAGTAGGAATTTTTCTTACTTTAGAATTCTTTTTCTCACTCTATTTCTTTACCTCACAAAAACCTAGAGAGCATTCTCTTGTTGAAGATGTGATGAAGATATAATGTTGTGAGAGAGTGAATGGCAACCATGGGTGAGAAATATCTCATATAAACCTTATAGAGACATAACCATAGTTAAAGATAATGGTTAGGTTAATAAATATCTAAGGAAAAACAAAATTGGTGGACTAAGACAATGGTCATCTACAAGCATCTCCAAGCTTCCAACCATGACAAAATTCCACACAATTTTTAATTACTTAAATAAATAATAACATTAATATTATCTCATATATGGTGTAAGTATCATACACCCATGTTGCATATATAAACTAGCATGACACAAAAATATATATCACATATATATTTTTAGTGTGCAAAAAGTGAGGAAAAAGAATGCTTAAGTGAGTTAATATTAGTTAATGTAAATTAGTATATCACATATACAATTATACATTAAATTATCAAATCAAAAATTGATTTAATAATCCGGCTATATCACATATAACTGACTAATATCATATGTATCTTCTTATCGAATCAACACTTGATTCGATAACCCGGCTATATCACATATAACTGACCGATACCAACATCGCGAGAATAGAATACGGTATCACATGCTCGTATTAATCTCGGTCCTGCACATATCACATATGTGCTCCTACTTCGTTTCGCCTGAGCCAGGAAACCTCTATGTAGGACTCTAAAGACTCGTCAATACGCCGGCAGTAGGTGATGATCATATCAAGCACCCACAAGCCATCAGCGGTACTAGCTGGACGTAACGGCTACTCGGGTATTGAGCGATCAGAAGATCAATAAGCAAGCATGTTCATACTCCTGTAAAGCTTGTCAGTAACACAACCATACAGTCCGGTCTCTTTGTCTTATTTATCGCATATCCAGTCTAGGGGTGGTAAATGTCAGACCCCAGTAACCGATAAGTTGTGCCGATGTGAGGATCATAACGGGTCGAGAAACTACTGATAACTGAAGGGTTACACTAGCGCCCCGGCCAACATCCGTGGCCAAATGCGGAACAAAATTTTTATAGCAATACAAAACTTGGCACTAGGATAACACTAAACCGGATCTTTAACCATAAACCTAACTAGCAAATGAAGGTTCTATCTACTATGATAGAATGTTGACCTAAAGAAAACAAGTCCTTCGGTTATTCGATCCTCTCCTTAAGCTCCTCGATGGATGTATGGATCGTGCTTGAACTTCGGCCTCCTTGTGTCAACGATGATCCACCTCGAGAGATCCAACCTAGAGCTTAACCTCCAAGATGAGGCAACTAGAATACTTGGGTTGCTAGAATAAGTGATCTAGAGTGAGTAGAGAGTGGTTTTGGTGGCTTGGTCTCAATGGCCCTTGATTTTCAACTCATGAAACACTAGGGCTTGAGAGAGAGCTATGAGAGAGAGTGTCACTTGATCAAATGAAGAGTGAGCTCTCATATGAGGGAAAAAGAATAATAATTTTAATTAGGATAATTGTGATGGTTCATTTGATTTGACCATTATCATGTCACAATTAATGCTAAGCAAAATATCCCATGCTCAACAAAAATATCTAAGTCAACAATGGACAACAAGTCAAATGGTCAAACCAATTAACCATGACACAATTAACACTAATAAAATTAGTAAACAATTTCCTCCTTCTCATTATGGTTTTAATCAAGTCAATGGTCAAAACCCTAATGAGGTGTCTCCTTCTCTGCCTCTGTCAACTTATATACATACCCGCATCCGTGTTCCGAGGAACACGAATACAATGAGACTGAACCAATCCAAAATCAAATACTAAGATCCGTCTTAAACCAAAGCCCGCTAGTATTAACTGCCCGAACACTAAACACGCACAAGTGCGCGTATGTGAACGAACCCTGTCGTAAAACTATACGACCTCTACTCTTTTCGCCCGAAGCTGGAAAACCCTCTGTGTGGGACTCTAAAGACTCGACTGTACTATGGCAGTGGGTTTAACCACAAGCACGTCAGCGGCACTAGCTGTACGTAACGGCTACCCAGGTACCTTTCGAAAAGGAAGGCCGACGAGCAAACTCGTCCAAACTCCTACTGAGCCTATCCGTGACAATATCCGTACAGTCCGGTCTCTTCGTCAAAGAGTATCGCATACCGGGTCTATGGGGTAGTGAACGTCAGACCCTAATAACCTGATAAGTCATGCCGATGTGGCTCAGGAACAATCCGGGAAACTACTGATCAACCTGTCAGTAAATCCCAACTGCCTTGGCCAAGGTCTTATGGTCATGACCAATCGATCATTATGCGCCATCAACTCCCAATACCAGGAGAGACGAATCCCCAAAAATCGCTCACTGCCTCCATGTGGCTCGGGACTGAACCCAACCAAAACCTGTTTGCACGACTCAGTAGAGCTGTGGTAGGGTAGTGATCAAAGCTCGGTGGGAACTCACATGAGACAAATGTCGATCTCAGGTCCAAAGACTAACCTGTACACATGTCACCTGAGAACTTCTATCTGACGATAGGTATAGTACCATCTGGAAGTTCTCGGTGAGTCCGTCTAGTGTACTCACTCCCAGTGAGCACCTGTATATGATCTTGGGTGCATCAGACCAATGGCTGCGGGACCAACCATCCCTCGATGGGGCTTGAAACGTATACAATAGTCTACACTGGAGTGTCAATGCCCAGTCTCGATTCTCACGCGACTAGGGACCATTTAAGGGTGTGCTTATGGACTACCCTCTCCCACAAGTTTGATCGCCATCACAACGCAAGTAGTCAAGCAGGATCCAACGGGCTTTATCAACATATAACCGAAATATGTAAAAACGAGTATGACATATGCCATGTTAAGATAAAGACAAACCATAATAGTATACTACCGTGTCGAGTCATTATCAATATGTGCAAGCTAGATATAACAACAATAGAAAAAAATACACAAAGACAAGTCAAATGATATACTATAAAACTGAGTATGATTGTCCTGTACATACATATCCCTAGCATCTATATGTATACATATACAATACTGGACTCTAGGGTATATATATCCAACAATAACACTTACCAGTAGATCTCTGTATCATCCCTGGCCAGAGACTTCCTGTTATAGCCAATCGAGCACAGCGCAACATCAACCCCCAATACCGAGAGAGACGAAACCCCTCCTATCGCTCATTGCCTCCATGTGATTCGGGGTTATACCCAAAAGCCACCATTTTGCACGTTCTCTTGAACGTGGTAAGGTGGAAATCAAAGCACAGTGGGAATCACACAAGACTCTATGACGATCTCGGGTCTACAGACTAACCTGTACCAGTGTCACCAGAGAACTGCTATCTGACGATAGGTATAATACCAACTAGGTGTTCTCGGCGAGTCCGTTCAGTATACCCAGTCTCCACTAAGCACCCGTATACCATCTTTGATGTCAAACACCAATGGATGTAGGATCATCCATCGCCCATCATATGGGTCAAGAAGCGTATACTCTAGTCTACTGTGGAGTATCGATGCCCTGTCTCGATTCACCCTCGACTGGGAACAATTAATGGATGTACTTGTGGACTACCCTGGCCCCACTAGTATGATCTCCATCATAGTCCTAGTAGTCAAGTACACATTCTAAGGGCTTTATCAACATGTGAGAGCAAGACTGTATCACAATACAAGTCTACATGTTAAGACAAAGAGCAATAAGATACCATACTATCATGTCGAGCAAGAAAATCCTCTCTATATATGTCCAAGCATCCACTATAATATACATCATATGTACAATAATGGCCACTATGGCAAATACATAACTAACACATCCATCGCCCATCAAATGGGTCAAGAATCGTATACGCTAGTCTACCATGGAATATCATTGCCCGTCTCGATACACCCTCGAATAAGAACAATTAAAGGATGTACTTATGGACTACTCTGGTCCCAGTACTATGATCCGTGTCATAATCCTGGCAGTCAATTATACATCCTAAGGGCTTTACCAACATGTGAGAGCAAGACAACATCACAATACAAGTGTACATGTTAAGATAAAGAGTAACCAGATAGTATACTATCATGTCGAGAAAGAAAGTCCTCCCTATATATGTCCAAGCATCCATTGTAATATACAATCATGTACAGCAATGGTCTCTAGGGCATATATAAAACTAACAGAGGGCACTATAGCCAACAGACTCAGCGTGCACTCTAACCTAGATTAGATTGGTTAATCACTTTATCTAATCAGGATGGCCCCCACTGTTTCCTCAAATTCTCCATCAAACCCTAAAAAGAAAATTAGTCGGGATCATTTAAAAACTCCCGATGAGTAACACCTACTCATCAGTGGGAATCGGGATCCAACTAACATCACATGATAATTTGATGGTAGCCACTCAAGTCACCACAATCCAGAAGGTATGCGCATGCCTGGCAAGTTTCCTTTATATTTGAAACTCCCGATGTGGTTTTTACCCCTAACGGTTTATGACATTGACTAAGTCAACAAACCATAAACCGGTAGTCAAGTTCAACCCATAATTTTCTTGATTACATTAAACGCACCCGCACGTGCCATTGACTAGGTCAACAAAGACGCACGACTGCCCTAACCAATCGCATTAACAATGCACAGAAAAATACTACTTAGCAACCGTACACTACGCCTTGACAAGGTCAACAAACGCAGCACGGTTACTAAATATTACTATTCTGAAATGTCGGAGGGCTACGGCTGGTTTTTGGCAAAAAACCATTAACGTAATGAACTTGATATCGTTGAAGGAACCCGAGCAGTTTTACAAATATATAGTGGCATAAACTTTTGCTAAAGAGGTCACTCCCTGTGAAGGGATCTTGGCTCTTTTCTCATCGAATGAGGTATAGGATATTCCTAACTGAATACCACGATTCAAAGCAAAAGAATCGACTATAGTGAAGTTATTACACTGACACAAACTTTTGCCCATGAGGTCACTCCCTATGAAGGGATCTCGACTCTTGCCTCGTCGAATGAGGTGCTGGATATTCAGAACCGAATACCGCTATGCAAAGAAAAACGAAATGTCTGTAATAACAATTTTCAAATATTGGTTCAAACAACATCATTTAAGTTTTTTTTTCCTTGCATTAATCAAAGTTAACGCAGTCCCATCAATCAATCCATATCACACCCGAAAAACGAACGAAAATACAATGTACGTATATTCCATCCGCATTCGCCACGGGGCCCTGTCATGCACCGTTAGGTTACTTAACTAACGACAGAGCGGGGGGGGTGGACTAGCGCGGATGAAAAACATATACAACATCTACTAGTATATATAAATAGTATATAACATTCGTCCCAGGCATGATATAAGCAATATCACAGATCATCAACAAGCAACACCGAATGGTGAATAATCTTGGAGACTCTCGTTTCATTTGAGCCGCAAATGAGACCCGACGTTCCCGGTCGTGTGGATAGCCCATGCAATGAAAACCTGGACCCCTACGAGCGTGGCAAGTTACCCGCCAATCCCAGAAGTGAGGTAACCCCAATCAACAAAGTGAATGGGCTACCCAACATTTCACGGAATCCGGTAACTTGACACCCCACCTTGGGTCATCTTATACCCCCTACGAGTGTGGTGAATAGCCCACCAATTTTATAGTGAGGTCCCCCTCCGTCTCAACGCCATGAGATGCGGGCCCGTTGCCCTAAACTTTTCCATATTGGCCCCAAATGCAATCCAGCACTCAAACAAATCTAGGCCAAAACCAAATATCCCAAAAATCATATTTCCATGTATAAGAGTGCCAGAAGAAATTTGGCCCACTTTGGCCATAAGACGACCGCGGAAACACCGCCATTAGGCTAGTATTGCGGTGCTTCCACGGCCATTTTATTGGTTCAAGCATCCAAATTTCTTGTGATCCCCAAAAAATGCATGCACGTGTTTTTAAGAAACTCTAAAATATTTTTTGAACTGGTTTTAAAATCGGCAGCTGGCATGTCGAAATGGAAAAACGATTCGCAAAAATGGGTCGATCGACATTTTAACCTTGTGCAAACTAGCTAGTAATGGCTTATGGGGTGACTCTGATACCATGTTGGGTTACGATAGCGCCCTGGACATCTTCTGTGGCCGATGCGGAACAAAAATAACGTTTAAAAACTTTGGCGATAAAGAACCCGTCAAGATCGAATCATAAACCTATACTAGCAAACTACAAGAGCTAAACTACAAGGTTAAAAATGGTTATATCGAGTGAACCATATCCTTCGGTCTTCTACCATCTTCCCTAGCTCTTTGAGGCGTCCTCGACTGAACTTGGACGCTGGTCTTCCTCCATCGAAGATGATCCACCCGAGGGATGTAGCTCATGGCTCTACATTCACACCAATGATCAAGTGAAGAAACTAGGGACTCTAGGTTGCTAATCTAGAGTGCCTAGGATGTAGTGAAGTGTTCTATGAGTGTATCTATTTCACCTCCTCTCATGATTCTCAACTCATGAGATTGTAAAGGGAGGTTAAGCATGAAAGTGGAGGAACTCAAGAAAACTAGAGAGGAGAGTGAAGCATGATGGTGAGGTTGAGAAAGGAAAAATGAACCATCCTTCGTGTGAAAATAACATGAAGCCAAGTTTTATAAAATACAATTTTTCCATTTTAAAATCAAGCCCATGCTTGAATAGTTTGCACAAATGAATTAACAATTCATTTGTGCAACACTATGCAAGCATGGCTCTCACCATACTCCCCTCTCATGATTTTCCACCTCATTTCCCATTTAAATAAATGGACAAAAATATAAATGAGGTGTCCCCCTTCTAGAATGTTATCTGTAATAATACGAATTACACTCTACTGTATATACATACATGTATTCGTACCGAAATACAAATACACGAAGCGATAGAATAACACAAAGAACATACTACTAGAATATACATATCGAAATACATATATATAAATTATTATATCAATACTGATTTAATAATCCGGCTCAAACCCGAGCCGGCTAGTACTAACAACTGTCCGATCGAAAGTCCGGGTACATAGTACAATCAATCGATCGGAACCCTGCACGTATCCAATACGGCTACTACATCATTTCGCCAGAACCAGGGAAACCCTCTGTGTGGGACTCTAAAAACTGGTCAATACGCTGGCAGTGGGTTTAACTACAAGCACGTCAGCGACACTAGCTGTATGTAATGGCTACCCAGGTATTGAGCGAAAGGAAGGCCGACGAGAAAACTCATCTGAACCTCTACTGAGCCTGTCCGTGACAATCTCCGTACAGTCCGGTCTGTTCGTCTAAAAGTATCGTAAAACGAGTATAGGGGTGGATAAAGTCAGACCCCTAATAACGCGATATTTCATATCGGTATGAAGTCCATCACCCACTGAGAAACTACTGATCCAAATCAGTAATTCTCGTCTACCTTGGACAAGGATTTCTGGTGATGGCCACTCCTGCACTACGCGACATCAACCCTCAATACAGGGAGAGACGAATCTCCGACGATCCGCTCACTGCCTCCATATGGCTCGGGACTATACCCAACTAAAACCTGGTTGCACGACTCTATTGAGCCGTGGTAGGGTAGTAATCAAAGCACAATAGGAACTCACACGAGACAAATGACGATCTCAGGCGGACAGACTAACCTGTACACATGTCACCTGGGAACTGCTATCTGACAATAGGTATAATACCATTTAGCATGTTCCTGGCGAGTTCGTCCAGTGTACTCATAACCCAATAAGCACCTACATACTATCTTAAGTGACTAACTGACACCAATGACTTGTGAGACCGGCCACCGCCCCTCGTTGGGGTCTCGATAAGTATACACTAGTCTACTATAACATATCGGTATGAATTCCATCACCCACTGAGAAACTACTGATCCAAATCAGTAATTCTCGTCTACCTTGGCCAATGATTTCTGGTGATGGCCACTCCTGCACTACGCGACATCAACCCCCAATACAGGGAGAGACGAATCTCCGACGATCCGCTCACTGCCGCCATATGGCTCGGGACTATACCCAACTAAAACCTGGTTGCACGACTCTATTGAGCCGTGGTAGGGTAGTAATCAAAGCACAATAGGAACTCACACGAGACAAATGACGATCTCAGGCGGACAGACTAACCTGTATACATGTCACCTGGGAACTGCTATCTGACAATAGGTATAATACCATTTAGCATGTTCCCGGCGAGTTCGTCCAGTGTACTCATAACCCAATAAGCACATGCATACTATCTTAAGTGACTAACTGACACCAATGACTTGTGAGACCGGCCACCGCCCCTCGTTGGGGTCTCGATAAGTATACACTAGTCTACTATAACATTTAGGAAAAATTGTAAATATTAATTTTTAATTTTTAATATGAATTTAATAAGTTTACTAAAATGATATCGCTTATGAAATTGGTTATCGGAATTATATCCGAAAAAATATAATTATTTTGATAAATATGAATAAAAGTGTGTGATATCATAAAAATGATATTTTAATTATTTTAACATGACATAGTATTTTACATTAAGATAATGATATTTAAGTGATAGATTAATTATCTCATATCTTTTATTTTACATGGATTTAAATTGTAACATGAAAGTTTTTCTTTTGTTTAAATTCTTTTAATGGTTGGTATAACTATTTTGTTAAATGGTTGGTATATCTTATCCTAGGCTAAACCCTCACCCTCAACACACCTCACCCATGCTCATAATCCTCCACCTCCTTCTTCCCAACTTTACACCTCCTCCTTCACATTTTACACCTCCTACTTCCAATATGACACCTCCATCTCACAACCCTCCACCGCATGCTTTCTCTACACAAACCAAACATATCTCACCTTATCTTATCACAATACTTAGAAAATTCTTTTAGCTTTTCTAAACTGAACACAACTAAATTCTTCAGCTCCAAAAAAAGAAAAATTCCCAAGTGTTCATCAATCTTAATGAAGAAAATCTTAACCCCTTCATCAACCTGTGCACCTCATCAAGCTTGATCCACTACAAACCCTAGTTGCTTCCATTAGCAATTCTTGAGCTGGTGTTCTCTTGTGAATCATCTCCATGGGTATAATTATTTCCTTCTTTTCAAATATCAATTCTGGTTATAATCCGTTTTGATGTGCGGTATTACAAAAACTGATGTTTTGTGATATTTAGCATACTGAATTGAATCTGGAACCACTAGGTGTAATCACTAGGAAAAGTAACAATACCATAAGTATCATGAGACCACTATGAGACTTCAACTAAAGCCCGAGCCCCTATCTTATAGATAAGTCCGGCGACATTCCTGTTTTGACCGGCGCTGCCGGGTCATTGATGGAGTTTGGTGTTGGTTTTTCTTCTGTAGCTTTGTTTGGGTATGTTATAAGCCATGGTATTTGATTTGTTCCAGAATTCATACAGAGAAATCTGGGAATGTTTTAGTAAGGGTTTTATCAAGTTTTCGATATTCTGATACGGGTTTTTCGTATTTTTGTACTGCAACTGAAATGTCGACGTTCGTACTTTAAATTCTGGGGCAATTGATCGTTTCTGGAGTAGGTAAGGTGTAGATTCTAACCTATGGGTGCTTAGCTCGTTGCTTTTGTTTTTGATATGATATTTACATCGATTTGATTTAATTACTATTAAAGGTACGATCGCGAATATTTCCGAAACGGAGTGACGGACATAGCAGCATGGACTTCAGCGAGCTCGACAAGTTGGTGAGTAGATTTACATATACGGGGGAAATCGGGTGGATGGCGTATAGCACCCCGGCAACCTTATAGCTTAGATAGTTATGATATTTAGTTAGTTCTTAGTGATTAATTCAAGTTATTGGCATTAATATATGTTGCATCTAGTATAATATTCATGTGTTTATAGTGTTATTCATGGTTTGGTGTAGTTGTTTGAGGGATCATACCATAATTGAGATGATTGGAGATTGTGATAATATGGGTATCGTACGAGGAATCATACCGTACTTGTGATTACGAGATTAGCATGCCGAATAACGGCCAAGTTCCTCTAGACTCGTAGAGTCACTTTTTATTTCGTTTTAGAACGTAATACATGAGTGAGATATACTCTTTTAAAAACTAACGATTTGTTTACCTTTTTAATGATAAAAGACGAGGATGCGATGCCAATTTCCAAAACAATTATCTGTTTCTAACCTAAGGCAGCTTCCTTATTTCAAAACCGACGTTTCGTTCCATTTTCAATGATAATGGTATAGCTCATAGCAAATAGTTACATTTAATAGCTACGCTTAGATTTACTTTACATGTTCGCAATATATTATCGATGTTATACGTTTCCGTGATACGAACAATCTGATATAACACTGCACAACTACCAATGAGTATTATGTTGCACGAACACATAAACATATGTTACACTACACATCATTGGTACTACCATGGCACTGTAGGACTACTATACTACGTGATGCATATGTAGATGTCGATACGAGTAGTCTGTATACACTTATAGAACACTCGCACAAATACTAATGATTGCCTTGCTGCATGAGCACAGACGAACATGCCACACTACACATCATTAGTATTGCCATGACATAGTAGGATTGTTTTGTTTATTGCTTGTATGACTTTAATTATGTACTTTACCTCTTAAGCATTGCAAATACCAGTACTATGGGTGTTTATATTTGATTCGTATGAGTTTTCTGGATGTTTTACTTTTGATGATACATATCAGTGGTATGGGACACTGTTATATATGCATATATATAATATATCATCAGAATGATCTATGCAAGTATTCTTATTTGATATTTCTGGATATGATGAGTTGACGTCCACCATGAGCTTGATGTTTTAAGGAATCAAAGTGTACTTGAATCTTGTTGATTAATAAAGGTAGTTCTTTTTCCTATTCTATTTCTTCGTAGTTTAATTATGCAATTTCTCTCCATCTCTTTTTCTCCCAACATGCGCGAGTAATTCTCCGCTTGTTAGGGTTCGTAGGATTAGGGTAGGCTAATGGATGATGAACATCCCTAAACCCTTTTTAAGTCCTATAAAGTTTATGAACTTTATCAAAAGAATCATTAACATCCTAATCGGGCGCGCTAACAATTCTTTGTTAGTTCCGACCGCGATTAGAGATTAGATTAATGATTGTTTTGGTAAAGGCTAGATATGAACGGAGTTCCGTGTCGAGATAGGGGTTAAGAGTGGGATTCCTTTTCCCTCCAGAAACCCTAATCTACACGCATCACCGTCGTTCTAGTTTTAAATCTTTTAAAGGATAAAAGGGTAACTTTTAATTAATCGTCCATGACTACTAAATCCTAACGAACCTTACAAGCCCCCTTATTATATTAACTGCATCCCTAAAATAATCTAGATCGATATTTTTGCATTCATTTTCCTTAACGTAGATCTAGAAACCATTCTTCAAAATTCTTTATCCCTCCTCTCTCTCTCAACACATCTAAAGTAAGATTAAAATATTCAACGTTTCCCAGAGGACGACCCGTACTCACCTCGGTCTAGCTACACGCGACACCGTTCTGATTGCGGTTATTCTACAAACACACTCTTCCGAACCAATCAAATGGCGCCGTTGCCGGGGATACGTGCGTAATTTTTATTCTTACTATTTGTGTTGAATTCTTAGACGATTTATATCATTATTAACACAAAACTGCAAATTGCATATTTAACGATTTGTGCGTGAATTTTGCAAAGAGATCTGGAGTCACAGAATTAAGGAAAACAGAAGACAGAGACATTCTTGGAGATCCAGAGGAGCAAAGAAGGGCACAGAAAAAATTTCATCACCCGATCCTTCCCTCCTGCGGCGGAACCGCGGCATTAGGGAGCATCTGCGGCGGAAACGCGGCTTGACAAGGGGATCTAGGGTTCACAATTCTCTGGTATCTTTTTCAACTCCTTCTCTCTCCCCTCAAATCCAATAAAATCTATCTTCTGCAGGATTCTTTGCAAAATAGCGCCGCTCAAAAATCTTTTTGCAAAAGTTTTGTGATTTGTTTTGTTTTGCATATTTAATACGGACTTTAAGGGGCAAAGACCAAATCAAGATTTGGTGGGGATTTCATCACCCTTCCTAAGCCCCACAAATCACAAACCGAGCATCCGCATCAACCCTACAATAATTTAAAAAATATCTAGACCAGACTCTAAGGACTGTCGCGCTCATTAAGGATATAGGAAGGTCGTGGGTAATCTATCGCTTATCCGCATTACTTTTGTAGTGCCTAGGCAAGTGTGTCCAAGGCGAGTGGTTACTTAATTAGGACCACTACTTTCGTAGTGGGGAGCCTCCCACTCATCTGGCACTTACCTGGCTACAAGGGTAGTAACGAGGCGGTAGAGGATTGATCCTGCGGCTTGTCCTTTGGATGTCTAGGAGCGGTCTAGAGACTGGACCTAGGTAAACTTAGTTCTAGGGTTGCTTGTGCATTTTAGAGTGATTTGTCTTGAGTCCCACGTTTTCAAAACACGCCAATTTTAAATCACACACACGCTGCCACTTGCACTAAACCCGCTTAGTGCATGCTCGGCTGGACACGGGATCCTAGTGCCCGTCTTGTCCGCGTTCCTGCTATCGACGCCGAAGTCGGTACTTCTTCATCTTCTTTTCTCCCACCACACACCACGACCAAGATGGACGGTACTCCATCAGATTATAACACCACGCTTCCACCGCCCGTAGGTGCGCAGAATCCACCGCGCATCTCTCTCCAAGAGAGATGCTATCCTATCCATGGTCCCCTTCCTACTTGTCTATCTCTTCCACCACCTAACCGGGATAATTTCGAAATTAAACCCTACTACATCAATCTGCTGCCCAAATTTCACGGGCTTGAGTAGGAAGACGCGTATGTTTTCATCACCAAATTCGAAAACGTATGCGCAATGATGGGTACTTCACAATTGACTTTAGATGCTATGCACTTACGTCTTCTCCCATTCACACTGTGCGACTTGGCAGAAAAATGGCTTTATAATACTGCCGCACACTCTATCACTAATTGGGATGAATTCGTCATAGCATTTCTTAAGAAGTTTTACCCAAACCATAAGACTGCACGTGTTAGGAGCGAGATCAACCAGTTCACCCAGCTTCCCAATGAACCATTTTGGAAGTGCTTTGAACGTTTCAAAGATCTTCTTGTCTAATGTCCTCATCATGGAATCAATAGATGGGATTTATGTCGGATTATATATGAGCGCATTAATCCAGCGACAAAACAGATGCTTGAAACAATGTGTCAATGCAATTTCATGTCTAAAGATGACGGTGAAGCTTGGAAATATCTGGAAGACCTTGCTGAAAACACTTTGCAGTGGGAAAGCGTAAGACCACCATCTTCTAAGGGAAGTATTCATCAGTTCGATGTTTCCATCACAGTAAAAGCCGAAATGGCAGCGATAGAGAAGAAACCCGACGCTATTGAGAACAAATTCTCATCATTCTCCCTAAATCAGGTCACGCTTTCTAAGACCGTCTGTGGTTGCTGTTCGGATCATTCACACTTAACGGAAGAATGTCCTATGAATGCATCGTTTCAAGCTAATGCTGCTTTTCAACAGCGACCTAGAAACGACCCTTATTCTTCCACGTACAATCAAGGATGGAGGAATCATCCTAACTTTGCTTGGAGTCAAAACCAACAAAGCAATTATCAAAGACCTCCTCCACAGCAACCACAACCACAGAATCAGCCCCGCTTTCAGTCACAGAATTTCCAAAATCCGGCCAACATTTCTACACCACAAGTGGCGGTACTAACAACTCACTTACACAAAGTTTGGATATGTTCATGAAACAATCCATGCAATTGTCGGCTGAGATGAAGTCTTCTGTTGATACCATAACAAAAAACTCCGCCTCCCATAGTGAGAGTATTAAATCATTAGAAAACCAAATCGCACAGTTGAACGCCGCAATGAGTGCGAGAGAGAAAGGGAAACTCCCATCTCAACCCCTACTGAATCCTGGCCATTCACAAAATCATAATGTGAATGCCATTACTACGTTGAGATCGGGGAGAGTGCTGAATAACCGAGTGGGTGAGCAATTTGATGTTAGTGACACCATGGATACCCCATCTTCATCTTCTTCTTCCCCTAATTCGTCTAGTCTCCCACCTTCATCCGAGCCTATTCTCCGTTTTCCCCAAGGCTCGAACATTTCGCCAAATCTATCTAAGTCGATTCCCACTCCAATTTTGGGATCGAATCCGTCGCCACAGTCTTCTCCACAAACGTTGGACCCAAAACTTATTGATCGAGCTCCATTTCCAAACCGATTAAGGGCCAACAGACCTAACCCGCAAATGGAGAAGATTGTGGAAATGTTTAAGCAAGTTAGCATGAATATTCCTCTTCTAGATGCTATTCAACAAGTCCCATCTTATGCAAGAATCCTTAAAGACTTGTGCACTAGGAAGAGAAAAACTCAAGTGCCTAAGAAGGTTTTCATGATGAGTAATGTTAGCACCGCTTTTACCCAACAAATACCAAAGAAACGTAAGGACCCCGGCTGTCACGACCCGAAAGAGCACGTGACTGGCCCTTGAACCATATGAAGTCTATAGGACTCCATCTGATCCAAGTAAGCCAAAAGCCCAGAAATCTAAAACCCTTTTTAAGAGTAAAGAAACATATTTTGTAAATTTTTTTCCATTGAGGCATTTTATCCAACACTTACTACGTATAAACAAAGAGCACAACCTACGCAAGCAATACAATATACAACGCCGAAGGGCGAGGATCAAGACCCAAGAGAATCTCCAGTAAGCAAGAAAATCGTAACACTACTGAGTGCGACTCTAAGGTCGAAAATAATACATCACTAGTGTCTAAATCTGAAACAATATACAAGTTTTGGTTGATGGAATTTCTAGATACAATGAATAATACATGTACAATGGCGGTTCTGATACAAAGAACCCACCTACCAAGCAAAACACCCGCAAAGGAAAGCAGTGTGCCAGAAATGTCGCTATGGAACCTGTACGGCAAACCAGCAAGAACTGCGGCACAACGGGGGTGAGTTGCCAACTCGTGAATAGAAAATATCAATAAGCAGAAATTGAAAGCATGACATAAACCTTAGTCAAAATGATCTGATATAATATAAACCTCAAATGAATAAGTCTGAAGCATGGTAAAGTGGCAAAGTAACATCTGAACACAAGTGTATTGCCAAGAACTCGTGCCAGTGCCTCCCGTAATAACATATCATAAATATGATGTATGCATGCGGAGAAATGAAAGCAGAAGGTATCATGAATGAAGTCATCAGAAACTCAGTGTCGAGCATCGACACAAATATATATCTCAATATCAAATAAATCCCATATATCATGTATCCGATATGTGTGCAACATCGATAAAGGTACTCTATCGGGTACTACTAATACATGATGCAATGCATATAAAATGAATATGGGGTAGGGAGATATAATATACCCTCGACCATAAAGGCTCCTCTCATATCGAGCACATAGGCTCCTTTCATATCGAGCATATAGGCTCCGAGCACATAGGCTCCTTTCCTATATCGGCATCCGTCAGTCCGGGTCAGCCCCCACTCTCATATATGGAGCATCCGTCAGTCTGGGTCAGCCCCCACTCTCATATATCGGGCATCCGTCAGTCCGAGTCAGCCCCCACTCTCATATATCGGGCATCCGTCAGTCCGGGTCAGCCCCCACTCTCATATATCGGGCATCCGTCAGTCCGGGTCAGCACCCACTCTCATATATCGGGCATCCGTCAGTCCGTGTCAGCCCCCACTCTCATATATATATATATATATGTATATATATACTATGGGTATACATATATATTTCAGCGTCCCATACCACTGATATATATACGCAGGAGTAAAACAATCCAGAATCATCATATGACACCATATCACAGTGCGAAATCCATGAATTATAATACATGGAACATGAAACACTAATATGAGCATGGAACTATGTAAAGGCACATGCACAAAGGAATATGAATCAATAACATATAAGCATGCAATGCAATACGAGTCTTAGAATGAATGGTTAATGAATAGTAATGCAGCTTGCCATTTGAAATAAGACAAATCGGGGTCTTTGTAAAATAAGGGCTACAGTGTTTTTAATATACCCCCGATTCGTTAGTTGTTGAAATGGGTATGACTTGGGTCTAGTCTAACATCCACTATGCAACCTACAGATCTAAGTATCAAGTCAACTGGGAGGGGTATGGAATCCACCTAACTCTGAGTCGATATAAATATATATATACATATAATAGTCGGTGATCCCGCCTCAATAGTATCACGTACAATACAGTATATCATATGACATTCCTCAAGTCATGAGTGCAGATCTATCATCAATATAAAACTCGTACGGTACATCGTCGTACGGCATCCCAATAGCTGGGTACGGTTCAATTATCACAATCAGCTCATCAATTAATTGGTATCCTCATCATCATATCGCATAATCTGGGGTACTGATCAAAGTCTAGTACAACTGATACCATTACAATGACTGCATGTGTAAACACACGTTCCAAGGCCCGCTAGAGATCGCATGTCGTATCCCACATACGAATCATATCAAATCACCGATCTTGCGGCACTATGCCCAAATCATCGACTCACCTCCAATATCGTCCAATATCATCAAACACAGTGCAAACATAATGAATGTGCAAGGGTGTACGTGTAGGTGTAAATCTATTCCAGGGTTCGCGACTATGAACTACACTAGTTGCTCCTAACCCTAAACTACCCATAATACACCTAACACAATATCCACGACACACTATAACTATCATATATATATAAATACATGATATCAACTACGGACTGCGGGGGTGCTATACGCCATCGACCCGACTTCCCCCTGTAGATATAATCTACTCACCTTGCGTCTTCATTTGTGGACGTCGCCACGCTCTTGCTTGTCGTCCCGGAGTCTTCATGGGGTACCTACATGTCAAAGTATCGTATTGCGTATTAAAACCAAATCAAAGCTAAACGGCATACGAATCCCAAAACGATACACTATGATCTATAGGTTAGAACTTATGGACAACGCCTTCCCAAACCATCAACAACCCTCGATATCGTCGTATAAATGCCAAATAGTCGAGGTAAAACACAATACACAATTCAGAACTAAAAATACGGAATACAGAAACACGAATCCAAAACAACAACTAAGGAAATAGGCTCTAGATTTCACCCTAGGTCAATTTAGACAAATCTACACATATCAGGGGTCAAATCTATACATGTAGGGCTACAGAACCAAAACGACACAAAATGGGGCAGGTCTGGCCGCAAATTGCGGCCAATGGGATTAAATCTACGGCCGAGTCATATAGTTAGGGGATAGGGTCTTGGGGTTCGCTTCCTGGGTGCCTGCACATGTCACTATCAATTCAATAAAATTTTCAGAATCTCGGGTTGATAGCAGATCTCATATAAGCTTAACAGATTCTACAAACTTTCCGATATCGGTTTCTAAATCCGTATTCCAGGTCTTAAGTCTCAGGTTTGGGTCTCAATTCATGCACTAGGGTGTTTATATAACCTCAACTGAGTTCAATTTCACATTACAACCCAAAATTCGCTCAAACCCTAACTAGGTTTTCCTCAAATCCACATAGCCACACAATATCGGTTCTAAACTAAACATGGGGTATAAGTAATACTAAAACTAAGCTAAGGGTTCAGTAAATATCTCATTTGGCAACTCATGAATTTTCTTGAGTTGCCCCTAGTGGACAAAATCATCGCTTTCTTGGTCCAATGTATAGATCTTGAGCTTGTGCACATTTTTTGTGAAATGATGTTGGGGTTTTGGTGTAGTTTTCATGGTGATTTGGGGCTATTTAAGAGGGGAGGGAGGTGAAGAGTAGCAGCAGAAGCAAGGGCTGAAGGGGGAGAGAGATGAGTGAAGGAAATGAAGGAGATGGCTAAGTCCTTGGGTCAAAGGAGACCATACCTCTCTCTCTCACCAAACCTCATATTTTATTCTAAAACCTTTTCTTTTCTTCAAATTCCTTCTCACTCAAATAGTGAACCCCAAAATAAAACCATGGCAAGAAAAATGCAACACAAGTGTAGGAAATGTTATGTGCATGATTTGCACAAAATTGCCCGAAAACCCGATTAGCGATTTTTAATCGCGATTAGCACTAAATTAGCAAATAACTAATCAAAACAACTTAAAAATGGCATAATTCTCTAAATTACCCTATTTTAGAATTTTCCATAATTTTTCCAAATTTTCCCCAATTTATTTGTATTTAATTATACTGAATTATTAAAATATTCAATAAAGTAATATTAAATTATAAAATATCCTAAAAATGGTATTTTATTATTTTGAAATGTTACAATCTACCCCATTAAATAAATTCGGTCCCCGAATTTAAATTTAAACCCCTAAGTACTAAGACATTTCAGCAAAAATCCAATTTGTCGGAGCTCCACAAACATCAATCCTAAGGCGTATATAAGAATACCCCGTGCGTCAGGTGCGCACGGAAAACAAAATCCACATAAGTATCATTCAGGTGCAACGGGTGTGCACTCAACAACTGTCGTAGGCAACGTGTGTGCCTGACAGCAAAACCAAGTGCATCTGACATGCACAAGGAAACCCGATTTAGTGCATCTGGTGTGCACCAAAATCGTACCTCAAAACACTAAAGGTGCATCCAATGCTAGCAGCGCAAGACATCTACTTGCCTTTGCTTACAGTCTGGCGTCTTTTGTCTCTGGGTCCTTATCTCCTCTGCGGATTACCAATCTCACAATCAATCGGCTCATCGGCCCTGTCAGGTGTGCTAACGGGGACGATCCCGTTCTGGCACTTCTCTGGTCATCTCTCGGTCAATACTCACGACCACTTGTAAAGAAGCAAGTCACTGGCGTCGGCCTCTGGCTCTCTGAATGCACGTGACACATCTGATCCTGGGTGCAAATATCATTGCAGCAGTGTCCTGAAAGGAATCCTGCTCAAGGTCTCTTCCGATCTTACCTATGCCGGTCTGTACAGAGTCTGGTACTCTTGCATAATCTCTTCTCTCTCGATGGACATCTGCGTCCCCAGCACAACTTTTTCTCGAAAATTGGTCGCATCCCAACGCCTCTGTAAGCATATCAGGTCTCTAGTCTCGATGGGAAGTAATGACAGCTCGTCAGTGTCTCGCACGAACCTCTGGTTCTACTTGTCTCTATCGTCGTCCACTATGACGTTACGCCATGCTATCTAAGCACTGCACTGTTCTCGGCCACGGCCAATCCGAAGTCTCTCGCACGGACTCGAAATCGCGTACTCTGTAGCTTCTTCATTTTGTAGAAGATGTCTGGCCGAACGGGTCCTCGAGAACGCGTCCCAACCATCGGAGGAATACTCAATACTCGTCCGTCCTCGATCAACTCGTAACGCATCTGGGCAAGGTCCTTTATCCGAACCCGGTCAACTACCTCGTCGACGATGCTGAACTCTGGCCTGCTGGGTGTGCACAATATGACCCCTCTTGGGTCCAGGTCTTCTCGTAGTATTCCAGAAAGGTCCTGTCGAGATCTCTCTCTAATCTCATTCCTGCCGAATTGCCCGGAAGTCATCGTCCATTGCTGAAGCTAATTCTTGTTCCGGAACGGCTTCATACTCATCGCAACTCCTTCTGGAAGGTATATCCATATACGATGCCTCTGCGTGCGTATCACATCCCTGATGTCAGCGGAGTGGGAACGTCATCTCGTCGAAACCTGTTGCGAACTCTTTACTTCACTCTGCTTCAATGTCGACTAATTCGGACTCGTCTCATCGTGGCTGCATGAACAGCGCTCCAACGGCTATGCTCGTATCTGGAGTCTCTCAAGCAGTGTGTCCCATCACATGATATCCGAATGATGTCGAACCATCCCATCGACTCGTCAAAACCTCATAATCCCCCAGGAGATCAACATCTTGAGTACAGTTTAATAGTATCGAGTACATACCACAGCATCAGTAGTCCAGCCGTAGAAGGGAAAACTCAAGCCTCACTAATGGCGCCGCGGAACTGCCGTAAACCCTAAGGTTCAAAGGCTTTCACACGGTCTTTAAGTCGAGTTAGGGTTTCATTCTTCTAGAGGGTCCATAGAATCGCCTACATGTCTTTCCAAATACTTTAAACTTGGAATAGCAGGTTCCCGACATTCGATCGTCTCTGTCGACTCTCAACGTTTCCGCGTGAAGTTGTCTCTAGCTGGAAGCAATCTATCCGATGACCTCTCATCTGGGTAAGCGAACGAATCACATGTCCTAGTCATTCACCCTCGGTGACTAGCGACTATCCATCATATCTCTAAGTACATACTCATGTTGCAGTAGCTCCAATCGTCTGGGCGATATCTCGTCATTTGCAGCAACAACTGGCTCATTCGTCTGTACGCTGAACATCGCCTCAATCCTCCAGGAAAGGCGATACATTGGCGGTCCTCTACAAATCGGTCCGCTCTAGATCTGAGTAAGACTCTCCACACTGGAAATCTTCAACTCAACAGGGCCTGCTCCGGCGCATAAATTGGACGAATCACCTTCGTCTCTCAAATCGGGTAGACAACTATCATCTGTCTCATATCTGCCTGGAAGCTCCGGCGATCTCAGCTCGTAAGCTCCGAAAGCGACATCCTGTCAATCTCAGCAACAGCTGGTTCATCTGTCTGCACGATAGGCGACATCATAATCTCTGAGGTATGCTATACATCAACAGTTCTCTCTCAACTGACAGCTCTAACAACGGCCCGATCATCCAGTGTAAAACCAAGCACTCGCCTCCACTAGAGATCACAATCACCAATACTAACTCGAGACATTCCCATGTCACCAGAAAACACAATGGTCGGCCCTCGTACCAGATGAGCTCGCCCTGACTGTAACACTAGCAGCAGCTCACTGCGCTCAAACAATGGCGACAGGAACCTCAATCGAGTATCGAAGAGAGCAGATCAATGGCAAGAGAGAAAACAACATATCCAGAATGGATACATGATCATAAGAAGGAACAACATCAATGAAAGTATGATCATGGAACAAATAGAATCGAGGATCTCAAATGGATGTATAATCGTGGATATGAAGAGAATCACTGATCTCGAAAATATGTACATCCTAAGGTTCGTTAAGCGGAGTAGCGTATCGTAAGTATGCCGCGGAACATACCCACGGTACGTCACTCTACTTTAGTCACCAATTCCATTAACCAAGGGTCATCCTACGAGACGAAAGTTCGGGTCTAATACCTCCTCGACTAAGTCCAAGTTCCGTAAGGTCAAGCCTAAGTTCTGTATATATATATAGACACCCTAGGCTCCACATAGTCAAACTTAGACTCGAACCAAGGTTAACCTAGCGCTCTGATACCAACTTTGTCATGACCCGAAAGAGCACGTGACTGGCCCTTGAACCATATGAAGTCTATAGGACTCCATCTGATCCAAGTAAGCCAAAAGCCCAGAAATCTAAAACCCTTTTTAAGAGTAAAGAACATATTTTGTAAATTATTTTCCATTGAGGCATTTTATCCAACACTTACTACGTATAAACAAAGAGCACAACCCACACAAGCAATACAATATACAACGCCGAAGGGCGAGGATCAAGACCTAAGAGAATCTCCAGTAAGCAAGAAAATCGTAATACTACTGAGCGCGACTCTAAGGTCGAAAATAATACATCACTAGTGTCTAAGTCTGAAACAATATACATGTTTTGGTTGATGGAATTTCTAGATACAATGAATAATACATGTACAACGGCGGTTCTGATACAAAGAACCCACCTACCAAGCAAAACACCCGCAAAGGAAAGCAGTGTGCCAGAAATGCCGCTATGGAACCTGTACGGCAAACCTGCAAGAACTGCGGCACAACGGGGGTGAGTTGCCAACTCGTGAATAGAAAATATCTACAAGAAGAAATTGAAAGCATGACATAAACCTTAGTCAAAACGATCTGATATAATATAAACCTCAAATGAATAAGTCTGAAGCATGGTAAAGTGGCAAAGTAACATCTGAACATAAGTGTATTGCCAAGAACTCGTGCCAGTGCCTCCCGTAATAACATATCATAAATATGATGTATGTATGCGGTGAAATGAAAGCAGAAGGTATCATGAATGAAGTCATCAGAAACTCAGTGTCGAGCATCGACACAAATATATATCTCAATATCAAATAAATCCCATATATCATGTATTCGATATGTGTGCAACATCCATAAAAGTACTCTATCAGGTACTACTAATACATGATGCAATGCATATAAAATGAATGTGGGGTAGGGGAGATATAATATACCCTCGACCACATAGGCTGCTTTTATATCGAGCACATAGGCTCCTTTCATATCGAGCACATAGGCTCCTTTCATATCGAGCACATAGGCTCCTTTTCTATATCGGCATCCGTCAGTCTGGGTCAGCCCCCACTCTCATATATCGGGCATCCGTCAGTCCGGGTCAGCCCCAACTCTCATATATCGGGCATCCGTCAGTCCGCGTCAGCCCCCACTCTCATATATCGGGCATCCGTCTGTCCGTGTCAGCCCCCACTCTCATATATATATACTATGGGTATACATATATATTTCAGCGTCCCATACCACTGATATATATACGCAGGAGTAAAACAATTCAGAATCATCATATGACACCATATCACAGTGAGAAATCCATGAATTATAATACATGCAACATGAAACACTAATATGAGCATGGAACTATGTAAAGGCACATGCACAAAGGAATATGAATCAATAACATATAAGCATGCACTGCAATGCGAGCCGTAGAATGAATGGTTAATGAGTAGTAATGCAGCTTGCCATTTGAAATAAGACAAATCGGGGTCTTTGTAAAATAAGGGCTACAGTGTTTTTAAGATACCCCCGATTCGTTAGTTGTTGAAATAGGTATGACTTGGGTCTAGTCTAACATCCACTATGCAAACTACAGATCTAAGTATCAAGTCAACTGGGAGGGGTATGGAATCCACCTAACTCTGAGTCGATATAAATATATATATACATATAATAGTCGGTGATCCCGCCTCAATAATATCGCGTACAATACAGTATATCATATGACAATCCTCAAGTCTTGAGTGCAGATCTATCATCAATATAAAACTCGTACGGTACATCGTCGTACGGCATCCCAATAGCTGCGTACGGTTCAATTATCACAATCAGCTCATCAATTAATTGGTATCCTCATCATCGTATCGCATAATCTGGGGTACTGATCTAAGTCTAGTACAACTGATACCATCAATATGACTGCGTGTGTAAACACACGTTCCAAGGCTCGCTAGAGATCACATGTCGTATCTCACATACGAATCATATCAAATCACCGATCTCGCGGCACTATGCCCAAATCATCGACTCACCTCCAATATCATCCAATATCATCAAACACAGTGCAAGCATAATGAATGTGCAAGGGTGTACGTGTAGGTGTAAATCTATTCCAGGGTTCGCGACTATGAACTACACTAGTTGCTCCTAACCCTAAACTACCCATAATACACCTAACACAATATCCACGACACACAATAACTATCATATATATAAATATACATGATATCAACTACGGACTGCGGGGGTGCTATACGCCATCCACCCGACTTCCCCCTGTAGATATAATCTACTCACCTTGCGTCTTCATTTGTGGACGTCGCCACGCGCTTGCTTGTCGTCCCGGAGTCTTCATGGGGTACCTACACGTCAAAGTATCGTATTGCATATTAAAACCAAATCAAAGCTAAAACGGCATACGAATCCCAAAACGATACACTATGATCTATAGGTTAGAACCTATGGACAACGCCTTCCAAAACCATCAACAACCCTCGATATCGTCGTATAAATGCCAAATAGTCGAGGTAAAACACAATACACAATTCAGAGCTAAAAATACGGAATACGAAAACACGAATCCAAAACAGCAACTAAGGAAATAGGCTCCAGATTTCACCCTAGGTCAATTTAGACAAATCTACATATACCAGGGGTCTAATCTATACATGTAGGGGCTACAGAACCAAAACGACACAAAATGGGGCAGGTCTGGCCGCAAATTGCGGCCAATGGGATTAAATCTGCGGCCGGGTCATATAGTTAGGGGCTAGGGTCTTGGGGTTCGCTTCCTGGGTGCCTGCACATGTCACTGTCAATTCAATAAAATTTTCAGAGTCTCCGGTTGATAGCAGATCTCATATAAGCTTAACAGATTCCACAAACTTTCCGATATCGGTTTCTAAATCCGTATTCCAGGTATTAAGTCTCAGGTTTGGGTCTCAATTCATGCACTAGGGTGTTTATATAACCTCAACTGAGTTCAATTTCATATTACAACCCAAAATTCCCTCAAACCCTAACTAGGTTTTCCTCAAATCCACATAGCCACACAATATCGGTTCTAAACTAAACATGGGGTATAAGTAATACTAAAAATAAGCTAAGGGTTCAGTAAATACCTTATTTGGCAACTCAAGAATTTTCTTGAGTTGCCCATAGTGGCCAAAATTCTGGCTTTCTTGGTCCAATGTATAGATCTTGAGCTTGTGCACATTTTTTGTGAAATGATGATGGGGTTTTGGTGGAGTTTTCATGGTGATTTGGGGCTATTTAAGAGGGGAGGGAGGTGAAGAGCAGCAGCAGCAGCAAGGGCTAAAGGGGGAGAGAGATGAGTGAAGGAAATGAAGGAGATGGCTAAGTCCTTGGGTCAAAGGAGACCATACCTCTCTTTCTCACTAAACCTCATATTTTATTCTAAAACCTTTTCTTTTCTTCAAATTCCTTCTCACTCAAATAGTGAACCCCAAAATAAAACCATGGCTAGAAAAATGCAACACAAGTGTAGGAAATGTTATGTGCATGATTTGCACAAAATTGCCCGAAAACCCGATTAGCGATTTTTAATCGCGATTAGCACTAAATTATCAAATAACTAATCAAAACAACTTAAAAATGGCATAATTCTCTAAATTACCCTATTTTAGAATTTTCCATAATTTTTCCAAATTTTTCCCCATTTATTTGTATTTAATTATACCGAATTATTAAAATATTCAATAAAGTAATATTAAATTATAAAATTTCATAAAAATGGTATTTTATTATTTTGAAATGTTACACCGGCTGTCCTACAATCTCTATTTCTATTGGGGGTAAAAATATTAATCGTGCTTTACTCGATCTAGGCGCTAACATCAACTTGCTTCCTTATTCAGTATACGAGCAGTTAGGAATTGGAGAGTTCTAACCCGTCCATTGTACTCTCCAGATGGCAGACCGATCTATCACCAAATCTCGGGGCAAACTAGAGGATGTGTTAATTAAAGTCGGGGAATTCCTATTTCCCGTGGACTATATTGTTTTAGATACACAACCTATGGCAAACCCACGCAATCAAATCCCGGTGATACTTGGTCGACCCTTCCTAGCAACTTCTAACGCTGTAATTAATTGTCGTAACGGTTCTATGAACTTATCCTTCAGGAAAATGACAATTGAGCTTAATATTTACAAGCTAGGATGTCAGCCATCAGAACCTTCTGCGCATTTGCTGGATGTTTGTTCCATCCACGAGATAGCTTCCGAAAGCTGCATGGATGAGGGACTTCACTTTGATGTTCTCGACAACACTAATGAGACATCGTTTGATCTTGCACCACTTCACAGTGAGGATATGTTCAATGAGTCCGACCTTGATATTGAACCCGTTGACTCGTTGCAAAAGTCAGTAGCACTTTCCGAGTCAATATCTTATGCAAGTTTTAAAGCTCTTAAGGAGTCCGAATATCATTCCGTTACCCCTCCTTCTATTGTCTCTCCGCCAATTCTTGATCTCAAACCGCTACCTTCTCATCTTAAATATGCATATTTAGGAGAGAATGAGACTTTGCCAGTGATTATATCCGCTTCTCTAGCCTTAGAGCAAGAGAATGTACTTTTGGCAGTATTGAGATCGAATCGGAAAGCATTTGGTTGGACGATGGCCGACATCAAAGGGATTAGTCCCTTAATTGTTGAACATAACATACATCTGATGGATGAAGCCAAACCAACCCAAGACCCACAAAGACGGTTAAATCCCGTTATGAAGGAGGTGGTAAAGAAAGAAATCGTCAAGTGCCTTGATAGTGGAATAATTTACCCCATATCTGATAGCCAATGGGTAAGTCCAATTCATGTGGTCCCTAAAAATTCTGGCATCACGGTCATCACTAATGAGGCTAATGAGTTAATCCAAACATGCACCCAAACTGGATGGCGCGTATGTATTGATTACAGGAAACTCAATGCCGCGACGAGGAAAGATCACTTCCCTCTAACTTTCATTGACCAGATGTTAGAACGATTAGCTGGACACGATTACTATTGTTTCTTGGACGGATACTCTGCCTATAACCAGGTCCCCATCGCCGAAAAGGATCAAGATAAAACCACTTTTACTTGTCCTTTCGGAACTTTTGTTTATAGACGCATGCCCTTTGGGTTATGCAACGCTCCCGATACATTTCAGCGGTGCATGATGGGGATATTTTCAGATATGGTGGAAAATTTTCTAGAAATTTTTATGTACGATTTCACCATTTTTGGGGACTCCTTTGAGGACTGCCTTCGTAATCTTGACGCGGTTCTTACCCGCTGTAAGGATACGAACATGACTTTGAATTGGGAAAAATGTCATTTTATGGTCCAAGAAGGTATTGTACTTGGACATATAATTTCACGAAAAGGCATTGAGGTTGACAGAGCTAAAATAGATGTCATTCATAACCTCCCTCATCCCAACTGCGTCAAAGATATACGATCATTTCTTGGCCATGCAGGATTTTATAGAAGATTTATTAAGGACTTTAGCAAAATTGTTAGACCCTTAACCCTTCTATTGGCCAAGGACACTACTTCTCTCTTTGATTCGGATTGTGAGGCTGCTTTTGAATCGCTTAAAGAATCACTCACTACAGCCCCCGTTCTATCATCTCCGGATTGGAACCACCCGTTCGAGCTTATGTGTGATGCATCAGATTTTGCTATTGGTGCTGTCTTAGGATAGCATATTGATAAGATGCCACATGTAATTTACTATGCAAGTAGGACCTTGAATGATGCACAAATAAATTACACAACTACCGAGAAAGAACTCTTGGCAGTTGTATTTGCATTAGAGAAATTCAGGCCCTACTTGATTGGCTCGCCTATTGTGGTTTGCACAGATCACTCCGCCCTACGACATCTTTTATCGAAGAAGGATGCGAAGGCCAGGCTAATACGTTGGATCCTATTGTTATAAGAATTTGATCTTGTCATCAAAGACAAGAGTGGATGTGAAAACGTTGTAGCCGACCATCTTTCACGCATCACTTCTTCGCCAACTGTGACTGTGCCAATAAATGACTCATTTCCTGAGGAACAGCTCTTGAATGTATCTTACGAACCTTGGTTCGTGGATATCGTGAACTATCTTGCGACGGGACTTATTCCTAGTGATTGGTCGAAACAAGACAAACTTCGATTTCTATCCCAAGTAAAATATTTTTACTGGGATGAGCCTTATCTATTCAAGTATTGTTCCGATCAAATCATTCGCAGGTGTGTCCCTAACGATGAATTCAAGAGCGTGTTATCATTTTGTCATGATCAGGCATGCGGCGGTCACATTGGACCTCGAAAAACGGCGGAGAAAGTTTTGCAATGTGGCTTTTATTGGCCAACATTATTTAAAGATGCATTTGAACATTGCAAAACTTGTCCGCGATGTCAGCATTTGGGTCGGATTTCACGAAGGAACGAGATGCCGCTCCAACCTATATTGGTTGTGGAAATATTTGATGTTTGGGGTATTGATTTTATGGGCCGTTTTCCCAACTCTTTTGGGAATCTATATATCTTGTTAGCGGTTGATTATGTCTCTAAATGGGTGGAAGCTATACCGTGTCGCACTAATGAAAACAAAGTTGTCATTAAGTTCCTTAAAGAAAACATCTTTTCGCGATTCGGACACCCTCGCGCTATAATTATCGACAACGGGACAAATTTCTGCAATCGGTCTTCCGAGACCTTGATGCGGAAATATTCAATCACTCACAAGCTTTCTACGTCCTATCATCCCCAAACAAGCGGGCAGGCTGAGATCTCAAATAGGCAGATCAAACAGATATTGGAGAAGACGGTTTCGAAAAACCGTAAAGATTGGTCAACCAAATTGACTGATGCTCTTTGGGCATTCCGCACCGCTTATAAGACCGATCTTGGTATGTCTCCATACCGCCTTGTGTTTGGGAAGGAATGCCACCTCCCTGTCGAGATTGAACATAATGCAATGTGGGCTATTAAAGAACTTAATTTTGATCTTGATCATGCAGGCAGCTATCGGAAGCTGCAGTTGAATGAGCTAAGCCAACTCCGCGATGAAGCTTACGATAATGCGGTGATAGTAAAGAACAGGACTAAAGTGTTCCACTATAAAAATCTTTTTAGAAAAACCTTCACATCGGGGCAACAAGTCCTTCTTTACGATTCCCATCTCCATCTTCATCCGGGTAAGCTTAAATCTCGTTGGAAAGGACCTTTTGTGGTACGGTATGTACACCCGCACGGGGCAGTTGAAGTCGAAAATTTGAAAAACGGTTCAATTTTTAAAGTAAATGGGCATAGATTAAAACCGTATTTTTCTGCTGACCCCGCGAAGGAGCTCCTGTTTTTACAGGAGCCGCTTTATCAAAACTAAAATTCCTCCGCCTCACCTCCATGTTTTTGTAACATTTTCTCATTTTAAGAATGGAGGTGGGTAAAAATGGATTTGATTGAATATTTGTGCGTTTCAAAGATCAAGTTTGGGGGTAGTTTTCATTTAACTATTATTTTATCCTTTGTATCTCTCTCCTAGTATACAGGTCCTTGTTCTCAAAGGGCTACATCAGTGAGGACACTGCTGAAAACAGGTTTGGGGGGGAGGTTTGTATTCACTGAATTATTTTTGACACTGGGCATTAAAAAAAATTTTATAACAAAAGAGCAGAGTGTGAAAAATTACATCCAAAAGATAGGAATAGTTTAATAAAACCAAGAAAATTAGAAGTTATCTTAAACGAACTAGTAATAAGTAGTTATGAGCTGTTGTCCCAAGGGTTAGTAAGATGAAGGAAGTCACTAATCTGAGGATAAAAATAAGTCTGAAAAATAATTTCTATTCTGGAAGCCAAACATTTGAATGTTGATACCCTACTATATGCACTTACACACGTCTTGAAACTCGGGATAGTAGAGGATACCTTGAAATGCTCTTGTCTAAAAGCCAAAGTATGAAGGAAATGAAAAAATGAAGAAAATATAAAAATGGTGAAAATAAAAAAAAATGAACACTGGTTTTGTATCGCCAAGGCAGCAATAAAAAAAATATAGCGAGGATGCCTCTTCACCTAGTGCCCTAAGGCCAACTGGTCTGGGAGTCACTGCTAAGGCTTAGGTCGTGCAAGACGAGGAAAATATTATCACCTAATCTGCAAGCACATGAGTAATCGGTCGGTTAGTACCTCAAGAAGTATTAACGGTCGCATGAAAAGGTGTGAGAAAACCTAAGTATTCATCAAATTAAAAAGTACTAAGATAAATGGACAAGAGTATGATAGCTTGAATTGAATTCTCCGAGTATAGGGATGTCATTTCACACACGTAGGGGTATATGATCAATGTTTGGACGAAAGGTAGGAATGAAGAATAAAGACGATGTTTTATCGAAGGATAATGTGATTTCTAACTTCTTTTCATGACTATTAAGATAGGGCTCATAACAACTAAAAAGCTAGTGTAGTTGAAACTCTTATTTTCAAAGTCTTTCTTTTATGGTTTTTATCTTTAAATGTAAATTTCATCATCTCTCTTTTATTATAGGATTTTGTGGGTGTAATCCGCTGAAAACCCTCAGGAGACAACACTCCTCCTACTAGGGACACCTAGAGGTTTAACGGCTTGTTGCATGTGCTCAGTGCAATCGTGTTTGCCTACGAAAGTGTGCTTAGTTTTCGCCCTTTCTTTTTCTCCTTCTCTTGAATAAACTAGTTTGCTCGGGACGATCAAAGATAAGTTTGGAGGTATTTGTTCAGTTGATAAAACTGCACATTTGTTATTACATTTTTCCTACATTTCCATATTTAAAAAGGTCTTTATTATAATATATCACACATATGAGGGCTTATCTGTAAAAATACTATTTTCCATGTGTTGATATATTATAATTAGCATTTGGTAGAAAAATGTATATAATATTATTTACCTAATCCTAGTAGACTTAGTCTACTAAATATTATTGTTGTGCAGAATTTTCAGGTCTTAAATTAAGGAAATCAAGTTGTTAAAACTAACCTGCCTAATTAAGAAATCAAAATCAACTCTGGCAGAAGAAAAGAAAAGATTTCCAAATTCTGAATGTTCCAAGTATCGCCACATGTCACATAAATCCAACACCAGGAAGTTGATGAACGGACCCGATCATCTGGCCGCGGATCTGCGGCCAGAGCCCCTTTATGCCGTGGATCCGCCACGTATATGTGGAGTTAGCTTCTGGAGATTTTGGGGCTGGATCATAACTGTTATTCCCCAATTTAGGCATCTAACTTTCTGGATTTGGGTCTATAAATAGAGACCGAGAGCCTCTTGGAAAAATCATCAAGCCGACGAGATCACGAAGTCCAAGACGGCTCACACATCCAGGCTGATCATCAACGGTTCATCTACCTCCTTAGAAAAGATCGAGAAGAAAACTAGGTTTTTGTAATCATTTTCTAAGGAATCAAAGTGTACTTGAATCTTGTTGATTAATAAAGGTCGTTCTTTTTCCTATTCTATTTCTTCGTAGTTTAATTATGCAATTTCTCTCCATCTCTTTTTCTCCCAACATGCGTGAGTAATTCTCCGCTTGTTAGGGTTCGTAGGATTAGGGTAGGCTAATGGATGATGAACATCCATAAACCCTTTTTAAGTCCTATAAAGTTTATGAACTTTATCAAAAGAATCATTAACATCCTAATCGGGCGCGCTAACAATTCTTTGTTAGTTCCGACCGCGATTAGAGATTAGATTAATGATTGTTTTGGTAAAGGCTAGATATGAACGGAGTTCCGTGTCGAGATAGGGGTTAAGAGTGGGATTCCTTTTCCCTCCAGAAACCCTAATCTACACGCATCACCGTCGTTCTAGTTTTAAATCTATTAACGGATAAAAAGGGTAACTTTTAATTAATCGTCCATGACTACTAAATCCTAACGAACCCTACAAGCCCCCTTATTATATTAACTACATCCCTAAAATAATCTAGATCTATATTTTTGCATTCATTATCTTAACGTAGATCTAGAAACCATTCTTCAAAATTCTTTATCCCTCCTCTCTCTCTCTCAACACATCTAAAGTAAGATTAAAATATTCAACGTTTTCCTGAGGACGACCCGTGCTCACCTCGGTCTAGCGACACGCGACACCGCTCTGATTGCGGTTATTCTACAAACACACTCTTCCGAACCAATCACTTCTCTTTTGGTATTGTATATTGAATTCAGAATATCTCCATGAGACCCTGTATTATGACATAAGACGTGAGGTGGTTGTATGTATATTATTTGACAGATGAGATCGTTTAGTTATATTAAATGATATTTTTTTTACTTATGTCTGAGATTCTTATTGATGTCGTAATAAGTTGTATATTTATTTCCGTTGTTGGCGTTGTTGCTCCCAACTAGGGATGGAACCAAATTAAACACTTTATAACTGTTTTATTATGAATTCAATAGGGAGTTACTGTTAATATCTTAATTACTTAAAACTGTGATTTTTAGTTAAAAACTAAAGTTTCCTAAAATTTCCGCAAAAAGGGTTTTGATCTTGGTTTTTGGCTTACTCGGGTTGTGTAGATATCTTTAGATATTATACAATCTAAGTGCCGGTCACATCCAAACTTTGAGTCGTGACAAAGTTGGTATCAGTGCTTAGGATTAACCTTAAGGAATCGAGTAGTGAATTGGAGTTAGTAGGCTTAAGTGTCGTTACGTAGGATGACCTTGTTTTGATGGAGTAGGTGATTCAGGATGAGTAGAGTACCGTACATATGTTCCACGACATATTTACGCTACGATACTCAGCCTAAGTAACCTTAGGAGAAGTTTGTTCGTACTTCTTTCCTTGATTCCATGTATCTTGGGATTCGATTGCAATGTCCTTATCAATCCTGTTTCTTACTCCAGGAACTATGTCACTAACAATTACGGGGACTCAGAGTACCGCTGTTCGAGATGAGATTGGAGCGGGCTCGTCTGAAACGGGGACAGACCTAGGCAGTACGCCTATCTTTCATGAACCAATTGATCCACCCTATATTGATCGTATAGCTAGGATGGAGGCAAGTGTTCAAGAGATGCGCCGAATGATCGGATCCTTGTTAGAGATTAGTCGAGCACGGAGATCGACCACTACTCCACGTACGGTTGTTCGGAGACCAAGGAAAATTCATAATAATACATCAGCACCAAGACGTGTTCGTAGAGGCCGTGGCAGATTCTGTATGTATAGTTATATCACTTGTACCCATATGTTCAGCAGCCCGTGCAAAGATGTTTCAGGTGTGGGTGTCCGTATCACTTAATTAGGAATTGTCCCGTGAGGCGACAGGGTGAGGCATCGGTCACACATGTGAGTTCACCACCTTCACCACCTCATTACCTCCTACACCTATTGTCATTCCATGTGAGATCAACACCCATAGAGGCCGTGGTCGAGGTGGTCGTAATTCGAGAGGACGAGGAGGCAGAGGCAGACGGCAGTCGGTCACTGGAAGCAGGCAGGCTTTAACCCTTATGTTGACTCTTCGGAGCGCACAGGCGTCGAGCGTTGTTATATCAGGTAGTCTTTCGATACGTTCCTTAGATGCACATATTTTATTTAAATCCCGGTTTTATGCATTCTTACATATCTGCACAAATTGCACTTCTATGGGGGAGAGAGTCGTCTTTTTTTTTAGTTACCACTAGTTAGGATTACTCCTGTAGGAGATTCTTTGTATCTCGACTCATATTCAGGTCGTGTTTAGTACGTATTAGTGATAGGGATTCATTAGTTGATCTGATTCTCCTGGATATGTTAGATTTTGATATACTTCTTGGTATGGATTGGTTGGCCGCTTGTCATGCTTATGTAGATTATCGGGGGGGAAGCGGTCAGATTTTGTTTTCCAAGTGGACCGATTTTTGTTGTGCAGGGAGACTGTAATATAACTCCTGCCAACCTGATTTCTTCTCTTTGTGTGGGACGACTCTTGTAGAAGGTTTGTCATGGGTTCTTAGCATTTATTCAGGACTTAGGAGCCGCTGATATTATGTTGGACCAGATTCCGATCGCACGAGAAATTCCGAATGTGTTTCCTGCTGAACTACCAGGATTACCGCCCGATCGCAATATTGAATTTTGTATTGACTTGATTCTGGGTGCTGGGCCTATTTCTATACTACCATATCGGATGGCCCCGACAGAGTTGAAGGAACTCAAAAGCCAGTTGCAAGAGTTGTTAGATAGAGGACTTGTTCATCCAAGTGTATCGCCGTGGGGAGCTCCTGTCTTATGTGTTAAGAAGAATGATGGTAGTATGAGAATATGCATAGATTACAGGCAGCTGAATCGAGTTAATGTGCGAAATAGGTATCCATTACCTCGTATCGATTACTTGCTCGATCAACTGCAGGGAGCTGGCTACTTTTTGAAGATTGATTTACAGTTAGGGTATCACAAGTTGAGAGTTCGGAAAGATGTCATTCCGAAGACTGCTTTTCGCACGAGATATGGGCATTACGAGTTTCTGGTGATGTCTTTTGAACTCACCAATGCCCCCGCAGATGTCATGGATATGATGAACCGTATTTTCAGACAATTCCTTGATCAGTTTATTATAGTATTCATTGATGATATTCTTGTTTATTCCCGGAGCCGGGAGGAGCACGAGCAGCAGTTGCGCATCACGTTGCAGACCTTGAAAGAGCATCAGCTATTCGCTAAATCCTCCAAGTTTGCTTTCTGGCTGGATAGTGTAGATTTCTTGGGTCACGTAGTTATGAGAGATAGAATACGTGTAGACCCGAAGAAGATTGAAGCAGTACAGCACTGGCCCAGACCTGTGTCAGTTACAGAGGTTTGAAGTTTCTTGGGTCTGGTCAGTTATTACAGACGTTTTGTGCAGGATTTTTCTCGGATCGCTGCACCGTGGACCAGATTGACTAGGAAGGAAGTTCCATTTCTTTGGACAGATACATGTGAGCAGAGTTTCCAGCAATTGAAGACCCGCTTGACGACTGCACCAGTCTTATCATTACCTTCTGGGTCTGGTGGTTTTGTTGTGTATTGTGAAGCTTCTCGAGTGGGTTTAGGCGGTGTGTTGATGCAGCACGGCAGGGTTGTAGCTTATGCTTCTCGGAAGTTGAAGAGGCACGAGCAGAACTACCCTACTCATGATTTAGAGATGGATGCTGTAGTTTTCGCACTGAAGATTTGGAGGCATTACTTGTATGGAGAGTCGTGCCAGATTTTCCCAGATCATAAGAGCTTGAAGTATATTTTCAGCAAAGGGATCTGAATCTAAGGCAGCGTCGATGGATGGAACTCGTGAAAGATTACAATTGTGAGTTCTTGTATTATCCAGGCAAAGCGAATATTGTAGCAGAAGCTTTGAGTCGGAGGCCTGGAGGTAGCTTATCTCATTTGCGCACCTTGCAGAGACAGTCTTCAACAGACTGGCAGATTCTATGTAATAGCCATGTACAGTTTGAGTTCACATCGATAGGAGGACAGTTAGCACATGGTCGCACCTGTCCTTAGTTATTGGATCGTATTTGAGAAACACAGCCCGCAGATGCTCGTATGTTAGAGATTATGGATCAGGTTAGGCAATGCAGAGAGTTGGAGTTCGTGATAGATGACCGTGGAGTATTACGTTTTGGGACTCGTCTTTGTGTGCCAGATTCGGATGGACTGAGACGTGAGATCTTCGAAGAGGCCCATCGATCAGCATACAGTATTCATCCTGGTTCCACCAAGATGTATCATGACATGAAGGATGTTTATTGGTGGGAAGGAATTAAGAGGGATGTTGCGGAGTTGGTTTCGAGATGCTTGACTTGTCAGTAAGTCAAGGCCGAGCACCAGAGGCCGGAAGGAGAGTTGCAGCCCTTGCATATTCCGAAATAAAAATAGGAACAAATTTCCAGGGATTTCATTGTGGGTCTACCCAGGACCAGCAGAGGGTATGATTCCATCTGGGTGATTGTAGATAGATTGACAAAGGCAACTCACTTTCTTCCGGTGAAGACGACGTATGGATTTGCACAGTATGCTCATATTTATATCGACGAAATGGTACGATTACATGGGGTTCCGACGTGCATAGTGTCCGATGGGAGTACACAGTTTACCAGCAAGCTATGGCAAAAACTTCAAGAAGCTCTTGGTACACGATTGAGTTTTAGTATAGCTTTTCACCCACAGACAGATGGTCAGACAGAGGGGATATGCTTCGAGCCTGCAGTCTTGACTTCAGTGGCAGTTGGGATCTTCACCTACCTTTGATAGTGTAACATTTCAGAGAATTATGTCATTTCTAAGTTTTTATGATTAGTTATATGATAATTTAGTGCTGATCGCGATTAAAAATCGCTAATCGGTTTTTTTGGCATTTTGTGCAAATCATGCACATATCATCTTTTCATACACTTGTGCATTTTTCCACCATGTTCCTTTTGGGTTTACTATTTGAGTGAGAAGGAATTAGAGGGAAAAGATAAGGAAAAGAAAAAGAAATGGAAAAGGATTTTTATATTGAGGTATGGGTGAGAGAGAGAAAGGGATTACCTTTGACTAAGACTTAGCCATTCCTCCATTTTCTTCACCATTCCTCTCTCCCTCTTCTTTGCTTGCTGCTGCTGCCTCTTCCCTCACTTCCTCCTCCTTCTTCAAGCCTCCAAAACACTATGATAAACTCATCAAAACCTCACTTCCTTTTTACAAAAAGTGTGCACAAGCTTGCAAGCTATAGGATGGACCAAGAAAGCTTTCATTTTGGCGCTGTTGAGGATTCTTGGGGGTCTTATGATGTAATTCCTTCACAATTAGAGTGCTATTTCTTGTGCTTAAGCTTCGGTCCAAGTTTCATATCGATATTGTGTGTTTTTGTGGACTTGAGGAAAAGTAGTTAGGGTTTGGGGTAAATTTGTGTTGTAATGTGAGATTGAGCTCAGTAGAAGTTAGATAAACACCCCAGTGCATGAATTGAGACCCCAACCTGAGAGTTGAAACCCGAAATACGGATTTAGAAACCGATATCGGAAAAGTTATGAAATCTGGGAAGCTCATATGAGATCTGCTATCACCCGAGACATCCTAAAATAAAATTGATTGGACTGTGAGATGTGCAGGCACCTAGGAACCACCACACAAAACCCCAGCCCCCAACTCCTTCTTCAGGCCGCAGATTTATCCTGTTTGGCTGCAAATTGCGGCCTGGACCCCACCTTTTTACCTCGTTCTGGTTCTGTAGCTCCTACATGTGTAGATTAGGCCCCTGGCATGTATAGATTTGTCTAATTTGACCTAGGGTGAAATCTGGATCCTATTTCCTCAGTTGTTGTTTTGGGTGAGTGTTTCCGTATTCCGTATTTTAATTCTGAATTTGTGTATTGTGTTTTACCTCGACTATTTGGCGTTTATACGACGATATCAAGGGTTGTTGATGGTTTTGATAGGCATTGTCCATAGGTTCTAACCTATAGATCATAGCGTATCGTTTTGGGATTCGTATGCCGTTTTAGTTTGGAATTGGTTTTGATACGCATTTGCAATATGTTAATGTGTAGGTACCAAATGAAGACTCCGGGATGACAAGCAAGCGCGTGGCGATGTCCACAAAAGAAGACGCAAAGTGAGTAGATTATATCTACAGGGGGGAGTCGGGTGGATGGCGTATAGCATCCCCGCAGTCCGTAGTTAATATACTATATATATATATATATATGATAGTTATAGTGTGTTGTGGATATTGTGTTAGGTGTATTATGGATAGTTTAGGGTTAGAAGCAACTAGTGTAGTTCATAGTCGCGAACCCTAGAATAGATTTACACCTAAACGTACACCCTTGCACATTCATTATACATGCACTGTGTTTGATGATATTGGACGATATTCGAGGTGAGTCGATGATTTGGGCATTATGCCGCGAGATCGGTGATTTGATATGATTCGTATGTTGGATACGACATGTGATCTCTAGCGGGCCTTGGAACGTGTGTTTACACACGCAGTCATATTGATGGTATCAGTTGTACTAGACTTAGATCAGTACCCAAGATTATGTGATATGATGATGAGGATACCAATTAATTAATGAGCTGATTGTGATAATTGACCCGTACCCAGCTATTGGGATGCCATACGACGATGTACCGTACGAGCTTTATATTGATGGTAGATCTGCACTCATGACTTGAGGATGCCATATAACATACTGTATCGTACGCAATACTATTGAGGCGGGATCACCGACTATATATATATATATCGACTCAGATTTAGGTGGATTCCATACCCCTCCCGGTTGGCGTGATACTTAGATCTGTAGTTTGCATAGTAAATGTTAGACAAGACACGAGTCATATCTATTTCTAAAACTAACGAATCGGGAATATCTTAAAAACATTGTAGCCCTTAGTTTACTAAAAACCCCGACTTGTCTTATTTCAAATGGCAAGCTGCATTACTATTCATTTACCATTTACTCTACGGCTCGTATTGCATTGCATGCTTATATGTTATTGATTCATATTCCTTGTGCATATGCCTTTACATAGTTGCATGTTCATATTAGTGTTCATGTTGCATGTATTATAATTCATGGATTTCGCACTGTGATATGGTTGCATATGATGATTCTGGATTGTTTTACTCCTGCGTATATATATATCAGTGGTATGGGACGCTGAAATATATATATGTATACCCACAGACTATATATATATATATATATTAGTGGTATGGGACGCTGATATATATATATACGCCTACTTAATATATCATCATGATGATCTATGCAAACTTATATATGCATGCCCGATATATGAGAGTTGGGGCTGACCCGGACTGACAGATGCCCGATATATGAGAGTGGGGGCTGACCCAGACTGACGGATGCCCGATATATGAGAGTGGGGGTTGACCGGACTGACGGATGCCCGATATATGAGAGTGGGGGGGCTGACGCCGGACTGACGGATGCCCGATATATGAGAGTGGGGGTTGACCCGGACTGACGGATGCCCGATATATGAAAGGAGCCTATGTGTTTGATATGAGAGGAGCCTTTATGGTCGATGGTATATTATATCTCCCCTACCCCACATATATTTTATATGCATTGCATCATGTATTAGTAGTACCTGATAGAGTACCTTCATGGATGTTGCATACATATCAGATATATGATATATGGGATTTACTTGATATTGAGATATATATTTGTGTCGATGCTCGACACTGATTTTCTAATGACTTCATTCGTGATACCTTCTGCTTTCATTTCACCGCATACATACATCATATTTATGATATGTTATTACGTGAGGCACTGGCACGAGTTCTTGGCAATACACTTATATTCAGATGTTACATTGCCACTTTACCATGCTTCAGACTTATTCATTTGAGGTTTATATTATATCTGATCGTTTTGACTAAGGATTATGTCATGCTTCCAATTTCTGCATGTAGATATTTTCTATTCACGAGTTAGCAACTCACCCCCGTTGTGCCACAGTTCTTGCAGGTTTGCCGTACAGGTTCCATAGCGGCATTCCTGGCACACTACTTTCCTTTGCGGGTGATTTGCTAGGTAAGTGGGTTCTTTGTATCAGAACCGCCGTTGTACATGTATTATTCATTGTATCTAGAAATTCCATCAACCAAAACTTGTATATTGTTTCAGTCTTAGACACTAGTGATGTATTATTTCGACCTTAGAGTCGTGCTCAGTAGTATTACGATTTTCTTGCTTATTGGAGATTCTCTTGGGTTTTGATCATCGCCCTTCTGCGTTGTATGTTATATTGCTTGTGTGGGTTGTGCTCTTTGTTTATGCATAGTAAGTGTTTGATAAAATGCCTCAATGGAAAATAATTTACAAAATATGTTTCTTTACTCTTAAAATGGTTTTAGATTTCTGGGCTTTTGGCTTACTTGGATCAGATGGAGTCCTATAGACTTCATATGGTTCAAGGGCCAGTCACGTGCTCTTTTGGGTCGTGACAAAGTCGGTATCAGAGCGCTAGGTTAACCTTGGTTCGAGTCTAATTTTGACTATGTGGAGCCTAGGGCGTCTATATATATACGGAACTTAGGCTTGACCTTACGGAACTTAGACTTAGTCGAGGGGGTATTAGACCCGAACTTTCGTCGCATAGGATGACCCTTAGTTGATTGAATAGGTGAATAAAGTAGAGTGACGTACCGTGGGTATGTTCCGCGGCATACTAACGATACGCTACTCCGCTTAAGGAACCTTAGGATGTACATATTTTCGAGATCAGTGATTCTCTTCATATCCATGATTATACATCCATTTGAGATCATCGATTCTATTAGTTTCATGATCATACCTTCATTGATGTTGTTCCTTCTTGTGATCATGTATCCATTCTGGATCTGTTGTTTTCTTTCTTGCCATTGATCTGCTCTCTTCGATATTCGATTGAGGTTCCTGTCTTCATTGTTTGAGCGCAGTTGAGCTGCTGCTAGTGTTACGGTCAGGGCGAGCTCGTCTGGTACGAGGGCCAACCATTGTGTTTTCTGGCGACATAGGAACATCTCGAGTTAGTATTGATGATTGTGACCTCTTGTGGAGGCGAGTTCTTGGTTTTACCCTGGATGATCAGGCCATTGTTAGAGCTGCCAGTAGAGTGAGGACTGTTGATGTACAGCATACCTCAGAAATTATGATGTCGCCTACCGTGCAAACAGATAAAACAGTTGTTGCTGAGATTGACAGGATATCGCTTCCGGAGCTTACGAGCTGAGATCGCCGGAGCTTCCAGGCAGATATGAGACAGATGATAGCTAGTCTACCCGATTTGAGAGACGAAGGTGATTCGTCCGATTTATGCGCTGGAGCAGGCCCAGTTGAGTTAAAGATTTCCAGTATGGAGAGTCTTACTCGGATCTAGAGCAGACCGATTTAGAGATGACCGCCAATGTATTGCCTTTTCTGGAGGATTGAGGCGTTGTTCAGCGTACAGACGAATGAGCCAGTTGCTGCTGCAAATGACGAGATATCGCCCAGATGATTGGAGCTACTGCAGCATGAGTATACACTTAGAGATATGATGGAAGGTCGCTAGTCACTAAGGATAAAGGACTAGGACGTGTGGTTCATTTGCTTACCGATGCGAGGTCATCAGATAGATTACTTCCAGCTAGAGACGACTTCACACGGAGACATTGATAGTCGACAGAGGCGATCGAATGTCAGAAACCTGCTATTCCAAGTTTAAAGTATTCGGAAAGACATGCAGGAAATTCTATGGACCCTCTAGAAGAATGAAACCCTAACTCGACATAATGACCGTGTGAAAGCCTTTGAACCTTAGGGTTTGCGGCAGTTCTGTGGCGCCATTAGTGAGGCTTGGGTTTGTACTCGATGCTGTTAAACTGTACCCAAGATGTTGAGCTCTTGGGGGATTAAGAGGTTTTGACGAATCGATCGAATGGTTCGACTTCCTTCGGATGCTAAGTGGTGAGATGTATTTCTTAGGAGACTCCTAATACAAGGATAGCCGTTGGAGCGCGGTCCGTGCAGCCACGATGAGTTCAGTCCGATTCAGTCGATATTGAAGCAGAGTAAAGTAAAGAGTTCGCCAGAGATTTGACGAGGTGACGTTCAACTCCGCAGACATCAAAGATGTGATACGCATGCAGAGGCGTAGTTTAGGGATATACCTTCCAGAAGGAGTCGCGAGGGGTATGAAGCCGTTCCGGAACAAGGATTAGCTTCAGTAAAGGACGATGGCTTCCGGGCAATTCGGCAGGAATGAGATTTGAGAGAGACCTCGACAGACAGGACCTTTCTGGAATACTATACGAGAAGTCCTGGACCCAAGGGAGGTCATATTGTGCACACCCAACAGGCCAGAGTTCGGCATCGTCGATGAGGTAGTTGACCAGGTTCGGATAAACGACCTTACCCAGATGCGTTGCGAGTTGATCGAGGACGGATGAGTATTGAGTATTCCTCCAATGGTTGGGACGCGTTCCCGAGGACCTGTTCGGCCAGACATCTTCTACAGAATGATGAAGCTACAGAGTACACGATTTCGAGTCCGTGCGAGAGACTTCGGATTGACCGTAGCCAAGAACAGTGCAGTGCGTAGATAGCATGGCGTGACGTCATAGTGGACGACGATATAGATAAGTGGAACCAGAGGTTCGTGCGAGACGCTGACGAGCTGTCATTACTTCCCGTCGAGACTAGAGACCTGATATGCTTACAGAGGCGTTGGGATGCGACCAATTTCCGAGAAAAGGTTATGCTGAGGACGCAGATGTCCATCGAGCGAGAAGAGATTATGCAAGAGTACCAGCCTCCGTACAAACCGGCATAGGCAAGATCGGAAGAGACCTTGAGCGGGATTCCTTCCAGGACACTGCGGCGATGATATTTGCACCCAGGATTAGATGTGATATGCATTCAAACAATCAGAGGTCGACGCCAGTGACATGCTTCTTTACGAGTGGTCGTGAGGATTGACCGAGAGATGACCAGGGAAGTGCTAGAACGGAATCGTCCCCGTTAGCACACCTGACAGGGCCGATGAGCCGATTGATTGTGAGATTGGTAATCCACAGAGAAAATAAGAACCCAGAGGCAGAGGACGCCAGACTGTGAGCAAGTGGAAAGTAGATATCTTGCGCTGCTAGCATTAGATGCACCCTTAGTGTTTTGAGGTACGATTTTGGTGCACACCAGATGCGCTAAATCGGGTTTCCTTGTGCATGTCACATGCACCTGGTTTTGCTGTCAGGCACACACGTTGCCTATGACAGATGTTGTGTGCACACCCGTTGCACCTGAATGGTACTTATGTGGATTCTTTTTTCCGTGCACACCCGACGCACGGGGTATTCTTATATACGCTTTAGGATTGATATTTTCGGAGCCCGGCAATTTGGATTTTTTTTGCTGAAATGTTTTAGAATTTGGGGGTTTAAATTTAAATTTGGGGACCGAAGTTATTTAAGGGGGGTAGATTGTAACATTTCAAAAAAATAAAATATTATTTTTTGGGAATTTTTATAATTTAATAATATTTTATTGAATATTTTAATATTTTGGTATAATTAAATACAAATAAAAAGGAAAAATTTTGGAAAAATTATGGAAAAATCGAAAATAGGGTATTTTAGAGAATTATGCCATTTCTAAGTTCTTATGATTAGTTATATGATAATTTAGTGCTGATCGCGATTAAAAATCGCTAATCGGTTTTTTTGGCATTTTGTGCAAATCATGCACATATCATCTTTTCTTACACTTGTGCATTTTTCCACCATGTTCCTTTTGGGTTTACTATTTGAGTGAGAAGGAATTAGAGGGAAAAGATAAGGAAAAGAAAAAGAAATGGAAAAGGATTTTTATATTGAGGTATGGGTGAGAGAGAGAAAGGGATTACCTTTGACTAAGACTTAGCCATTCCTCCATTTTCTTCACCATTCCTCTCTCCCTCTTCTTTGCTTGCTGCTGCTGCCTCTTCCCTCACTTCCTCCTCCTTCTTCAAGCCTCCAAAACACCATGATAAACTCATCAAAACCTCACTTCCTTTTTACAAAAAGTGTGCACAAGCTTGCAAGCTATAGGATGGACCAAGAAAGCTTTCATTTTGGCGCTGTTGAGGATTCTTGGGGGTCTTATGAGGTAATTCCTTCACAATTAGAGTGGTATTTCTTGTGCTTAAGCTTCGGTCCAAGTTTCATATCGATATTGTGTGTTTTGTGGACTTGAGGAAAAGTATTTAGGGTTTGGGGGAAATTTGTGTTGTAATGTGAGATTGAGCTCAGTAGAAGTTAGATAAACAACCTAGTGCATGAATTGAGACCCCAACCTGAGAGTTGAAACCCGAAATACGGATTTAGAAACCGATATCGGAAAATATATGAAATCTGGGAAGCTCATTTGAGATCTTCTATCACCCGAGACATCCTAAAATAAAATTGATTGGATAGTGAGATGTGCAGGCACCCAGGAACCACCACACAAAACCCCAGCCCCCAACTCCTTCTTCAGGCCGCAGATTTATCCTTTTTGGCCGCAAATTGCGGCCTGGACCCCACCAATTTACCACGTTCTGGTTCTGTAACTCCTACATGTGTAGATTAGGCCCCTGGCATGTATAGATTTGTCTAATTTGACCTAGGGTGAAATCTGGATCCCATTTCCTTAGTTGCTGTTTTGGGTTCGTGTTTCCGTATTCCGTATTTTAATTCTGAATTTGTGTATTGTGTTTTACCTCGACTGTTTGGCGTTTATACGACGATATTGAGGGTTGTTGATGGTTTTGATAGGCGTTGTCCATATGTTCTAACCTATAGATCATAGCGTATCGTTTTGGGATTCGTATGCCGTTTTAGTTTGGAATTGGTTTTGATACGCATTTGCAATATCTTAATGTGTAGGTACTAAATGAAGACTCCGGGACGACAAGCAAGCGCGTGGCGACGTCCACAAATGAAAACGCAAGGTGAGTAGATTATATCTACAGGGGGAAGTCGGGTGGATGGCGTATTGCACCCCCGCAGTCCGTAGTTAATATACTATATATATATATATATATATATATGATAGTTATAGTGTGTTGTGGATATTGTGTTAGGTGTATTATGGATAATTTAGGGTTAGAAGAAACTAGTGTAGTTCATAGTCGCGAACCCTAAAATAGATTTACACCTACGCGTACACCCTTGCACATTCATTATACTTGCACTGTGTTTGATGATATTGGACGATATTGGAGGTGAGTCGATGATTTGGGCATTGTGCCGCGAGATCGGTGATTTGATATGATTCGTATGTGGGATACGACATGTGATCTCTAGCGGTCCTTGGAACGTGTGTTTGCACACGCAGTCATATTGATGGTATCAGTTGTACTAGACTTAGATCAGCACCCCAGATTCTGTGATATGATGATGAGGATACCAATTAATTGATGAGCTGATTGTGATAATTGACCCGTACCTAGCTATTGGGATGCCGTTCGACGATGTACCGTACGAGTTTTATATTGATGGTAGATCTGCACTCATGACTTGAGGAGCCATATGACATACTGTATCGTACGCAATACTATTGAGGCGGGATCACCGACTATATATATATATATATATATATATATATCAACTCAGATTTATGTGGATTCCATACCCCTCCCGGTTGACGTGATACTTAGATCTGTAATTTGCATAGTAGATGTTAGACTAGACCCGAGTCATACTTATTTCAAAAACTAACGAAATAGGAATATCTTAAAATCACTGTAGCCTTTAGTTTACTAAAAACCCCGATTTGTCTTATTTCAAATGGCAAGCTTCATTACTATTCATTTACCATTTACTCTACGGCTCGCATTGCATTGCATGCTTATATGTTATTGATTCATATTCCTTGTGCATATGCCTTTACATAGTTGCATGCTCATATTAGTGTTCATGTTGCATGTATTATAATTCATGGATTTCGCACTGTGATATGGTTGCATATGATGATTCTGGATTGTTTTACTCCTGCGTATATATATCAGTGGTATGGGACGCTGAAATATATATGTATACCCATAGAGTATATATATATGAGCGGTATGGGACGCTGATATATATATATATATACGCCTACTTAATATATCATCATGATGATCTATGCAAACTTATATATGCATGCCCGATATATGAGAGTGGGAGCTGACCCGGACTGACGGATGCCCGATATATGAGAGTCGGGGCTGTCCCGGACTGACGGATGCCCGATATATGAGAGTGGGGGCTGACCCGGACTGACGGATGCCCGATATATGAGAGTGGGGGGGCTGACCCGGACTAACGGATGCCCGATATATGAGAGTGGGGGCTGACCCGGACTGACGGATGCCCGATATATGAAAGGAGCCTATGTGCTTGATCTGAGAGGAGCCTTTATGGTCGATGGTATATTATATCTCCCCTACCCACATTTATTTTTTATGCATTGAATCATCTATTAGTAGTACCTGATAGATTACCTTCATGGATGCTGCATACATATCGGATACATGATATATGGGATTTACTTGATATTGAGATATATATTTGTGTCGATGCTCGACACTGATTTTCTGATGACTTCATTCATGATACCTTCTGCTTCCATTTCACCGCATGCATACATCATATTTATGATATGTTATTACGTGAGGCACTGGCACGAGTTCTTGGCAATAAACTTATATTCAGATGTTACATTTCCACTTTACCATGCTTCAGACTTATTCATTTGAGGTTTATATTATATCTGATCGTTTTGACTATAGATTATGTCATGCTTCCAATTTCTGCTTGTAGATATTTTCTATTCTCGAGTTGGCAACTCACCCCCGTTGTGCCACATTTCTTGCAGGTTTGCCGTACAGGTTCCATATGTAAGTCCATGTTACTTCTCCCGGTACTTACGGGGTTGCGGAATTGATGAAAAACGATTTTTCAAGAGGTGGTAACATGGACTCAAAATACGGATCTTTGTTAAACAACTAACTAACAACCTAACTAGAGTTTTACCTACTCGGTTAGGGGGCTATACCTTTCTTGAACTCCTTCGTCTTCAACTCTTTCCGGTGTACGGATCGGCCTCACCTCGTCGTCTCCTTGCGCCGAAGATGGATCCACCTGAAAGTTCTACCTTAGGCTTCTTCTTCGAACTTGAAGAAACTAGAACACTTGGTTTGCTAAACCTTGTGAACTAGGATGAGTAGAGAAGTGATTTGGGTTTTCTTTTATCTCTAAGGCAATGTTTCTCAACTCATGAGAGGGTGTTGCCTTGAACTAGAGAGAGAGCAAGAGGGAGAGCTCAAGCAAGAGAGAGAAATGAAATGAGAAAATGAGTAACTCTTTTGCCATCCAAGCTCTCATAATCCAAAACCATCATAAAAAAATAGTAATCAAGTATTATGTGATGGTTCAAGTCAAAATGGCTATATCATTTCATGCACTCATTTTGCAAAAACAAACAAGCAAGCAAAAGTCTTTGCCATGAAATGATAGCCATTGTCATGATGATTGTCAACTAGTCCAACCTAGTCAACCGGTCAATAAAGTCAACAAGTCAACAAAGTCAACCCCTCAACAACCATGTCACTATAATACTTAATTAATATTATTGTTAATCATATTTCTTATTCTCATTAGGGTTTAGCAAAAAGTCAATAGTCAACAGTCAACAGTCAACAACCCCAATGAGAATCCTCTGCCTCTGTCTCTCTGTCAACTGTGCATACACACCTGCATCCGCGTTCCGAGGAACACGAATACAAACGAGATAAAACCAATCCCCAAGTGTACACTAGGATCTGTCTTAAACCAAAGCCCGCTAGTGTTAACTGTCCTGACACCAAACGTGCACAAGTGCACGGATGTGACCGAACCCTGTCGCAAAACCATATGACCTATCGCAAAACCATGCGACCTGTCGCAAAACCATGAGACCTCTACTCTTTTGCCTAAAGGCGAATAGCTTTCTGTGTGGGACTCTAAAGAATCGACACTACGCTGGCAGTGGGTTTAACCACAGACCGCAAGCGGCACTAGCTGTGCGTAACGGTCCCCAGGTAGATGCCGACAAGAAGACTGACGAGGTGAAACCCATCTGAACTCCTACTGTGTCTGAATGTGACAATCTCTATACAGTCCGGTCTGTTCGTCTGATACATCGCATGGCGGGCCTAGGGGGCGGTAAACGTCAGTCCCCTAATAGTGGTACAAGTCATGTCGGAGTGTAGCCCAGATCATCCTGAGATAGCACTGGAAACCTACCAGTATATCTCGCTTGCCCTGGCCAGGGACTGCTCGTGTAATGGCTCTCCTAGACACAGCGCGATGTCAACCCCTAATACCGGGAGAGACGAATCCTGTCTAACCGTCACTGTCTCCAAGTGCTTCGGGACTGCACCCAACTACTACCTGTTTGCACGACTCCTTTGAGCCGTGGTAGGGTAGTAATCTAAGTACAGTGGGAACACACTCGAGGCGAAGTGACAGTATCAAGTCAGCGGACTAAGCTGTACTCATGTCACTTGGGAACTGATAACTGACGATAGGTATAGTACCAACCAACAGTTCCCGACGAGTCCTGTCCAGTGTACTCGTAACCCAACGAGCACACGCATACTATCTCAAGTACGACGTACTGACAACTGTGGGACAGACCGTCTCCCACACTGGGATGAGAAGCTCATACGCTAGTCTACTCCGTAGTATCGATGCCCTGTCTCGATAGTCCTGCGACTAAGGACCTGCATAAGGATGTGCTTATAGATTACCCAACCCCCACTAGTGTGACTGCCATCACAACGCTGGTAATCAAGCAAAGATCCTAAGGGCTCCACTAATGTGTAAAGGTGATATACTAAAATAAACACATGTACACATTAAAGTAGAAACAAACCAAGTATCATACTACTATATTGAGCAAGATTGTCTATACAAGGTGAATATCCCTAGCTTCCATTAAGTAATATACAAACTAGTATGATACAGTAATGGCCTCTAGGGCATATATACTAACAATCTCCCACTTGCACTAAGGCCATGTACTGGCGTATCGAAGACCTATCATCTCGATCAGCCGCTCGAACTGTGTCTGGGGTAAGGCCTTTGTGAGTGGATCAGCAGTGTTATCTTTCGTAGAAACTCTCCGAACCTCGATCTCCTGGCGACCCACGATCTCCCTGATTAGGTGATACCGCCTCAAGATGTGTCTGGACTTCTGATGGGACCTGGGTTCCTTCGCTAAAGCTATAGCCCCGTTGTTGTCGCAATACAGAGGTATTGGATCAATAATGGATGGAACCACCTGAAGTTCAGTTAAGAACTTCCTTATCCAGACAGCTTCTTTTGCGGCATCTGCAGCAGCGATATATTCCGCTTCCATCGTCGAGTTAGCAACGGTTTCCTGTTTGGAACTCTTCCAACACACCGCCCCTCCATAGAGGGTAAAGACATAACCCGACATGGACTTGGAATCATCCTTGTCACTCTGGAAGCTGGAGTCAGCAAAGGCCTCGATCTGGAGGTCTTTTCCGCCATACACCAAGAACATCTCCATAGTCCTTCTCAGGTACTTGAGAATGTTCTTTACTGCTATCCAGTGTTTCTCCCCAGGGTTTGACTGATACCGGCTTACCACACTCAGTGCATAAGCTACATCTGGTCTGGTACACAATATCGCATACATTATAGAGCCTACCGCAGAAGCGTAGGGTATAATAGACATGCGATCCCTTTCCAAATCAGTCTTGGGAGACATCTCTTTGGAAAGGGTGATCCCGTGACAAGCCGGTAGATTACCGCGCTTGGAATCTTCCATACTGAATCTTTTCAGTATGGTGTCGATGTACCTGGACTGTGAAAGTCCCAGTATCCTCTTGGATCTGTCATGATAGATCCGGATCCCCAGAATGTATGTGGCATCACCCAGGTCTTTCATGGAGAACCTGTGTGACAAGAACCCTTTGACAGATTGTAGCATAGGAATATCATTTCCTATTAAGAGAATGTCATCCACGTATAAAACGAGGAATACTACAGTTCTCGCTACAAATATATATAGATGAATAGTTCATCTGGATTTTTGATAAAGCCAAATTCTTTGACTGTCTCATCAAAACAGATGTTCCAACTTCGCGATGCCTGCTTTAGTCCGTAGATAGACTTAAGCAACTTGCACACCTTTCCGCTTCTCCCACTCTGAATGAAACCCTCTGGCTGGTCCATATAAACACACTCCTCTAAATTTCCATTTAGAAAAGCGGTCTTTACGTCCATCTGCCAAATCTCATAATCGTGGAAGGCAGCAATGGCAAGAAGGATCCGAATGGATTTCAGCATAGCTACTGGAGAAAAAGGTCTCGTCATAGTCCAAACCAGGTCTTTGATGAAAACCCTTTGCAACCAGTCTAGCTTTATAGGTCTCAACCTGTCCATCTACACCAATATTTCTTTTGAAGTTCCACTTGCATCCTACGGGTTTTACCCCATCTGGAGCAACGTCCAACGTCCATACTTTGTTGGTGTACATGGACTCCATTTCGGTCCGCATTGCATCCAGCCATTTTACCGAGTCGACGCTCTGAATGGCCTGCTGGAAGCTAGTTGGCTCATCATAATCAATGATGCAATCCTCTCTATCCCCGTATATGAGAAAACCGTAGTATCTCTCGGGCGGATGAGACTGCCTACTACTCCTGCGGAGCGGCGTAGGAATGTCATGATCTTTCGAACCCTCTGGTTCTACTAAGCTTTCAGTAATAGCTCGTGGTTCTGGAATTTCTTCCAGTTCTATTGCGCTCCCACTTATCTGATTTTCCAAAAACTCGGTTTCCAAGAAGTGGGCATGACGAGAAATATAAATCTTTTGTTCCTCTTCGCAATAGAAGAAATATCCCTTGGAGTTCTTTAGATATCCCACAAACTTGCACTGTACTGAGCGTGCCTCGAGTTTGTCTGCATGCCGCTTTTTGACAAAAGCTGGACATCCTCATGTCTTAATGTGATTAAGATAGGGTCTCTTCCCACACCATATCTGATATGGTGTAGTAGGCACAGTCTTAGTTGGAACTCGGTTCAAAAGGTATGCAGCTGATTCTAGTGCATATCCCCAGAATGATCACGGTAACTCAGCGTTACTCATCATGGACCGTACCATATCCAATAAGGTTCGGTTCCGTCTCTCCAATACACCGTTATGTTGCGGAGTGTATGGAGGAGTAAGCTGAGAGAGAATTCCATTCTCTTTTAAATAATCCGGGAATTCGGCACTCAAGTATTCACCACCTCGATCCGATCTCAGTGTCTTGATACTTTTGCCGATTTGTTTTTCTACTTCATTCTTATATTCCTGGAATTTTCCAAAGGCTTCGGATTTATGTTTCATTAAGAAGACATAACCGTACCTTAAAAAGTCATCCGTAAAATTAAAGAAGTAAGAATAATCGCTTCGTGCATGCGTAGACATTGGAATGCACACGTCGCTGTGTACGAGTCCCAAGAGCTCGCTCGCTCTTACTCCGTGTCCAGTGAACGGAGTCTTTGTCATCTTTCCTTTGAGACAGGATTGACAAGTGGCATACGATTGATATTCGAACGGATTCAAATATCCTTCTGTATGTAACTTCGTCAACCTTCTCCTATTGATGTGACCCAGTCTACAATGCCATAAGAAAGTCTGATTTATTTCCGGAGACTTTCTTTTGTGTGTATTCTGGACATTGAAAATTTGTGGTTGGTTTAATACGTATATACCATTGCTTAATGTACCTGACCCAATCAGAACTTGATTAAGGTGAATGTTTACAACATTACTTACAAACGCAAATTCATAACCTTCTTTAGAAATCAAAGATACAGAAATGATATTACAAGTTGCGTTGGGTACAAAAAAGAAATTACGTAAAAACAAAACATGTCCATCTGACATTCCCAGGTGATAGTCCCCCACGGCCTTAGCATCCATGCTAGCTCCATTTGCAACTTTGAGGGTCATGTCACCTGCCTTCAAAACCCTACGGTTTCCCAACGCCTGCAAAGAATTACAGATATGAGATCCTGATCCGGTATCCAATACCCAGGAAGTAGAGTTTATTGATAGACAGTTTTCAATAACATACACACTTGAAGCTGAAACCGCAACTTGCTTCAGATCCTGTGTTCTGGCTTTCCAAGCCCTGCAATCTTTCTTCCAGTGCCCACTCTTATGACAGTAAAAGCACTCTTCCTTCCCCACAAGTTTCCCCGCTATCTTTGTTACTTTTGCCTTTCCCTTCGTATCCACTTTACTAACACCGCCCCTTGGTTTGGCGGGGGCTTTCTTCTTCTTTCCCTTGGCTTTCGCCTTGGACCTAGAAGATGAAGATCCTCCTACAAACAAAGTGGATGTTTCCCTACCTTTCTGTAGGGTGCCCTCTGCACTCCTCAGCATGTTGAGGAGCTCTGAAAGTTCAACTTCCTTTTCTTGCAAGTTGAAATTCAGGAGGAACTGGGCGTAAGTGGAAGGAAGGGACTGAAGAATCAAGTTCGTATAGAGCTCATTCTCCAACGTGGTCCCAAGGTCCGTGAGCTCCTCTATGAAGCCTATCATCTTAAGCACGTGTTCCGCTACCGATGATCCGACGGCCAACCTTGCCGAAAACAGCTTTTTCGACACTTCGTATCTTGCGATACGAGATTGCTCTCCATACAGTTCTTTTGTATGGAGAAATATGGATTCAAGGTCCATATTCTCGTGCCTCCTCTGATGTTCGTTGTCCATAGAGGCAAGCACGAGGCACTTGGCTTTCGCGCAATCGATTTCCCAGGTCTTATGGATTTCCCTATCCGCGACGCTGGTTTTGGGACCTGGGACAGGGGGAGCTTTGGTGGTAAGAAGATACCCCAACTTGTCATAAGTGATTGCCATTTTGACATTCCTGAGCCAATCTTTGTAGTTTGGCCCTGTCAGTATGTTTTTATCTAGTAGTAACTTAAGTCCGGTCATGATGTTTGGTCGCTGCAATTAGGAGAGAGATAAGAAACACTTTAACATGATGCTCTTGCAAGTTTAGAGTGGTTTTTAATTTGTCTAAACAGGATGGCTCCCACTGTCTCTCGAATCCCTCCTCAAACCAAAAAGGGAGAATTAGTCAGGATCAATCTCACCGTACAATACTTGCTTAACCGTTCGGCCAGGCTGGTGTCGGTACTTCGAGGGAGGTTTTCCAACGCTTTTGCGAAGTTACTTAATTAAATAGCCTCTTTTCCCTGGGGGCGTAGCCCCGCTAACACCTTTCTAGACACCTACTTGGTTTATAGCATTGATCGTTAAGTGAGAAATTTCCCGAATAGTAGCATATACTCACAGTAGGATCGGGATCCAAATATCATTGCGTGACAAAACTGAAGGAATCCTACCAGAATCATCACACTCCAAATGGTATGCAGCGCTAGCAAGTTTCAGTTCTTTTGAAACTCCCGATGTGGATTTTTGCCCCATGCTCTTATGACCTTGACTTTGGCCAACAAATCATAAGTCACATGTCAAGTTCTACCCCGTCATTCTCCAGGTTAATTTGAGCCCACCCGCACATACCCTTGACTTTGGCCAACAAGGTAGAACGACTGCCCCAAACCAACACATCTATCTATGCTGCACATGAATACCCAATAGCTACCAATCACTATACCTTGACTTTGGCCAACAAACATAGCTTGAATACTATTGACCATCCATGTGAAACGACGGAGGGCTACGAATGGTTTTGGCGAAACCGTGAACGTAGTGAACTTGATATAATCGAAAGAACGAGATAGCTTTTAAAAGGAGTGGCTTAAGCTCCGCGTTTAAAAGTTATTTTAAAAAGAAACCGAGTGGTTTTGAAAGTGTTCCAACGACATTTACTTGGTTTATTTTTTCTTGCATTAATTCCAATGCGTCCCATCATTTAATCCTACCATTGCAGAAAACAACCACAATATGACGTACGCTTATGCCATTCGCATTCGCCACGGGGCCCCGTCATTACCCGTTAGGTTACTTAACTAACGACAGAGCGGGGGCTGGACTAGCGCGGATGCAAAACATAAGCAACGCCTAAATAATATCATACATAGATATATTGCAATGATAGCCATTTCAGATCACAGATGAATACATTAGATATACTAGGAATCCGCAATTCGTACGAGCCTGTAACGAAAAGCGGATTACACGGTCGCGATGAATAGCCAATACCCTACCCTAGACCCCTACGGGTGCGGCAAACTACCCGCCAAGTATCCGAAGCGAAGCAACCTCCCTCAACGCCGTGAGTAGGCCACTCGGCACTTCGAGATACCCGGTAGTTTGTGCACCCCACCTTGGGTCTATCCAAGGAGCAAAAACAGTAAAAAGAAATTATACAATGACGGCTACAACCCCGACCCGGTTGTGCGGCCAAAAATAATATTACATCAATTTACATATTACATGAATTGAAAGATAAAAGGAAAAACTCTCATCTCAAAACCCCCGGCTATTCATCCGCGACAATCCAATGAATTCATATACACATAACATCAACATTACAGATCACAGATATGTATAACCCCCACTAATCGACGTATAGCGATTAGCGGACGTTCAATACATATAACACATCACAGATATATACCCGTCAGCTTAAGTCTTTAGAAGTTCGATCAAAATACATATTTTTAGGCCCCAAAAACAAATTTTTCTTTCTGGAAAATCTGGGCAGAAAAAACATATTTTAAAAATCCCAAAACAACCCCAGAAACACACTGCAGCAAAATTGTGCCTGTTTCCCCCACTCAGAGCAAGGCTCTGTTTGAATTTCAAAAATTCAAAATAAATGAAGCAACGCTTTGGATCCTCTGCGCTGAGCGTAGGGCGCCACGTGTCTGGCGCAGATGCATCAGCGCAGCGCCCGAGGCAGCGCAACAAATCAGAGCAAAGCTCTGTTTAAAAAAAAAAGTAAAGGAAGCAACGTTTCAGTTGCGCAAGCGCTGCACTGCGCGACACGTGTCGGCGCAGTTGCGCAAGCACAACTGCGCAAGCACAGATGCGCAAGCGCTGCACTGCAAGACACGTGTGTGCGCAGTTGCGCAAGCACAGTTGCGCAAGCGCTGCACTGCACGACACGTGTCTGCGCAGTTGCGCAAGCACAGCTGCGCATGCGCTGCGCTGCGCGACACGCGTCAAGCGCTGGGGAGTTGCGCAAAACAGAATGGAGATTTAAAGAAATCTTTCTGTTCTTGTTAAAACAAGAAGATTTTCTTCTGTAAAGCAGAGGCCTTTGGATCAAAGATCCAACGGTGAGAGAGATTCCCCAAATCACTCAGAGAAAGATCTCTTTAACAAATTTAACTAATTTATGGGCACTATAAAAAGGACCCTAGACCTTAATTGAAAGGAGGAGGAACATTTTTTTCTGAAAAAAAAGAGAACTCTGAAAAACTCCTCAAGAACAAAAAGGTAAAAACCTTTAGAAAAAGAGAAAGTTCTCTTATGAACAGATCATAGATCTAAATACAAGATCAATTATCTTCAATAAAAATAAAATAAAATAAAATAGTGCTCAGCACTTTTTATGAACCTTTGGTTCCTGAAATAAAAAGAAAAACTTTTTTTTCTTTGATCTAAACTAGATCAAGGAAACGAATAGTGCTTTGCATTTCTTTTATGAACCATTGGTTCTTAAATCTAAAAGATTCTTAAATCATAGTGCCTTGCACTTGCAAACTGCACTGTTGCGCTCCTGGATTGGCGCAAGCCACCAGAGCGCGCCACGCATCAGCAGCGCAGGCGCAGCGCATTAGCGCAGCGCACTGCGCTTACGCAATACGTGTCAACACTACAAGCGCTTGCGCTCTCTGACTGGCGCAAAGCGCCTGACAAATGCAAGGCATTTTTTAAAGGGCCTGGCCCAAATCAAAAAGACTAAGCATGTCTAATTAAATTGATGCTCTGCATCATTTATAAATGGGCAGAGCCAAAGCAAAATAATAAGAATGCTATGCATTTAAAAAAAAAGGGCAGAGCCCAAAACAAATTGATGCTTCGCATCCTTTATGGGTAGAGCCCAAATAAAAATAAAAAGAAATGTAATGCAAAAGCAAATAAAATGTTGAACATTTTCAACTGGACTTAGCCCAATTTTGGCCGTAAGTCCTCAAATTAAATTGACTGAGCAAGATTGCTCTCTTAAATCAATTTACTACCGGTTCGAGGGTACATCTCCGAACTCCTCTGACACCCGTCGTTGTAATCCTTCAACGACGTCAGAGAGGTGACGGGTCCTGACGACCACACACGTATAAGGACTGCGGGGTCCTTAAACTCTTGGACCGAAAGTCCCTAAACTAATGTCGGACCGAAACGTCCTTAAACTAATGATGGACCACCACGTCCCTAAACTGGAACATAGACATCCACGTCCCTAAACTGGCGATAGACCCCCATGTCCCTAAACTGGAACATGGACCCCTACGTCCCTAAACTGGAATATGGACCCCTACGTCCCTAAACTGGAACAATAGAGCCCCCAAATGCTCTTTTGTCGGATCCAAACGATCCCGTTAAGTTGATCTTAGTCTCAAATTAGAATAACGTATCCTTGACAAACGTTTAAGTTGATCTTAGCCTCAATATGGCTAACGTATCCTTAAACTAAAACACAAAACCCAAACTTAAGTAAATACGGATTTGGACTAATCCACGTCCTACGGGCGACGGCATAACTTAGTCTCCGTATACAATCCACGGGCAACAACAAACAAAACAAACATACACGACACGAAGTGAAATTCTGGAGAAGGAGAAAGTTGTTACCGCGACGCGGTAACGTAATTAACTGCAGGGGCTTGCGCCTGCAGGGAAGAGCGTCCCCACAATCAAAAACCCCTCACCCTGAGGGGGAATCTGACGAAGTCTGCTACATCGGCCGCATCCGTCTAAACCTTCGATACACGGTGCCATAAATCAACTAGCCATCTTCGGAGAGGTGGATGGATAAAACCATATAGCATCTGCCTCGAATCTCAGGCAAGACGTCCTCGCGTCGTCGGCCGCCATTCGGAGGGGAACAGATTCTGGCACGCCCGGTGGGACATTTTCCTCTTTCCACTCCACACTTCGTGTGTCGTCTTTGCGAACCAATCTCGGCTTGTTAATGGTTGCCTTCGGATTTCAAGTAACTAAGATTTGGTCTTTTGCCTGGCGCAGAACTCAAGATTCAATGGCATTTAACTGCACCAACTGCTCGAAATGCCACTGCAACGGACGCTCCACCTCACCGCGAGGTGTAGCATATGGGCTCCAAGCGGCTTCCTTCCTCGCTCTGCCGGTAGACCAGGTGACCCAAGCCACCACTGGCCTGTTCTTTGGGACCATGGTCCCACCTACAACCTTCTCTATGCCAATACCTGCACTGGAAGTGAACAAAAAGTCGGTCTTCGACCGGCTCACTGCTACGACGGCCCCTGTCAACGGGTCGCCTGCTACCAAACCGACAGCCTCTGTTTTCACCAGGCTAAATCAGAACTCTAAACTGACTATCCCAAGGAAAGCAATAACTGCTGCTCCAGAAGTCGTCAAGACGGCTTCCCCTGTCAAAGAGTCAGTCTTTTCAAGACTGATGATTCTTGCTCCTGCCCCTGCTCGAGGATCCGTCTTCGACAAGTTGAATATCACCCCTCAAAAGAAAACCTCAGTCTTTAAGAGGTTAACACCAGCGACGCCTCATTCAGACAGGGGGCAAAAAGAAGATATCTCAATCTCCGAGCCAGTCCCAACGGCACGTCATGCTCGACGTCGCCATTGGCAACGAGTGAGGAAGGCAGGGGCCAACTTCCCTTCAGGGCTAACTCCACCGGATCCAGTGGTGGAAATCAACGCTGCTGTTCTAACTGGGAACAGCTTTGAACTGCTGAGGAGGGTACGGAAGAATTCTCCAACCGCTACACTGAAAAGATCTCCTCCGCCTGCGGAGAGAGTTCCGGAAACAAAACAAGAACAACCCCCTCAACGGCTGTCTTCAAAAATTTATAAAGTTTGGTGGAGGGTTCAAGACTCCGTGATTGACCCAGGTCACTCTCGTCGCCAGAAAAAGGCGAAGGTGGAAAAAGACAAGGACCGTCCCATTAAACAACAGGGGACATCAGCTGCTAGGGTGCCCCCTTCAACGGTTCCTTCAACCTCGACGGCCCACAAAAGAAGGAGGCCAGAGAAAACTCCCTCGTCAGCGGCAAAAGTTAAAAATGGTGAACCTAAACTCCCTAAGTCAGGGGGCATAACAGTTCATACGGTTTACATGGCATCGGGAAAAGAAGACAGCCGTGCATCCACGGGTCATAGACCGCTTACACGGTCAGTGACCAAGGCTCAGGAGCAGCAACAGAAGCTCCAGGAGATGATGAACACTATGGCCGCACTTACAGGGCCAAAAGAGAACCCTGAAACGTCCTCAGATGAGCGCCAGGAGGAAGAAACCGACGCCGAATTCCTTCGTCGGATATTGGAGAAGAAGGACAAAGAGGCTGCTGAACAAGCAGCCAACATACAGCATATGGGCCTCCTCTTCCACGACATGATAGGGATGATGATGCAACAAGATCCCCCGGCTAAAGAGCCCCCGATCGTCCTTCGAGACGATAGGGGAGAGACATCAAATCCTCCACCAGCTCTGTCGACGGCTAAGGAGGATACAATCTCTAAAGCTGATTTGGACGAGTACATCGCCCAACAAATACGGGTTCATCATGCGACCGAAGCAGCCGGCCAGGTCGTAAAAACGGGACGGCCATATCCGAGTTGGTACGATCAAATCAAGTACCCGCCAGGTTATACAATTCCCAAGTTCCATGTCTACAAAGGGACGGGCAATCCTCATCAGCATGTTGCCCAGTTCAGGGCACTTTGCGGCAACACCGGCGGTGACGACAAGCTGTTGCTTCGCCAGTTTGTTGGAAGCTTATCAGATACGACGTTCGAGTGGTACTCTGAGCTCCCGAATGACTCTATCAAGACCTTCGCGGAGATGGAGCTGCTGTTTACTCAGCGTTTTGCAAGCGCCAGTGAACGTACCCCGATGACAGCACTGATTAACGCCAGGGTAAAGCCAGGCGAGACGTGGGTTCAGTACGGTATACGATGGCGGAACTTATGGTCAAAGTGCGAGCAGCGCATTGAAGAAGCTCCTGCGGTGGGTATGTTTGTGGGAACCCTTGATCCGCAAGCAACCATCTCGCAATTTATGATGTTTTTCAAGCCGACTACCTTCCAGGCCTTGATTGACAAGCTAGCGCAAATGGATCAGATGGGCCATAAACCCCCTCTTCTAAAGCCGGACTCCAGAAATGACAAAGGGAAGGGAAAAGCGATCGTCGTCGCTAATGCTCAACAACAACCGAGCAACTCGAAGCCGGTTGTGCGTCAAAATAATATGCGCCCATACGTAAACCTCGAGGAGAGACTAGGGCTTCCTTACTCTTTTCCCCGCGATAAAACGAGAAGGTTATTCGAGCTGGCATTGCGCAATAGACTCATAAATCTGCCAGAACCAAAACGTCCGTTGCAACCAAGTGATGTCAACGAGCCCAACTACTGTCCTTATCATCGAGTACTAGGCCATCCGATCGAAGACTGCTACGTTTTCAAAAATTGGCTTGAAAACCAGTACCGACAGGGCAAGTTCGTGTTATCTGACAAATGGAAGGTGAATCCCCCGCAGCCCCACACCTCTAAGGGGACGAATACGCCGGGGGCAACATGCTCCGTCATTGAAGAAGCTCCTTGGGAGGTTGTATTATCAGCCAAGACAAAGAGGATGCTAAACGATCTTCAGACATGTCCAGCGATCAAGTGGAAGAACCCGTTGGAACCGCAGGTTATTGAGGGGATGTTGAAGCCACGTACAACTCCAAAGACCGATGGTGGTGGTTCAAGCACTTGCAGCCAGCCGTCAAAACCTTCGAAAAAGAAGAAGAAGAAATCTAAGAAGCCCGTGAAGCCTGGCGACAAGCGCACGGACTTACAAAAGCAAATTGACGCTCTGGATGAATACAACCAAAAGGCACGGACTCCCATTACGCTCCAAGAGTTCCTCAATCACGTCTTTCAAGAAGAAGATGAGGGAGAAAGTTCATCGGATGAATCCGAGGAATATGTGGCGTGCTGTCATATGATTTCCCATTCGATCACGAACGATGAGGAGACTCCTTGCACTGAAACGCTGGGGGCAGATCTTGAACCAAAATTTCTTGAACTATCAGTTGAAATGATTGACGCTTCCTTAACGAAGCTCGATTGAAAAGTAAAGCTGTTCGAGAACGCGAAACGGCTATATTTGAAAGGGCTAAGCGCCAGCGACTTGATGAAAGAGCTGAGATGATCCCGCTGGAGCAAAATGCCTCCACCGTTGACAAAAGCCAATTCAAGATGAGGAAAAAGTTTGCTAAGGCCATATCAATTGGCATGAAGCTACCATCCTCTGAAGAAAGCATCACCAATGAAATAGAAATGCACCCGTCCTATTGCTTATATCATCAGAAGGTTTCGCACCCCACCCAAGAGTGCAAAGCTTTCGATAGATGGTGGCAAGGATACGTTGCTCATCGACAACACTTTAAGCGAGAAAAGCGTAAAACTCGTCGAGAGCAAAGAAATACGACCGAAGAGCTTGAAAGAACTACTGGCGATTGTCACATGGTTAACACTGGCGGGTCACCAGTGCCTACATTCGGAAGCGATTCTGATGAGGAGCTGGAACTTGCCCCTCTCTTTAAAGAATCCAGTTCGGAAAAAGAAGAAAAGTCGAAGGTCTGCAAAAATATTCGGCTGCGGAATCGGACGCTGCCTGAAAAGAACCTCGGACCCTCAAGTAAAAAAGATAAAGGGAAAGAAATGGTCTCTGAAGATATCGTCTTAGATGACCAAGTTCTGGAAGAGCTAAACGCCAACAACCCACCGAAGAAGAATAAGGTGGATTACAACGTCTTAGCACATCTGAGAAAGCTGCCCTCACAGCTCAGCATTCTTGACGCCCTTTTACTATCAAAAGAGGCGAGAGATGCGTTGATTAAGGCACTCCAAGATCCGGAACAATTCCAAGCATGCCTGGCCGAGGAAAAGATGAAGGATGAATTGGAAGAAGTGCACACGGCCGATGTCACTTTCGGCGACGAGGACCTTCTCCTTGGGACTTGCGAACACAATCGCCCCCTCTATGTCTCAGGATACTGCCACGATATAAAGATAGGAAAAATCCTGATCGACAATGGATCCTCCGTTAATCTCCTCAATGTGCGGGTGTTAAAAGAAATCTGCATGAGCGTCCAGCACCTTGCTCGTGACAAGATCACCATCTCCGGGTTCGACTCCCAGTCATCAAGAACACTTGGGTCTGTGATACTGACGCTACGCTTCGGGCTACTCGTCACGGACGTTAAGTTCCACGTCATAGACGCCAAGACATGCTACAACGCTTTGCTCGGCCGACCATGGTTACACGAGTACAACATCATCCCTTCTACACAACATCAATGTATGAAGTATTTTAAGGATGGTTTCGAGTATACCGTGACGGGAGAACTGAACCCGTTCTCTGTGAACTAGGTCCGCAAATACGAAGATGCCAAATATTTCTTATCGGATTTCGAAGATACGGAGAAGTGTCACAAGCCGGAGAATAAAGCTAATGCCACCATCCCTGTCTTCGGCAGTGATACCGAGGAGGAAGAGGAGATAGTGTATTCGGGTCCGCCCCAGCACAGTAAGCCAGGACCGTCCACTCCCACGTTGATCTTTGGTAGCGACTCAGAAGATGAGATCCACGCTGTATTCTCTGCTCGACCTTCCATACGAACGTCCGCTGATGAAGAGCAAAGTCTACAAGTCGCCATAGTGCCGCTTAAACACCATAAAGAACTGGATGCACTTAATATTTACAATGTAGAAGAGTTGCAAACGTTCTATATCCCTCCCAGGAAAGAAAGCGAGAAAGCAATTCTGTTCTACCGCTCTGAAGAAACCAAGAAGGAAAAAGAAATCTGGCATGGTGCAGATCCTACGCTCGACAAGCTTCAGCCTATCCGTCTTCCCAGATATTATACGGAAGGTTTGAAAAAGCTGCTGAAACGCCAGGGTATATCCTTCAAGCAGACCGTTCAAAAAGCCAAGTTCTATGACAAAGTCTGGAACGTCCCCGGGACTCAACGCAAACTGCCTAATGGGAGAATGGAAACAATTGGGCTTGGATACGTCCGGTCAAAGAAACGAGAGTTATTACCCGGCTGCTATGTCGTGTATGACTTCGATGAGGAAGCGGATGCTCAATGGGAAGACGCTAATCCTGAGACAATGAAAGTTCCAGATGCAAAAGTGCCCAGTCCGTCGTTCGAAGAACAAATGGACAAGCTTATAAGGGAAGCGGGTCAAAAAGTCCGGGACGATCATAACCGCAAAATGGTCATCTACGAGAAAGCCAAAACGCAACGCCTCCTCCAACAGGCCGTGAAAGATGAAAAGGCCGCTCCCTGTCAACCTGTTATAAAGAAGGCTCGACGCAAAAGCAGAAATAAGTCGAAAGGCCAAAAAGGCGCTCAACAACAACAAAGAAGGGCTAAAAAGCCACGCAAATAGGAGTCGAGCGTCATTGATCTATCCCTCATGAAGAAAATGGGTCGAGCGTACTTGTTTCCTCGGGACAAGATGAGAAAGATACTTGATCTTGCTCTAAAGCATCAAATGCTTACACTGCCGGAGTCAAAAAACCCCGAACGAGCAGGTGAAGTCTCTGACCCAAATTATTGCTCTTACCATCGAGTAATAGGGCACCCTCTCGAAGACTGCTTCACCTTTAAGAATTGGGTCGAAGATCAGTACCAGCTTGGCAAGTTCGCTCTGTCTGACAACTGGAGGGTAACACCGCCACAAAAGCACGAACCCAAAGCCACAAGAACAGAGCCAACTCCACATTGGGATTGGAAGAAGATTCGCACCTGTCACATGATAACAATATTAAAAGAAGAGCCCGAGAACATAGATGAGCTCCCCTGGTGCTTCAAAAACGGCAACAATGAGGTGATCTCAGAATTCCCACCAGCGCCAAAAGAACTGGAAGATGGAATCCATACCACTGCATATAACCTCAAGAAAATTGAGTTGGGGACGACAAACGATCCACGACCGACATTCATCAGCGAGCTACTATCTGAAGAAAGGGTATCTGCGTTAAAGGACGTGCTCCTACAGCATAAAGATTGTTTCGCATGGAACTACTCCGAAATGCCGGGATTAAATCCAGAAATTGATGTGCACAGATTGGCGATATCTCCGGACGTCAAGCCAGTCAAACAGGTGCCAAGAAGAATGCGGCTCGAGCTTGAGATGAGCATCAATGCTGAGGTCAAGAAGCTGATCGACTCTGGTTTCATCCAGAAAGTTCAATACCCTGAATGGATCGCCAACATCGTCCCGGGGATGAAGAAAAATGGGACAGTGCGTATATGCGTAGACTTCCGGGATCTTAATAAAGCTTGCCTGAAAGACGATTTCCCAGTGCCAGTCACCGAACTGATGATAGACATTACGTCCACTCATGAGGTTTTCTCCTTCATGGACGGCTCATCAGGGTATATGATTGTTAGAGATTCTGCGTGTTTAAGTTTAGTTAATTACCGCAATCAAGACGGTTTCGCTTGTAGCTAGCCGGTTGAGTACGGGTCGTCCGCAGGGAGATGTGAATCTTTTTCTATGTGTTTTAACGAGTTAAGTCCGAAGGTCCAGATTTTGTTTGTGATTATCTAAGTGTTAAAGTGATATGTAAAGAGAGCTTGTTAGGGTTAGGATTTGGTTAGTTTGAGTTAGGAGTCTCTCACCTCTTTCGTTGCTCTTCTTAATATCGGTGTTACGGTAATCGGAAACAACGGGGATTAGCACGACTAGGAAGGAACTTGCGAGTATAAGCTAGGCTTTCCAACGCATAAGTTTTTCCTTTTGGTGCTTGTCCGTCCGTTCTTGGCTCTTAGCCATAACCTCCGGTTAATTCAACCACAACCGGTCTCACTACGGAATCACCGCTATCATGTAGGATAGGGTGCCGTAAGGAGCGGATTGTGGTTCCATTAATGGGAGTTGATTTAAGATGTTGGGCAAGGAAAGAGTGAGAGAGATTTCCTTCTCTCAAACTTCCCTTATCCTACCCTAACAAGTATGAAACTACTCACACATCATAATGAAAAGAAAACAAAACCAAAGAGGAAGATAGAAAGAAGGAGATTAGAAGATAACAACTAGCTATTTGCGACCTCACCTTGGCAAGGATCAAGCGTAAGTATCATGGTTGTTTTAATGATAAAGGAAAAGATAAAAGAAAGAAACAACAAGAAATAACAACAACTAAGTTAACAAATTAAAATTACAAGCAATTATAAAATAACAAGACAAGATATAATAGCAAAAGGATCTTCTTTATTCATCATTCTTCACTCACAAAGCTCACTACAAGTTTTAATGGAGAAGAGATGAGAAGAGGAAGAAGAAACAAGTATTCTAAACCTCGAAAAATACAAGATTATGCACCCCTCCCTTCACAAAGTTCTGGGCTATTTATAGGCTCAAAAATGGAAACCTAGCGCAACAAGCAGAACTAACATGGAATGACCAATCTGCCCCCGAAAGATTTTCAGCCGACAAGGCCGTACGGCCGCGGAACCGCGGCCTAAGCTTGCTTATGCCGCGGTTCCGCGGCCGTTCAGAGGCTTTGTGGCTTCAATTTTGGTGGTGCTCCCTGGTTCTGTGGGACCTTTATTCTGGTATATATCTTTTCTCAGATTTTCTTCACGATTTTTCCAGAATTTCTGTTGAGCAAAAGGTGATTTGATGTGTATCTTTTTGTCATGATTTTCTTGAGCTCCGCGTAGATTTCTTGGATCTTGTGCTGCCATTGAGCCTTGTGCATGAAAACGACATTGATTTGACATTTCGTCTCTTAAACTGGTGTGTGGCAACAGACGGATAAAGAGCGGAGATCCGTGTTTTATCTGTGGTTGGCAGAAACCCGGATTTTGTCGTGTTTTTCCATGGATTTCACCGTTTAGAGCCGAGAACCTGTATCCTGCAATTGACTAGCAAACACGGCTCAAGAGTACCTACCGATATGCAATGTGATAAAAATTGGGCGGTATGAAAATGCAAAAATCTGATATGAACAAATACTCCCAAACTTATCATTTGCTCGTCCCGAGCAAAACCAATTTATTCACAAAAAATTTCCTAACCTCACTTTCGCAGGGAACGCGATTGCACTGAGCATGTGCACAAGCCGTTAAACCTCTAGGTGTCCCTAGTAGGAGGAGTGTTGTCTCCTGAGGGTTTTCAGCGGATACTACCCACAAAATCCGGTCAATCTAGTTTTGTAAAATAACTAAGATTCAAACCCCTAAAGTTTTGTTTCAGAAAATAACAATTCTATGATCCTAAGTCTAGACTATCGAACCTTTATTTTTCACACCTCGCTTCTTATTTAACTACAGATTTTATATGTCTTTACGTGTAGTGCAAATAGTGTCGTTAAGTTCCAGAAGGATCGATTAAAGTCATCATGTCACACAAAAAAGCCCAGATAACAATTTTAAAAGGATCACATAAGTTTTATAAAGAGTTAAGCATTTTTCAAGTTTCGTTTTCCAGTAAAGTTTCAATTTCAGAATTTCTATCTTCCCTAACAGGAAACTAGGTCTTATTCTTCACTCCACCTTTTTCTTGTTTTCATTTCATACACACCTCTGTGAACGTGCAATAGTCTTTATCATAGAGTAAAACCTTCATATCTCCGCTAATTTTTTTTTAAAAGCCTGTCTTTTATCAAGATTATTCTCACACAAAGAACCGTTAGGAATTTTAACTCGGAGAGAACACTTGCTTGATTTTGTTTTAATCTGGACTTTCTAGGCTTCTTAGCGAGCTTTGGGCCAATGCACCCAAACCAGTTGGTTTTAGGGCATTAGGTGTAGAAACACCCCGGCGGACTTAATTACTCAAGTTACCCAGGTCCAAAAACAAAAGACGGCGTGAAAATCAGATGATCGTGAAAATCAGATGATTTAATACGAACGGAGATATAACCGGCAGTTCCATTATTTTTTTTTGGATAAAAGACGTGTTTAGTGGGTTTGGTGTGTAATCATTCCAATCAAGTTCCAGATGGGTTATTTTTCAGACTTAGTTCCAATTAAGGCATCAATAACATTCCTTCATATTCGCTTTACTTCATAAACTATTCTTGACATTACTTATTTCAGAAAAAACCTATTTGATCCACAGAAAATCATTTATCTGTTTAAAAGTTTTTAAACATAAAAGACTTGTCATCTAATTCCCAAAAACTCACGACACGTGTAGTGTGATGTAAAGACGTATATCAGCTATAGTTAACTTCAAAGGAGAGTTATCTTTCAGGTTTTCAAAATCTAAACATAAGATTTTGTTATTCTTATTTTATCAAACAAAACCGTCGAAATGTTGAATCAGAGTCCTCCCACTAGCTAACTTGACAGAAAAGTTTTTATGTTTTTAGAAAATTTTCAGATTTTTATGGATTTTATGGATTTTAATATGCAGATGCAAAATATACATATGAATGCGAAGGTAAGAAATGCATACCGAGCGTACCCCCAAACTTAAACTGGACAGTGTCCTCACTGTCATTGCATGAAGAGATCATTTGAAAGGTCAAAATTGTCGGTTAGCGATACACAATTTTTTTATGTTTTTGTTTTTAAAGAAAAGAAAAAGAATATTCACAAATATATACAAAATGGTACATACCCCCAAACTTATTTGGAACAGTGTCCACTGTTCTTGGCTGGATAACCGAAGTTTGGAGGTAGGCAGAGGAAGATCAGGCAGGGTAAACCGGCTCCTGTAAGAACAGGAGCTCCTCTGTTGGTTCGGCGCTAAGGTACGGTTTGCATCGGTGTCCGTTTACTTTGAAAAATGAATCGTCCTTCGGATTCTACAAATCCACAGCGCCCTGCGGATACACATTTCGCACAAAATACGGCCCTTTCCAGCGAGATCTGAGCTTTCCTGGATGGAAGTGAAGTCGGATGTTGTAAAGCAGTACCTGTTGACCAGGTACGAAGGTTTTGCGCAAAAGGTGTTTATCGTGAAACACCTTCGTTCGATTCGTAACGACAACCGTGTTATCGTAAGCCTCATCCCTAAGCTCGCTCAGTTCGTTCAACTGCAGCTTCCGATGGCTGCCCGCATCTTCGAGAGACAGATTCAATTCTTTTATCGCCCAAAATGCGCGATGCTCTATTTCGACAGGTAGGTGGCAGGCTTTTCCGTACACAAGCCGATAGGGAGACATGCCAAGGTCGGTCTTATAAGCGGTTCGAAATGCCCAAAGGGCATCAGTGAGTTTCAGCGACCAATCCTTACCGTTCTTGGAAACCGTCTTCTCCAGTATCTGCTTGATTTGCCGATTTGAAACTTCGGCCTACCCGCAGGTTTGGGGGTGGTAGGGCGTGGATAGCTTATGATTAATGGAGTATTTCCGCATTAAGGCCTCGAAAGTCTTATTGCAGAAATGACTTCCATTGTCGCTAATGATCGCTCGGGGGTGCCTAAAACGGGAAAAAATTGTTTTCTTTAAGAAACCTAACGACAACCTTGTTGTCGTTAGTCCGGCTGGGCACAGCCTCGACCCATTTAGAGACGTAATCAACAGCGAGAAGGATGTACAAATTCCCAAAAGAGCTGGGAAACGGCCCCATGAAATCTATCCCCCAAACATCGAAAATCTCCACAACCAAGATCGGTTGGAGCGGCATCTCGTTCCTCCGGGATATCCGGCCCATGTGTTGGCACCGGGAGCAAGTCTTGCAATAGTCATGAGCGTCTTTGAAGAGTTGTGGCCAGTAGAAACCATATTGCAAGATCTTCTCAGCTGTCTTTCTGGGGCCAAAATGCCCGCCACACGCTTGATCGTGGCAAAACGACAGCACACTCTTGAATTCCTCATCAGGGACACACCGATGAATAATCTGGTCGGGACAGTACTTGAACAGATAGGGTTCGTCCCAGTAAAAGTGTTTTACTTGGGATAAGAAGCGAAGTCTGTCCTGACTTGACCATTCAGTCGGTAGTAATCCCGTGGCCAAATACTTCACAATATCTGCGAACCAGGGTTCGCAAGATACTGTCAAGAGCTGTTCATCCGGGAACACGTCGTTGATCGGGATTTGAAGCGAAGGCGAAGAAGGAAGTCGTGAGAGATGGTCGGCAACTACGTTTTCACATCCTCGTTTGTCCTTAATGACAAGGTCAAACTCCTGAAGCAAGAGGATCCAACGGATTAACCGAGATTTTGCATCTTTCTTCGCAAAAAGATGGCGCAGAGCAGAATGATCAGTGTAGACAATGACTGGAGAGCCGATGAGGTAGGGCCTGAACTTTTCTAAAGCAAATACAACAGCTAAGAATTCCTTCTCAGTTGTTGTATAATTGAGTTGTGCGTCGTTCAGGGTTCGGCTCGCATAATAGATTACGTGCGGCATCTTGTTGATGTGTTGTCCAAGGACAGCACCAATGGCAAAGTCGGATGCATCGCACATAATCTCAAATGGGTGCGTCCAGTCAGGTGAAGAAAGAACGGGAGCAGAAGTGAGTGAGCGTTTCAATGACTCGAATGCAGTCACACAGCTCGAGTTGAAGTCAAATGGTGTGTCCTTGGCCAGCAAAAGAGTTAAGGGCCTAGCAATCTTGCTAAAGTCCTTGATGAACCATCTATAGAAACCGGCATGGCCAAGGAAGGCTCGGATATCTCTGACGCATCGGGGAGGAGGGAGATTGGAAATGACCTCAATCTTCGCTTTGTCAACCTCTATGCCATTTTGCGAGATGATATGTCCTAAGACAATACCTTCGCGCACCATGAAGTGGCATTTCTCCCAATTCAAAGTGAGATTCTTGTCCTTACATCGGGTAAGGACAGCGTCAAGATGCAGCAAACACTCGTTGAAGGAATCGCCGAAGATGGAGAAATCATCCATGAAAATCTCCAGAAATTTTTCCACCATGTCTGAGAAGATTCCCATCATACACCGCTGGAAGGTAGCGGGCGCATTGCATAACCCAAAGGGCATGCGACGATATGCAAACGTGCCGAAAGGACAAGTGAATGTGGTCTTGTCCTGGTCTTTTTCGGCGATGGGAATTTGATTATAGCCAGAGTAGCCATCAAGAAAGCAGTAGTACTCGTGTCCGGCCAATCGTTCAAGCATTTGGTCAATGAAAGGTAGCGGAAAGTGGTCTTTCCGCGTTGCGGCGTTGAGTTTTCTGTAATCAATGCATACTCGCCACCCAGTTTGGGTGCGAGTAGGGATTAACTCGTTTGCCTCGTTGGTTATGACCGTGATGCCCGACTTTTTGGGGACAACGTGGATGGGGCTAACCCACTGGCTATCAGAGATAGGGTAAATGATACCACTATCTAGACATTTTACGATCTCCTTCTTCACAGCCTCTTTCATGACTGGATTGAGAAGTCTTTGTGGATCCCGGGCTGGTTTGGCATCATCCATCAGATGAATGTGATGCTCAACGATAAGGGGACTAATCCCTTGATGTCCGCCATGGACCAGCCAAAAGCTTGCCTGTTGCTGTGCAAGACCGTGAGAAAGGCTTTCTCTTGCTCGGGAGCTAGAGAAGCCGAAATGATGACAGGAGGGTCTCGTTCTCACCTAAGTAAGCATACTTAAGGTGAGACGGCAAAGGCTTGAGTTCGAGCGTTGGAGGTGAAACGATGGAAGGCAAGATTGGTGCAGAGGTCTCGAACTCAAAGGACTCCAGCAAAGGTTCAAAACGAGTGTAAGCGACCGAGTCGGATGGTTCAGGTAACTCATCCGGAAATTCGAAAGATTCAAACTCGGGTTGTGCGCGGCTAAGATCGTTCGAGAACGTGAAACACTCGTAGTCGTTGTCGGGCGCAGAAACAGCAGCAGGTTCGAGGAGGAACGCACTAGTGGCGTTAAGATTATCGTGATCAAACAGAAACTCCTCGAATTCACATTCTTCTGGGGTGATCTCCTGGATCGAGCAGACGTTCCAGTATATGAGCATTAGGTTCGGCGGGCTGATTCCCCAACCTAAAAATGTTGAGTTCAATCGTCATGTTTCCAAAAGAGAGGTTCATCGAACCATTGCGACAATTGATCACAGCATTTGAGGTTGCAAGGAATGGGCGACCGAGTATCACCGGAATTTGATTCCGGGGGTTAGCTACAGGCTGTGTATCTAATACAATGAAGTCAACGGGGAATATGAAGTCCCTGACTTTTATTAACACATCCTCTAGCTCACCCCTAGGATGGGTGATCGATCGGTCGGCCATTTGGAGAGTGCGGTGTGTGGGTTTCAGCTCTCCGACGCCTAATTGCTCGTATACTGAATACGGAAGCAGGTTAACACTGGCACCAAGATCTAATAGTGCGCGGTTGATGTTCTTATCCCTAATAGTACTAGAAATCGTAGGACAGCCATGGTCCTTCCGTTTTTGTGGTAAAGATTGGGTAAGGGCATCACTCACTGCACTAGCCAAGAAAACTTTCTTGGGTACCTGAGACTTCCTCTTTTTCGTGGACAAGTCCTTTAAGATTTTCGCGTTGGACGGGACTTGTTGGACAGCATCTAAAAGAGGAATGTTAATGTTAACCTGCTTAAATAACTCCAGAATCTTCTCCATTTGAGGATTTTGTTTATTAGACCTCAACCGGTTTGGAAATGGAACATTTTTAAAATTGGTTGAGTCTAATGCTGGAGGAGGAGATTGTGGAGTTAGAACGGATCCCAGAATAGTGTTTTCGTAGAGTGAGAAGTGGGTCCATTCGGAGCAGAAGAAGAGGAAGGAGAGCCTGTTGAGGAGCGGAGAATAGGCTCAGAAGATGAAGAAGCAGGAGAAGAAGAAGAAGAAGTAGTAGAAGAAGAAGCGGCCGGGGTGTCATCGTTGATCCGTGTGCCAATGTTGTTTTGCAGCATCCTTCCCGATCTCAGTGTGGTCACGGCACTCACATTATGGTTCTGTTGTTCAAGAGCAACATGTGCATTATGTGGGTGACCGGGATTTGGGAGTGGCTGGGACGGGAGCTTCCCCTTTTCTCGCTCGCTTAAGGCCGCATTCAGTTATGCAATCTGGGCCTCGATGGTCTTGATGCTTTACCCGTGAGCGGCAGTGTGTTGCACTAAGGACTGAATGGAAGACTGGATGTTGGCGGTGGACTGAGTCGATTGTTTAACGAACGCCTCCAGACTTCGTTCGAGCGAGGAAACCTTATCGTTGTTTGACGGAACAAAGTTGTTTGGTGGAAAAGAATTGTTGGTGCAAAGTTGTTCGTCTGATTTTGGAAAGGTTGGGGTTGGAAGGGCTGCTGAAACTGAGTTTGTTGTTGCGCTTGTTGTTGTGGCGGAGGGGCCCTTTGGAAATTGTTGCCTTGGAATTGATTCTGATTCTGATTCCAGGAGAAATTGGGGTGGTTCCTCCAACGGGATTGTAGGTGGAAGAGTATGGATCATTCCTCGGTCTTTGCTGAAATGCAGCATTAACCTAATCCTGTCCTTGCGAGGGTGGATTGTAAGGACACTCTTCGGTCAAGTGAGAAGGATCAGAACAACAAGCGCAAATGGTACGAAGGGGGAGAACAGGGGCAGGAGCAGGAGAAGAAAATTTGCTCTCTATCGCTTCAAGCTTTCTTGTTATTGCAGCCATTTCAGCTTTCATCGCGATCGAGACATCAAGTTGGTGAATTCCTACCGTAGACTGACCGGTAGAAGTGGAGGTAGAAGAAGAAGAAGTCGGTCTGGTGCTCTCCCATTATAGCATTTTCTCCGCAAGGTCGTCAAAGAACTGCCACGCTTCCTCGTCAGATTTCGATAGGAAGTGACCCTGACAGATGGTTTCCAACAACTTCTTCGTTGCTGGGTTCAGACGCTCGTATAAGGTTTGGCAAAGTTGCCATTTCTCTATACCGTGGTGAGGACACTGAACAAGAAGATCTTTGTACCGGTCAAAGCACATCCAGAAGGGTTCAGAAGGAAGCTGAGAGAATTGGTTGATTTCATTTCGAATCCTTGCGGTTTTATGATTCGGATAAAATTTCTTTAGAAACGCTTTAACAAACTCATCCCAAATGGTTATGGAATGGGAAGCGGTGCTACACAGCCATTTTTCAGCAAGATTGCATAAAGTGAACGGAATGACCCGTAGACGTATAGCATCGTCCGACAGCTGGGTGGTTTTCATCATGGCACAGACGTTTTGAAATTTATTGATGAAGATATAGGCATCTTCAGATTCAAGCCCATGAAATCGTGGAAGCATGTTGATGAAGTGGGGCTTAATTTCAAAGTTATCCCCATTGGCCGGA